>CM076578.1:761090487-761780591 GCA_034641835.2 Pinus albicaulis | reverse complement strand
GGGAGCAATATTCATCACCTTGAATTTTTGTGAATTTTTTATTTTGAGTGGCGACAGATTTTTTGCGAATTTTTGATTTTGAGTGGCGGTAATATTCAGCACCTAAAATTTTTGATTTTGAGTAGTAGGAAGCATCGTATGAGTTTCTAAGGGACAGAAACGATATTTTAATCTTTCACTTCCCGAAATTGAAGTGGGTTCTTGAAAACCCGCCTTCAAGCTGCATAAAAGGCATAAGAATTTGAGAAATCTGCAAACAGGTCTGGGGATCAATCCTCTCAGCCTCAATATGAACAGAAGGATATATACTAGGGTGGTGCGGCAGCTCGAAATCCTGTAGCCTAGCATGCTCCATCTCCTATCACTCGTTCTTAGCCCAGTGACGCCTCTCAGCTCCGGCCCCTTTGATTGCCCCTCCAATTCGACATCATGCGATGAATCTTCGATTTCACAGGAGGAGAGGGTCATTGTGGAGAAGGGATTCTATTTTCATCCCTCGCCTCTTCAAACACCAAGGGAAAGGGAGTCAGATCTGCTCTTTTTGGTTCAGTGTGAAGAAGAAATAGGCACGAATACCAATCTGCAGCACCTCGAATTTTTGGTTTGCATCGTATGAGTTTCTAAGGGATATAAATGAAACTTTAATCTTTCACTGCACGAGTCCCCTTTTATTTTTCTGGTTGAGCTACATTCTTTTACTAGCTGAGACATACATTTACAAGTTCTTAGTTATGGTTGGAGTTGTTGGGCCTCATCTACCTGAGCTTGAGGGCTGAAATTCCACATTCCATCTGTTGGAGGAATATGCTGAGAAGGGATGAGTAATAATATTGATTAGCATGAGTTTCCTAATCGTATAACAGTTGTTTTGCACCATTGCAACGACCAAGAAAATTACGCTCTCAAGGCTGCGTATAAGCTCAATGAGTCTGAGTTTACACTATCTAGAGGTCTTGGAATCACTAACTAATGTATTTATTGCTTCTCACTCAGGGAAACACGAGTTCCTTATCTCTAGTATGGGTGAATGCAAAAATATGGGCATAAAATGAACTTATGGACTCTTCATTGCGTATGAGACAGTCATCTGGAAACCAACAAAAGGAATGCACCAGTCCCAAGTTTCTAAACTCAGTGTCCCTTATTTACATGTTCTTATTGACAGCATAAAATATTGGTAGTCTTCTGGCTGTAGTGGATATCACTCTAGGAATTAATATGAATACTTGTTACTCTTATTTCTGAGTTATATTTGGCAGTCTTGTGTGAATATTATGTGTGGAATATGTCAGTTTGAACTTTGGGTGGTTTATTTTCGGTGCATGGCATTTAATATGAGTATCTTATGAATCAAAATTGTTAGTAAAACGCCTACAAAAGTATCCAAACAAATTATTTGACATAGATATGAATGAAAATTTCACATAAACCCAGAAATCTATTGCAAGGAATTTTACAACCAGGGCGATGGTGGGGCTGATAGTGCACCCAGACAAATTGTTTGACATAAATATGAACGAAAATTTCACATACACCTAGAAATCTATTGCAAGGAATTTTACAACCAGGGCGATGGTGGGTTTGATAGTGCATTGAATCTAGACTGTACATTGGGCACATTGAGTAGGAATATTGGCATAGGTCCATCTAACCCTTGTCATGATATGGACATTGAAGTTGCCAACCTCTGGTGCATTTCTTTAGTTTACCCAAATGGTCATCATATAAGATATTGGAACTAAGACCTATGCAATCTCTAGCTTCACAATAGTTGGGTTCAGTACTGATTGACCCTAGTGTGTGCTAGGTTAATATCTGCCCTTGACCAAACCTAGAAATAATTTTTTTTAATTGGGATGATTCTCCTGTATTTCTTATTTATTATCTATTTTATAATATTTTCTCTTGACTAGATCTCGAATCAAGCTCCATTATGGAAGCCAGGTGGAGATGGGTTAATTCCTTCAAACTGTGTGTGATGGTGCATTGTATACATTGAATATGGACACAATCACATTGAGATTTCCAATGCTCGGTGCATTTCTTGAGAACCCAAATGCTCAACATATTAATATTTCAACTCAGACATATGCAAAACTCAAGCTTTATAATTTCCCGGTTTGATATCCAGAAGTAGGTTTGATATACCTCCCATGTTTGATATTGAATGCAGAATAACTAAACAGACCTATTATATGTCAATAATGAACTTAAATTTAAATTATGCCAAAGTAATAACCATGCACAATAGCACTTAGGAGAAACATATTCTTTGGGAAATTGGATAAGTATGTGTATGTTGATAAGTGGGAAATGAATTGACCCAAGTATATTTAATTCTCTTTTCTTAAATATTCACAAGTTATGTATGGTGTCATAGGAAAACTGGGTAGCCCGATGACTATATGTAGATAAGCACACCAATGCATAATTCATATGGTAATTGTTACATATTTTCTGCTCTGACTCTAAGCTATATCCTGCTCTTCAGCAATATTAAAGAACATATCTAGTTTTTACAGTCATACAGTTCTAGAATTTTCGAATTAGTCCCCACCACACATTACTGGCTTGTTTAGAATTGGTGGTTTGAAAGCATTGGTTTGAGAGTTTTTTTCTTAAAAAGGCTCAATACATATCATGAAATCCTTACCCACATTTAGCCATTTCTATGCAGTTCTTGACTTTTCATCATGAACTCCTTGACTTTTACTCCTTGTTGTTTATGAACTCTTCATGAAGGTTGAATTGACCTTATTGTGAAGATCATCAATTTCTTCCTTAGACAAGTGCATCCCTAATCTGTAGCTACTGATGACTGCAACTGTTTACCTGTAGTTCTTTGAAATGAACACCATGATGCTATTAAGGCTCTTAGTATCTATAGGCGAGCTGGTAAACATGTATAGTTGGAAATCTACTTTTCCAAAAGTGTTGTAATTGATGTCTTCAGTTTCAAATCCTATCAAAATGGTGCATATAATTGCACTTTTTTGTTTTTTAAGGATGATTGTGATCCAACATTACCTTTTTCCAAAAAAAAATTCTTTAGTGGCATTCCCTCTTAACATGTTTGAAGTTTTTATCATTATTTACTTCCCCTCATGATGCATATACATACTTTCCTATTAATTTCCAAATTTTTAGTTTACGGAAACAATTTTTGTGGCAGTGTTTCTAGTGGATTCATTAATTCATTAGATGGTGTGATGTCTCATTGAGTCATTACATAGTAGGAGAAGAGGAGTAAATTGCAACATGTTGACTTGCAAGTTCCCTAGTAGGACAAATGACAAGGACAATAATAGGTGGTATTTTATGATCTTAGAGGACTGGTGACTTGAATATCACCTCAATAGAAAGAAACAATAATGCTACTGTCATTGTCTTCATTTTTGTTTTTCAATTGAGCCATCTGCTTTGCATTTTTCCTTGAAGACCCATTTAACCATTTTCACTTTTTTCCTTTAGGAATATCCTCAAGTTCTAGTGTTTCATTTCTCTGTATGGAATCACATTCCGCCTCTGTTACTTTGTCCCATTTTTCTTTCCATGTGCATTGAATCACATTCTACCAGAATTGTGGTGAATTTTTGATCAAAACCATATATAACTATTGTAAACAAGACTACTGCAATCTTCTTTATTTCTTGCTTCCTTTATTGCTTTCAAGTATTTCCTGTAGCTTTGAGCCATCTAATGTTCACAAATTATTTTTTAGAATATTCTTGGGCATTGATGATGTTCTCACTACTAGCATTCCAGAATCTTCTTGGGCTTTGACGATGTCCTCACTATTAACATTCCATAATTTTCTTGGGCTTTGGTGATGTCCTTAGTACTAGCTTTGTCATCATTATTTTCATCACAAATTATTTTGTCATGAGCTAAGTGTCGTCTTATGTGATTCTTTAGCTTATGGACACCTACATCTTATGTTTCTCATGTTCATGGGTTCATATTCTCTCCTCTTTGTGTTTATGCTTTTTTATTTATTTATGGTTTTTTGGTTGTTTACATTCAATCCTTTTTTATCTCTTGTAATATAAACATTGTATCATAGTAGGTTTGAACTTGCCTCTTTGGATTATCTCATTTCTTTAAGGGTTTTCTAAATTGTTTCCTCAGGTTTCACTCATCTTCAATGGCACACTGCAATGCTGATCCAGAAGTGGTTAAAAATCATCTTTTATAAGGTTTATTCCTTTTAGAGCTTCTAAGTAACGCTGATTTTTTACTATTTTGATCAAGGGAATTTCTTACCGATGGAATTTTTCGGGTTAATTAGTCGATCTGTTAGACTAATGGCCAATGGAATTTCCCCAAGGGTTGCAGGACTAGGGTTCTTATATCATCTTCATTTCAGAGTTTCAAACCCTTCTTTCATGCACAACTTCTTAGGTGTATTCAAGGGATCTCTTAACCCATTTTATCTTTAAATTTATACTTTTCCCTAATCAAAGTGGCTGGTTATTCTTGGGTAGATTTTATTTAGGATCCTACAAACACACATTTATATGCACATATTTTACTGCACTATGCATGTTGGGCTCTACCCATTCCAGGATATGATGATTTGGCTCATTCATCATTGGAGGCTTTCCTTATTTTTTAGGAATTTTTTGTTTTATAGTGGATGCCATGGTTGATGATGTGAGGCATATGTAGAAAAATTTAACTAGTTGGAAACCTTCACAGTTTTAAGTTTTTTCTCAAATATATTTCTGACAATACCAAACTAGAAGGTATGATATACTTGAAGTAAACAAAAGGCTCTAAAATATTACTGTTACACAACCTATTAGCTTTGTAACCTATCCTATTTTATATGCTCAAACAACACTACATTGTGTTGAGCATTGTTAAGCTTTCCACTGACTGATAGGAACCTATTTTTGTAATATATGGGTCTTATTCCGTTTTTTCTTGCAAGATAATGTGTTATTAACTTATATATATATATATATATATATGACATTCCAAAATCGTTCATTCCAAACGTGTTTGATTGTGATCGTACAAAAGAAATGTTTTTAGGACCAAAGTAAATCGATCGTATAGTGCCCTGAAGAAATTGTTAATTTTTTTTAAGGATTGAAAAAGGGTCATATAGATCTGTTTGTATGTTGTATAGGGGTTGAATAAATGATCCATAAGTGACAAGTCTATGTCAGTCATGGAAAAACCAGAGTGGCTAAAATAAGGGTCAAACGCTTCTGCCAATAGGAAAAGAAAACTGTGCGAAGAAGGGGTGGCCGAAATTTCGATTGGTTGAAAAGGATCTACTAGTATCACCTCGATGAAGCATGTAGTTTTGAGTGTATTTTTCCAGGAGAGGTGGGAAGGTATGGTCAACAGTTGTTGGTGTAAGAACTGTGGCATGCATGCAAGTCTACACTTGACAAAAAAAATACCATAAGAAGCATAAGGTACCAAATCACTAAGAAGGAAGCAACACGGGCTAGACTAGTCAACACCACTCAACTATTGAGAAATCACGAGGGAAAAGACACAGAAATGACCGATAGAAGGGCAATTTTCAGAATAGTTTGTGGATGGAGGAGTGCTATCAGAGCTAGCTAGACCTGTGTCAGTGCAGGTTTAGTAGCCACCACACGTGGTTGAGTATCCTAGTTGAAGCCGCAATGATGGGCCTTCAGACACAATCTGACCGAGAATTGGAGCAACCGTAGTTGACAAGTAGGGAATCACATAGATTGTAGTCATAGGTAAGTAAGTGGGATTTCAGGTCGAGTGTAGTAGCCTGCATCAAAATTCCCATGCCTACATCCAAAATAGTATAGCCTTCAAAATGGTGCATGCTCTCAAATATAGTTGTTTAATAAGCATACATCCTCACATGTCACATTTGGGAAAAGAGTTGTAGGGAATCTCCACAATTCCCTCGCTTCCCATGTCTTTCCTTGTAACAAATCACTAACATTAGTGCATATCCTTTACTAAATAGAAGATATTTAATGTCTTCAACATCTCATAATTGTAATGAATAATTTCCTCAAGATGTTGATTAACAATGAACTTTTCCTCATGAGAAGGTGTCTTATCTTGAGGAGAAATTTTCTCATCAACCGAACATTTTGAGGTAATTTATAAAGAGGATGATAGCATAAATTTAAGAGAGATAGTTAAAGATGACTTCATATTTCCCCAGTTCTGTAGGGGAGGTGGGTAATGAGGCGTTGACAGATCAAGTATAAAAGGAAGAATTACAAACAATTTTGCATTGTTTCCAAAAGTATAAGAACCCTCAGTCACTTCGCAGGACAATAGAATTCTTCTAGCAGTTCTATGACTTCCTTAAAACAAACCAAGAATTGCTGAAAAATTAAAATACACAAGCAGGATCTGGGAGCTTTCAATTCAACATTTCAATATTTCATCCCAAAAATTAGGCAAGAATGAGATGATTTCAAACCCATATCACTATGTAATTGCATCTAGAAAATCATTGCAAAAATTATTGCATGTAGGGTCAAAATCCACTAAGTTGATTCCATGTCATTAGAACAATTTTTCATCCTTCCTAGGAAACAAATCCATTACGGAATAGGAGTAGCCCAAGAAGTAATTTATAACATCAAACCAAAAAATTACAAGCAATTTTAGTGAGCTTGTCTTTCCAAGGCATATGATAGAGAAAACTAGCTTTATTTAGGGCTACTACGGTTCAATGTGCAATTGGTTAATCAGATAATGTACTATATTTCCTCAATATCTTTGCAATTCTAATTAATGGCGCATCCTATTCTTTTATCATGCCTACAAGAGACCAAGGATAGGTATGCCTAATGGCTCCTCTGCTATTTTTTACTGTAGAGTAGGTGGTCTCAACAGAGTTATAACAGAGTCAAAAAGAGCTACAATCTTGCCAACTATACAAATAGGAATTACCCTAAACTTGACATATTTACACTTTGTTGATTAAGTTTTTTTTTTGTATGATAGGACCAAGGAAGATGAAATTATGCTGAAGGACCCCACCCTTGAGGAACTAAAATTCCTACCTTAAAAAATACTAGGTCAAGTACTCTATAGAGATCACTTCCAGTGCATACTTTCTTCCCATTTACAGCTGTAATGATATCTCCCAAGACAGGCCGGCCATAAGCATCTCATTTTTTTGTTTTCAGTCCATCTTTTCTAGCTGGTCCATCTACAGGACCATCAAGCACCAGAACTCTAGTGACACTCAGTTGCTCAACAGACTCATCTAGTGCAAATTTAGTACCCAAAATGGGTCAAATAATTTTCCGAAAATTTACTAACTAATCAACAATGACACTTACAGATCTACTAGAATTCAAAATCCCACACCAGGTGATGCTCTTAATGGAGAGTACATAGAAGTGTTTATGCCAATCAAATTTCCTGAACTATCAAGAAGAGGACCTCCAATGGTCCTTTACCATTTGTCTAAATCAAATTGTGTATTGGATGGCCAGTTGTAGCTGAACTTATCTACCTAGGAATTCCACTAATGATAATAGTCATCAAGGTGTGATCCAAAGCAAATGGATTCCCAATTTCATACACTTTTTGTCCTACAAAAATATTTTAAGAAATTTCAACTGCCATGGGTATCAATTCATCTTTTGGCGCATTAATCCATAGCACTACAACATCGTTATCTTGATCATGTCCAACTACCTCTGTGTCATGTGTTGACTGAACACCAATAATTACTCTAAAATATAACAAGAAATTCCTGTCTTGATATGCTTTAGAAATATCTAAAATTGTCTATAATAGTGTTCACTTACCACTTGTAGATTTCTTGAATCAGTTTGGAAAGGGTCTCATTAGTAAGATCCAAGATAAGCAGGTGGGAGAACTTTAATTCTGACTGTAAGTTTATTTGAAAATAACACATGAAAATTCACCAAAATGCATGTCTAGACTCTATATAAGTTATAACTACTCATCTGAGTAGCATGCCTAAAAAATGCTTATGCAATTTGAGATATTGCATTAAAAATCTTATTGCCAACATCATCTCTACTTTAAGTAGATATTGTTGGATGAAAGATATTTTTTCTAGCATTGATGCTAAAGTAATAGGGTTGGTTCCTCCAACTAACATAGAAGGAATTTTGGCACTACGAAGTTTGGTTACTACTTGGGATATTTACAAAGTTTTGTTGCAAGGACATGAAAGCCATCATCTGGTTGAACACTTTTGTACTATCCTTGATTGTAAGCTATATATCCTACAAACCATCTAATATGGTTAGCCTCATTTTAGGTAAGTATGGGCTTCCTTGACCCTCTATAACGATGTTTAAAATTTGGGGATTGTTGTAGTTCCTGGTGTTTCGGGAAATAATACCCTAAAGGTCTTGGGTTGGAAACCTTCATAGATCAGGGGCATGCCATTCAACAAGGACTCACTGAACCAAATTTTATACTGAAAACTAGATACTACTGGTTTCAGAACTTACCCAAAAGTTCCTCGGTTGATGTAGATCCCACGGGGTGCAAACGCCCTGCAACACTTTGTGCTCTGAAACTTGTAAATCCACAAAGAACGAACACAAACACCTAGTTGTACAACATATATAGTTCCTAGATGTTAGTTAAAATCATGCATAATATCATAAAAACAATATTATATGTTAAATTAATGATTATTACACATGTATAAAGCATCATAAACACATAATCATTGGGAACAAGATGGATATTCTTATTATGAATGACATGTACAGTAATCAAAATGTGGAGAGATCACCTGAATCTTGCCAAGGCCTTTGAGCATACCATCCTCTGGATTCATCCAGCCCTAGCCTCGCAAGAATTCTTCCAAGATGTGTGCACAATAGATTTCATAAAGGGTGATGAACATCTTTAAGGAAACAAGGGTTTCTTGAATATACATGGGAAGTGCAGGAGGCACGGGAATATCAAACTTGAATAGGGCTCCAGCAGAGTATAATATCTATATTTTTCTCTCTCCCTTAGGCCATTCTTTTGAGGGGCTCTTATACTCTCTCAAATTAGTTTCTGTAGTTAACAACAGTTAGGCCACAGGCCGGGGTGGTTAATTTACTGGAATAACCATCAAACCCACCCCAAAAATAGGGAAAATATATATTTTTAATAATTAAAAAATTATGTGAAAATATCTATGAATGGACTTGCGTGCATACGCGAAAAAATCTGGGCAGAGTCACATATGGGCTTTAAGATACTATTTTTTGTGAAAATATTCAAGTCTGAGGGGAAAGGGTGCCCAAGGCCAAAGTGTAATTCATCAAGTACATGAAGGTGATAAATGATGCTATAACAGATGCCCCCTAATATATGAGGTTAGAAAGGGTACATGATGGCTTAAATGTATTATGTGCATAGAAAGAACCTTACAAGGACTACAGAGGACTTCACCATATTTCAGCCTGCCAAAAATACAGTGAGAGAGATCAAAGAGATAACTCATGTATGAGGCGGGCATACCCATGCTCAATGAAAGAACAACATGTCTGCATATGAATTACAGAGCGGATCCAAAATGTATACAAGTATAGCTGAAAATGTAAAGTACATAGTGAATCATCTGATCATTGCCCAGAAGTACAAGTCAAAATCAAGTCCAAGTATCACATATAGAATACTAATCAATGATGCTCTAATAGATGTATAATCACAAAAGTCACAACTGAATCTCCAAGTACCAAATCATAAGTGGTGGAACAAATGGTACAACACATAACTCGGGATTCAACATATAGGATGTTGTTGTAGTGAAACTGCAACATATAAGGGTGGATGGTGTCACTGGCAGAAAACTGATGAAGCTGTCTAAGTGAACCGAATCATGCTGATGCAAACCCGAGGTCTTCACTGAACACAATGTCACAATTCTACACAATGGGAATAAATGAGTTGAAGTCGACCATGTGAGAAATCATTTGATTACCGGTCATTGATGTATACCATTAACAAATGCGAGACAACCCACCAATATTGATAATGAGTGTCAAGGTGCCCTAGTACAATCCGGAAAGTACGAATAAATGAGTTGAGGTCGAACACTAGAAAGAATCTATCAATGAGGAGGCAATGATGTATCCTCACTGTCGATAGCGAAGAGTCTGCCACTGATGACTGCAAACCCTAAGGTACTGACAAAAGGACTCTAGACCTTATTCCCAGAGCAATGAGTCAGAGTCGATGTGAAAATATCTACTGGAAGGAAGGCACTAAGGCATCCCACATCAGTCCAGCATGAGTGTAACCTGCAGGCCAAGATTTGGAAGGAATCAGACGAAGTAGAGTGAAGTAACCAACCCAAAGTACATTTTTAGCATGCACAAGATGAAGCAAGCACATGTCAGAAACCCTCTAAACCAACCAATAATGAAATCTGACAAAGAGGTGAGATATCCACCGATAGGGTCAAATGGAAATCAAGGTATTGCACGAATACCAGGTGTGATAATGTAAGCTGACATCGAACACAAGGGAAAACACTCAGTTAAAGACCCATGATGATGATCAAATGCTGAGCACAAGGTCACCTATAAATGATGTAAATAGGGCCAGAGTCTAGGTTTGCTCTCAGAGCAATATGTCATAGTCGATAAGAGGCAAACCCGCCAGCAAGAAGTTAATGGAGACCTTCTCAAACTAGCATGAGCACAGGACCAAATAGTTGATTTGATAGAACAAGATAATGACAAGATCAGGAAGGCCCACTGAAAAATGAGTCAAGAGACACTACAAAAAGGCCGACTGAAAAATGAGTCAAGAGACACTGCAAAAAGGCCAACTCAGGTTAACTTCCCTTGAACAAAAACACTACTCATGTTGACTATGGCAGCAACTGATAACTTTGTATAATTTTTTCATGTAGGAGGCATGAAAAAACCCTCCATATGATTGGAAGAGATAACCAACTAGGGGAGAACTAACTCATGAAACAAGGTTATGGCTTCTCCTAAGTCAAAAGTAAAAACATCCCAAATGAAGGAAAGACATAGTTTTCTATGCTTTGTTCAAGGGAAACAAAATTGACACCGTAGATGCCATCAAAATATAAACTAATATCTTGTTCCTGCTCTTTTTCATATATTTAATTTTTTGTCTTTTTCATATTTCAAAGCCTGAAAAAGAATAAAATAATTCTATAGTACAATGGATAGAACGAGTATCATGAAATAGATGCACTAGTTCCTGGGATAGGAACAATCCTATGCTCAATGCAAGGTGACGAAAACTGGTAAGTGATACTTAAAGGAATTTTCCATCCATGGGTAATAAGGTGTTAAGCAGTGGTAGCTAAGTGATTGCATGGTTAACTTATATAGAAATTCATGGTCAAAATATGGCTTAAACATTGAGTCCAAATGAAGAGGACTGAAGGCCAAGATAAACAGGTAGTCAATATGAAATGCAGTAATACAACTCGACAACATAGGGGAGCCTCTAGGGTAATGGACAGAAATATAATAGCGAATAAGAAGAAGAATGAAGCTTCAACACATATGTCATGTCGGGACTAAAGAGGACTCTCGAGCCTACATAAATTGCAGCATGGGCGACAAATGCTTGTGAGAAACTAACTAGGAAGCCCATGTAAAGGAAGGCTCTACCACGAAGTCATGACTAAAAAATCAGTGAGTGAAATGGGTTAATTACTCATCACATGATGGGATTGACCCTATGGAAAGTGATCAGAATGGATGCTAGTATGCAGAATGCAACGAAAAATGGGTTCCCTAACCAATATGCCGGTTCAAAATCATATACCTGCCGTGACAGGTCAGCGGTCATGGATCAAAATTAAAACCAAACAAAATCTCAAACTCAGCAAAATGTTCCTGAAAAAAATACCTTACCCAACACTTACAAGAAAAATGGTTATACAGCCTCAAAATGATTTAAAAAAATAAGCACAAAGGCATGTTGCAAAAATTTTCCAAAATATGGGTATAAATACACCATTTACCTCATATTTGGGTCATTTTCACATTGCAGAAGTGGATAAGGGGCTTTTGGATCAAACATTTCCTTTCTCAAAACTAGAGCAACTAGCCATAAAATTGCGCCGAATCAGCCAGGTAAGCTCTAAATTCATCATTGTCATCAATTTCGTTCCATTTTAAGACAAAAATTTAGAAATTCTACCATAGGAAAGATTTGTTTTGATGAAACCCTCTACGCATATGTGGGTTTGTGTGGATGAACCTATGTATGATACGCGACTGTGTGTAAACGAAGCTGCGTATGCGCAGACCAAGAATTTAAAAATTGAACCTAATGAATTATTTAATGAATTTTCTCAATATTTCTATTAGCTGGAGGGAGCGTGAACATAGTGCCATCGACAATGAAGTGATGGAAGATCAAAATTCTCTCGATATCCTTCGAAATTATGGATTGCTCAAGTTCTTTAAAATTCCAAATATGAAAAGTAATGTTTGGTTGCTCCAAATGTCGGTAGATCATTGGGATCCAGAAGAATACTGCTTCATGATAGATCAAATGCCAATACACATAGAGGTGGAAGACATATATTTCATTACTGGACTCTCTCAGAGAGGAGATCCAGTAGATTTGCACGGAAATCCTTTGGGAGGGCTTACTGTGGAATATTATGTCTAGGTCTATTGCTTAGAGGAGTCTCAAAAAATTGGTACACAGATACCAATTAAGGATGCGAAAGAAATATATATGAAAATACTCCTTTACACCATTGGCAGAGTAGTAGGATCTGCTTCTCTACATCAGAATTTGAGAACATAAATGAGTATTGCAGTAGAATGTTTGATCCACCTTTTTGATTGGTGCGTAGCATTTCTAAGCAACATGAAAAGACAGTTGACTTCAATCCGGAAGGAAAAAATTAAACATTTTGGGTATGGAACTATTTTGATGACATTCTTCTTCGAGAGGATTCCAGGGCTTTGGCCTAAAGTCATCTCAACCATCAGCAGCCCTAGAGATCCAAGAATAGCCTGGTGGGTTGATTTGATGAAGAGATTGGGGGGGAGTGAAGTTACCCGAACCACTTGGGATGACGAGTTCTTCCAATGGTGGGAGGAACAAGTCATCACTGTGGAAGATTATCCATATGCTGGGATGGATTTTCGTGGTGATCCAGATCTATTCCTTCCACCCAGTGCTGCATGGGGCGCAATCGATGAGATTGCATTTTTTTATTTTTGATTATATGATTTATTTATTTATTTTTTCAAGATATGATGATGAAAAAATGATTTTGATTGAACTCAAATGACTTACAAGATTACTGATGATCATGATATAGATATGGGAGTAGTCAGACCTGAGGGATACCTAAGGCACAAGCGCCACAGAGGTGAGGCGGATGCTGAAGACCCTGGTAGGACACTCCATGTTGTCCAGAGGAACTTGGAGAGTTTGAATCGCCAAGTGCTTATGTCTGCGGTAGAGAACCTACCAGAGGCTATCCAAAGACAGGTAGTTGGAGTACCATAAGACTGGGTGCGGTTATTCTTCCATGCAGCGACTGCTATTATGTTCTATAGGAACACGAATGTTGGGAAAGGACCACAGGATTAGATTTATATATTTTATTGGATGACTAATATATTTTTGATACTAAACATGATTAGGCATTAGCCCTAATTTTATAGGACAGATGGGTCCAGATTTTGTATAATTTTGAACACTCTGATTATATATATATATAGTGGTTTGTATGATGTGATGACTCAAATGTATGAAAAATGAATGATGTATTTGATTTATTTATTAAAGTATTGAATGATGGATATGCCAATCAATTTCTTAATTAGCCAATAATTCTTCCATCCAATTGTTAGCTCGAGGAATGTGAATGAATGTTATAAATTGAAATGATCTTTGTAACAAATGTGCCCTAAAAAATAATCGGTGCAAAGAAGGGTCTCGAACCTGATATGTGTTGTTCAACTATGAAACCACTAGCTAGGAGTTCAAGAAAACTGTAGTATCCAAAAATGGGAATGCAGCAGTGCATAACCACAATACTGGAATAGCAGGGTGAAATTATGTCATAAAGTGTGTTGATCAAAAAATTTCCATCAAATTAATGAAACAACAGCAAAAGGATCTCTTCTACATCCTCCCAAGTGGGGAAAATGCAGCAATTTGATCCTAAAAATGTTATTTCCAGATATTTATGTTTTAACAGGAATAAATAATGCTTGGTTCCCTTAGAATATATATTTTTTCCCTCACATAAAAAATAGGAATATAAACAAATCTCTTTTGATAAGTTAAACAACCCTCCCGGCCTCAAATTAGCTTAAAAATGGCCAAATCCCATGACTTAAGCTATGCAGAATTTACTGAAGAAAATGATAGCATTATTTTCTGGGGGTTTCTACAAAAATAAGATATAAAATCATATATGTATAGATTTATTGAACAATATGCTAAGAAAGTAAATATTTGGCCTTCTTAATACATTATAAAGATAACCTAACAAGGGTTTCTTGAAAGCTTGAGTACAAAAAGAGAAAATCTGAATATTCATCTATGAGATCACACAGTATTACTACAAAATTACATAAATATAGATGAATAATACAATATAGGGATGATAATCCCTTGCTTTAGCTTTCCGGGAGAAGGGTTGGCCCTTTCCCTAGGATATTAGCTCAAAAACAAGGGCTTAAACCATGTTGCTATAGCTCTATGAAAAATGACACAATTCCTGCAAGGGACTGCACTGTAGGAGATGAGGAATAGTTTGGCCAATTTCCAAGATGTGAAATGAGCCCATAAATCTTCCTAGCTGATCTCTCAAGAGAAGGAAGGCTCCCTCTACTAAGAAAAAGACCTGGAAGTGGTGTTATCAAACCTCCACTGCAACACCCTGCAACACAGCACTATTCTCTGCAGAAATAACGGTGTAGCTGAATATTTTTTCTTGGCCTCAAGCTTTGATGTGGACCAATTCAATATAAAACTCTCCCAAGATGCCTCTCAAGGGAAGAGGTGGGATTCCCACTCGGGAACACTCGGTGCTAAACAACACTGCAACCCTGCTAAACAACAAAAGGAAGCCAAGTCTAAACATACAAATATCAAAATAATAATCTCATATCATGAATAAAAAAGGCTCCCATCCTCTCCATATATAGCAAGTGAACCTCTTCTCATTGGGTCCCATCCATATTTTCCACCAAGCTCATGCAAGTTGTCCTCCACTAAAACTGCGTTGTTCATCAATGAGATTCAATGTATCTAGACAACACTATTGACTTGGTCAAAGTTGACTTAATAAACATGATCCAACCCCTGTTCACACCCAAAGGTGCTCAATCCAGCTTCTTATTCTTCCTCATTTCACATCAAGAGTGTTATTATTCCTTCTAAAGAGGTTAATGGGCCTCCCTACCCATTTATTCACCTACCTAGTGATAAAACCAACTATAATATTCCATTTAGATGAAGGCTAAATTTTTGGAATATTACAGTCCTCCCCTCCAAAATGTTGCTTGTCCTTAAGAAACTATATAAGGAGAGAAAAATTCCTCCCCTCCTTCTCTTATGACCTCCTCATCAATATTTCCCACCACTTCTCAAAACAATCTGCAGTAAATATGTCCTCCAATACTGCCTCCCAATCATGCAAAACCAAATGGCTCACATCATGAAAAGGTGGAAGTTGTAAGTGGAAACCTTCTTGATGTCCAATGGCCTCCTCAAGATATGAGTTATGACAAGAATAGGGGATCTCATAACCAATTAGAAACTCCCAAACCCATGCTATCATCCAAATGAAATGATTCATTCTAGGTAGCTCATCAAAAGAATCCTCAACCCCCGATGTATGCAATGTGTTGGGGCTGCATGGAGAGATTATATTTTTCCATTCAAGTGGTTTCTCTCTCCATTTATGGTAAGTATAGGGCTATTTCTGATCTTGGGCTGAAATTTCATGGCCCCTAAGAATGGACCAAGTTACCCCACAAATCAAATTAGCCATGAAATGCCTCCTCTAAGAATGCAAGTTCTTCAAATGGCTCCTCCCATGTGAAGACAAGAAGTGTGGTGTGGCAATCATAGTTTTCCCATTGTTTCTCCTGAAACATACAACATGTAAAATAGGGAGAATCATACTCCCAATTGGCATCTCCAACTCATCTAGAACTCTCCAAAGAAAGCTCTCCATGAACATAATAATATCAGCAATACATGGAAGCAAAAACCAATGAAAACAAGCTGCCATATGAAAATCGGAGAGTGGATCATAGTTCCACACATGGAACCAACGCAATGCATCCTTTGCCTGCATCAAAAAAAATGATAACAAGTGCTCTCCTAGGCACTTGTTTGGTACCACAATAATTCTATAATATATAAACATGAAATTATAAAGTGGTGTCAATGGTGCACACCAAAAATCATGTAGCTTCCCCCACAAACCACCAATAGGATAGCCAATCTCAATGCTGAAAATGGCTTCAAGTACATCATCATAAAATATGCAAGAAGGGATAATCCTCCTTGGTACAATGTGTTCCTCATATAAGGTAAATAAGTACAAAACATAATGTGGAATTATACCTTCTCCACCATGTACTTGGGACCTCGAGCTGAAATGGCTCAACCGAAAATTCTCCCTCACCTCCAAAGAGCAGGGAAGTGGTTGTGACATCCTCTCTATCACTATTCGGGCTATGCATCTCTCCATATGATGAAATATATCATGCTGGATGCCCTCCCAAATGAACTCCTCTACCAAGGAAAGATATTCATCAAAGTGCATGGAAAGGAAGTCCTCATATGCTGCATGCAGCAGCTTGTCCTTGAGCTCAAAAGCTCTAGTCAAGAAGACCATACCATAAGAATAGATGACCACATCATCTACCATATATCTATCATCTCAATTTGGGTCATCAAGAATCATGCAAGCACCAAGATCCTTGGAGTACTCTGCCAAGAGTTGAGACCTCCAATATGGATCAATCCTCGCAAGAGATAGCGCTGGTGATCTGTAATGTGAAGCTCTCCACATGTTTTTGTCTTTTCCTTTGACATCTCTAATGCCAAAGTCATCCTCCAAATTGCTTCCATGCCCATCATGCAACTACTGATGCTCGAAAATAAGTAGTGGTCTTTGGAAGTTGGCCTTCCATGAGAAGATCCCATCCAAAAAGAATCTCCCAATCTTGGCCAATGTAAGCATGAGTGGCCTCCATCTACTCCAATGTATAGAGGATTCCTTCCTCAAAGGAAGTACCCTCTGTTTCTCCAAATCCATGGAGCATATCCCTTGCACCTTGAAGGTGCCATCCTCCATCACTGTAGCAACTTGTGTCAACGCAGTATGTGTAGTGAGAGTGGATGATGCTGAAAATGGGAGGATGTCCCCCTCCTCCTTGAGTTTATCCAAAACTCTCTGCGCTGTACTAGACTCCTCCAAATTTTTCACCTCTCCAAAATCTAAGAGGGGTGAACCAAATGGCAAGATGCCTCTTAGCAACTCTAGATTTGGTGGCCTCCTGGGTGGAATGCCTCCATGTAGTGAGAAATCAATGTCAAGAGTAGACTATACATATGGTTGTGAAACCTTGTCCTTGCCCTCACAGCGCAAATTAGTCTGCCTCTTCTTTGCACCAACTCTTTGAAATAGATATGGGTATGTGATCCTCATCAAATGATGCTGAACTTCCTCCCTACCTTCTCCTTTCATCAGTAATATCTCACAATTATTTTGCTCATTGCTTATGCTTTTTCTTCCATATGTGAGATCCTGGGGAATATCTTGCAATGACACAAGAATTCCTCCTGTTGGAGCATGTGATCCTCCTTCCTCTGCATGAGGGACTATATATGCTCTAGATGTGACAACGTTTTAGCCCCCATCCTTCTCTCCCTCTTCAATATGAATGGGAGTCACCTTCTTAATAAGAGGATCCTCTTTTGTAAAAGGAACCTGCATGCCCTCTTTTCCAAAGGTATGAGACAGAGACCTTGCCTCTATCAAGGTGTTATGCAAGGTGTGAGTTTCTCCAATAGTTATCTGAAGTGGATGTGAGCTTATAGGATTTTCCAACCCATGCAAAAGTTATATTTGTCTTGGTTTGTTTTTCTCTACCAAGAGTGTTTTAGAATGTCTTCCATCAAACCTATCCACTAATCTCTTAGTGAAATTTTCATAAGAAGAAATATTGGCATTTTTCAATGAAAATGACTCGAAAATCCACCAATCATAGGCCTTACCTTCAAAGTGCAGTGTTGCAACTCTGATGGCTTCATCTTCAGAAACTCGGTGTTGCTAAAAATAAGTGTGTAGCTCCTCCACCCAAGCTTTGGCTGAATATGTTGGTGATCCATCAAAATTAGATAGAGAAAATATATCCATGTCATGCTGCCTGCTCCTCTCCACCTTGATCTTGCAAAACTCCTGAAAAGTGATATGATCTCTAAACCTTTCAGTTTGAGATTCATAATCCCGAAGAAAATCACTAAGAGTTTCCCTCTTAGGCATTCCTCCTTCCATCTCTTTGATGATAGATCTATAAATTTTACTGCGTTGTGCATAATAGGGTGTAGTTGCATGCTCACACCCATCATGTGCAAATCTAGATCTGGCTCTAGATTCAAACTTCTCTGGAGATTCCAACTCCCCTCTCATCTTCTTAAGATCTTCTTTGATGCTCTGCATATATTTTGGAAGAAGGTTTGAGAGCCTCTCCTCCTTATTTCCTCCACATAATGGAGTCTTATCTTTTATGTACATCTTCTCTTCTCCTTCTTCTCTTGATAGCATAATGGTTGAGATCCACATGTTGAGCCAATATTATGCTTTGATACCACTGTAGTATCCCAAAATGGGAATGCAGCAGTGCATAATCACAATACTAGAATAGAGGGGTGAAATTAAGTCATAAAATGTGTTGATAAACACATTTCCACCAAATGAATGAAACAAAAACAAAAGGAGCTCTTCTACATCCTCCCAAGTGGGGAAAATGCAGCAATTTGACACTAAAAACATTATTTCCAGAGATTTACGTTTTAAAAAGAAGAAATAACTCTTGGTTCCCTTAGAATATATATTTTGGCCCTCACATACAAAAGAGGAACAAAAACAAATATCTTTTGATAAGTTAAACAGACCCCCCGACCTCAAATTAGCTTAAAATGGCCAAATCCCATAACTTAAGCTATGCAGAATTTCCTGAAGAAAATGATAGCATTATTTTCTAGGGGTTTATATAATAATAGGATAGAAATCCATAGATATGGAACTTTATTGAACAATATTCTCAGAAAGTAAAGGTATGGCCTCCTTAATACATTATAAAAAAACTCGACAAGGGTTTCTTGAAAGCTTGAGTACAAAAAGAGCAGATCTGAATATTCAACTCTGAGATAACATAGTATTAATGCAAAATTATATAAATATAGATGAATAATATAATAGAGGGATGATAATCCCTTCCTCGAGCTTTCCGGGAGAAGGGTTGGCCCTTTCCCTAGGATACTAGCTCAAAAACAAGGGCTTAAACCCTGCTGCTACAACTCTATGAAAAATGATGCAGTTCCTGCAAGGGACTATGCTATAGGAGATGAGGAATAGTTTGGCCAACTTCCAAGATGTGAAATGAGCCCAGAAATCTTCCTAGTTGATCTCTCAAGAGAAGGAAGGCTCCCTTTACTGAGAAACAGACCCGGAAGTGGTGTTATCAAACCTCCACTGCAACACCCTGCAATACATCACTATTCTCTGTAGAAATAATGTTGTAGTTGTCCTCAAGAAACTATATAAGGAGAGAAAAATTCCTCCCCTCCTCCTCTTATGGCCTCCTCATCAATAGTTCCCACCACTTCTCAAAACAATCTGCAATAAATATGTCCTCCAATACTCCCTCCGGATCATGCAAAACAAATGGCTCACATCATGAAAAGGTGGAAGGTGTAAGTGGAAACCTTGTTGTTGTCCAATGGCCTCCTCAAGATAGGAGTTATGACAAGCATAGGGGATCTTATAACCAATGAGAAACTCCCAAACCCATGCTATCATCCAAATGGGCCTCCCTACCCATTTATTCACCTACCTATTTATGAGTGTTGTTGTTCCTTATAAAGAGGTTAATGGGCCTCCCTACCCATTTATTCACCTACATAGTGATAAAACCAACTATAATATTCCATTTAGATGAAGGCTAAATTTTTGGAATATTACAACTACTAATGAATCAACACCCAAGGATATTTCTTCTGAGAGTAGATAAACCACTGCAGTGTATTCTGCTACGTTGTTCGAAGTAGAACCAATGCAGATACCTCTTGAAACCAGAAACTGACAGGATGGATAATGAATTACCCAAGCTGCGGAAGCCAAGTTCTGGGTATGTCTACTAGCATCATCGGTGAAACCAAAATGACTCATGATATTCAACACAACCTGCCAAAGCAGATCAAATGCATCATAATCACACCAAAAGTTGAAAACTTAAGTATGTACAAAAACAAAAATATATGCAAAAAGCAAGATGCTAGGCCAAAGCCTAGGCATAATACTTTTTCAAATAGAGCCCATTTCTGGGCTCTGGCAACTCATTTCCATCAAAATCAGTCAAGGCATAAGCTCCTTTCTTGAGGACCTTTTTAATGATGAAGGGGCCATACCACATAGATTTGAATTTTCCAGCTCCCAGAGAATCCTTCTCTTGGGCATAAACTACGACAAGGTCTCCTTCGAAGAAAACCATAGGTTTGACCACTTTATCGTACTGAACGTTTACTCATTTCTTATGAGCCTCATTCATCATGGTGACATCCTGACACTACTCATTGAGATGTTCAAGATGAAGGAGACGTTATTCACAACTGGAAGTGTTAGGAAGAAGTTCTACAGCTAACTTAAGAGAAGTAATTTCAAATTCAATGGGAAATATAGATTCCAACCCATAAGCCAGTTGAAATGGAGTAAAACCAGTTTCAGTTTTGACCGAAATCTGGTATGCCCAAAGCATAGGATATAACGTAATGTGCCAATTGGATCGAGATTTAGCAATTGTCCGTTGAAGAATGGTCTTAAAGGATTTTTTTATGGCTTCAACTTGTCCATTGGCTTGAGGATAATATGGATATGAGTGCTCCTGTCGGAAACCTAATTTCAGAGCCAATTCATCCATCATGTTGTTTTGAAAGTGACTGCCATGCTCAATGACAATATCTTTGGGAATACCAAAGCGAGAAATGGCCTAATTGAAGAGGAATATAGTTGATGTATCACCATCATTCCCAAAAGTAGGCATAGCCTTGACCCACTTTGTGAAGTAGTCTACGGCTACAATAATGTACTTGTGACCTTTAGCCGAAGGCGGGTTACAAGTAGTATAATCAATACCCCACTTTGTAAAGGGGTCGACAGTGATGACAGGAAAGAGCGGAGCTGGATGAGCGCGCATATTTCGAGTATAAAACTGACACGAATGACACCTTTTGACCGATTCCATACAATATTTGAAAATTGAAGGCCAAATGTATCCTGCATGCAAGATTTTTTGGGTTGTAGAAAACCTAGATAAATGACCACCACAAGCTCTATTGAGGCAATAATTCAGCACAACCTCAGCCTCTTCGAGAATGAAGCATCATCTAGGGATTGAATCAACCTCGCGGAAATATAAAGTGTCACCAATAAGTAAATTTTAGCTAGGTGACATAACTTACGATGCACATCTTTCGAAAAATTCGAGGGAAAATTTGCAATCTGGAGATATACTATGAGATCCCCATACCAAGGATCCTATGAAGAAATGAGAAAAATATGTTCATCCAAGAAGGATTCATCATAAACCATCCCTTCTCCACAGAGAAACTTAGAAATTAATTCTGCAATAACCAATGATTTCTTGGACTTGGAAGACATAAACTCAAGATCAAATTCCTGCAAAATCACAATCCATCGATTGTGTTCGCCCCCAATCACTTGCCTACTAAGAACAAACTGAAATGGATTGACTATTGCCAAAACATAGGTTTTTCGAAGAATAATGTAATGTCTGAGCCGCTGCATAACATGGATAGCTACTAAAGAAAGCTTCTCTATCAGAGAGTATAGGAGCTCATGTCCTACCAAGCCTTGAATGAGGTAGTATATAACATGCTCTAAAAGAGAATCATCCTCCTAAACCAGAACCATACCAATGGTAGATTCTACTGCCACGAGATACTGGAGGAAATCCCTTCTATAATTAGGTGGACTCAGTATAGGAGCACAGGTCAATTACTTTTTCAAAGCATCGAATGAGCATTGAGCAAAGTCATCCCAAAAGAATGGAACTCATTTCTTTAATAATATCATAAATCCTTTCGTAATCTCGGCATAATTTATGATAAATCTCTGTAGAAAATTAGCTTTTCCTTGTATACTTTGAAGTTGACGAATAGAAGACGAGGGAGGCAACTGAAGTATTGCCTCAACCTTTAAAGGATCTACCTGAATCCCTTCCATAGACACAATAAATCCCAACAACCGACCAGATGTGACCGCGAAAACACACTTGTTCGGATTCAACCTGATTTTGTAATACAGACATCATTCAAATACTTGACGGAGGTGAGAAGGATAATCAATTCTCTTGTGAGAACGAGTAGCTAAATCATCCAAGTATGCCTCGATAATATGTTTGATTTCGTGGAAGGCATAAGACATAGCCCGCTGAAAAGTAGCTCTAGCATTTTTAAGGCCAAAAGGAATTTTCTTGTAATAAAGGTACCCTAGGGACAAATAAATGCAGTCTTATGCTGATCTTCAGGACGGATAGTAATTTGATTATATCCAGAGAAACCGTCCATGAAGGATAAAATCTCATTTTCCGCACACTCATCGATAATCTAATCTATAAACGGTGTGGGGTAGTTATCTTTAGGACATGCCTTATTTAGGTCCCTGAAATCGATGCAGACTCAAATTTTTCCTTGTTTCTTGTCCAAAGTAACTGGGTTTGAAACCCACTCTGTAAAAGGAACAAGAAAAATGAATCTCACCTTAAGCAGCTTATCCACCTCAGCTTTGATAGATGCTACCTTCCTAGGGTTGACCGGACAAATATTTTGCCTGATACGCTTAACATTTTCATACACCTTGATCTCATGTTGGAAAATAGATGTATCTATACCACGCATTTCATCATAAGACCAAGCGAACACATCCCTAAACTCTCGAAAGAGATTAGTGTAAATTTGAATCTCTTCAGGGGAACATTCAACTTCAATGAAAATATTCTCCATAATGTTGGGATCTATGGAAATGTTTAACGAGATATTACGAGAAATCACAGCCATGTTCCCTTCAGCAAAAAATTTTGTTGGTGCTAAAGGGTTCAGGACCAAGTGAATAGGACCAGAAGACTGAGGACTAGGAAAACTTGATTCAACTTCAGTCAAATCTGGTAGAAATTAAGACCGATGATGAAAATCATCCCACAGTTTCTCTACACCAATCATAGCTTCCAGGGTGGCCTCTTCAGATGGAAGAGTGGTATCAAGGCAATCCTACACCAAAGATGAACTAAGAGTCCAAGCCAGGGCCACATCTCCATCAATTTACTCCAGTGAAAGAGAAACTGGAATGGACTCTGCGGAGTCAACAATAGAGCTATAAGCAATCTCAGCTTCAGACATTGGAAATTCCATTCCACCCACTTGACCTTCTGCTAATGTGGAGGTAGGAGAAGGTAAGGTCCAAGGGTTCAAAAAATAATGAGTTCTAAAAAACTCTCTTTGAATAGGAGCCCTAGAGGATGAAATCGCATTGATATGAACCGAAGGAGGTGGAAGATCAAAAGTACCCATCAAAGAAGAATACATTCCAACCCCTAAATTCTCAACAGGCATTTTGGTATCCTTCACCAAAGGAATGGTTGAGTCAGAAGATGCATTATGATCTATAGGAGAACAGTCCAGTTGGTAACCTCTGACAATTCTCCCTTCGTGAGGGAAACAAACAATACGAAATAATGATGATGAGATAGCATCCATCTCCTAGATCCAGTTTTTCCCCAACAGAAGGTTATAGTCCAAGCTTGCATCGACTATCTCAACTTCGATATTAACAATTTTTCCTCCAACACAGATGGGCAAAGGCAGAACAATACCATGCGGCCTGTGAGAATGACCATCAAATGCAGTCAGAAGAGTGGCTGAAGGAATAGCTGCAGGAGATCCAATACCCTTCCAACATGCAAGGGACATTACACACGTGGAATCACCTTCATCAATGACTGTTCGAAAGATATTGAATTTTTGATAACTCAATCTGATATGGAAATCCATATGATGAGGGAGTGTCTTTTTAAAATTGGACATATCAAATGTAATAATTAGAGAATTTTTTGGATCTACATATCCAATAGCAGTGAGCAAAGCACTTCGCTGAGTAGGACAAGATTGGAGCACCTCTAATGCAGACATGGCACAAGGACTCTGAGCCAGATCTTCTACAATGGAGTATTTCTGGGCAGCCTTGGCATTTGGATTAATTGTCGTACGTTTTGAAGATGCCTTCGGCATCCGAGGTATATGCTCAATAGTAGGCCTCGTAACATGAAGTGGCTCAGCACTATAAAGAGTACCCTTAGCTTTCGAAGACTCAGCTTCACCATAATCACGACATATCGTAGCGATATTTGTGTGAGCATTCATCATGTATATGTTTGATGTATTTTCCCCTTCCTGGCTGCCCCCAAAGGGAGCCCCAGTATTTTGATTTGCGCCAGCAATTAATTGTTTCCCACGGGGAAAAGGGTTTTTCAGCACAGCCTGGGAACTAAAAGAACCCTGTTGAGATAAGAAGCGCTGCGCATCCTGAATTTTAGGGAAAAGGTGTGTAAGATGGTCTCCAGTGCACAACTTGCATGGAAACTTCACTTTCCTTTTATTATCCTTTTGACCCTCTCCAACATGATTGTTGGTTTTGTTTGCATTCCCATTCCCATCCTTGTCTTTCTTCTGGTTATTGCATCCTTTCTTCTTCCCATTGGATTGTTGATTTCCTTTGGGGTTGGAAGTCTGGACAACATTAATTTCGAAGGACGGGGAAGAATTTGACACTAACGGCGCAACCTGACTAGAAGAAGCAGATTGTATAAAAAATCGTTGCAATTGACTAAGCAGGTTAGCTGCACCACTATCGATCGAACCAATAATCCCATCACCATGAGTACCAGGTTTAGTTTTGGATAAGTCCAGTTTGGAGTGAGCAGCATTCGAATTTTTTTTTTAAGGATTCTCGACTAAGAATAAATTAGTTCTAAATGATGACCCCTAAAAATAGCCTTCTCTTGAGAAAATACCCCTGAACGTGATATGTCTTTAGAAATATCTGGCTGTAAAGACTTTAAAAACCATTCCAGAAGGAATTCATT
Source organism: Pinus albicaulis (assembly GCA_034641835.2). Lineage (NCBI taxonomy): Eukaryota > Viridiplantae > Streptophyta > Pinopsida > Pinales > Pinaceae > Pinus > Pinus albicaulis. Next base: position 761,755,212 of record CM076578.1, on the reverse strand, counting down.
CTGAATATGGGCTTCAATGAGCCTCTTCCTTCTTTTACATTCCTGAATATGATCAGAAATGTGAGTTGCCTTATCCTGCTGAAAATTGGCCAGGAGTTCAGTCCCGACGTCATAATGGATAGGTAACTTAAAGTGGTTTAAGAAAATGGTAGCCAAATCTCCAAATGTGGCAAAAATGCCCCCAGTTAACTCAATATACCACTTGGTTGCATTTCTAGTTAAGGTGCATTGAAATAACCTCAACTTAATCGAATCACCAATTACAGATTTTGATGAACACCATAAATGGAATGTGGTGATATGATCTGCCAGATCCTCTCCATTCTTCCCTTCAAATTTTGGAATGTCTGAGGGGAGTTTGGTGGGGACCGGAGGCCATCCTGGACTATACAGAATTGGATCATTAGTTAATTTTGATAAATATGGCAAGTTTAACGTTGCCAGAAATGGTAAGCGAGGAGGAGCCTAGGAATTCCATCCTCCATAGGAAGTATTCCCAACATTCTGAAAAGAATACCCTGGATTTTTTGAGGCACCAGGTTGCCAAATATTGTTCGTAGAGAATGCTGGGCCATAAGAAAATCCTTACGACCCAACATTTGAAGAAGGAACCCCCCCCCGCCCAACATAGAGTTACAATACACAGGACCATTCCCTCCAACCGAGGTATTGAATGAAGAAGAAACCCCTTGGTAAGGGTTCCAAGCATTTGCAAATAGAGAAAAATCCTAAGAAGTACTCGATGAAGGGAAAGGAACATTCCCTTGCTAACTAGTGAGAAACTAATTCCCTGCTCCGAATGCTATAAAAACAGGGTTCCAACCTGTAAAGGTATTAGAACTTTGACCTCTAGACCATGGATTGAAACCTTGAGTCTAAGAAGCAAAAGGTAAAGATCCTAAGGAATGGGACGAATGAGGGATGTTCCCACTTCCAAAGTAGAACCCTTTAAATGAAGCTGATCCACTAGCCATAGAGGGTATGGGTGCAGATGCAGCTGAAGCAGCATAAAATGAGAAAGAAGGAATCGCACTAGTGGGCATTCCAAACGAAAAAGGACCAGATTGAGAAGCTTGTGCTTGGGTGTAACCAAAGCCAAACAAAACAACACTAGAAGTGATTGTAGATATAGAAATAGTGCCTGCTCCTTCTACCGAAAGAGGTGTCTGAACACTTGCAGCTCTCATAGCCGAAGCTGTGTTCCTAGTTGTGGCCATCGAAAGGTATCAATATGACGGATAAGGACTTTTTGGTCTCTGAGACTCGGGTCCGATGTACTAAATGATGAAAGGATAACTAGCAGGAAGAGGATATGGAAGAGACTCAGCAGGCTGAGGGACTTCCTCTACTTCTACTTCTTCTGCTGGAAATAAAACTCTCGAGATGAGTGAAGCACTCTTCTATGTACTAACACCAACACCAGAACAACCCACAGAAACAACAAGTCCTGATGGAGGATCTCTCTTCACTGTGTCTGAAACCACTGGGTGAAAATCACCCTCCGAATTACTCGTACACCTTCTTGAAGAAGGCTTAGCACTTGCGGGAGACAACCCACGAAACCTCCTCGATCAACGAGGCAATCAGTCAGCCAATTTAAGAGATTTATTCTAGACTCAAAAAATATATGAAGCTAAGAAATCTAGGAGCAAAGAGAACACTCTAAAAAGTTCCTAAGATACAGCCAAACAAGCAGCTCTTAGGTATTTCTTCTCTGGGTGATGAGGACCGGATACCAAAATACAAGAAAGCGAGATAATAGGACCTCCCAAAAGTAGTCCGGGGTAATTACAACCCATGCCTACTAGCAAAGGTAACATAAATAGTTACGCTAACCTCCTAACCACAGCCTTCGTCGGTGCAAGTCCCCAAGCTTCGCAAGGGCACCCTCCAGAAGTACTGATGGAAGTGATCCAACGTCTACCTCAGGTACCATGGATATTTCCCCACGCATTCACCTGTGTGGTCCCTAGGATATGCAACTATGGGCACCAATCCATGTCGGCAGCTGGGTGGAACGGTCTTAGGTCAAGATTCAGAAAATAGGAGAGGGGTTATCTCTCTTCTCTTCCTGCACTATCCCTCGCACTTGAGTCTCTAGAGGAGAGCTTTCCCGATCCACTTAACGGTGTTGGATTTATCTCATTAATTAACTTCTATGTTTAATAGTTTAAGCGGCCTTGGAGAGTTAACTCTCCACTCACCTAATCCAAGGCACTACAACCTAGCTAGTTGGTGTATAATTTAATGACAATGATACAAAAACTACTAGTTTCTTTTAATTATATTGCTTATTTTAGATTGGCTGTTATTTAAGTCAAGGGTGCACGGAAGTGAAACTGATGGTATTTTTATGACACAGAAGAAACCAATGAAAACCAAACTACATGCAAATGCAATGATTTCCTTTCGATGAAAAGTGATTTCTACAGAGGTTCTATGAAACTAATAAGAAAAAACTTTATTTTTTCTTTTCAAACACTCACACTTCACACAATTCAGAAATTTACGAAAAAGGCTAAAAATTCTCAAATGCACTTAATGCAAGCTACCAATGATATGCAAATCCTAAGATGCTAACTCTAAAGAAGAAAAAATAAGTCTCTAGGACAACAACAGTTCGATCACTTTTTGACAGATGACAAGGCTAGTTCGAAAGCAAAACTACTATGTATAAAAATGCCAAAATGCACTTAACATAACAGAGAGAAATAAAGAAGAGACTTCCTTCCAAATCAAGTCAAGAACTGAAGACTATAAACTAAAAAAAAGCTTCAAAAGATGGAATGAAACTGTAAAAAAAATGAAAGCAAAAAGCAACGGAAAACGAAAATGTTTTTGGGCTTTTCAACTTATAAAAGAAGGAAAAGAGATTTCAAGAAGACAAATAGAAACTATCCAAGAAGTGAATCAAGAAAACATGAATTCCAACCAAAGGCTTCAAAATGCTCAAGCCAACCATGCTATTTTCATAGCGGGACTTATACGAGAAATAAGGAACAAGAAACTCAATCAATCAACTCAGCACAATACCACAGTCTTCCAGTGAATAGAAATTCAAAAATCCAAAACGATACCTTTAAAAATTTGCAACAATACAAGTCTACAAAATCAAGAAAAACAAACTAGGCCAAGAAGGAAAAAATCAAATGCGAAGCAACGCATAGGGCTAAGAAGAGAAAATGAGAAAAGGCTCGCCGTTATAACTACTCAATACAACCAAGAATCTTCTGGGAAATATCTTGGTGCTTAAGCCTTTCAATTGCAAACACACAAAATAAGGATTTCACCAAATGGCTAGGTCTTCATACAAGAAAGATAAAAACATATGAAAAATCACTCTAAACACAGTCCAGAGACCTTCAAGATACTACAGGAATAGATCAACATAGACAGACAAGACCATAGGGGCTAGAAACTAAAAATTTCAAATTTTCCTAGGCATATGTTCTTTTGCAATGAGAAACAAGCATGCATACGTGACTGTAACAAAGGAAACTCACGTATACACAGGTCCCTTTGGAAAAAAACAACGTGTATACGCGACTGTGCAAAGAAAAAACTATGTATGAAAATAAATATAAGGAAAAAACAAAAAATCAAGATTGATCAAGAGACCAGGTCTTCTATCTGACTGAAGAAAGACTTGCTAGACTATAAAAAGTGACAGAAACTGTTGGGAACCTACAAGAAAGATGAAACAACCCAAACGGGAAATCACAAGAATGTGTTCCCTAGCAGAGTCACCATTCCTATTTCGGGAAATAATACCCTAAAGGTATTGGGTTGACAACCTTCATAGATCAGGGGCATTCCATTCAAGAAGGACTCACTTAACCAAATTTTATACTGAAAACTAGATACTACTGGTTTCAGAACTTACCCAAAAGTTCCTCGGTTGATGTAGATCCTGCAGGGTGCAAACCCCGTGCAACACTTTGTGCTCCGAAACTTGTAAATCCACAAAGAACGAACACAAAAAACTATTTGTACAACATATATAGTTCCTATATGTCAGTGAAAATCATGCATAATATCATAAAAACAATATTATATGTTCAATTAATGATTATTACACATGTATAAAGCATCATAAACACATAATCGTCGGAAACAAGATGGATATTCTTATTATGAATGACAGGTACAGTAATCAAAATGTGGAGAGATCACCTGAATCCTGCCAAGGACTTCGAGCATACCATCCTCTGGATTTGTCCAGCCCTAGCCTCGCAAGAATTCTTCCAAGATGTGTGCACAATAGATGTCACATAGGGTGATGAACATCTTCAAGGAAACAAGGGTTTCCTGAATATACCTGGGAAGTGTAGGAGGCACGAGAATATTAGACTTGAATAGGGCTCCACAGAGTATAATATCTATATTTTTCTCTCTCCCTTAGGCCGTTTCTTTGAGGGGATTTTATACACTCTCAAATTAGTTTATGTAGTTAAGAGCAGTTAGGCCATGGGCTAGGCTGGTTAATTTACTAGAATAATCATCAAAACCACCTCAAAAATAGGGAAAATATATATTTTTTAATAATTAATAAGGTATACATGGATATCTATGAATGGAATCGCGTGCATATGTGGAAAAGTCTGGGAAGAGTCGCGTATGGGTTTTAAGATACTGTTTTTTGTGAAAATGTTCAAATCTGAGGGGAAAGGGTGCCCAAGGCCAAAGTGTAAATCATCAAGTACATGAAGGTGATAAATGATGCTATAACACCTGGAACAGTATCTTGGTTTGGTACCTAATGTGGATCTCATGTTTGAGTGTATGGATAGGCCCACGATTAGAAGATCATAATATGATTTGGGCAAGAAATCACCACCTCCTTTGTTTCGGTACTGTAGAAATGAATATTACTTTGACATTCCTTTTCAAAATTGGTCCTCCAAGAAACTCCTAAGGCCTCGTCAAGCTGCCTGTCAAATTGATCCACACAATAGTCATCACTTTGACCCAATACTTGACAAAATCTCACTCCAAGTTTGCTGCCCAATCAGTGTGGCAACTATCATTGGTTTAGGGCATCTAACCATGAGCTCCGCCTCCTCCTCATTGACTTCCACTTGCTGCCCTATCACAATTTAAAACTGATCCACAAGTTAGGATCCAAAATCTAAAAGAATGCACTGAAATACATACCTTAAGCTCATTGTTTTGAGGTCTCCTTCATTGCTGCAATCTAGGCCTGGTTAGGGCATCACACAGTCCATTCTTCTAGCCTTCAATTCTACCCAGAATTTCTCTAGATGAAAGTGGATGCTCTTTGGAAGTACCCTCCTCCTCAATTATATTTTCTTGGGCATGAACAAACCCTAACACTGCCCTACGCAGCTTTGTTTAGGTTGGTTTAGGCCTGTGGCCTTCCCACAATAGCCATCTAGGGATACAACTGTCTCTTCCAAGGGTATAAACACCATAACATACCCTAAAACATACAGAAATTATCCCCTCTACCTCAACCCTCTAGAACAGAAAATCGGTCTTCATAACCGTCACCAAGAGTGCTCTGAACTGCCCTCTTCTCCACGGTGTCAGCTCTCTTATGTCTGTGGCCCAAAACATAAGCTTTCTTCTCCTCCTTTTATGATGGAAATGACAAGAGTATTGAAAATATTTACAAGTGTAGGCCCATATAACATGAGAGGTAACAAGCCTCCTATAACATGAGAGGTAACAAGCCAGAGGGCCAAAATTTTTCAAGTGCAGCCTGCTTGGGTGTGGTATTCTTCTAGATTAATTCTCATGCCATATGATGGGTAACAAGGTCCACCAATCATGCATTTATTTATTGGTTTGGGATGCCTACCAGCCTGGGAGGATATGTTGCCATTTCCCTACAAAATATGTGAGATGTGCACCCACACATGGGGACACCTACCCTGACAATTACTCATACATACATCAGAAATGACATGTTACAATTTCTGTAAGAGTCTAAGACTCAAGTATTCATACATAATTGCATTATATGAAATGATTTTATGATTTTGTGTGTTCTATTTCTATCACTGATAAATGATATAGTCCATTCTCATGTATGAATGAGATTTTTTTTTATCCTTGTCTCTTTTATCTTAGACGGGACCTAGTTGCATTAAGGATGTGTCCCACCCCTAAGGGATGCATCCACTGATGGATCAATCAGGGGATCTAAGGGACATCTCTTTTTCTTCTGGGATGTTACCCACATCCCAGAAAATTGGTGATGTAAATGCTCCTGAAGATGGGTAGATGTCCCTCAACTATCTTAGGAATGTTTATTTTCCACTTGTCAAAATTAGTTCCTCTTAAGTGCGCTTTATGAAAAGTGGAAACAAATATAGCATTCCCTTGGGTGCACTAGCATGGTATACAAAGGAAGGAAAGCAAGCAGTGGTGTTACTATTAGAGTTGTTAGTAAATAGAAAATATTGGCAAAAAATCTAACATTAGAGTTGTCCACCTTCACTGTATAAGGCCTGTTGAAGAAATACTTTATATTTATCAACATATGAGGCCACCTTCACTGCATAAGCCCCATTTAATAGTTAGTTAACAATCACTCATTGTAAAAAGTATCAACTTTGTTAATAAGGTCCAAAATAGCTAGCAGGCTCTCATTATAAGTAGGCCCATAGATAGATAAGATTTTCTATGGATAGTTATATATTAAGTAGAAGGATATGTAATGTTTTGTCAAGAATTATGTATATATTTGGAGAATTCCTCTTGGAGGTTGCCCCCTTGAACTGGAAAGTAAACATAGCTCTCTATTTTTTTATCATCAAATAGATCTTTCTTAGGGTTTATTTGTCTTTTCTCTTTTGTTCTTGGGTTCTGCACTACATTTATGTGATTTCTCTAAATTATGGAGTTAATTACACTACAAGGGTGGTGGTTATTGAGTACATTCCTTCAGATTCACAATTTGCAAATATTTTTACAAAGCCCCTAGCAAATGAAAAGTTTAAGATGTTGAGGGAGAGACTAGATTTGGTGGAGAACACTTTCCTTGCAAAGAAAGCATTTCTAGTTTTTATATATTGCTCAATTAGCTCTCTAAAATTGATGGCATATCAATAGGACTGATTTATACCATGTAATTATATGCTCCAGCAGATCCATCTTCCTAGTTTCCTATGTGCAACAAAGAGATAGCAAAGTGGTGGCTGGACACTAATTTGTTGTGGAAAGAAAGTGGCAATGATATAGAGAGAGAAAGTGAGGGAACATGCATGCTTCCAATTTGCATATGCCAGACTCATCCTTGTCCCAAATTTAGAACTATTGTTCATATTTAGCATTCTGAATAGCTAGAGTTTGCTTTTACCAATTGTAGCATGTGATATTCCCAAGTAGGGATAATAGAAAAATAACAATATTTCCAAAACTTGGGCACAGAAAAATCTGAAAATCTATTGGTATATAAAAAAATCTACTCTAAACCCAGATTTATATTCAAATCACTGATCTAATTTTTCTGCTAAAAGAAGTAAATTTCTAAGTATTTATGAACTTAGAAAAAGTACAACAAATCCCTTTATTTCTGCCCAAAAATTCCATAAATGAAATACAATGACTTTCTTTTAATTTTTCTGATTTAAACAGAATTAAGTATGTACATTTAAACACAAAGTACCTCAGACACTATTTTTTAAACCCTATTCATCCTCTTGAATGTTCAAAAATATTAGAGTTGTCATTTGTGTGAATACAATTTTTTCGGTTTCTTATGATTAATCATTAACCTATAAATCTATAAAGTTTTTGCTCAAATTAGTGATGTAAATGCTCCTGAAGATGGGTAGATGTCCCTCAACTGTCTTAGGAATGTCTAGTTGCCACCTGTCAAAATTAGTTCCTCTTAAGTGCGCTTGATGAAAAGTGAAAACAAATCTAGCAATCCCTTGGGTGTGCTAGAATAGTATACAGAGGAAGGAAAGCAAGCAGTTGTGTTACTATTAGAGCTGTCAAAAAATAAAAAATATTGGCAACAAATATAACATTAGAGCTATCCACCTTCACTGCATAAGGCCCATTGAAGAAATACTTTATATTTATCAACATATGAGGTGACCTTCACTACATAAGGCCCATTGAATAGTTAGTTAACAATCAGTCATTGTAAAAAGGATCAACTTTGTTAATAAGGCCCAAAATAGCTAGTAGGCTCTCATTATAAGTGGGCCCATAGATATATAAGATTTTCTATGGATATTTATATATTAAGTAGAGGGATATGTAATGTTTTTTTAAGAATTATGTATGTATTTGGAGAATTCCTCTTGGAGGTTGCCCCCTTGAAGTGGAATGTAAACATAGCTCTCTATTTTGTATCATCAAATATATCTTTCTTAGGGTTTATTTATCTTTTCTCTTGTGTTCTTGGGTTCTGCACTACATTTATGTGATTTCTCTAAATTGTGGAGTTAATTAGACTACAAGGGTGGCAGTTCTTGAGTACATTCCTTTGGATTCACAAGTTGCAAATATTTTTACAAAGCCCCTAGAAAATGCAAAGTTTAATATGCTGAGGGAGGGACTAGGTTTGATGGAGAACAATTTCCTTTCAAAGAAAGCATTTGTAGTTTTTATCTATTGCTCAATTAGCACTCTAACAGTGATGGCATATTAATAGGACTGATTTATACCATGTACTGATATGTTCTAGCAGATCCATCTTCCTATTTTCCTATGTGCAACAAAGAGAGAGAGCAAAGTAATGGTTGGACACTAATTTGTTGTGGAAGGAAAGTGGAAATGATATAGAGAGAGAAAGTGAGGGCACATGCATGCTTCCAATTTTCATATACCAGACTCATCCTTGTCCTAAATTTAGAACTATTGTTCAGATTTAGCATTCCAAACAGCTAGAGTTTTCTTTTACCAATTGTAGCAGGTAATATCCCCAAATAAGGATAATAGAAAAATACAAATATTTACAAAACTTGGGCACAGAAAAATCTGAAAATTTATTGGTATATAAAAAATTCTACACTAAACCTAGATTTATATTCAAATCACTAATCTAATATTTCTACTAAGAGAAGTAAATTTCTAAGAATTTATGAAATTAGAAAAACTACAGCGAATCCCTTTAGTTCTGCCCAGAAATTCTACAAATGAAATACAATGAACTTATTTTAATTTTTCTGAGTTAAAACAGAATTAATTATGTACATTTAAACACAAAGTACCTCAGACACTAATTTTTAAGCCCTAGTCATCCTCTTGAATGTTCAAAAATATTAGAGTTGTCATTTGTGTGAATACAAATTTTTCGGTTTCTTATGATTAATCACTAACCTATAAATCTATAAAGTTTTTACTCAAATTGGTGATGTAAATGCTCCTGAAGATGGGTAGATGTCCCTCAGCTGTCTTAGGAATGTCTAGTTGCCACCTGTCAAAATTAGTTCCTTTTAAATGTGCTTGAAGAAAAGTGGAAACAAATCTAGCATTCCCTTTGGTGCGCTAGCATGGTATACAGAGGAAGGAAAGCAAGCAGAGGTGTTACTATTAGAGCTGTCAGTAAATAAAAAATATTGGCAAGAAATCTAATATTAGAGTTGTCCACCTTCACTGCATAAGGCCCATTGAAGAAATACTTCATATTTCTCAACATATGAGGCCACCTTCACTGCATAAGGCCTATATAATAGTTAGTTAACAATCACTCATTGTAAAAAGGATCAACTTTGTTAATAAGGCCCAAAATAGCTAGTAGGTTCTCATTATAAGTGGACCCATAGATAGATAATGTTTTGTATGGATAATTATATATTAAGTAGAAGGATATGTAATGTTTTTTCAAGAATTATCTATGTATTTGGAGAATTCCTCTTGGAGGTTTCGCCCTTGAAGTGGAAAGTAAACATAGCTCTCTATTTTTTATCATCAAATATATCTTTCTTAGGGTTTATTTCTCTTTTCTCTTGTGTTCTTGGGTTCTGCACTACATTTATGTGATTTCTCTAAATCATGGAGTTAATTACACTAAAAGGGTGGTGGTTCTTGAGTACATTCCTTCGGATTCACAAGTTGCAAATATTTTTACAAAGCCCTAGCAAATGCAAAGTTTAAGATGCTGAGGGAGAGACTAGGTTTGGTGGAGAACACTTTCCTTGCAAAGAAAACATTTATAGTTTTTATCTATTGCTCAATTAGCTCTATAACACTGATGAAATATATATAGGACTGATTTATACCATGTAATGATATGCTGCAGTAGATCCATCTTCCTAGTTTCCTAGTGCAACAAAGAGAGAGAAAAGTGAAGGTTGGACACTAATTTGTTGTGGAAGGAAAGTGGCAATGATATAAAGAGAGAAAGTGAGGGCACATGCATGCTTCCGATTTGCATATACCAGACTCATCTTTTTCCCAAATTTAGAACTATTGATCAGATTTAGCATTCCAAATAGCTAGAGTTTGCTTTTACCAATCGTAGCATGTAATATCCCCAAATAGGGATAATAGAAAAATAACAATATTTCCAAAACTTGGGCACAGAAAAATCTGAAAATTTATTGGTATATAAAAAATTCTACACCAAACCCAGATTTATATTCAAATCACTAATCTGATTTTTCTGCTAAAAGAAGTAAATTTCTAAGTATTTATGAACTTAGAAAATGTACAACAAATCCCTTTATTTCTACCCAGAAATTATAGAAATTAAATACAATGAACTTATTTTAATTTTTCTGAGTTAAAACAGAATTAAGTATGTACATTTAAACACAAAGTACCTCAGACACTATTTTTTAAACCCTAGTCATCCTCTTGAATTTTCAAAAATATTAGAGTTGTCATTTGTGTGAATACAATTTTTTTGGTTTCTTATGATTAATTATTAACCTATAAATCTAACAAATTTGTATATGCCCATTACTTCAATAGTTTTGAAAGTATTAGATGGTATTGGTTGCATATTTTTTAGTTGTCATTTATCATTTGTCTCATTTGATTGTATGTCTTTTGTAGGTTTTTGGCCATGTTTTTCTTGTAATAACATTTTTGGACATTTTTTCCAGCTGGTGCACTTTCTGGAGATTTCTCTCACACAAGAACCAGCTTAGAGGCACCAAAATTTTCAACATTTTGGGTAGAAGTTTCAGAAAAGGAGAAGAAAATTTCTTCCAATGTTTCTGTGAAGAATAATGTTTCAAATATTGGTGATGCTACCAAGGTAGTTGTCAAAAAGAAGACGAAAAAGAAGATTTTTTCAGTAAGGAAAATGTTGTATCTCCCATTGGTGATTTATATAATTATTATAAGGTTCAATAGGAGAAGGAGGAAGATGTGAATTGTCCAGAACCATCCAAAGTAGTAACTGATGTTGTCAAGAGTAATAATTCCTCAAAAGATCCTGAGAAGCAAGTCCTGAAAGAAGTGGATGACTGGGAAGATGCAGCTGAGCTTTCAACTCCTATGAGTCAAGTAGCTATTTTAGTTACTAAATGTTCAGGAGATAGAAATTACTCCAGTGAATTTTTTTTGAAAATCAGGGATCAATACAAAGATCTACCAAATCATTTTTAAAATTTCCAAACACTGTTGAATTACTTGGAAATTCCCAAGCACTTGCAAGTCATGTATGAGAGGCTGATGCATTAGAAAGCACTGAAAGAGGTCTTAAAAGGAATCCGAGTGGGAATTATCTACTTGAACGTCGTGGGAGAAATATGGCCAGTTTGGATGATGATAGATGGGCCAAGCCGGTGGATGCTTTTGCTGTTGGTTGTGATATGCGGATGGATGTGGGTCTAAGTGGTTCCTCTTCTATGTTTCAATTTGGTCAAAGCTATAATACTAGATTTGCAAGAAATACTTTTTCATCATAGATGAGTATGAATGGAATCCTTCCTACAGGGCCTTATGTTGAAGCACCATTTCCACAAGTTGGAATAGTGAGAAATAATTATGATGTTGATAGGTGGCAGGATGCTTCTGGTTTGCAAAAGAGTTTGATTCCTCCTCCACGACCTTCTTTGCCCACAATTCATAAATCAAAGAACCGATATGAAGTGGGAAAGGTTTCTGATGAGGATTAGTTGAAAAAATGACAAATTAAATCCATCCTTAATAAACTAACGCCCAAAAACTTTGAATTTTTTTTTGAATAGGTCAAATAAGTGAAAATTGACTCTGCATCATGTCTTCATGGTATAATATCTCAAATATTTTGCAAATCCTTGATGGAGTTGACATTTTGTGAAATGTATGAAAAATTCTGTTTTCAGCTTGCTGCTGGATTACCAAAATTTTATGAAGATAATGAGAAGGATGTTTTCAAGCAAGTTATTTTGAACAAATGTCAAGAAGAATTTGAAAAATATGAAAGCGAAGAGGGAGAGGCTAAGAAAGAAGAAGAGGATGGTGAAAAAATATTTTCAGTAGAAGAAATACGAGAGAAGAAGACTGCATCACAACGAAGAATGCTAGGAAATATAAGGTTTATTAGTAAGATTTATAAAGAAAGTATGTTGATCGAAAGAATTATCCATGCATTCATCACGAAATTAATTGGTGAATTTCAGCATGCGGAAGAAAAAAATGTTGAAGATTTGTGCAAACTGATAAGCACTATTGGTCATTTGATTGACCATTCAAAGGCCAAGGAACATATTGATGCTTAATTTGATATGATGAAAAAAATGTCCAATACCTAAGGGTTTCCCTCTAGGTTGAGGTTCATGTTGAAAGATTTTATTGATCTGAGGAGGAATGGATGGAAAAAAAGGTGGAAGGTTGAGGGCCACAAGAAAGTAGAGGAAGTGCATCGGGATGCTATGCAAAAACTACATGGACAGGGAGGCCTCTCTCGAGGTACCAATATGGGACATGCAGGTCAGAGACTTGTGACACTTCTTGATCATGGTGTGAGAGGACCTGCAATGCCACCTTCCATGGCATATGAAAAAATGGGTTCACTTCCACATATGGGTGGGATTAAAGGGCCACAACCCCATATGGGACCACGTGACTATGGATTCACCAGTCAAGATGCTCAGATTATGGATTGGGCTGAATTTGAGAATAGGTCTATGCCAAGCCCTTCAACACACAGAGCTTCTGATGATGGCCACTTGACTCTTGGTCCTAAGGGAGGTCTTGGAAAGCGAATAAGAGGGATGGATCAGCCTCTTCCATATGCTAAGAGTGATCTAGCAGATATTCCACCATTCACATCTCCGAGTAATAGATGAATAGGTGTATGTTCAATTTTAGGTTGCAGTTCTGACCAGATGCCAGTTGGTATGAGAGATAAAATTTTGACAAGGACTTATGCTGAGAAAAAAAATTTATTTGAAAAATCACGTGTCTAGGAAATAAATGTTTTGGATAATGATAGAAGAGAGTTTAAGAATTCATACTCATCAGGTGACAAAGGTGGGAAGACTTCAAATGTTGAATTTCAACAAGTGACAAGGTTGTGTCAATCATGGCATAAACAAAGTTTTCGAAATAAGGGTCAAACGATGTTGCCAATAGGAAAATAAAACTACACAAAGAAGGGGTGGGTGACATTTTGGTTGGCAGAAAAGGATCTACTAGCATCACCTCAAAGAAGCACGTAGTTTCGAGAGTATTTTTCTAGGAGAGGTGGGAAGGTATTGTCGAAAGTCGTTGGTGGAAGAACTATGGCCTACATGCAAGCCCACACTCGAAAAAAAAACCAAAATAAGCATAAGGTGGCAACTCACTAAGAAGGAAGCAACACGTGCTAGACTAGTCGACACCACTCAGTCATTGAGAAATCGCAAAGGAAAACACACACAAATGACCGATAAAAGGGCAGCTATCAACATAATTAGTTTTTGGATGGAGGAGTGCTATCAGAGCTAGCTAGACCTATGTTAGTGCAGGTTTAGTAGCCAGCACACATGCGGTTGCATAGCCTAGTTGAAGTAATAGTGACATGCCATCAAGCACAATATGACCGAGAATTGGAGCAACTGCAGTTGACAATATGGGAAGTGCATAGATCGTAGTAATAGGTAAGCAGGTGGAATGTCAGGTCGGGTGCGGGAGCCTCTGTAAAACTTCTTGCGCCTACATCAAAAATAGTCTTGCCTTCAAAATGGTGAAAATTCTGAAATATAGTTTTTTAATAAGCATACATCCTCATGTGTCACATTTGGGAAAAGAGTTGTAGGGAATCTCCACAATTCTCTTACTTCCCATGTCTTTCCTTGTACCAAATCGCTAACATTTGTGCATATCCTTTTACTAAATAGCCAATATTTTCTCTCTTCAACATCTCATAATTATAATGAACAATTTCCTCAAGATGGTGTTTATTAACGAATTTGCCTCATGAGAAGGTGTCTCATCTCGAGCAGCGATTTTCTCATCAACAGACCATTTTGAGGGAATTTATAAAGAGGATGATAAAATAAATTTAAGAGCGATAGTTAAAGTTGACATCATATTCCCCCAGTTTTGTAGGTGAGGTGGGTAATGAGGCATTGATGGATCAAATTTCAAAGGAAGAATTACAAACAATTTTTCACTGTTTCCAAAATTATAAGAACCCTCATCCACTTTGTAGGACAATATAATTCTTTTAGGGGTTCTATGATTTCCTTCAAAAAGAGAAACTAAGAATTGATGACAAATTAAAATACACATGCAGGATTTGTGAGCTTTCAATTCAATATTTCGGGCTTTATTCCCAAAAATTAGACAAGAATGAGATGATTTCAGACCCATATCACTATGTAATTACATCTACAAAATCATTGCAAAAATTAGTGCATGTAGGGTCAAAATCCACGAAGATTATTCTGTGTCATTAGAACAAATTTTCATCCTTTCTGGGAAAAAAATCCATTATGGAATACGAGTAGCCCAAGCAGGAACTTATAACATCAAACAAAAAAATTACAAGCAATGTTAGTGATTTTGACTTTCCAAGGCATATGATAGAGAACATTGGCTTTATTTAGGGCTACTCATCCATATAGGGTTGAATGTGCAATTGGTTAACCAGATAATGAATTGTCTTTCCTCAATATTTTTTCAATTATAATTAATGGCTCAACCTATTCTTCTATCATTCCTACAAGAGACCATGGGTAGGTATGACTAATGGCTCCTTTTCTATTTTTGACTATACAGTAGGTGGTCTCAAAAAAGTTGTAACAGAAAAAAATTAGATTCAAATTTTATAGATATAAAAGATAAAAACAAATGTCAATGTCTTTTTTTGATTGTTACTTGACTCTGCTGTGGGCATGTTACAGGAAATGTGATTGGAAAAAGGATGGGGAAACAATGCATATCACGTCTTGGATATGGTTCATTCGCTGTTAGAGATCGCTTAGCCACTTAAGCCATCGACTTTGGAAATGTTTCTAGTCGGAATTCCTATGGTTTTCAATGTTGTGATTATTTCACCTCATGATTATTTTTGGCAAGAAAATGTTTTAGGAATGCCGGACATGACATCGGTGGATAGGTAAACAAATCTTTCATAATTGCAATTTCCATTCCATGATATCCTCTCTTAATTGTTTTATTGTATTTTGGATGTTTCTTTTGATTTTTTTTGTCTTTTAACTATGAAATTGAAAACAATTAGTATCAGGTTCATTTAAACAAAAACCAAATCTTGAAGATTAAATTAGTATTACACTATATTGATTGGAATCCTTATAGCTATTTTGTGTTAAAATATTTTCATGACTGTCAGAAAAGGTTACTGTTTTGTCTTTTAACTATGAAATTAAAAATACTTAGTATCATGTTCATTTAAACAAAAAAAAAAAGCTTGAAGATGAAATTAGTATTACACTATATTGATTTGAATCCTTATAGCTATTTTGTGCTAAAATATTTTCATGACTATCAGAAAAGGTTACTTTCATGTTGTTATTTGAGTACATGTTGTTTATGTACTTGACTAAGTTCATGCATTAGAAAATGAAATGTTGTTGTGAATAAAATGACAAGGATTAAACATCACACCTCATATTATTTGTTTTCACAAGTTATCTACAGCTTGAGATTTTTATCATATAACTTAGTTGACATGATTTTTCTCGAGCTTTCCTTGAAATTTGAATACTAAGTTACTAAGGTGTTCTTTTCTATATATGTTGACATTTTATTTGCTTTTTTTATACAGGTTATCTGGCCACATTATAGTGGCCATTATCGCCCCAATGAGGAAAATTTGTTCGAGTTTCTTACTTATATGGGGAAAATGGCTTTGACATTGCTGATGTTGAGGTATATGTCATATAAACTATTTATAGTCTAATTTATTTTATATTCTAGTGTTCATTGTCTTTCATGTATTACACTCTAAATTGTATCTTATTTTGTTTTCAGAAAATGAACTCACTATTGATGGTAAGAAGCAAGAATTGAAAAAATAGGGGAGCAATAACATTGGAGTGACAAATGCAAAAAGAGAGAGAGGAGAACTGGTTTGGTGATACCCTTAGAGCCAATATCCCACATAAGACACACATATAAAGACTCATGGTCAAGTCTTCCGAGTTTGTGAATTCACCTACAATGCCTTGACAACACAATGATAATGTTTTGAAGTGATGAAACATCATTTTGTGTGTAAATTGTAGTCCAACCAATATTAAGCTGGAAACCCATATTGTAATACTTTAACATTTCATATAATATAATTTATGTGGTTGAAATTATTTATAGTTGCATTTGATATTGTTTATTATTCTAATTAACATATGCAACTTTGTGTTTTGATATTAGATGAACATGCACATTATATGACATTTTTTAAATCATACAAATTAATTTATGTTGATTAATAATAAACACAAAATCAAATTGAAACTACTAAATTAGTAGTTTATATTGATTAATGGTGAACACAAATAAAATGAATATATGATTAAATTAGTCACTTATAATGATTATTAATGAAAGTAAATGGAATGAATATAAACTACTAAATTAGTCGTTTATATAATGAATATGAAACTACCAAAAAAAGATAAATGACTACTGCAAATGATAAATTTGTGATTACAAATGATGACTAAATTTTGCATATATATGACTATTAGTAGCTAATTTACAGTATCTTATAACACGACCAAAACTTAATCATATTTCTTCGGTCATTAATTGGTTTCAAACTATGACTAAAAATTACATATATATGACTATTAGTAGCTAATTTACAATATCTTATAACAGGACCAACATTTTGGTCATATTGCTTTGGTCATTAATTGGTTTTCTCGGGTGATCATATAGTAATATATTTTGTTGTATATTTGGTCATTAATTTTTAAAATTAATGACCAAATGAAAGATTAAATCAATGACTAAATCAATGACCAAATTAATGAGCAAATCAGTAACTAAATTAATTATCAAATCAATGACTAAATTAATGACCAAATCACTAACTAAATTAATGATCAAATATACTACTGGAAAACAAAATTGAGATAGCCAATTAATGACTAAGCTAAAAATGACTCAAATTTTGTCGCGTTATAAGATACTGTAAATTAGCTACTATTGGTCACCGACCGAAAAATAGTCATTTTTTTAGTAATTAGTTAGCCATTTTCTACTAGTGTAACAGTACATGAAAATTTTAGTGATTGTTCACAACATGTTTGGTACATTGTGTTTTTAAGGGAGGGTAGAATTATTCTTAGTACACATTCATGAATGAATGAGAGATCCTTCATATCTCAGTCTCTCCATGTTTGAAATATTGCAGTGAGCACCAAAAAAATTATAAAGGACTTGGCTTTAAAATGATACGGGGCATGTACATTTGGGCATATTATGGGATGTGTTTGTGAGGATCAACCTACAAATTATCGGAGTTAGGAGACAAAAACTTTGTAGTTGGAAAATGGTTATAGTTATCAAGGTGCCTTGGTGGAATTAATTTAGGAATGGGTTGAGTCTAAAAATACTTACCATTGTTGGAAGAATTGGGATGAAAAATCGTTTAATGGAGGAAATTCTTGAAAATGGAGGACTTGAGCATTTGTGGAAATTGTTGGTGCAAACCTGGGGCAACACTTAAATGGAGATGGCGAGATAAGTGAAGAATTTTCTCCTTCATAGAAGATATGAGCAGCATGTTCAAAGGGGTATGAGCAGTGAAAAATTCTCATGGGACTAGATGTGGATACATAGCTTGGAATCTAGTTGGGGGGATTATACATGACAATAGGTATATGTTTGAGGTGCATATGAAAATATGCAACACTTGGATGATTGTGGATAATTTTTTGATGACAGTTGAGAATATGATGCAATTGTTAAAGAAACAATCAATGATGGTGTGAGGAGGTGCATATTTGTGAGTTTCACATGACATTTGGAGTAGCTACCCAACTATTATGGGTCATGGAGGTTGGAAACGCACAGAGAAATATCAAAGTTGTGTTGGATTATGAAAAAAAAATTCACAGGATGAATAAGAGTGTTGGATGACATGATGAGTTGCAGCTTTGATACATTAAAACCAAGTTGGATGGAGTGGCCTTCCATGATATAGATGGGGTAGAGTGGATGATTGTGATGCATTACGGTGATATAGATGGGGTAGTGTGGATGATTGCGATGCATTATGATGATGACCATGAGTTTGAGGGATTTTCTACATGGAGACTTAATTCTAGGAGCAAGGAGGAGTCATGCAGTTGATGGGAATTGATAAAGGTAATACATTCATGAATATTTATTAAGATTTAACTTAAGCAATGAGGCATGGAAGCTTATCGAGATGCTTTAGAGAAGGTTAACTCTTCCCTAAGGTTGTTGATGAAGTTTGGACTTGGGGAAGAATTTTTCTCGGATTTTGTTGAGAAAAATAACAGTTTTAGAGTGTGGAGGATATAAAGATGCCTGGCTTGAGTGAGCATAAAGGCATGTCCAATTTTCTAGAGTATAATTCCAACCACCTGCTAGGTGTCAAAATATTCCTTACAACTGTCCCAATTTGGTTTCAGTTAGTCCAGTTTAATTCAAGTTTTACTCTATTTATTTATTATTGATGTTTCCAATGTAATATTATTTAAATAATTCGTAATAGTAAGAAGATAAATCCTCTACTCCACTGCTTTTTAGTTTTCAATTATTTTCATGGTATCAGAGATATTTTTCCTAAGACTCCATGAGAGAGCAGCAATGCGAACGAAGTTGGAGCAGCAGAGGGACTAAGCGAGCATGCGTAAGAATATTTGAGAGAAGCAAGAGTTTTAAGAAGTTTGAAGAGACCTCCTGCCTAAAAGCACTAGAGATATTCAGTTCGAGAAGAAGACTGAGATTTAAAAAAAAAATTGAAGTGAGGGTAACACACTCCAGCAAATAAAATCATATCGTTATACATGAGCTCTAGAAGTATGGATTGACATTAGTCGAAAGTGTTAGTAACACTAAATTCCATTGCAATGAAACATGTTAGTACACATTCCTTGAGGAATTTTCAATCACACATGGCCCCTTAACACTAAAAACTACGTTAAAGTGATTTAGAAAAGCATGTGCCACAAAAAAGATGTGCCAAAGATTCATGAAGGTATTTTTTTTAATAAATTCAACACTCTGTATTCAAAGTTGTTTTGTTTTTAATGGAATTAAAATTATTTTTTGAAAGTAGATTCATAAAAAGTACTTTCATAAAGGGAGGAAGCCTATTTTTAAGGAGAAAATGGATTTTTTTGATATTTTGTTTTTAATGGAATTAAAATTATTTTTTGAAAGTAGATTCATAAAAGGTACTTTCATAAAAGGTAGGAAGCCTATTTTTAAGGAAAAAATGGATTTTTTTGATTTTTTTTTTTAAAAGGGAGAGTGAATAAAAAGTTTTTTTTTTCAAAAAAAAAAAATTTAATTAATTTTGTTATAAATATAGAGGTCTTCAAGGTATCATTTAAAAAGGGCTCATGTAATTCTTAAAAGGCCTATAAAATCTATTTTTGGCGTTGCAATATTTTAAAGATAAGAGTTTGCAAGAAGGTTTTTGTGGAAGCCGGGAAACAATGTCATGTCTACAATTTGTGTTGCTTGTTGAGTCGTAGTGAGCCAACACTCAACAAATGGAAAAATAAAAGAGGCTAAGAAAGTCAAAGTGACAATAGGATATGTTGCAATGCGATATTTTTAGATCTAGAAGTGAAGAGGAAAAATGATTCTTTTGCATTAAAATGCATAAAAGAATCTGTGGATGACAACATTCTTCCCCTGATTTCAGATGCCAAGACAACCAAGGAGGCTTGGGATACCCTTGAGAGGTGTTCTGCTATAAGGTGGGGTATTGAAGTTGAAAATGAGGATTCAATTAATTTGGCCAAAAATCTTGCTGAAGATAATTTGATGAATCCAGCAACACAACTTTCTCATGACAATTTGATGAATTGAGCAAAACAACTTGCTGATGAAAATTTGGTGAATCCAGCAATGAAGCTTACTGATGAAAATTTGGTGAATCCAACAACACACCTTGCTGATGAAAATTTTATGAATCCAACAACGAATGTTGTTGATGAAAATTTGGTGAATCCAACAACGAAGCTTACTGATGAAAATTTTGTGAATCCAACAACATAAGTTGTTGAGGACAATGAAGCTATAATTGGAGCAATAAATTTTGATGTAAACTTTGATAAATATTTTTTTATTAATAATCAATGGTTGCAAATGATGCAACAATGGAATATAATCTATTTGCAACAACACAAGTTAGTGAAGAAAATACAGAGACAGAGATAAAGAGAGACAACGGAAAAGGTAAAGACAGAGAAGGAAGTGCAATAGGAGAAATCCAATGTGGTTTTGGAGATTTTTTCACACTTACCAATGATTTCGAATGTGAAGGTCCATAGGAAGATTATGAAGAAGAGTTAAAGTTCCTTGAAACATGGCTTGCAACACCATGTCTAGATGAGGTCTAGATAGAAGTTGTAGATATGAATGTTGAAGAGAATATGCATGTTGAACACGTCAATGAAATTTTCAGGTATTCGAGTTTTGAAGAGATAAATTTTGTTATCATCTTATCACTAGTAGAAAATGATGAAATTAGTGACTAGGTGACCAAAAAAGTTAGTCACCACATTTATTTCAAGTGAATTACTACTAAATTTGAGCAATTTTAAGTGACCGAACTAAAAATGACTAACTTAAATGACTAATTTAGTCTATGAATAAAATATACGACTAGATAATAAGTGACTAAACAAAAATGTCTAACTTAAATGACTAATTTAGTATAGGACTAAAATATATGACTAGATAATAAGTGACTAAACTAAAAGCAACTAAATTAAATGAATAATTTATTCTTGGACTAAAATATATGATTAGATAATAAGTGAAAAAAATTAATAATGATTAACGTAGATGACTATTATAGTCCAAGAATAAAAATATGACCCAATAGCAAGTACAACAAGTATATGAATTAGTCAGTTATGTTAGTAATTTTTAATTGTGTCACTCCACAAATGAAAAATTCAATTTTGATACCGAAGTGTCACATTTCACTACAGGGGTCTCTGAATCCATCTGCAGTGTTAAAATTTCTAGACAAAGGGGTCTTTCAATCCATCTACAATGTTAAAATTTTGAATACCCTTTTGTCTCTAAACTTTAATGATAACGGGTTGTTTCTACTGTCACCTAAGAAATGAATCCTCTTCCTTTGTATTACGTATTGAATCTTGGGGATATTCCAAAACACAAATTTATGGGGTCATTTGTGCTACTAGATCCCTAGCACTGGAAACCATTTCCCCCCTCATATACATTATGATACGTATAAAATGTACCCTCAAACATGGTTAAATGTGCTCTTTATACACTTGTAAGCAACATATGTAATTTCAAAGCCTCCTAATTTATTCAATGTATATACAAACAAACACGATTCTTCTTAAAGACTATCACCACCACCACATTGTCACCCTAATTTAGTTTTTAACAATTAAATATACAAGTATACATAAAATTAGAAGAGGTTTGTATTAATGTAGAATAAATACTTGAACATAGGGAAGTGGTTCGTTTTCACAATTAACATTTATTAATCTGGAAGAACATAATAAACTAAAATTTAAAAAATCAAATAATTCCATCTAGTTATATCAAATTAGCAATTTATAATTCCATCTAGTTATATGAAATTAACAATTTACAAGGTGCAACGGATATAAATGTTCCACCATGCATGCTAGTATCTTAAGGTCCATTCTTCATGTTTCAATATCACTTCTGATATTTTCTTCCTCTTGTAATTGTCTAAGAATTTATTTCGATATCTCTATATCAACATCTATTAGTCTTTTGTTTTTTTAATTATTTTAGTTTTGAGAGAATTTTTTGACTATTTGCTTAAATTTTCTTAACAATATAGAAAATAAAAAAATATAATCAATAAAAAATAAATTTTCTTAACATCGAAAATAAAAAAAAATATAAAATTCAATAAAAAAAAATAAAAAGAAAATGAAAAAAAATAGAAAGAATACTTAAAAAAAAAATTAATATGCTTCATTTTAACAATCTATACCACCAATTTGTCAAAACAAAGAACTAAAAAAATGAATAAAGAAAAGAAATAATAGTTAAAAGTCATAAATGTGTAAAATATTCCTTTTGTTCTAAGCTATAGCATTCTCTTCATTACCCCTTTATCAGTCATACAATGTGTAAAATCTTCCTTTTATTCTAAGCTATAGCATTCTCTTCATTACCCCTTTATCACCGAAATCAAAAGTGATTTCTTGCTATCCCATTTATCACCGAATTATTGTCATCAAATTAAGAGTTCAGAGTGCATTATTTGTTTCCCTCCTTTTTTTTAAAGTGATCTCGATTTTTTTTTTGCTTTTAATTTTCCCTCCAACCATTTAATAATTTGGTGGGAGTTTAACATTATTAATTTGGTGGAGCTTAAAATTCCATGGTTTCAAAATTTATTTGGACTCTACAGGACAGGACCGTAAGGTAATTGTCATAGAATCCAGACCATAATGTATTCATCTCAAATGAATCCCAAACGCTAAATGCATTTTCTCAATTTTAATTAATCTCAAACCCTAAATGTGGCTAGATTTCGGTTAATCCAAAGGTTGAATGCATTTGTTAGATTTGGAATAGGGTATTTTATAGTGGCACTAATGGCACGATTTCCTCCATTTACAGTGGTTCGAATCTCACATTGAAGGGTAGCTTGAGTATTTAGTGGATGCCACCCATATTTTTTGCTGTTGGATGAGATTAACTTGTTTTCTACCTGCGTACTAGTGGCTGGGTTGTGCATGGTAGTTGGAGGATTTCAGACACAGTTATAACAAAGACCTATTCTCTCCTAGTTGAGTGTGAGGCTGGATATTTTACTCAACCGAAGCCTGAATCTCTACTTTCTTTTCTGGCCGTGGGTTCTGAACTTTAGAGTAATGGGTGACCAGTCACTCTTATACACTTTATCATTGCAGTAGATTCATTTTGGGCTATGTGCTACCCAATGACCAGTTCTGCATGGGATTCCAAGGCTATCATTAAGGTTGGACCTGTGTATTCATCATTGGACAACGTATATTATAAACTAGTGCTAGAACGATGCTTCAGGAGAACCAATATTGAAGTCTATACACTCGCCAAATTGATGCCACTAAAGATCAGGTTCTACACTTCTGTTTGTTCACTATACACTCAAATTTTAAATGTGAAAATATTTCTTGTGGGTTATATTGTTATGTCACAGCAGTGTCTTAATTTTTGAGTTTTCATAAGGGATATATATCTGTTTAGAAGAAGTTTGTGGCACATGTAAGGCATTGAATGCATTGCCCAGAAACAAAAATTTTTATAATGAGCACCTACAACAGAGTGTAAATGAAATTATTGAATAAATTCATCATCAAAAACTCACATCAAAACTCAGAAACTTTTAAGGAAAACTTGAAGTATTACAGTTTGGTATCTTACAAGCAGAAAATAGTAATTTAATAAATTCATAAAATCTAAGAAAAATTAACTCTCTCATAATATAGATTTTATATTTCAATGTATTTTGATTAGATCTGTACTGTCCAATGGAATATCCGCAGTTTACAGATCACTTGTACCAAATAAAGAAGGTTGCAATTTATTCTTTCAATTCTTTAATACATGTAATATATCATTTAAATATTGTGATAGGAATCTCGCATAGCTATTTTTTTTTCTATAGCATATTTCATTAAATTGTTCTAATAAAACATATAAAGGACCATTGTAGACAATGAAAATATATATGATCAAAGAACAAGGTATGTTTTAACTAACAGGGTTGTAATGTTGGGAAAAGAGACAAGGATGAGTTCTGGTCACTTGGCACGATTTCCTCCATTTACAGTGGTTCGAATCTCACATTGAAGGGAAGATTGAGTACTTAGTGGAAGCCACCCATATTTCTTGTTGTTGGATGAGATTAACTTTCTTTCTTCACTGCATAATAGTGGCTGGGTTGTGCGTGGTAATTGGAGGAGCTCAGACACAGTTACAACTAGGAAATATTCTCTCCTAGCTGAGTGTGTCTTTCGTTTCTTCACCACAAAACTTACCTTTCTTCACTTCTGGATTGATGTGCCTTCTGTCACCTTGGCTGCCTGGTTAGGGCTTCCTAACAGTCCTTGTTAGGCTCTTCCAAATAACTCCTAAGGCCTCCTACAACTTCTCATCAACCGATCCAACACTAGTCATCATCCTAACCCTAAAGATCCCAAACCTCCATAGGGTTTATCCCTCTGAGGCTAGACTCATTTTGAGCCTACACCATCTCCATTGGCTCATTCATGTAAGCAATAATCCTCCTGGATCAAATACCACTTGTGAAAATCCAAGCAATATCAAACATGCAACACCACGATCCGATGAATACTTTAG
The DNA here is from genome assembly GCA_034641835.2 of Pinus albicaulis. Lineage (NCBI taxonomy): Eukaryota > Viridiplantae > Streptophyta > Pinopsida > Pinales > Pinaceae > Pinus > Pinus albicaulis. The sequence continues at coordinate 761,730,324 of CM076578.1, read as the reverse complement.
CCTGCCAACCTGTAGTCCATCACATGAATCCATCTCGATCATCCTGATCTCGTCCATGCTAAAGAAACCCTCGAGATGTCCCAACCAACCATGGCACATAAACAGAAGTCCACGATTAACAATATTCCCTACAACAAACTATTGTTCACCAGGCACACCACCAATCCACTAGAACTCCGAGCCCCTCTTGCCATGTAACCTGTCAAGATCACATCTCCATGTCTTCAGCTAAACCCTCTACTCCATGATTTAGACACCCACAGTTTCTTAACTGTGAAAAATTTGATTCACTGACTTCCAAAGTAGCTCAAACACGATCTGATACCATGTTGAATTTCCACAACCTTGGGTCTAGGATAGAGTAATAAAATATTTGACACTCCAAACCAAGAATCTCGACAAAAATACTTTGCACAGCAGAATATAAACAACAGTAAATCACATATACATAGAATATAGACAAATTTTCAAATTTTGAACACAACTTCGTTATATTAACAAAATATAATACAATATTCTAAGGCTCCCGTATTAGGGATAATGGCCCTCATACATCCACAAGTCCAAGATACAGACAAGATACTCTAACCATCTGGGTGTAGTGCAATCTCTCAACCCTCTCAGTCATACCTTGTACCTGCCTGATCCTTCAGCTCCCGATCTGCAGCTCCTACCTCTATCAATGCTCCAAGTCCATCTAGCCACTAAATATCAGCTATCCAATATTCTCTATAGTTGTGCCTTAGTCCATCAAGGTGACAACACATTAAGAATCCTGTCGAGTTGTTCACAACTCCACTTGTGAACAACTCTCAATCTGCCCACTGCTGCTCCTCAACTACTCAAGGACCTCAACCCACTATGGTATTCCTGTGTTGCAACGATGAAGACCAACATAGGGCACGAAGGGTTTCCACCTATCACTGCAAGATGTCCATCTCCCAAAATGAACACGGGCTAGGAGGACTGCCCATCATCTGCTGTAGAAGTCCTTTTCCACACACAAGTCTCAAGCTCCACGATCCTGCTTCTGGTTGGCCAAACCCTTGAGCTCCACAACTACTAGGTTTGCAGTCACCTTTTTCCGTCAAGGTGTTGCACTTTGGATCCAACATGGACACTATCACATTGTCCTCAAGCAGACCATAAGTGCCCAATCGCGTCCACACTTGGTCCTCTCTCACGCTGCCCTCCAACAATCCACAAGAGACCAAGTCCACGCTATAGCATTTTCACCTAGTCAGGGCATCCCCACACTTGGGAGACCCTTACACATGGTTTCACACAAAGTTCATCAAACCACCCTTTTCCCTGCAATAGAGGATCTATTGCGCAAATATAGGCACCTCAATGTGTCCTCGCGTAGGACACCATCAAAACATCATACAAAGGTCCATCTACAACATACCTTATTGTTGTCCTCTTGCCTTCCGATCTAATGTGCCTATTGTCACCTTGGTTGCTTGGTAGGCCTCCCAACAATCCATTTGGGCTCCTCCAAAAAACTCCTAAGGCCTCCTCAAGCTGCCCATCAAACTAATCAACACAATAGTCATCACTTTGACCCAATAATTGACAAAATCTCACTCCACGTTTGCTACCCAATCACTGTGGAAACTATCACTGGTTTGGGGAATCTAACCATGATATATGCCCCCTCCTCATTGACTTCCACATGCTGCCCTATCACGATTTAAAACTGATCCACAAGCTCCAACCTCTACAAGAATGCACTGAAATACATATCTTAAGCTCATTGTTTTGAGGTCTCCTTCATTGCTGCAATCTAGGCTTAGTTAGGGCATCACACAGTCCCTTATTCTAGCCTTCAATTCTACCCATAATTTCTCTAGATTAAAGTGGCTACCCTTTGGAAATACCCTCCTCCTTAACGCTACTGTCCTGGGCATCAACCAACCCTAACACTGCCCCACACATCTCTGTTTAGGTTGGTTTAGGCTTGCGGCCTTCCCACAACATCCATCTAGGGATGCAACTGTCTCTTCCAAGGGTATAAACACCCTAAAATACCCCAAAAACATACATAAATTCTCTCCTCTACCTCGAACCTTTAGCATAGCAAAACAATCGTCATAATAGTCACCAAGAGTGCCCTGAACTGCCCTCTTCTCCACGTTGTCAGCCATGTTATGCCTATGGCCCAAAACATAAGTTTTATTCTCCTCCACGAGCTATCTTCTTGTGATGTGTTGCACACAATGGATACCTAAAACACAAGTTCTCACTCTCCTTTTATAGACATGATGAGGGGATTCAATGAATTATGAAGAGACACACCTATTGGAGTTATTTACATAAAGCCAACATGACTTGACAACCAATAATTAACTTGTCAACTTCAAAAATTAATTTCTCTCTAACAACAACTCAGAATCAGATCATTCTCATTGTGTTGTAATTGTCTCACTGAGAACTATCATCCTCATCTATTACATGTCGAAAATCCATCACAGTTTTGGCCCAAATCACGATGGGTGCAAGACCCCCAAGCTTGGATCTCAAGCTCACAAGCCCATTTGTGGTGCTTTGACCTCCAACCCTTGAACACTGGGGCTTGGAGTACCTCCCAAGCTACACAAAAATCAACACTCATAACACGTAAAGTTGTTCCCTATGTTCGAGTTTTTCTCCACCATGTGCATTATGCAATCAAAATCTTCCCAAATAACCAAAGTGATGAAGCAACAAAGGTTGGGAATTTCTCAAAAATTTCATCAAAATGTGGTGAGGGTTTTAAGGTGATGGATTTATAGCCACCATAGCTCCTAGAAATATTTGTCCAAATTTCTATTATGACCCTAATTTAAATATTCTACTACAATTTTTCATTTATTGGCACTAAGTTGGCAACAATTTGGTTACTTGTCAAAAGGTATATGCTCAAGATCTAGAATTCCCCTCCAATAAATTTATCACACTCCTCCATAAGTGGATCTCACAGATAAGTGGGAAAGCAATGGTCAAATAGGTGTTATGAAAACTCCTCAAAGGGTGACCTAAACATGTGTGCCAATAAGATGCGGGGGCATTCCTCAAATCATGCCAACCAATCGCATATGTAGTGGATCTACGTAAATAGAACTGTAAAGGAGGAAGTTATTGTAGTCTATATCATGGCATACCATAATATGCTTTAATCCTTAAATATGAACAAGGGTGTTTACCTCATGAATATCAAACCATGCTAGAGAATATTCAGTCACCCCAAGAACAATTTCAATTCAAGTAATAGTAGGGGGAGAATGCTAGAGTGTTGTACACCATCATGAAGCTATTGAACTGATTATGTGAAAATGATGTTGGCTTAGGCCAAAAATCAAAATGCAAGGGGATTTCATCAAGTGAGTCATATGACAACATGTATCATTAACCATCTAATGATCACATTGGATTCACAACTAAGTCGGATAGTATGAAAGGAAAACAATCATCATCAAGGCAACCCAAACATCAACATCCTCAACCATCTATGCATACTTCATCAATAACCTCATAAAATGCAATCACGACTCTAGAGAAATCTAAATGTCAACCTACAAACCTCCATTTGTGATGCAAATGACAAGAGTAGTGAAAATATTCACAAGTGTAGGCCTCCTATAACATGAGAGGTAACAAGCCTCTTATATCATAAGAGGTAACAAGCCAGAGAGCCAAAATTCTCCAAGTGCAGCCTGCTTGGGTGCAGTCTTCTACTGGATTAATTCTCATGCCATATTATGGGTAACAGGGTCCACCAATAATGCATTTATTTATTCGTTGGGGATGCCCACCAGCCTGGGAGGATATGTTGTCATTTCCCTAGCAAATATTTGAGATGTGCACCCACACATGGGGATGCCTACCCCGACAATTAATCATACATACATCAGAAATGACATGTGACAATTTATGTAAGAGTCTAAGACTCAAGTATTCATACATAACTGTGTTAGATGAAATTCTTTTATGATTTTATGTCTTTTATTTCTGTCACTGATAAATGATATAGTCCATTCTCATGTATGCCTGAGATTTTTTTTTTATCCTCGTCTATTTTATCTTAGATGGGACCTAGTTGCATTAAGGATGTGTCCCACCCCTAAGGGATGGCATCCAATGATGGATCAATCAGTGGATCTATGCTCATTGTCAGCCCACCCTGAATGGATCCGGCCACCATCATATGCAAAATGGAAGTGGGTTGGCTTAGACTTTAGTGTTTCCGTTTCCATGAGGTACAAGGAAAATATTGGGGACATCTCTTTTTATTTTGGGATGTTACCCACATCACAAAAAAATGGTGATGTAAATGCTCCTGAATATGGGAAAATTTCCCTCAACTGTCTTAGGAATGTCTAGTTTCCACCTATGAAAACTAGTTCCTCGTAAGTGTGCTTGATGAAAAGTGAAAACAAATCTAGCATTCCCTTGGGTACGCTAGCATGGGATACAGAGGAAGGAAAGAAAGAAGTGGTGTTACTATGAGAGCTTTCAGTAAATAAAAAATATTGGCAAGAAAATATAGAGTTCAAGACTGAATTATTCTACTAGTCAGCATGCTTAATAATGAAGACCCATTGTCTAGAGTCACCTTGCTTAATAGTAAATACCCCTACTATATTAAATGATAATCAAAATATTGTTGAAATTGCAGAAGCTAATCATTTCAAGTCACTTTCCTAATATTTATGTGAAGGCAATATATGTTCTTTCTGAAGAATTTCTTAAAAACCTTCAACAAAGTCTCAGATTATTGCAACATTTTGTGATCTCCTAGGTATATAGGAGTTGTTACTTAAGAACACTTACTATTTTGGTGAGCTATTTGTTAAGCAATTTTTCTTGCCACATTATCATTTATATTGAAATGCTGGAAGTCATATTTTAGTTTATCCCAATGGAGTTGCCTAAATTCCTTAAGCTTATCCAAAAAATATTTTAGCACTCTACATGCTATTGGAAAGTGAAGTCATTTGATTAACAGTTGATTCCTTTTTCCTTCTCATTTGTGTTGATTCCTTATAATTTAGTGTTTCCCTGTCCATGAGGTACAAGGAAACTATTGGGGACATCTCTTTTTCTTTTGGGATGTTACCCACGTACCATAAAATTTGTGATGTAAATTCTCCTGAAGATGGGTAGATGTCCCTCAACTGTCTTAGGAATGTCTAGTTTCCACCTGTCAAAACTAGTTCCTGTTAAGTGCACTTTATGAAAAATGAGAAAAATATAGCATTCCCTTTGGTGGGCTAGCATGCGATACAGAGGAAGGAAAACAATTAGTGGTGTTACTATTAGAGCTATCAGTAAATAAAAAATATTGGCAGCAAAATATAGAGTTCAAGACTGTATTCTTATACTAGTCACCATGCTTAATAATGAAGACCCATTATCTAGAGTCACGTTGCTTAATAGTAAAGACCCCATGCCGTGGAGGATTATTGGGAATATCACAATACTTTTTTATATGACAATCAAAATGTTTTCCAAATTGTAGAAGCTAATAATTTCAAGTCACTTTCGTAATATTTGTTTTAAGGAAATATATGTTCTTTATGAAGCAATTCTTAAAAACCTTCAACAAAGTCTCAGGTTATTGCAAAATTTTGTTATCTCCTAGGTATATAGGAGTTGTTACTTAAGCACACTTACTACTTTGGTGAGATATTTGTTAAGCAAGTTTGCTTGCTACATTATCATTTATATTGAAATGTTGGAATTTGTTGTATTTTAGTTTATCCCAATGGAGTTGCCTAAATTCCTTAAGCTTATCCAACAAATATTTCATCACTATACATGCAATTGGAAAATGAATTAATTTTCTTATCAGTTGATTCCTTTGTCCTTCACATTTGTGTGAATACAATTTTTTTCAGTTTCTTATGATTAATCATTAACCTATAAATCTAACAAATTTGTATATGCCCAGTACTTCAATAGTTTTGACAGTAGTAGATGGTATTGGCTGCATATTGTTTTTTTTTCATTTATCATTCATCTCATTTGATTGTACGTATTTTGTAGGTTTTTGACCATTTTTTTCTTATAATAACGTTTTTGGACATTTTTTCCAGTTGGTGCACTTTCTCGATGTTTCTCTGACACATGAACCAGCTTAGAGGCACCAAAAGTTTCAGCATTTTGGGTAGAAGTTCTAGTATATTTTGAGGGATTTGAACCATACAAACATGCTTGTTGTCTATTAGGATGAGGCCATCACCAAAAACTCATAAAATGCAATCACGACTCTAGGTCCATCTAAAGGTCAACTTGTAAACCTCCCTTTGTGGTGGAAATGACAATAGTAGTGAAAATATTCACAAGTGTAGACCTCATATAACATGAGAAGTAACAAGACATAAAGCCAAAATTATCCAAGTGCAGCCTACTTGGGTGAGGTCTTCAATTGGATTAATTCTCATGCTATATGGGTGGTAATAGGGCCCACCAATTACACCTCTTTTACAACGATTGTTGGTAGTACAGAGTTAATTATGGGTCATTAACCAACAATTTTTTAAAAACTTAAGAAGTTCTTTACCACTCCAAATGTTATTCCAGATTTGTGCCTTATGTGGGGTCCTTTGTTGGGTGAGTTGGCAGATATATCATTTTTTTGATAGAGTAGTTATGACCATGGTCGCACGGAGTGGGAGTGTTTTTGAGAGATTGTTTAAAGGACCTTGCAGAGAAAAGGTATGTGATGAAAGAAATTTCAGCATGCTGCTACTTATTCCTTCTGAAAATAATGAGCAGTCAAATGTATGTAAAATTCCTAAGTTTGATGAGGAAGAGTGTTCTTCCAATGAATCAGTAAATTTCTTTAGTGCCATAGATGCCATAGATGATGGTTTTCCTGTGGTTTTACAAGATGCAATATTCATCTGAGTATATCATTTAATTTGGCATGATGCCTTGAAACTTGTGCACAAAAATGTCCTTTCCCAATAGATATTTTCATATTCCCAACCGTTGGAAAGCTAGAATCACTATGCTACCTGGATGAATGATGAAAAATCACATGTGTTATCCTTATGCGAAATATTGGATAAGAATTTATTAGTAATCCAACACAGAAACACCAAGGATAGCATGCTTACTGGAAAATCCTAGTTTTCCATTTGTAATCATGAAGTGCAAAGAACGACATATACTAGAAAATGGAGATAACTAAGGAGGATATAGAGAAATTTATAATGAATCAACTACAGATGTAGGTTAGGGTCCCTACATCTCTAATACGATCTCTAACATCAAATTAAGGACCCTACCATTGGTCTCCTTTGTCATTAATATTCTAGGTTAGCATTGTCATCTACGATTGGCACTCCCAACACTAAATGATATTGTCCCACATAAATGGGGAAGTAATATCTTATGGTTGGGAAGGTCATCTTAATTAACACTCTCCCACTCCCCCTTCCATTCCCTTCCCCCTCGTTCCTTCATCTCACTTATCTTCCACTTCACATCTCTCTTACCTCATCCTATATTATCACCCTTCCCTTCCCTTGCATCTGTTTCCCTCTCACCTTACCTAGTCCCCCTTCAATCCTCTGTACATTCCCATTTATCCCTTTACCTCTGTCTACCATATGCCTCCATTTAGCCAGATTCCCTTCCCAAACTGGTCACGACTCCCACTATATCACTTCACTGTTTCCCTTGTCTACTAGAAAATGGATTTTCCTATAGTTATGGATGGAATAATTGATCCAAAAAGAGAAAAAATGGACCATCAAATGATATATCTCATATAGATACTAGGGTATTCCATTTTGAGATATGAAAACTAGCAACTAATCAGAGGTTCAAGGGAACTGAAAGTATGGCTTAAGAAATTAAACAAGAGTTGAAAGAATTGTCATCAATGTTTGGAGAATCTATCCTCCATATATCTGGGGAGGCTTCTACCCTGTGAACCTAGATTGAAGAGATCAATTCATAATTAAATTCACGACTCTGCTTCAGAAGACATCCGATCAAAAGACCCCTCTATCCCACATGCTTAGAATGTAGTCAACCTGGTTTCGAGGAATAAAACTGAATGTGACAATCTTGAGTGTGATGAATTTTTTCTTTTAGATTTGTGATGGTCTAGCTTTGGTATGTTTCCAGTATGTATTTTGAAACTAATGTATCAAGCTTCGAAGAATATCACCCTATTTTAGGGAAGAAGCCCTCTAACTGCAACAGTTAATTTTGTGTAAAAGCAATCAATGCCAAATAAAACAAATAGTCAAGAAGAAATCCACTGTGAGATGAATGTAAAATCAGACTGCATAGAAGTTATAGAATACTTTAAGCCCTGAGCATTAGCTTTATTGGTAGGACACTTCTGTGCAAAGTCCACAAAGGTTTGAGGATACACTCCCATTGGTCCTTTTGGGGTTACCAGTGGCCTTGGAAGTTCATAGTTGATCTTCCATTCATCTGGAAATTCCAGGGAAGACGGGGGAGATTCTCTACAGATCTATTTCTTCATAAAAAGGAAGAAGATATAGAATCCCTTTTAGTACTTGCTTCACTATTCTAAAATATATTCTGTATCATGAGGACTTTATTTGAAACTTTCTCTAGCAGATAGTTAACCTATACAAATACCAATGCCTTTGGGAATATTTGTATTCTTCCAGACATTCAAACATCAACTCCAAAAACATTTCCTTTTCAACTAAATTCCACATCAAATTGAGCTCAAAAGGAAAAAATCATAAGGTCATATCCATCTATTCATTTACACAAACAAATACTAATACCATATCAAAGATCTCCAAATGCACAAGCTAAGCCGTCCTAAAAGTCTAACTATTAAATCCAACACTCAAAGAGCATTTCCTTTTCAACTTATTTCCACATCAAATTTGAGCTCAGAATGCAAAGAGCATAAGCTCATATCCATCTATTCATTAAACAAACACATACTAATACCATTTCAAAGATCTCCAAATAAGTACAAGATAAGTCGTCCTAAAATTCTAACTATCATATCCATTCTTTCAGTCATGTACAGTTAAGGCAATGTTAATGAAAAAGGAGACCAATAGATTCTCCTCATGGATTATTTCTCTCATTATATCTATTAGTAAAATCCACAAAATCTATCCCTACATTTGAATCTTGGAAAAAAAACATATAATTATTATAATTTAAATTATACATATCTCTTGGAGCCCAAAAATCCATTTGCTTTAGATAAGATTTATCTATAACCTCAAAACTAACCCTATTATAAGCTGAAGGACCATTATGTCCTCTTGAGTCTTGACAAAGTATGATGGAATGAAATTGGGTGAAGACCAAATCCATGTTTACCATGTTAGAACCTCGGTTCATTGAGATGACGACCTTAGTTTGAATATATCCACCATACAAAATAGGACCAGCCATACTTATCGTTTCCATCTCTCTTTCATCATCAAGACTAACATACTGAGGACCTATAATTCATGGGGGCCCATGGTAGTCATTGCAATGTAATTTATTAGAATATATGCCATGTACACAAGTTTTTTGTAATTTTTTGTAGATGTTCTATGTTTGGTGCAACTTTAATTTTTAACCCAATATCAGTTAGAAATCACATAAACAAGAAAGTAAAATGCTGATAGAACATACCAGTAGATTGACAAAAGACAAGCCAAAAATATATATGTGTTGGTGTGTTATGGCAGTCAGCAGGATGCTTCAACCAACAAAGTCTCAATACGGTCAGCCAAACATAAGTATCACACAACCCTCTAGGACAACCAGATCAGTCAACCCCAAAATTCAATGAAATTAAATTCTATCAATCAACGGTCAATGCAAACAATAGCAGCAGCAAGGTCAACGCAGCCAAGTCAAAGTAAATGTCCAACCTCGAGAATTGTGCCAAAAAATGCGGATTTAGGAAATTGAAAGATTGTGAGAGTTTCAGGTTAATTTGACTATGAGTTGACCAAAGTCAATGCTGTTCAATGTTGCGGTAGAAACCCTAGGCTGAAAATAGATTTTCTCCTTGCTGCATTTCCCACATGTGAAGAGAAGAGCCTCCAAGGTGATCGAACCAATCAGATGAGGAAAGAGAAATGTGTGAGGATGTGATGAGTGAAAATTTCCTCCAACGTTGACCAATTTATATCCATCAGTGAATGTGTGTGACACAACTGCTGGGGCTTCAAACCTTCAGGCCGACGAGCGCATATTTTGAATAAATTCAAAATAAATGTTCTGCTCATCAGATCAAGATTATGTTTAGATCAATCTTGCACCTCTCCGAAAGAGGAGTCCAAAAAAAATATTTCAATCTTCATTTGAGCAAGACAACATGGATTTTGGACCTATTTTTCCTTATCAACTATGGAGAACTCCATCCACTTGTGCAATCCAAACATCGTGCGTCATCCCGTCGTAACTTTCTTTGCTGGCTTATTTATTTCAGAATAGAAGTGGATCAGTCACAAAGGCATCATCCCCGAATGAAAGATTTAGCCCGGAGGTCCGAAACCTTTATAGGACTCAAAAAGAGTCTCATACCAACCCGAAGTTGTTTTATCTGACCCGAAGTCTGTTGGCAATATGATACAGAGTGTTGTCCTTGACGGCAACCTACTTGATAAAATTGATGGCAACCTACTTGATGAAGTTGTCCTTGATGGAAACTGACTTGTCCTATTTGTTAATGATGTAAATCTGATGTATCTACAGAGCAGTTCAGATGTAGTGGAGAAAGTAATTCCTGTAAGGGCCAGAGCAATGATGAAAATGGTATGTCACAAAGCATACGTGGGTTTGTAAAGGCAAAGTAGCGTATGTACGCGGAAAAGTACGTGCAAATTAGCGTATGCCTATTTGCACTCTAAATTTATAAAACCAGGGGAATTTACCATGGTATTGGCACACAGTATTGAGTGTTGGACTATCTATTTGATCCTGTCCAGGAATACCATCAGCGGTTGAGTGGTTTTGACTCATGGTATTGACAAAGGATAAATCTATATAAGGAGAAGAAGATCATAGTGCAAGTGTGTGCATAGGTCTGGGTTTTAATGAATACTTCACTCTGAAGTATATTTGCATGGAATGGGTTACAGTTCATTAATAGATCTGAATTAATAATGCACCTATGAAGAAAATGAGGAAGAGGGATCTCTAGATCTGAAATGACTGTCTGTTGATGGAATGTTTAGATTTGTGATCTGGCGAATATTTGCTGAAGAAAAGGGTAAGATCTGAGCTATTTATCTGTTCTGAAGAGTTTCACAGCCCTACAATGTTTGAAGATCTATATGCAGGTATATACGTGGGTTGGTCTCAGCAAAAGCGCGTATGGAATATGAGGATAGTCCTGAAATGTGTGCAGATGTATACACAATTTTTTTTGAGGATGTCCACGTGTATACACGAGCTGGGCTCAGTAAAGTAGCGTATGGGTTTTAGAGAAAGAAAAATATAAAAAGTTTTCAGTCAACCCTAGATACTGATTCACCCCCCCCCCCCCCCCCCCGCCTCTCAGTATTTTTCCCAACAATTGGTATCAGAGCAGGTCCTTCTGCAAAAGCTTGATCGCTTGAAGGAGATATGTCACAATGGGAAGTCATGAAGGAGTATTTTCTCTAAGGCCACCTCTATTCAATGGAAGTAATCTAATATTCTGGAAGATATAAACAAAATCATATTTGCAAAGTCTTGGTGTAGAAATATGGGCAATCGTGGAAGAAGGTTATCAGTGTCCGGTAGTTATTCCTACTAATGCAGCAGAAAGGAAGAAATATGAAATTAATGCCAAAGCATTCAATGTTTTATTAGGAAGCATGTCTGAATCAAAATTTGTTAAAGTGATGCAGCTAAATTCAAAAAAAGAAATATGGGACAAAATCATTCTAAGCTATGAAGGAGACACAAAGGTAAAAAGTGCAAAACTCCAAACTCTCAGAATTGAATATGAAAAATTAAGGATGCATAGTGATGAGAGTATTTTAATTTCTTTACGTCTAAGATACAAATATTACTCCGTCATTATGAGAAATTTAGGTGAAATAACGATACTACTCTTGGTGGAAAAGTCTTAAGATCTTTGACTTCAAAATTTGAGTCAATGTGACTATTGAAGAAAGGAAAGATCTACAAACTCTTACTATTTTCAGCTTCCATGTCTCCACATTTGCTTTGAAATGACTCTCGGTCCCTCTCAAATCGAGAGAAAGCGCCTTTAAGGCATGTGCAAAAGGAAAAGGAAGTTGTCAAGGAATCAAGTTATATATCGAAAGAGAAGAAGCAAATTTTGTGAGAAGACTCCAACTTGGTCTTTGAGAAGATTGAAGGTAAATGTAAACTTCCTTCAGAGTGTAAATTGTGGAAGAATTGGTCATTATGCTGCTAAATGTCCTTATGAAGAAAATCATGATAAAGGGAAACAATTTGAAAGGGGAAAGAGTTATTATACAAATGAAGATAATGATGAAGTAGATTATGACCAATATCTGCAAGTGCTCATGGAAAGGAAGCAAAAGAAGAAGGCCACTCAAAGAAAGGATATATCCCAGAAAACATGTGCAGCAGAAAATGAAGAAGATGAAATAGGTATTGATTGTTGTTCTTGTGATTCACTTTCTTGTGCGTGAAGAGAGTGAAAGTAATGTTATGGATATAGAAGAAGTTCTCAAGATTAAAGTTGAAAATCAACAAAGATTATTTAAAGAGAGATAATCTATCTACAAAGATATGACCTCTAGAATGAATGGACAGATAAATAAGTATCAAAGGTTGTACGATGAAGTAACCAATCACAGTGAAGGACTTGAAGTAGAAATCATCTCTTTGAAAGAAGATCTGGAAAAATAAAATAAGAAGAATGGAGAACTTCTACAAACATTTTAAGAACAAGAAAATGGGTTGAAGGAAGAGATTTTAAAATTGAATGATCAAGTAGAAGAAGGAATAAGGGTCGAAGAAAGTATGAAGAAGCAATGCCAAAGATTGGAGGTTGAGGTAAACATTTTAAAAGGTAAATTAGAAGAAAAAGATAAACTCTTGAGGTTTCAAGATATTACTAAGATTCTGGACAATATTCTTAGTAGTCAAAGGTCTCCTTTTGTTAAATTTGGTCTTGGTTTTCATGAAACTGTTAAAGGAGAATCTAGCTCACAAGAAAGTGCTAAAGATTCAAAGGATATCAATGCAAAACCTGAAGTGTTGAAAGAAACAAAAGGTCAACCGACAATCTTGAACTCTCAAAAGAAATCATTCCCTCCTTTGATCAATAATGTTGAATTCTTTAAATGTCATAATTATGGGCATGTTGTAGCCAATTGCAGAAGCAGATTGTTTCAGTCACAAACAAACAGATTCTACACAGAAAGGTACTCAGGTTTCTTTAAGGGATATTGTTTTTTATGCAGCAAGTATGGTCATAAAGCAGCTAATTGCAATAGAAGAAAGAATAGAAAAACACATTATGATCCATATGCTTACTTTTTTGGTCACACAAGATGTTATTCTTGTAACAAGTATGGACATGTAGAAAAAGAATGCAGGATGAATAGATCTGAGAAATTGGATAATTTCCAGCACACAATAAGAAATTTCAAGAAAAGCTGGGAAAAGAAGGAGGATTGGTCAAAAACATAGGGGATAATAATCCTACTGTAGTCTTCCACTTCTAAAGCTTACTTCTCATAATGACTATAGGAGTGATGTCAGATACATTAGAGGAATCAGTAATGTATCATCACAGGGGGAGCAATATATGGTGATTCCCATGGTTGGTTTGGTAATTCTGGCTATGTTTATTTCTAACAGTGCATCTGATGTGAAGAAGACAGGTACAGGTGGTACAAATTCAGGGGGAGATGAAGTTGTGAAAATTTTCTGTATTTCACTTTCCATTCACGAGTTTCATGAACTAAAGCCACGTTTACACGCGAGTTCCAATATAGATAGAAGCGTATGTTTTTCTGTTAAGGAAAGCAGTGAGATGGCTCAAGAATAGGGGCACAGTTTCAGGGGGAGCATTAGCCTTGCTAAGAGTAATGCATTGTTGGCATTATGATGGTTCTGAAATATGATCTCTCTCTTGAGGTATTTTTGGTATTAGTTATAAAAAGTCATATTTTTAATTTGATAAAAGGGTTATGTTGAGACCTATGATGTAAATTGTAATATTCAGTCATGAAAGGACTTGTTCAAATTTGTAAAACCCACTTGGCTGGGTAGTTGAGTCAAAATGTGTAAACCCACTTGGTTGGGTACTTGAGTCACATATGTAAATCCACTTGGTTGGATCATTGATGTAAGTATGAAGTCCTTGGTGATAGGAAAGGTCATGTACTTCATTGAAAAATATGTTTGAAGATTCAGCATGAACTCAGGGGGAGCATGGTAACTTCAGTGCACATCAGATCTTCAGAGCTCTTCTTTCTACAAGAGAAGAAAAACCTTTTTTTGGTTTTGATCCGCCCTTTTCCCTTGATGTAAAAGGGGGAGAGTATCATGGTGTTTGGAGAGTATCATGGTGTTTAAATAATAGTTATAATCAATGTATCTATCTGTTGTGGTGATCAAACACCATAATGGTTGCCATCAAGTCCAAAGGGGGATATTGTTGACAATATGATGCAGAGTGTTGTCCTTGATGGCAACCTACTTGATAAAATTGATGGAAACCTACTTGATGAAGTTGTCCTTGATGGAAACTGACTTGTCCTATTTGTTAATGATGTAAATCTGATGTATCTACAGAGTAGTTCAGATGTAGTGGAGAAAGGAATTCCTGTAAGGGCCAGAGAAATGATGAAAATGGTATGTCGCAAAGCATATGTGGGTTTATAAAGGCGAAGTAGTGTATGTACGCGGAAAATTACGTGCAAAGTAGCGTAAGCATATTTGCGCTCTAAATTTATAAAACCAGGGGAATTTACCATGGTATTGGCACACAGTATTGAGTGCTGGACTATCTATTTGATCCCATCCAGGAATACCATCATCGGTTGAGTGGTTTTGACTCATGGTATTGACAAAGGCTAAATCTATATAAGGAGAAGAAGATCATAGTGCAAGTGTGTGCATAGGTCTGGGTTTTAATGAATACTTCACTCTGATGTATATCTGCATGGAATGGGTTATAGTTCATTAATAGATCTAAATTAATAATGCACCTATGAAGAAAATGATGAAGAGGGATCTCTAGATCTGAAATGACTATGTCTGTTGATGGAATGTTTAGATTTGTGATTTGGCGAATCTTGCTGAAGAAAAGGGTAAGATCCGAGCTATTTATCTGTTCTGAAGAGTTGCATAGCCCTACAATGTTTGAATATCTATACGCAGGTTCGTGGCAGAGAAAGCGCGTATATACGCGGGTTGGTCTCAGCAAAAGCGGGTATGGAATATGAGGATAGTCCTGAAATGTGTGCAGATGTATACGCAAGTTTTATTTAGGATATCCGCATGTATACGCGAGTTGGGTTCAGTAAAGTAGCATGTGGGTTTTAGAGAAAGAAAAAAATAAAAAGTTTTTATTCAGCCCTAAATATTGATTCACCCCCCCCCCCCCCCCCCCCCTCTCAGTATTTTTCCCAACAAAGTCAGTTGGAGGTCCGAAACCTCACTTGGACTCAAGAAAGTCATATACTAACCTGAATTCAGTTGGAGGTCTAAAACCTCACTAGACTTGATCCTAGATCAAGTATTTGAACACGTGCCATCCTAGATAGAGAGTGCAAGCATCTCTAATGCGTCCATCCGTCTTTGCTACTAGTCTCTAGCTTTTCCCACCTCACTGGACAAATGAGAGGTACTTCCCATGAGCTCGTGTCTCAATGGGTAGGATGCATATGGGGCACAGATCGTGAGAGGTGAACCAACTCAATCATCATAATGGTGGGGTAGAAGCACACCAACAAGGTTTGGCAAGCCTAGCCCTGTGGTTGCTTATAGCTTTAAGAAGCTATCCCTAAAGCCCCTCAGAGCTCCAAGAGCCCATTGTCTAATAGGACCCTCGGAATAGGGTCATTCCATGATACCAATATTCTCATGGAAGGTTAGGAACATGACCTTCCCCAAGGGCATTGTGAGAATATCTGTGACTTGCTCATCATTTCCTATATGATCCAGCCTTACGACACCTCATTGTACCATATCCCAGATAAAGTGGTACCAACCATCAACATGCTTGGATCGATCATGGAACGTGGGATTCTCTGACAAACAAATTCCCCTTTGGTTATCACAAAGGATAATGGTGGTATCTAACACATGCTTGAAAAACTCACTAAAGAGCTTTCGTAACCAAGTGACTCCACAACAGGCCATACATGCTACAATGTATTCAGCCTCAGTGGTGCTCAAGGCTATTGACTTTTGCTTCCTGCTCGAAGCAGACCTACGTGTGAAGCAGCATCCAGATGTGTTCTTATGATCCAACACACTACCATCCCAATCAAAATAAGTATATCCATGGAGTTTCATGCTCCTAGTAGTGTATCTCAGCTCATGGTCTATCGTGCCCCAGAGATATCTCAAGATTTTCTTCGCACCAAACCAGTGAAATTTATCAATATCAACCATGTGTTTACTCAAAGTGTTCACTACACAACATACGTTCGGACGAGTGTTCACTAAGAACATCAGGGCCCCTGTGAGTTGACAATACTTAGTAATATTTCCTATCACAGGCCCAGCAGCGCTGCCACTCAAATTATTAAAGTTGAGCTCCATCAGTGTCGACACAGACTTACATTCCACCATTTAAAATCTTTCTAGAAGCTTCACAATATATTTTCCTTGAGAAAGGAAAATCTTGCTAGGTCTCTGCCAGACCTCTAGGCCTACGAAGTGGGGCATCAGTCCTAGGTACTTCATTTCAAACTCAGCATCGAGCTCCCTCTTGCACTGATGAATGAGAGGGTCAGCACCTGTCAGGAAGAGGTCATCCACATACAACACCACAATGAGAGGCTTTTCTCTATCAACCTTGAAGTAAGGGTTTTGATTAGCCTTACTACGAGTGAATCCTAGCTTCATCGAGTAGCTATATATCCTCTCATACTAAGCTCTAGGTGCTTTCTTCAACCCATAGAGGGATTTCTTCAACCTGCACACATGGGTGTCCTAATCCTTGACTTCGAACCCCAGAGGTTTCTCCACATACACCTCTTCCTTTATCGAACCATGCAAAAATGTGGTCTTCACATCCATCTAATGAAGATTCCATCCTTGCATAGTAGCAAGGGATATGATAGATCAGATGGTGGTATATCAGGCCACAGGTGCAAATATATCATCATATTCTATGCCTTTCTTTTGAGAGAAGCCACAGGAAAAAAATCTTGCCTTGAAGTTTTCAGCACTTCCATCAGATCCATGCTTGATCTTGTAGATCCATTCCGACGTGACAACTACTTTGTCCTTCGGTCTTGGAACGACATCCCAGACATCATTCTTCATAATGGAATCATATTCTTCATGCATAGCATCCTTCCAGACTTGATGCTTTATGACTTCCTCAAAAGATCCAGGCTTAGATTGTGTGATAATACTCATGGCTGCTAGATACCCTTGGTATCTATTTGGCTTCTTTCTTTCACGGAATGTCCCCCTTGGGGGCATATGTCCCTTGAAATCCTCGATAGTGTCCCTGAGCCATGATGGTCTCTTACTCATCAAAGGAGGTGGATCAATTTGGTCCAACAGTCCTTCAGCATTAGGCATCATCTCATCCTTTGATTCTTCTTGATTTTTAGACCTTTCTTCATGATCTTCCTCATATCTTGGAATATTGACTCCTTTCCTCAGGGAAGCATCCTTGTCAAAGTTAACATTGTGGCATATCTCCACTTCCCTTTGACTAGGCACATAGAATCTATAGGCCTTCGAAGTTTCGTTGTAGCCCACAAACATTCTTTCTTCCCAGAAGCATCTAACTTTCTCCTCTTCTCCTTTAGTACATGAAAATAAACAGGACATCCAAAAACTCTAAAATTTGAGATGTCAGGTTTCTTACTAGAGAAAATCTCTTCCGAAGTTTTGGAGTCTAGAGAAGAATGCGGGCATCAGTTTTGTATGTACACAGAAACGTTCACAACTTCTCCCCACAGAAATTTCGGTAGAAATTGGTCACATAGGATGGCACGGGAAGATTCCAAAATGGTCTTGTTCTTTCTTTCAACAACGCCATTATTCTTAGGAGTATAGAAAATTGTGGTCTCCCTCTTGATACCATCTTCTCTGCAAAAGTTCTTGAACTCGTTCGTCTCATATTTAATTCCATTATCGGTTGGTGGGATAGTATCACATGTCATCGCTCCTACTAGATTTCCTCCAACCTGGGAGAGTGAATAAACTCTAAACCCAATTGTGATAGCTTCCTTGAAACTCTTCTTCCAAATACGCACCTTCCCATCAATGAATGCCACATTGAAACCTTTGTCCGCCATGGCCAAAATAGACACAAGGTTTTTCTTCAAATTAAGTACGTATAGTACATCCTGCAAATGGAGGACTTAACCTTGAGATAAGTGGAGGATCACAGTCCCTGTCCCTTTCATGGGATATGTGGCATTATATCCAAGGATAATTTTCAGATTAACATCCTTCTCAACCATGTCAGAAATTTCTTCCTTGAACCCAGTGATGTGACTTGAGGCACCACTATCTATCAACCAAACATCCATAGTTTCGGGTGGAGATGCAACAGAGAGGGAAGATACAAGAATGAATTAATTTCTTTTATCAACAACATTTCATTCCTCATACTTGGAATTTCTCGACCTTAGAAAGGTTTCCCATTTCCACCGGAGGGAACCTTCCTCTTCCCCTTGAACCTGTTGTTCCTTTCATTTCCATTCCTTCGGTTGTTGTTGTTATCATCATCAAGAGGATCATTCTTGAAAGGGAATTATCTAGCATAGTGACCTAGCTTGCGACAAGTGTAACACTTTCCCTTCTTTCCTTGGGCCCTTGATCTTCCTTTGTTCCTTGGACCACCAAATTTCTTCTTCTTAGTATGAGCAGCAAAGGCAACATTTCCTTCATTTTCATATTCCTTCATCCTTGTCTCTTCTTGTATGCATCTCGATAATACTTCGTAAAAATCAGGTATGACATTTTTATTGAGAATGGTACAGTTGAATACATGCCATTCGGATGAGAGACCTCCAAGTGCGGTGAGAACCATCTATCGATCAACTATTGTCTCCCCAATAGCCAACATATTATTCCTAATCTCAATCAGCTTCAGAAAATATGATTGAATAGACTCATTCGTGCCTTTCTTCAGATTCTTCAATTGGTTCTTAAAGAATAGAAATTGATTCACATTGTTGGCCTTGAACATGTCGACCAATTTATCATAGATCTCCTTGGATATGCCCAGCTCAAAGATGTATGCAACTAGACTCTTATGAATTGAATCCCTTATCATCATCTTTTCTTTGATTCCCCCCTTCTTGTACTTGTTTTGGCAGCAGAAATTACAGTGGATAGAGGCTCTTGAATTTTACCCTGCACATATTCCATGACATATTGGTCTTCCAACATAAGATCCACTGTCATCTTCTAGGCATGGAAGTCATCCTTCCCAGTCAATTTATCATCAGCCTTAAATCCATTGTATTTAGAGGAACCCATGCTCTTCTTCGGTGCTTGCTACAAACTAGGGCTTTGTCTTCACCTCATATCTGATACCATGTAAATTTGTGTAGATGTTCTATACTTGGTGTAAATTTACCTTTTATCCCAATATTATTTAGCAATCACATAAACAAGAAAGTAAAATGCTGATAGAACATACCAGTAGATCGACATAAGACAAGCCAAAAATATATGTGTGTTGGTGCGTTATGACGGTCAGCAGGATGCTTCAACCAACAAAGTCTCAATACGGTCAGCCAACCATAAGTGTCACACAACCCTCTAGGACAGCCTGATCATTCAACCACAAAATTCAATGAAAGTCAACACTGTCAGTCAACGGGCAATGCAAACAGTAGCAGCATCAAGGTCAACGTAGCCAAGTCAAAGTCAACGTCCACCCTCAAGAATTGTGCCAAAAAATGCAGATTGAGTAAATCGAAAGATTGGGAGAGTTTAAGGTCAATTTTACCATGCATTGACCAAAGTCAACGTTGGTCAATGCTACAGTAGAAACCCTAGGCCGAAAATAGATTTTCTTCTCACTGCAATTTCCCACGTGTGAAGAGAAGAGCCTCCAAGTTGATCGAACCAATCAAACGAGGAGAGAGAAATGTGTGAGGATTTGATGAGTGAAAATGTCCTCCAACATTGACCAATTTATATCCATCAATGAGGGTGTGTGACACAACTGTTGGGGCTTCAAAACTTCAGGCCAACCAACACATATTTTGAATAAATTCAAAATAAATGTTCTACTCATCAGATCAAGATGATCTTTAGATCGATCTTGCACCTCTTCGAAAGAGGAGTCCAAAAAAAATATTCAAATCTTCATCTGAGCATCACAACATGGATTTTGGACCTAGTTGTCCAAAATTAACATTTTTGTATTTAATATTTGCATCCAATGTGGCCATTTCTTATTATGAGATTTACCACATCCGAAAATGACATCATTCACGTCATTTTGAAGAAGTCTACAAATTAGGTCAACATTATTTTTTCACATTTACAACTTCCCTCACATTTAATTGTTCGTGAAGCTTGACACTTTCATAACAAAAATAGGCAAAGTCAAACAACAAAAATGGTCCACTCTCTTTTCATTTGCTAATATTATAATGAATTTTTATTAGAGGCATTGTTTGTTTGTTTGTTTTGTTTAGAAAATGGTTTTCTATTTGTTTTATGTGACTTTCAATTTTCATATGTAGCATGTTAAGAAATGGGAAAGAATAATGTGTGACATTTATCTTGCAGAAATTGGTCCGAATGAAAAGATACATTGTTTAACCAAGCTACAATTCACTTTGGTAAAGGAAGAGGAACATCTTAAAAAGCTGCTTAAGAATACACCATATACAAAGTTTGAACATAAGTAATATATGCATTTTTATTTTGCAGATATGTTCTTTTTCTACCCAAGATATCACAACAAGAAAAGATTTTGTTTGAAGAGCTCATTGAGGTCGATTTTTTTGATGTCTTACTTGATTGATACCTTCCCATATGTCAGGAAGGCTTTAAATATGAATTAATATGTTGATGAAACAAATCATATTCAAATTTTATATATATAAAAGATAAAAACAAATGTCAATGTACTCATTTTATTTTTACTTGGCTCTGCTGTGGGCAGGTTACAGGAAATTTGATTGGAAAAATGATGGGGAGACAATGCATAGCACGTCTTGGATATGATTAATTTTCTGTTAGATATCCTTTAGGCACCTAAGCCATCAACTTTGGAAATGTTTCTAGTAGGAATTCCTATGGTTTTTAATGTAACTGTGACTATTTCACCTCATGGTTATTTTGGGAAAGAAAATTATTTAGGAATGCCAAACACGACATCGATGGACAGGTAAACAATTTTTTTTTATAATAGGAATTTCCATTCAATGGTATCCTCTCTTTATTGTTTTATTTTATTTTGGACATTTCTTTTGATTTTGTTGTCTTTTAACGATAAAATTGAAAATACCTAGTATCATGTCCATTTAAACAATAACCAAAGCTTGAAGATGAAATTATTATTACATGATATTGATTGGAATATTTATAGCTATTTTGTGTTAAAATATTTTCATGACTATGATAATAGTTTACTTTCATGTTTTTATTTGAGCACATGAACTTGACCAACTTCATGCATTATAAAATGAAATGTTGGTGTGAATAAAACAATAGAGATTAAACATCACACCTCACATTATTTGTTTTCACAAGTTATCTATAGCTTGAGCTTTTTAACATATAACTTAGTTGACATGATTGTACTTAAGCTTTCCCTGAAGGTTGAATAGTAAGTTACTAAGGTATTATTTTCTATATATGGTGACATTTTATTTTCTTTGTTTATACAGGCCATCTACACACATTATAGTGGCCACTGTCGCCCCATTGAAGAAAAATTGTTCGAGTTTCTTTCTTGTATGGGAAAATTGGCTTTGACATTGTTGATGTTGAGGTATATGTCGTATAAACTATCTATAGTCTAATTTAGTTTATATTATAGTGTTCATTGTCTTTCATGTCTTACACTCTGCATTGTATCTTATTTTTTTTTCATAAAATGAACTCAACATAGATGTTAAAAAGAAGGAATTGAAGAAAGAGGAGAGCCATAACATTGGAGCGACAAATGCAAAAAGAGAGAGAGAAGAGAACTGGTCTAGTGATACCCTAAGAGTCAATATCTCACATAAGACACATATATAGAGACTGATGGTGAAGCCTTCAGAGTTGGTGAATTCACTTGCACTGCCTTAGCAACACAATGATAATGTTTTGAATGGATGAAACATCATTTCATGTGTAAATTGTAGTGCAACCAATATTAAGTTGGACACTCATATTGTAATAATTTTAACATTTCATATAATATAATTATGTGGTTGAAATTATATATAGTTGCACTTGATATTGTTTAATATTGTAATTAATATATGCAACTTTGTGTTTTCATATTAGATGAACATGCACATTGTGTGACATTTTTTAAACCATAAAAATTGATTTATGTTGATTAATAATGAACACAAAATCAATATAAAACTACTAAATTAGTAGTTTATATTGATTAATGATAAACAGAAATAAAATGAAGATACGACTAAACTAGTCATTTATAATGATTATTAATGAAAGTGAATAAAATGAATATAAAC
Source organism: Pinus albicaulis (assembly GCA_034641835.2). Taxonomy (NCBI): domain Eukaryota; kingdom Viridiplantae; phylum Streptophyta; class Pinopsida; order Pinales; family Pinaceae; genus Pinus; species Pinus albicaulis. The sequence continues at coordinate 761,707,537 of CM076578.1, read as the reverse complement.
TACTAGATTAGTCGTTTATATAATGAATATGAAACTACCAAAAAAAGATAAATGACTACTGCAAATGATAAATTTTTGATTACAAATGATGAATAAATTTTGCATATATACGATTATTAGTAGATAATTTACAGTATCCTATAACATGACCAAAATTTAGTCATATTTATTTGGTAATTAATTTGTTTCAAACTATGACTAAAATTTGCATATATATGACTACTAGTAGCTAATTTACAGTATCTTATAACACAACCAAAATCTTGGTCATATTTTTTTAGACATTAATCGATTTTCTCGAGTTATCATATCGTAATATATTTTGTTGTATATTTGGTCAATAATTGTGACAATTAATGACCAAATTAATGATTAAATCAATTACCAAATCAATGACTAAACTAATGACCAAATCAGTGACTAAATTAATAATGAAATTAATAACCAAATATACTACTAGACAACAAAATTGAGATAACCAATTAATGACTAAGCTAAAAACGACTAAAAGTTGGTCACGTTATAAGATACTGTAAATTAGTTACTATTAGTCACCGACCAAAAAATAGTTGTTTATATGCAAATTTTAGTCATTTTTTAGTAACTAATTAGCCATTTTGTACTAGTGTATATATTGCAGCAGGCTGATGATCAAAAGTGCACTATAGAAGATAATATGTGGTAGCAACCCACATACAATTCATTTCTTAAAAATTCAAGGACATGCTTAGACATCCTCGAACTATAGAAGACCTACACCAGCAAATGACGAAATTTAGGTTTTTTACACAACATTTTTTCACTGTCGCTGCAATCCGTATCTATCCCACTGGAGGGTCATTTCTATTATCAATAAGCAGTGTCATGCCTTGCAAAGACCATCATTGTATCCCTTTACATGAGAGTAATATTCCTTTGTGTTAACAATTCCCTGAGCAGAGACTCAGAAACCCTTATTTTTTCCTGGGCGCGAGTAGTCAGTTATGCCCTCATGCCAAAGAGGAATATTAACACTAGGCCCCACGCCAGCTAGCACTCTGTCTCAATTAGCCACCCGCATCGAGATATTTATGGAATGTTTCTTAAAAATAGAGGTGGAGATTCCATTCCAACAACTTTGAGGATGAGTCATTGGGAGTGGTTGAACTGATAAACCACGGACTTCCTCCTTTGGTTTATGGTTTCCACCTCTTATGGGAACCTCCTAAAGGATAGACCTCCCTCCCACCTTTGTAGGGATCCTAACCTTGTCCTTTTTCTCTATAAAAAGAAGCTATCTCTCTTTGCATAAGCTAGATGAACTTGGAGAATTGAACACACTATAGAAGAACTTCTGAAGAGATAGAATAATAAGGAATTATGTTGAGAGAGATTGAGTCCATGCCTTCTGAGAGAGCTTGAGTCCATGCCTTCATCCTGTTAGCTTGATTCCATGCCCTCATCCCATCCAAATTCCCTGATGAGCATCTAAGACGCGCTTCAGTTGAACCCCGCTGGAGGAGATTGCGATGTCAAAGCATTGGTTGTAACTCTTCCTTCTATAAATACATATACGTGACTATTGTTTTGTTCCCATTTTGTATTATTTTAGATGTTTAATGCAATATGTTTATCCATCTTTAACTGGATAGTAGTTATGAGTGAAATCATTATGTCATGTGTTGTTCTTGTTTGTTATTCTATGTGCAGGTATCCAAGCATAAATACAGAAGGATTGTGACTTGGCAAGGTAGGAGCGAGAGGCCACCACCACTACAACAATGACGACAACGTTGGACTCTAGGTAGGTCAATCTACTGTGTCCTCTTTCATTCAGTAATTAGGAATCAACACTCTAGCATGTCTCTTTGTTTCTAGACCCACTCTAGGGCTAGATGGACCGTCTCTGTCCGCAGAGAGGATTTACCTGCTTAACAAATTGGCAACTCCACTAGGGATAGTACGAGTTTGTCATTTCATCTTGTTGGGTTAGTTTCCATAATTGATTTTTTTATCTGTCTTTTTCAAGTTTTCTTGCTTATTTTACAGCCTCTGCTCAGCTCTAGAGTGTCAAGATTGACATCTGCTCATTGATTTTTGGTTTTTTCCTTTTTTCCCATAGTTATCCGACTTGGCATTTTTTTCATCTGAACAATAGCGCCGATTGGCGCATGTTTATTTTGTTGCAGTAGTGCCAACCCCTGTTTGGCACTGAATACAGCCTTATAGTCACATTGAATCCTGTAGGATTTGGTTTGACCTACTTAATGAGTCTTTTGGTCAATTGTGCTTGCTTCTGGGTTATTATTTATGTGTAATTGTGCCTTTGGGACTGTTTTGACTACTGTCGGCTTTTTTTTCTTAGACGTTTTTCTATTTTCCTAACAGTGTAAATTGAGGCTTTAGGGTTTCTAGCATCTAGTTGCACTGAGCCTTATGTTTGGAAACCAAGTTGTTTTGACTATTATCAGTCTCATTCTTGGGTCGATTGCACTTAGCTTTCTTGATCTTTTTGAGTGATTTCTTCGATTGAAGGATCATTTCATTTCTCGATTGATTCTTTCCCTTATTTCTCCAAGCATAGATTACATTGCTTTTTTTGGATCGTTTTGAAAACTTTCTCTTTGTTTGGAAGATTGAAGCATTAGTTTGAGTGCTTTCTTGTGATTGTTTTGCATTGATTGAGTCATCGAATTTTGATCCTTACATTTGCAATACTTAAGCTAGTGTTTGTTTTTGTTTTTCATGTAATTATTTCATTATGTACTTATTTTCATTAAAAAAAAAAAAAACATATTTTGCATTCTTTCTTTGCATCAAAAGTGAAATATTCTTTTGCATAACTAGTGACTGATTGCCTAGGAAAGAGTTTCATTTTCATTTGATTGTGTTAGATGCATTAGTGGATTTATTCGCATACTGTCATTGTTTTCTTTGTTTGAAATATCTCTATCCTTATCATAACTAACATTCATTGAATCAGAAATGATGTTCATTTGCATATAGCTTGCATTTAGGAAATTTGAGATCCAAATTTGATAGGGCCTTAAAACTGAAACGTAATCCAAGATCAACTTTAAAATTCACTCAATTAACCTAAGGAAGCATTTAAACCTAACGAAACATTTTTAGTGGTATAGGCTAGAGATGCGTTCTGGCGTTTTAAAACCTAGTAGCTATTTTTTGCCATCTGGCTTTAGATAACGCTAGTATGGACTTGTGCTCCCTGTACCGTCGAGTATATAAAGGGAGACCCCTCTAGGTTGCAATCCTTTTATCCATAGGAATCCGAGTCTTCCACCTTGTAACCGTGATACACCGAACACAGCATTCGGGGAGATTACCTACACGTACATTAAGTCCTTGGTCATTTCTCTTTAGCTTGATCACCAAGGTGTATGTGGCAGTTCATGGAAACCTGGTACACCCTCTTTTTTAGAGTATTTGAGTAGTAATTTTGATCTTTTTGTGACTCCTTAAAAAGAGAAGAGATCGTCTAGCACTTGTCCTTTCACGATCGTTTAAAATTGAAAGTGACTAGAGTCATCTTTTTCCTGTTTCTTGACTCTTAAAATATGAAATAGAAAAATCTGGTTTCGGTGTCATAAAATTAACTACCTACGATCACACGCCCATTAAAATTTTTATTACTTGGCCTATTTTTTTTTCCTTAGTTTTGATCTTGGAGCCCTCGATTGGTTATATTTTTTCTTTTCTATTTTGATATATAGTCATAGTGGGTGAACCACCAGTTTCGTCGTCCACATTTCCTCCTAGTGGTAGTCCTTTCCTGAACGTTTCTTTTGAAACTCCTTTGTCCACTAGGTCTGTCGAGTTTGCATAGCCTATTCTCCCACCTGTCCTACCTCTTGGTACTCAAGATCCTCCTGAAGAGCTAGTTGAATTCAATTGGCGTCCTTCTAGTGCTTGGTTTGGTTTTGGGGAAGAAGGAGATTTTCCTCCTCTTACGTCGGGCTCACCGTTTTTTGTTGCCGTTGTGCCTCCTAGTCCCCATAGTCTTTCCAAAGATCTTATGGCGGAGTCATACATGGATTCATCTAGTCCTGTTGGTAGTGAAGGAATGCCTGTTTCTACAATAGAATATCAGTTTTTTCTGGAAGATGTCCCTCATGTTTCTACTCAATATTCTCCACCATCGGTTTCACTTCTGCCTGGATATAGGTCCTTGAGTCAGATTATGTCTAGTATTGCTTCCATCGCACAATCTAGTACATTAACTCCTCCTCAAATTTTATTCCTCTTTTTGTTAGGACTGTCACCTTCGACACCTGGATCGTCGGTTACTGTTAAATCTGTTCCAATTCAACTGACTATCTATGTGGCTTCATCCACACAATTTGTTACCATTCAGTCGTTAGGATCTTTTCACACTCGCAAGTCTATTTTTCTCAATCCAACGTGGCCTATTAATCTCGGTCCTAGTAGATCACAATCTAGTGTTGCGGAGGCCCCACCTGCTTCTAATGCAGTTTACACTACTCCTATGATTCCTGGCGGCCTTACTTTTGAAGAGTATTTTTTGGTTGTTCAGCAGTAGAGCTCTTAGGGTTCTCAACCCCTCCAATCTCTTGATAATCCTCGATTCCATCACTATGATGTTGTTGGTAATCCGGTTTATTCATTTCCGCATCATTATGATGTGTATGGTAATATTGTTTATTTTCCTCGTATTGATCCTCACAAGTTGTTTATGATCCTTATCAGACTGTTGCTCATCTTGGACTTACCTTACCTGTGCAACCCTCTGGTTTTCAAGGACAACCCTCATCGGGAAAACCTTTAGCTCAGCAGGGCGCTCCCTCTGGTCCACAGGGACAACCATACGAGCCAAAAGGCCAACCTTCACAAGGTCAACCTTTTTTCCAACATCGCCAACCCTACGGTTCGTCTGGTTAGCCTCAGAATCAACCAGGACCATCTTATGCTCCTAGGGGGAAAAACTATCCACTACAGGGACAACCTTTGGCACCACAAACGCCACCACACGTTTTATACGGCCAAAATTTTGTGTCACAAGGAAAACCCTATGCTCCTCCTGCGGGTCAACTTGGTTATCAGGGACAACCTGGTCCATCGCAACCATCAGGCCAACCTTTCCCACAAGGCCAACTCGGTGACCCTTAGTACTCATTTCAAACAGATCAGAAAATGATTCAACCTGCTCCTCAGACGGTTCCATCGTTTCAGCAGCCAGTTCTACCTACTTATAGTCAGCCAGGTTTACCCTCTTAGCAGCCTTCTCAACCTGCTCAGTTGGGTCTGCCTACTCAACCAAAAGGTGCTTATTATCCTGAAGGTTGATATCAACCGATATATAGTGAACCCCAAGTTTCTTACCCTCAAAATCAACTTGTATATCATTAACCTCAAAGCCATTCTTACATTCCACATCAAACTTCGTACGCTACTTAGTAGGGACCTCAATGGTCTACTCCGACTCAGTATCCTAGTCCTCAACCTCAATATCAACCGAATTATCCTGCTTCTAACCCCCATGTCCAGAATCCTCCGGGACAGAATGCATGGGGATAGAATCCCCCTCGGATTGGGTGGAATGTAAACACGGATCCTTATCAACAACCTCCGATGACTTTCAACACTCAATTACCATTTCTTTCTATGTTGGAATTACCTGATGTGTCAAAGTTAACGAACAATCCCATTCTTCATAACCCATATTGGCCTTCGGTTCCAACCAAGATTCCTGGTGATTGTCCTAAATTTGAGGGCAAGTCTAGTGAAGACCCCTATGTGCATGTTATGAATTCCCACTTGTGGTGTTCCTCTAACTCTTGGGTTGACGATTCCATCCGACGCCTTATTTTCCAACGAACTCTTACTAGTGCCGCTGCAAAGTGGTACATTGAGCTATCTCGTGGCGTCTTCCAAGACTTCAATTCTTTAGCCATGGAATTCCTTACACATTTTCAGTTATCGGTCCGCTATTTGACCGGGACACACCTCCTCACTTCATTGAAACAAGAACGAGCTACTCATATCTCGAATCATATTCATGAGTGGAGCAGTCATCGTCGCATGATAAAATTTGAAATTCTTGATCAACTTCTAACTCATTGGTTCACCACCTCCTTTCTCAATCAGATCGCCAAAGACATAGCTATGGGGGCATGTGTGGCCAAGGAACAAGCCATTTCTTATGCCCAATACATTGATCTTGTGTATTCTCAGTCTGGTGCATTATATGATATCTTGCCTAATGCTCCTCGACCTGGAACTTATAAACCACCAACGACTCAATCCGTCGATGGTATTATTGGTTTCGTGTCTCAGATTTCTTAGAAGTCTTCTTCATCAAACTCTAGGAAGCTGAATTTTGCTTCTTCCAATAATATTTCTTCTCAGTCCACTTCAAATTCTAGTAAACCTACAGAAGTTAGTGTTGTTCAGGCCAATCCTACAGATAATGCTTCTAAAGGTAAGAAGAAGGGTAAAGGTAAGGCCGAAGCTGATACCCCGAAACAGGATTCTCAGAAATCTTGTGCTAGCGATGGTTCTCAACGCAAGCCAAAGTACCCTTGTTTTATTTGTGATGATGAGAACTTCACTAAGGATTGTCCTAGATGATCTGAAGTGAGCCGCTTTCTCAAAGGCACCCAGGGAACTCCGACCGTTCTTAAAGAACCCTTCCCATTTCAGTAGACTCAGATGGTAGAGCAACCTTAGTTCTCTACCCCATTTGGCTCTCAGGTGTTAATGATGAACGGTTCTGCAGCGATTTCTATTCCTACTCGGTCAAAATATTATATTGGATCTCTTCAGGCCACGGGGAATGATATCGTTGATATTCCTCCTCCTCTACCTGTTACGGGCCCTGTTGAAATTGAAAGGCCCAATGTTGAATCCGTTGTGCGTCCACCTTCAAAAGGTGTACTCCAAAAGTATTCTTATAATCCCAACGCCTGTGCTGCTTACCATTACAGTATTATTGAGGATTTGGCTTAGGCACCATCCGTGATGTCCACATTATAAGTACTTCAGAGTTTTCCATCTCAGCAAAGAGCTTCGTTATCTGCGATTGGCGGGATTGATCATGCCAATACTAGCGTTCTTGCTTTTGATTTAGAGAATTTAGTTCCATGACTTCCACATCAGATTACGCTCATTATTCAAGTTTTTATTAATGGTCTCAACATCCATCGAGCAGTCGTGGACGAAGGTGAATCAACCTATTTCATGCCATCTTCATGTTGGAAAACTATTGGTTCTCCAGCCCTGAATTCATCACCAAATGCCCTTCAAGCATTTGATGGAAGAGAATCAAAGCCTTTAGGTGTTCTTGATAGTTTACCGATTACTATAAAAGGGAAGATAGTCAATGTTGAGGTAGAAGTTGTTGATGCTAAACTCAATTATAATCTTCTCCTCGATCGCAGTTGGACTCACGCCATGTTATGTGTTCTATCCACTCTCTTTCATGTTCTGAAATTTCCACACGAAGGAAAGATTGTTACTGTTGATCAATTTTCCTTCTTCAACTCTTCTTCCGAGAACAACGTTCCGTATGTGGATAAGATTCCTACTCCTTATGAGAGCATAGGGCCAGGTCTTTTTAAAGATCCTGCCCCCATGGGTATTTTTCCTCTTCCTCCACCACATACTGTTCAGATCCATATGATCTCTCGATCTAATGACCCATGGATTATTCCTTTTCCTGAAAAGATTGATTCATTTGAAGATTCCATGCCTTTGAATCCGATTGATATTGATTATTGTGAACTAATCGCAGCTTCAGAAGCTCCTTCCTCTGATCGTGCTCCTTTGAGCATGTCTCTTGACATTTATTCTCCATCCCCTTAGCTTGGCAATTAGGATTCGCCTGATCCTTTGAAAGAAGTGTTCCCTCTGATGAAGCCATCATGGAAACCATGTCTCTTGAGGATATGTCATGGGACAATGGTCATCATCGTTCCTCGTTCATGCCTAGCCTCGGGGCCATGTCTGCTTGTCTCTAGCGTTTTGCATTTCAGGTTCCTTCTCATCCACTTCAATTGCCTGTTCTAACGCACGACGTTTTTACGAAGGGTAACTTGAGTAATATTACAGAAACGGTGCCTATTGAAATTTTCGTTACACCGGGAATTTTCGAGAACATCCATATCGGGGTTACTTGTTCTTCCGATGAAGTACAAGTTTATACTAGCCTTTTTCGTGAATTCCGTGATGTCTTTGCATAGGCATACGAAGAAATGCCCGACATCGACCCTAGTATAGTGGTGCATGAAATACCTAATTACCCTGGCTCGAAGCCTATTTGTCAGCGTCTTCACCTAGTGCACCCTATAAACGTTGCTGCCATTAAAGGTGAAGTTGAAAAACTTCTCAGAGCCGGTTTTATTTATCCAATTCCTTTGATAGAATGGGTCTCTAATATTGTTCCTATAGATAAGAAGCAAGGAAATATCCGTGTTTGTGTTGATTATTGTGATATTAATCGAGCTTGTCCCAAGGATAATTATCCTACTCCCTTTATCGATAAAATCATTGATGACTATGCTGGGAGTGAGATTTTTTCCCTCATGGACAGTTTTTATAGTTATAATCAGATTAAAATTCTCCCGACTGATAAGCATAAGACTTCCTTTATCTGTCCTTGGGGTACTTTCGCATATAAAAAGCTCCCTTTTGGCTTAAATAATGCTGGGGCTAAATTTCAGCGAGCAATGTCGTATGCTTTTCATGATATTCGTCACATCGTTCAACCTTATCTGGATGACCTTCCCGCTCATTCAGCTAAGTGTATGGACCATCCTGACCATCTTCGTTAGATTTTTCTTCATTTTCGATGCTACAATATTCGACTTAATCCGCACAAGTGCGTCTTCTACATTAATTCTGGTAGACCCTTAGGGTTTATCGTGTCCAAAGATAGAATTTTCCTCGATCCACTCAAGGTTGAGGCTATTATTAATCTCCCCTCTCCCTCCTCATTACAGCAGTTGCAGAGTTTGCAAGGTAAGGCTAATTTTCTACACCGTTTTAGACCTAACTATGTAGAAGTGGCTAGAGGATACACACAACTATTAAAGCAGGTCATCCCATTCTGTTGGGATGAGATTTCTTAGAAGTAATTTAAGGCCCTAAAGATGTTTCTTGCCAGCGCTCCTCTGTTTCATCCTCGTAACTATCATCGTGATTTTTCCCTTTATTTAGCCTCTGCTTTCAGCACGATTGCCATGGTTTTGGTACAAGATGATGATGATGGTAATGAGCATGTTATTTATTACTTGTCTCGTAACCTTCTTGATCCTGAGACGTGCTATGCACATGTCGAGAAGTTAGTGTTAGTTGTGGTTCAAGAAGTTCAGTGTTTTCGTCATTATATTCTTTTGCGTAAAGTGAATATGATTTCTAATTGCAACCCCATGACCTATATATTGTCTTGAAAATTTCTAGGGGGGAAATACTCGAAGTGGATTGTCATCCTCCAAGAGTTCGATTTGGAATTTACTGCTTCCATGTTGAAGAAATCACTAGTCTTTGCTGATTTGATCTATTCCCTCCCTTCAAACTCTCCTCCTTCTCGTTCTGAGGAATACATTCTAGACGATACGATTTTTTTGATTAGCACCCTCGATCGGTGGTACGATGATATCATCATTTATCTCTAGACTTGTACTTTCAGATCTGAGTTGATGAAGGATGCTCGCCGATGCATCTTTCATCAGTCACAACCTTATCGTATAGTCGGGGATACACTCTATCGTGTCGGAGTGGATTCCATTCTTTGTCGATGTTTGAATCTCGAGGAAGCTGAGAAAGTCCTAAATTATTGTCATAGTAGCGCCTATGTTGGTCACATGTTTGGTTATGCCACTACATAGAAGATTCTTCATGTTGGTTATTTCTGGCATTCTATCTTCAAATTTTGCATTGTCGCAGTTCGTAAATGTCATGATTTCCAAATTTATCAATGCAAGATGCGTGCACCGCCTGTACCTCTTCATCCTGTCATTACCATTGGTCCCTTTGCGAAGTGGGGCATCAATTGTATGACGTGTAACCCTCACTCGGCCGGGGGGCATGCTTATATTATCGTAGCCATGGACTACTTCACCAAATGGGCTGAAGCAATTCCTACACTTGTTGCTGACTGTAAGACAACTTCTCAATTCATATTCAATCACATCATTGCTAGGTTTGGTGTCCCTCAGGTCATCGTTACTGATCATGGTTCCCATTTTCGGCATTACATGGTGGCAGAGTCGACTTCTAAGTTGAGTCTGCGTCATGATAGCTCAATGCCGTACTATCCTCAGGCCAATGGCTAGGTTGAAGCCGTAAACAAAGTTCTTTTTACCATGCTTCAACGTACAATTGGGATCCAAAAATTCAATTGGAATCTCATGTTATTTTCAGCTCTTTGGGCATACCGAACCTTAGTTAAGAATGTGACCATATTTGCTCCTTTTTAGCTGGTTTATGGTCTATAAGCTACTCTCCCAATTGAGTGTGAAATACCTTCGCTCAAGTTGGCTGTTGAATTATTGCTGAACACCTGGCCAGAAGAAGAGCGTCTCCTTCACTTATAAATGCTATATGAAACTCGTCGCTTTGCTGTTCTCATTATCAAACCACATAATAAGCATTTCAAAGCTAATTTTGACTAATTGGTTTCCCCTCGTTCATTCGTTGAAGGCGATATCATCCTCCTGTACGACCAAGTTCATGATAAACTAGGGGCAGGTAAATTTCAACCCATGTGGAATGGGCCCTACATTATTAAACATGTGTTGTAGAATGCGGCCTACGAGCTTATTAATTATGAAGGTCATCCTCTAGAACAACCCAGAAATGGGTTGTATCTCAAAAAATATTATGCATGAGTCATTCATGCATGATTTGTGTACATAGGTGTTTTTTCATTTTTTTACATGTTTTGATTTGGTGTGCTTTGAGAGAATTTTCCTGCTTATTGGGTATTTCTTATTTGTGCAGATGTCTATTACCTCTTATGTCAGTTTCGTGGATGGTGCTTCACGCAGTACCAGGAATTTGTCTTCAACAGCCTGGGTAATCTATGATCCTGCTGGTGAGTTGATAGAACTGCAAGGTATTTTTCTAGGATGGACTACAAACAATGGCACTAAATATAGTGCTATCCTTGAACTATTAACCAAGGAAATCAATCTCAACATACGTGCATTGCTTGTAAATCTAGATTCACAGCTTGTTGTTCTACAACTAAATGGTCATTATTAAGTCAGAAACTTGTACATTTTGAGATTGTATTTACATATTCATTTGTTGGAAATTCATTTTGATTTAATCACATATCAACATATATATATTTTATATATATATATATATATATCACGTGTTTGCATCAGTGTGCATCATAAATTCTAAAAATATGTGTGTTTTTGTTACATCCTGAGACACCTTGTCTCTCAAAATATGCAGATATTAAGCCTAAAGTGTCTAATTGGCATGATGCTCATGATAGCCTGTCACTACCCATATGAGCCACCTTAGTAAGCGGTGAATTCGATTTGGCACCCCTACGGTATGCCTCTGGTAGGCACAAGGAACATCGTCAAATCGTGCATAGTCTAGGACTCCACGTGTGATCCCCTCTAGGTTGCACACGATTTCCTCCTCCTCGCCTCCCTCACCATGAGGTTAAAAATCATGAGGGATTCACCTCGCTATCTAAGACATGCTCGCGGGTCTCTCTGGGCCAACATATGAAAATTCATGCATTTAATGTCAGAACATACATAGTCAAAAAAATAATAACACTTGTGAAAATTAAAAATGAGTCTTACCCAAATCTTCATCCCAATCCTCTCCCTCTGAGAGTGGGAGGTCCAGATCAGCAGTAAAATCTGTACCAGAGTAGGGCCAGTCCTCCATGACGATCAACTATCGGCAGAGAAAATAAAAAAATTCTAGTCTCCAGGACATATGTTGACTGCCCCTTGCCCTTGGCATAAGAGTTGCCCATCGGGCCATCCATGGTTCTCTCGTTGGTGGTGTTGGGACTATGACCTCCTGACGCTAAAAAATTGGTAGTCATTCCAAGAAGAAAGATAACAGGATAGACCCATAACCGAATTGCTTTATTTTGGTCTTCTTGCATTTTGTTAGCTGGCGTTTCATGTTTATTGTCACGGTCTCTACCTAGTTGTATATGGTTGGTGTCAAGCAGTTGACAGCAAGAAGCGAATGTGTCTTCGTCGCTTCGTGTGGTGCTTGTGATCCCACATCTCGTGTGATGGTATGTAGCACTACTTTTAGTGCCAAGTCTGGGATAGTCTGGATATCGACTTTCCCACTCCCTCTTCCCTTCCGTGCCCCTGGACATACCCTGTCAATCACCATGGACATTCTCTCCATGCAGGGTTAGGTACCAGTTAGGATTGGTGCTGCTCCCCTCCGCAACAATCCTGTTATAAAATAGACGTTAGAAAGATCAATCTCAAGTTCCTAATCTCGAAAGATGACTTTTTCCTGGTTCTCGTCCCATATACTAATCAAATATTGTAACATCTCTGGTTGAGCATGGAGACACAGTGTCAAGAAGAACTTCTTCAGTCCACAGTCTCTGAGAGCTTCCATGCATCTCTCATTTTCCATGGCAAGCTCATCCTCTTCGCTATGTTCCCGTTCTTTCCATTCAATTAACATTTTTCCACTTTCTACCTACAAACATATTCATATGGATAGTATTAGCCTTTTTTGAAGCTTTGATTTGTAAGAAATTGAGTATTTAACTTGCATTTTTGCACAAAAATGGTCTACGTGGTTGGCGCGACTGTTTCCAAAACAGTTGCGCCAATGGGCACGCCCTAGTTCAGAAAAATGGGCGATTGGCGCGAGTCCATGCTTGAAACCTGCGCCAACCGTCATGCCCTAATATTTTCTTTTCCTCCCCCAAAAATCAAGATTGGAAGTTGCGAGCAGTAAAATATGACTTAAAATGAAGGAAAGGATGTCGTCTCTTACCTGGAACTGACAGATTCGAGATTGGTCTCTCGGATTTCCTGCTATCGTCACTGCAAAATAACAGTATAAAATGGGTAACTATTGCTCCACCAGAGGTAAAAAGTATAAAGTAATTATTTTTACCATTTTTGGCATTTTATAGATTTTTACAACCCTAATTATCTTTTAATACATGCTTTTTGATTATTTTATTCTATTATTTTCAAGAAATGGGTTTTACACGTGTCTCTTGTGCAACAACAGGTTTTCAGGCCATAGTGATGAAGTAACGAGTTAAATTTTATACTTTTTCAGACACGGTAAAAACACAAAAAAGTCACTGCTGGAGTCATCTTTCAGCTCTTTTCTGACTCTCTAAAATTGAAAATATTGCCGAGACTCTTGTCATTTCGAACTTGTTAAATGGTTGTGAAGCGATATCTACCCAGTATACATTTACCCCTTTTTCGGGTTGGGATAGATTATTTACGAAAAAGGAATACCTTAGAATATCGCAACTAAGAGGTTATTTCAGATATTGTTTTCTACCTTTTTGGATCTGATGGACTATTTACAAAAAGGGCCATGATGGATTTTTCTTTTCTGCCTTCTTTTCAAACTCTCTAAACATGAAAAGATGCTGAGTTCTTCCTTTTTCAGACTCGTTAAATCCTGATGACATTGGACTTCGTCACCATGATGTTATTTGAGTTCCTCCTTCCTAGGGCTCGTAAAATGTACTAGGTTGGATTTTTCCAAAGGAGAAAATTATAGCACAATCATATGCTATCCCCTTCAATCTTGTTTTAAAAAATAATTGGGGTACTCACCAGAAATGGTGGGGGAAAATGGAACCAAGTTTTAGTTATGTTGGCAGTATGTCACTGTTGAAAATGGCACTTGTCTGCATTCATGTCGGGTTGGGGACATCTCATTTCGTCACTTTTGCTTCCATGGGTTTGGGTAATCTCTTTTGACCTCTCATATTCTCTTTTCCACATCCTCATGACCTTAGATCCCTTGATGTAAAATATTTCCGAATCCAGAGTCGTGTTTCTATATGTTCAAGAGAAGTTTACCTCAGTAGTTTTAAACCCCCATCTGATTCTCTGTTGGTCCCAATTCACTATCATCATTTTACTCTATCTCGTGTCGATGAAGTGGGAAATATTATGGCCCACTTTCGATCGGGTCACTTCCTGTCGACTTTAGGTCATTATCCAGGAATTTGATCTAGAGACTCCCTTCTGGTACTTTGGAGCCTGCATGCCTCAATAGCAGGTTCTTCACATTCGATGCAAGGTCCACCTCATTATCCATCGATCGAGTGATTCTGCGGGTGTTCGATGCCAAATAATTGTTCACATTCTATGGATTGTATCGAGTTTACCTTGAGAGCCATTTTCATTATTGGCGGTTTCTCTCATGCCTGTTAACAGCTTTCATCATTGGCTGGTAATCAGGTGATTTTCTTGCATGTTCAACTTTAGCTCATATATTCAGATGCTTGAATTTGTACTTGTTCAGGTCGAGATGGAGTGCAAGACCCTGGGTTTTGTCTGATAAAATCTAGGCTACGGATTTTTGTGGATTATCATGACTTATCCCATGACTCTTTTTATTGGATGGTTGCGACCATACCTGAGTCTATTTGTTGATCCTTACTGCTGGATGGCTGCGTCTATACCTCGGATCTCAGTTTTTATACACTCTATTATGGATGGCTACGCCCATACCACATGTTCATGTATCAGATATATTAGTTGTATTCATAATTGTAGGTTTTCCGACAGCGGTCTTTGGTTCGCACGCGTTCTCATAAATCATTTCACCCCTCCCTCTCCCTCGGACCTCATGCTTTAGGGGGCATTTTTTACACAACATTTTTTCACTGTCCTTGCAATCCCCATCTTTCCCATTGGAGGGTCATTTCTATGATCAATAAGTAGTGTCATGACTTGCAAAGACCATCATTGTATCCCTTTACATGAGAGTAATATTCCTTCTGTTAACAATTCCCTAAGCAGAGACTCAAAAACCCTTGTTTTTTCCTAGGCGCGAGTAGTCAGTTATGCCCTTGCGTCGAAGAGGAAGATTAACACTAGGCCCCATGCCAGCTAGCACTCTATCTCAATTAGCCACCCGTGCCGAGCTGTTTATGGAATGTTTTTAAAAATACAGGCGGAGATTCCATTCCAACAACTTCGAGGATGAGTCATTGGTTGTGGTTGAACTGATAAACCACGGAATTTCTCCTTTGGTTTATGGTTTCCACCTCTTATGGGAACCTCCTAAAGGATAGGCCTCCCTCCCACCTTTGTAGGGATCCTAACCTCCTCCTTTTCCACTATAAAAATAAGCTATCTCTCTTTGCATAAGCTAGATGAACTTGGAGAATTGAACATACTATAGCAGAACTTCTGAAGAGATAGAATAAGAAGGAATTACATTGAGAGAGCTTGAGTCCATGCCTTCATCCCATTCGAATTCCTTGACGAGCATCTGAGATGCGCTTCAACTGAACCACGCTGGAGGAGATTGCGACGTCAAAGCATTGGTTGTAACTCTTCCTTCTATAAATACATATACGTGACTATTGTTTGGTTCCCATTTTGTATTATGTTAGATGTTTAATGCAATATTCTTAGCCCTATTTGACTCGCTAGTAGTTATGAGTGAAATCATTATGTCGTATGTTTTTCTTGCTTGTTTTTCTATGTGCAGGTATCCGGGCATGTCTACAGAAGGATTGTGACCTGCCAAGGCAAGAGCGAGAGGCCACCACCACTACAACAATGACGACAGTGTTGGACTCTGGGTAGGTCGATCTACCATGTCCTCTTTCATTCAGTAATTAGGAATCAACACTCTAGCATGTCTCTTTCTTTATAGACCCACTCTAGGGCTAGAGGGATCGTCTCTTTCCATAGAGAGGATTTAACTCTTAACAAGGTTTGAAGGATACAAAAAACAAAAAAAGCTAAAGTTTAGAGGCTACAGGATATGGAAGAAGAGAAGAAGAAAAATAAATCTAGTTGAAGTCAATTTTTTAAATTGTATGCCTTGTTGAGACATAGACCAGCAGGTATCTTAATTAAATTTTTATGTGGTTGTAATTAAGGGAGAGTGTTGGAGAATCTAATTCCAACCACCTGCTAGGTGTCAAAACCGTCCATCCAAGTGTCACAGTACAATTTTAGTTAGTCCAGTTTAAGTTGAGTTTCACTCCATTTATTTATTATTGATGTTTCTAATGTAATCCTATTTAACTAATTCATAATACTCAGAAGAAAAATCCTCTCCTCCACTTCTTTTCAGTTTTCAATTCTTGTCACCCAAGTGGCGAAAAACTGAAGATGTGGACAAGTTGTGTGCAGGCATTTTGTAAGGGGTGTAGATGGAATGTGATGGTGGGCATCAGGTGGTGGTGTTGGAACACAGGTTCTTAGCCCTAATTTTGTTCAGTTTTGTAATATTTTTGTAATATTTGGTCGAGGGAAGGGGGTTTGGGGTGGGTCAAACCCTAAATGTATTGTAATGGTTCAAAAGGGTAGACATAGGGTATGCAAACCATGGTTTGCAGACCACAGGAGAGCATAGGCTAAAGTGCTATAAATATATGGGTAGATCAAGTCTAGAAGTAAGCTAAGATTGATTGATGGTAATTGCAAACTTTTGAGATCTGTTTTGGGTTGTAATTGAGTAAAGACTCTAGCTAGCTATGTGCATGGAGATCTTCAGTTCTGCTGTGTGCGGACCATGCTGGTTGTGTACGTGGGTTGGGAATTGGGTTTGCAAGTGAATTTTGGAAGCTAATGAATGATAAATCTATTGATCGTATATCTTTGTTATAAAATAGTTATGTTCATGATATTACGGTGATTCAGTTTGTTGATTAATATTGATGCGCATGTGGATGCGAAGATATTACTTAGATATGATTAGTAATAGTTTCTTATTTATGATATCTGTGGGTTTATGAACTTCTCATTCTACATGTATATTCTTAACGGTTCTGTGATAATATTTCTTCTGCGCAATTCAGATAGATCTCAACAAGGCTGCCACTATTAACTACCTTTCTCTCAGGGTGCAGAAACCTGGTTCCAGCACCCTCCCATACTAATTCAGGTGAGACCTTGGCCTACACAAGAAGGTCATTTCCAAAAGGGCCAGTAGTATAGGGTTTTGTTGGCAAACCATAAATCTGAACTTGGGTCAGGACCCCTGTTGGGCCAGAATTGTAATCTATTGATAAATTACGCTTCCCTAGGCAGGTGTTAGCCTAGAAAAATAGGTGAAAGACTATAATACCATTTCTCCTAACTCATAACAGATACACAGAGAGCATTGGAGGCTTACTTGTTTCAGCCGCTTCCAAATGGCTCCTTTCTCTCGCTTCCACTAAAACTTCAAATTCAAGCGGTTTTGTTGGCTGAATGCTTCCTACAAGAAAGAACACTGAAGCAACAGAAGAAGAAATAATATAGATATCTATTCAAGCTAGTTAGCTAAATCAGTTAAGCATAAAATACATTCATCAACCAAGATCTTGCAATATGGAAAATTAAAGTAAACATAGATGCATGTAGGGAAAAAAAAAGTACTCTTTAATGATGATATAAGGAGAGGTTACAATCTAGTGACTGATTTGAAGTGACCTTCCAGCAAATTTCGCAAGTCTCATCACAACATAAATCTCTCTAATAGCAGCTCCACAAATCAAACTCTCTATTGAAAATTCTCCAGCATGTCCCTACTCAAATTCTTCTTCGTCAAACGCTTAGATCTGTGTTCAATTTATAGATGAACTGTAAGTTGTTTTGTAATCAATAAAATTCCAAAAATAGGCAAGACATGTTTCCAGTCATGTTGATGTCAAATGGACACTTGGATATGAAGCTTGACACATATGAACTCTTCTAGAAGGCACCGGCCAAGTGGAGATTCCGGAACGATGAGAATTTCGCTTCCAATGTGACCAACACACCTTTGGATGTCGGGAAGTTCTCTACATAGTAGCCTTAACTAGGGCTACCTACATATGCAATGCACTTAGGCCCTTTAGAGCCTACGTTGGTGAGCTCTCACATGTTTAATAATAATCTTCAAACCATGGAAAACCCTTGCTTGATGAAAGTCTTGTTTGATGCATGTTGTTTCATATCTTAGGGCATATAGCAACTGAGATGTTAGGGAATGATAGACCCTTTATCTTCAATCCTGGCGATGATGCCCAGTTAACCAGGTCATTGGGAATGGTGCCAAAATTGACCTATAACAATTTCCCCCTAAAGCATGAGATCCAAATAATAAGAAAATTTTATTGAGATGCTTTACACTCTGATGAGCCTGGAAACAAAGCTGAATAGTCACCTGCATCAATCTTACAATACATTACATCATGATATATCCTCTATTGATCATAATTGCTAAGGTTAGTGTTGTAGCCTCTACAACACCCTCCAAAAAACCCCACTTAAATTTTTTTTGGAGCCCCTTGAACTTAAAGAAAAACCAAGTAAAGAGTCTAGAAGGCTAAGTCGCAAAGTCGCACTACTCCATTTTTTAGAAAACTGCGACTCCGCGACCTTGCGACCCCGCGACCTAAAGGTCGCAAGGTCGCAGGGTCGCAAGGTAGCAAAACTCAACTTTTAAGGAAAACCGCGACCCCGCGATTTTGCAACCCCGCGACCCTTAGGTCGCAAGGTCGCAAGGTCGCAAGGTCGCAAAACTAAATTTTCTAGAAAATCACGACCCCACGACCTTACGACCTCGCGACCCGCAGGTCGCAAGGTCGCAAGGTCGCGAGGTCACATATTTCCCTAATCGCTCAAATTGTGACCTTGCGACCTCATTAAATGCCCACACGTGCAACCTTTTTATATAAAGGAGGTCACTAGGTCGCATTTTTCATATGTGACGGATAGAAAGAAATGGCTCTGACAGGTCGACTAGTGCGTGATTTTCCCGGGTAAGTTGCCTTTTTCCCTCCTGTTGTTTCCTCTTTTGATTATCCTTTCTAAATCCCTGCAACCCCAACCTTTAAATTTGAATTTACCTCAACTATTTTCTGCATTTATTGCTTAGGGTTTTTTTTCTGATTCCTATTTTCCCCCACAGTGCCCAGGATCATCATCATTTCTTGTCTAGACTTCCATGGCTACTCCCCTACTCCAAGAACTATCCCTTGACCTTGCCTGGACCATTTTGGATTTGAATTCTCCCAGTTAAATGGAAAAACACTCAACGCCGCGCGCGCCCAAAACCCCCGGGGAAGCCCTAGCGCGACTTGTGACCCCGCGACCTAGTCGCAAGGTCGTAAGGTCGCTGTTTCCACTTTTTTCGAGATTTGCGACCCCATGACCTAGTCACAAGGTCACAAGGTCGCATTTTCCCAATTTTGATAAATTTGCGACCTAGCGACCCAGCGACCTAGTCGCAAGGTTGCAAAGTTGCATTTTCATAATTTTTCACGGTTTGCGACCCAGCGACCCTACGACCTAGTCGCAAGGTCGCAAGGTCGCATGTTGGACTTTTTCTCTCAAACTGTGACCCCGCGACCCAGTAGACCATTGTTTCAATTTTTCTTATGTCCCAGCTAAAATCATTGACAAACTGTAATTGGTTTTTATCGTCATGTCGTTCTTATCATGGGATTCTTTCATGAATACGACAGGTGAACTTGAAGCAGACGCAGAGTGTATACATGTTCTCTCAGATTCCAGTGACATGGCACCCCTAGTTTCCCGGAAGAAAGACAAGCACGTGGCAGTGGAAGAGGTGGAGATGGACATGCCAGTATCCCCAGCCCTGATATACAGGGATACCCTTTGTACATTTGCAAAAGGGGATAGCATGCGATGGTACCAAGTGTACCATGAGTTGTCCATAACGGAAGCGGAATTTCTAGAAGACCTCCCGGATCGGGAGGTATACTTAAAAGTCAAAAGGTCCAAGCTGCATCTTGCAGGTGCTCATCCGACCATATTTCCATGTCCCGAAATGATAGACTGGATCATACAAAAAACATATCCCAAGAGGTTCGTGATCCGAGACAGCGAAGGCAAGGATTTCGCAACACTCGTAGGCTCGAACGCCCATGTTTACTACTCTTTGCCTCAACAGGAAGAAAACTTTACAGAAGAATGGGCTCTTGCCCATGCAGTCCCTGTAGTCGACACTATCAGGCAGTGGTGGGCAGAGCCCGACAAATTTAAAGTCAAGAAAGACCAAGAATATCCGGTGGCCAGCTTGAGAAAAGTATATAAATTAGTAGCCGCCATGCTTTGCATATTGTACGGGCGCCCCGACGCCACCACCTTCAATGGCACGTGGGCTACTATCATGGAATATGTAATGGTGCATGGCACCCGTTTCAACTGGGATAGTATATTGATGACCTCAATGCATACAAAATTGTCGTCGGCATTGGCCCCAGATGAGGGAATGCCTTCTGAGTTCTACATGGCTTCTTATCTATTGGATGTCGTCTGTGCAAGGTTTCATTTTGAAGGATGGGCACATAACTGGGATCCCACCCAAACCCCTGCAATTCATCTACAAACCAAAGTGTTCTGGGAATCCAGGTATAAACAGGATATAGAACCAGTTTCTCAAATATTCATCCCCACCCTATTCGGAAAATTATTTGGCCAGGATGCCCCTTGCATGTCTTGGCGAGCCAGAAAGACTCTAGGCCAAGTGGTGCATTAGTTTCCGTTCATTGGATATACTTTCATCCGATTATTCGGCTCGTTCAAGGCACCACATGCTATGCCTCGCTTCCTTACAGACAAGATGCTCATACAAGAGGTATGCTTCCAAATGTCTTCAGGTTTCTCCAGTGTCCTGTCCAAAGGTAAGAAGAAACCCTGGCCCGCGCTACCCCTCACTATCGGCGCATACACAGTTAAATATTTCAGAGAATTAGGGGCTGAAGGAGAAGAGATTAAAAGTTATCGCCTAAGGACTTTAGAGTACCGAACATACCACCCGGAGAGGATAGTTAACAAATACTGCAAGAAGGCCAAATTCAAATGGAACTACCAGCATGTAGAACGCCCGGGAGAAGATGAGAGAAGAAACTAGTATAATGCAGATAGACAACTTGCTCTGGGGGCAGACTCTGGCCAAGAGGATCTGGACGATCAAAGCCTGGAAGACAGGAGTCGTAAGTTAGGAGGTGCTTCTTCCTCTCTAGCTAAAAAGCCCCAGACCAGGACAGGGCCTGACACCTCCGCCCAACAGAAAGAAGCAGAGGCCAAAGCCCAGCAAGAGGGAGAAAATAAGATAAAAGAGGATGAGGAGAAGCACAAGAAGAGTTCAAAGTCAGGTCAGAAGAAGAAACAGGCCGAGGAGGCTAGGAAAAAAAAGCAGGAAAAAGAGGCGCAGGCCGCAGCAGAACAGGCACTCAAGAAAGAGCTTGACAAAGCAGAAGCTGCACACCAAAATAAAGTAGACCAAGCTTCTATGGCCGAGAGAAAGAAGAAATCATAAACAGAAGCAGCAGTAGAAGCGAAATGCAAGCAGAAGGAAGAGCATGAGAAGGCGGAAGCTGAGCGCCAACAAAGGGAAGAAAAGGAAAAGAAGAGGAAAGAAGAGGAGGAAAAGAAGAAGAATGATGAGGAGGATGAATTGATAGAAGACATCGAGATGTCTCCCCTCGAAGTACCTCTAGGCAGTATAGGAACCATGCTCTCCGATGTTAATTTCCCCCAGGGGCAGGAGGAGGAGGTCTTCGACCTCACCAGGCTCATATTCGACCAATTATCTTTCAAAATTCGGCAAGAGAAGAGAACGTCCCTGGCACAAAGTCCTTCCGCCGCATCCACGATTGCAACTGAAAAAGACATAGTCCTTGATACTAGGACTAATCCCGTAATGATAGCAATGGCAGGCATAGCTTTCGCCGTGGCCACGGAAGAAAATGTCACTAGAATGAGTAGAGAAATCATTTCTCTAAAAAACATACTACGAGCAGCGGAGCAGTGAGAGAAGAAGGTGGAACAGGAGAGGTTGGCATTGGAAGAAGAGATGAAACAAATCTGAAACAAGGCTTTCCCAGTCAATGAAGTTCCACATGCCGTTCTAAAAGAATGTGATGTATTAGAGGCGACCATGAGGAAGGTGTATGGGGAAATGTTCACCATAAAACAAATAGTCGCCCCACTGGTAAGAGAATGAGCAGAAACTAAGCAAAAGCACGAGCAACTTAAGGAAGCCTCAACTGCCTTATATAAAATGATGAACTGGACAGTGCAATACCCTCAAGTTCCCGAGCATTTGCCTAAGAATGATTGGATTCATACACAAGATGCCAAAGTCCAAATCCAGATGAAGATGCAATCCAAGGACAAGCTGTCCAAGGATTTGGACAAAGTAATGTCTTCATAAAACCACCTGATCAGTGGCATAGATTCAATGCACACTCTTCACCACATTCCTTCGCTAGGGGCATTGGACGAAAGTAAGACCTAGGAGCAAATAGATCAAGAAATCCAGTCATTCCTGCAGCCTATCAAGCAAGCTGTTGCCGCCCCCGAGGTCGCAGCATCACAAGAAAATCTGGGTCAGTTGCTTGTCGTGCCAGTACGGATTTACACCAAGCTCACCTCCCTTTCAAACCAGATCTCACAAAAGAGGGAAACTATAATCCCGAATGCTCTGGAGTGCATGCATTAGTTGAAAGAGGATGTCCCTCTAGTGTCTCCCATAGCAGCAGAATACCAGACCTGGTAGGACATCCTCAAAGGAAAGCAGATTGATGTTCCTAATCTCTCTATTGCATTCCCATCTCCATGACTCAGTTTCAGTAGGTCGCAGGTCACATTTCTCACTAGGTCGCAGGTCGCACTGCTCACTAGGTCGCAGGTCCCACTGCCGGATAGGTTGCAAGTCGCACTCACTCGCTAGGTCGCAAGTCACAATTTTCTCCCAGGTCGCAGGGAAACTCAACCAGTGGGCAGGTGAAGAGTCAGGGAGCCCAAAGGGAAATTTTGATCTATAAAACCCCCTCCGGGGAAAGTGTAAAGAATCTTCTTTTTTGGACTCAAAAAGTGATAGCATTGTATTGAAAGACAAGTTTCCTTTTTACATATGAATGCAAATACCTATTGAAACTCCTTTCATATTTGATGTGTTTTGCTGGGAGAATACTATGTGTATTTCTATACAATTTCAGAACATCTTTTGATTAATGGAGCTGCACTTTTTAATGGCATCATTCACGCATTATGGTTTCCTGTATCTGTGTTAATGATGTTCAGACTGATTTCTTGTTTAATGGATGTTAATAACTTTGTTTGTTAGCATTTTGTTTTATCTTTCATGAAGTAAAAGGGGCGTCTCGCCATAAATAACTGTTTCTTTTGTGGTCAGAATAGCCTACAAGCATAACCCTAAAGATGTGTTGTTGACAACACCTCCTTCAACGTGTATGCTTTATTATTTGTCTTGCTACGCATAGTGTTACATACATGTTTAATGCATCAACCATGTATCTTGTATCATATGAATAAGCATGTGTCTGGAGGTTCGATCGAGTTCTTTTGAGACCAGAGGGAAGGTCATTTAAGCGGTAGCTGGACCCACACCCCGGACGGGATCCCTATTCCAAACGGTTCAATGTCTGATTGGGACTTTCTACTGGGGAGATCCCCTACTATTGGTCGAAATTTTTTTCCCATCAACAGAATTGGTGCTAGAAGGGGGGCCTGAATGGCAGCCTCCCAGCATACAACCAACATTCCATCACAAACTCCCCAAGGGGAGGTCATAAACAATGAAGCCATCCCACCATTGGAAGATATTCAAGGGATGGAGATTTCGTATTATGAAATTACCGAAGCACAGTTGAGGGCCTTGCGCCCAGCTGCTCGCAATCTCCTCAGGGATTTGCGTTATGACCCAATCATGCAATTATTGTCCCATACTAGAACCCCGACTGAAAACATCACTCGTAATGGGACCCTAGTGAGCACTGTTCCCCAGTTGGTGAATCTCATGCTTGAAGACCTCGCCGCCGCTGCTCAGCGTAACGAACCCATCCCCGAACTCCAAGACGGCGATGAGGAAGAATTTCGTCCTACCAAACCTTTTCCTGACCCTTAGCCCAACCAAGCCCAGCCTAACAAAAACCAAGCATGCCCTCCACCTAGGGAAGGTGAGGGAGATAGAGGCCAAGGGAATGAAAGCGACAGAAACAGAGCCCGCAGAAACGAAGGCGAGGGAAATAGAGCCTGTAGAAATGAAGGCGAGGGAAATAGAGCCCGTCAGACTAGAGGTAGAGGAGATAGAGGCTGAGGCCAAGGAAACCATGCTAACAACCGTCACCCGAAGCCAAATAGGCCTCCTGTCCACAACTGGGGATATCTTAGAGACTTTCTCTACCATGAGAGACATCAAGATGAACACCCTCGCCATGAGGGAGGAGCCTCGGCATCAGGTTCGGGAGTTGAATCTGAGCCTGAGTTTAGACATCACCAGTGGGCTAGGAGGGTACAACCATTAGCCTGGATGGCCCAGTCACCATTAAATCTTTTGGGCCCACTCCAAGACCTGCCTAGGCACCCAGAGAAACACCTCCCCAAGTTTGATCTCGAGAAGGGCACCTTGGCTGAAGATCATATAAGCAGTTTCTATCTTTCCCTGCAAATCATGAAGGTTCAGTCAAATAACATTGCTTGCCGCCTGTTTCCGCATACTATTGAAAACAAAGCATCCACTTGGTACCGCTCCCTCCCAAGTGCCTCCATCACATCGTGGGATCAGTTTCAACGCGCATTCTTGCAGAAATTTTCAGAGGACAAAACCCCTTCCATGCTCCTCACGGAATTAAGCACCATTAAGTGCCACAAGAAAGAGAAAGTAAGAGACTTCAATCAGCGCTTTGCTACCATACTGCAAAAGTTTCCCCCAAACCTAGCATTGGATGACTCTATTACCATTGAATATTATACAAAAGCTCTCCCTAGGGATATTGCTATCTTCGTGAAACGTGAAGCTTGGCCCACACTGGCAACCAACTACGCAGCCGCCCTCACTGTAGAAAGAGACATGCTTTCTATAGGAGCCATATATCATGAGGGGAGAGATGACCACAAACCAATCGCGAAAAGGGGTCAGTCCACCACAAACAAAACCGCAGATAAGGATAAGGATGCTTTTGACTTTGAGGGTATAGAAAAAACCCTCAAGCTATTAACTAATGAAGTCTCCGACCTGAAGAGGAAGGGTATAGAGTCCACGACTAGTACCAAGGCACCTGAGCCCTTTTTCAGAAAGAGCAACCCCAGCACCAGCCGACCTCCGTCCAACCCGAATACTGTTCTGAACATTGAAGAGATAGGAAAAGATAACTTATTCTCTTTTCACCAGGCTGCCCACTTTGAAAAAACATGCCCACAGTGGATTGGAAACATGACTGCAGTGGCAAACCAGCTTCTGGATGATCAAACCCCAGGGGATGCAGGGGAGGATGATGTTTCTGAACATGATGAAGAGTTGCCTCTGGATGAAGAACCGACATCCTCAGTGCTTGCATTCGACATTATCTAAGGGGACAACCATCTTACAGTCGCCTATATCAACATGGCAGACAATCCTAAGGCCCCACCTAGAAACTACAGCCTTAGGAGCAAAGGACCGGTTCCCGAACCATCCTTTGAGGAGAATAAAAGGGCTTTCTTAAGGAAAATTCTGCCACCGGGGAATGAACAAAAAGCTGCCCCTAAGAAGCCCACCAATGAAAATACCTGAGCAAATCAGAAAAGAAAGCTCCCGATGGGGTCCACCATAACCACTACCGAACCCGGTCACCAATCTGATTCCACATATAACATTGTAGAGGACATGAAGAAAACGAAAGCTAACGTATCCCTCTATGAGCTTGCTCACATCAAAAATCAACAAGAACTCATTCTTAAAGCCTTCGCAAAAACCTCAACTATTAATCCTGTGAGCAACACCTCTGCGCAACCTAGTCCAAGTGTTCAGTCCATCGTAAATGCCATCAATGCAAATTCCAGGGGGTCTACTCCTCCTTTCCTCCTGTCTTTTGAGATCTTCAACTTCAACGTCCATAACTGTCTGGTTGAATCCGATGCCTCCACAAACGTCATGCCACTATCTGTTTGCAAAAAATTGAACATCCGCCTAGAGAAAAATGACGCAAGGATCATTCAACTTGACAGAAATCAAGTGCCAGCCGTAGGAGAACTGAATAAAATCATCATCCACCTCTCGTCCGATTCTGGAGTCCCCCAATGTATCGACATTGTAGTTGTTGACATTCCGGAAGCCTACGGCTTATTACTTAGTAGGGACTAGTCCAGCAAACTGCAAGGATATTTCGCCACTAACTGGTCCCACCTTTGGCTTCCTTACAAGGGCCGGAATAACCAAATTAGGGTCGAAAGCGAGCCTTATATGAAACACACTATGACTGATTTGGATGCTACTAATGAACCCATCAGTTTTTCCCAGGAGGAGCTTGGCATGTGCTTCTTGGAAGCCATTTTTGGATGTTATCACCCTCCTCAATCTCCAGTAGATCCCGAGACCCAGTCTGAACTAACACTTGTCGCGGAGGATCAATTAACTCCCGTCTCACACCAAACTGAAGTCCTGCCCCAATCTGCAACCCCAAAGGAACCAGAAAATGATGTATGGACCCTGTACTATGATGGTTCCAAAACTCTTGACGGAGTTGGTGCGGGCTGCATCTTGCTAGACCCTCAAAAGAACAAATTCTTGATATCATGTCAGCTTGAGTTCCAATGCACAAACAATACTATGGAATATGAATCTCTAATCCTCGGACTCAAGAAGGCATTGGATTTAAAGGTAAGGTTCTTACGAGTTATTGGAGATTCCAAGATTATTACTCGGAAGGTACGCAATACCATTCATTGTTTGTCTCCGCATTTTAAGGCTTATCAGCAAGAGGTATGGCATCTTATTTCTGATTTTGATGCTTTTGGAATTAAATCTGTTCTTAGAATGCACAATGCAGCAACTAATACTCTGGCTAATTCTGCTGCTAGATTTACCCCTTTGAGGGATGGTTTTTCTATTGAAGTTATATATAGACCCTCCGTGCCAGATAATGTTACTAATTTCCACGTTTTTGATGATGATCAACAGATATTGGAGTTTATACTCAATACTGAAGTATTCAAAGACACGACGATTGATGAGGCGGATCACGATCAAGCCTTGCAGGAAGAGCATGACAAATGTAAGGAAAACCCCATGCCTAAGGGGATAGTATCACTTGAAAAGCTCTTCTACCTGCAAAGCCAGTTCCGCGGCCCCCCAAATACGAAGGTACAAAGTTCCATTTTGGCACATCGGTAAGTAAATTTGGGATCAGAAGAGGACCCGAAGTTCATTAACCTCAGGAAAGAGTGTACCGACGAAGAGACACAGGCAGTCACCCAACTATTTCGGAAGTATCGAGATGTATTTGATGGACGTATAATGATTTACATACATATGATACTCGGATTATTCAGCACGTCATATCGATGAAGGAAGGTGTAAATCCATTCCAACAGAAGCTCAGGAAAGTACACCCTACTTTGGAACTGATGATCCTGAAATAACTCAAGAAGCTGTTGGACACACACATTATTTTTAAATTTCGTCACTCCACATGGGTATCAATTTTGGTCCCGGTACGGAAGAAGTCTGGTGAGATCCGCTTATGTGTGGATTTCCAGAATTTGAATCGAGCCTCGAACAAAGACAAT
Source organism: Pinus albicaulis (assembly GCA_034641835.2). NCBI lineage: Eukaryota > Viridiplantae > Streptophyta > Pinopsida > Pinales > Pinaceae > Pinus > Pinus albicaulis. Next base: position 761,679,839 of record CM076578.1, on the reverse strand, counting down.
TACCCAGTGCCACCTATGGAACAAATATTGCAAGTTGTGTCTGGATCTAAGATGTTCTCTTTGTTGGATGGATTCTCCGGTTACAACCAGGTGCTGGTAGTCAAACCGGACAGATTGAAAACCACCTTTAGAACCAAATGGGGAACATTCGCTTTCACGCGCATGCCTTTTGGATTGATTAACGTGGGGGAAAATTTCCAACGAGCCATGGATATAGCTTTCTGTGGTTTGATAGGTTAGAGCGTGGTAGTTTATTTGGACGACGTCACTGTGTTTTCAAAACACTGGGGCGATCATTTACGCCACCTCAAACAAATCTTCGAGAGGTGCAGGAAGTACGGGATTTCTCTCAACCCAAAAAAGAGCGTTTTCGCTGTGGCAGAAGGGAACTTGCTGGGCCACATTATAACTAAGCAAGGCATTGTAGTAGATCCAGAGCGGGTGAAAGCTATCGCCCAGATCCCCCCCCCCCCCCTGAGCAGTAAGAAAGCAATGCAATATTTATTGGGAAAAATCAATTTTGTCCGCAAGTTCATATCAGATTTCACTCAGATAGTCAGGCCTTTGTAGGGGATGATAAAAAAGAATGCAGTGTTCAAATGGAACCTATCAGAGAAGGAGGCCTTCGCCAAAATCAAGCAGGCCATAGCTGAAGCGCCATCCCTTCAAAGCCCAGACTTTAGCAGAGGTTTTATCCTATATACATTCGCTTCAGATTCATCACTTGCAGCTGTCCTAACGTAGAAAGACGGAAACAATGACGAGCGGCCCATTTCCTTCATGAGTACTGGTTTACAAGGAGCTGAATTGAACTACCCTTAAATTGAAAAGCAAGCCTATGCAGTCTACAAAGCAGTCAAGCATTTTAGGCCCTACATCTTGAAAAACCACGTCACAGTTTTCCTTCCGCACCCAGCTGTCCGCTCACTGTTTGTGCAGCAGGAGCTAGGCAAGAGGCGAGGCAACTGGGTGATGTGCCTGCAAGAGTATGATTTAGAGTTTAAACCAGCACACACCGTGAAAGGACAAGGTTTATGTCAAATGGCTGCACACGCTGCAAGTTCCCATGGAGTGGAAGAAGAGTGTTGGGAACAAGAAATCGATATGTACCAAAGTGACCACGTGCCTCAACAGAGTAGCCCTTCTTGGTACTCTGAAATTTCAAGATACTTAGCCCAGGGTACCCTTGATCTTGCTCTAACGGCCCGGCAGAAACGCGCGATAAGACTCAAAGCTGCATCTTACTAGCTGATAAAGGGGAAGCTTTTCAAAAAACATTACAATGGGGTCATGTTACGCTGCTTGGAACATGACGAAGCTCAGAAGATTTTGAATGAGCTGCACGATGGACTAGCTGGAGGTCATTTTGTCAGGGATACCACCACCCATAAGATAATGCGCGCAGGATACTATTGGCCAACCCTTTTCAGAGATGTGCATGCATATGTCCAGAAGTGCATTTAGTGCCAGAAATTTGCAAACCGATAAGCGTGGTCCGCCGCCCCCTTACTGTCAGTAGCAATGGAAGAACCTTTTCAACAGTGGGGTTTGGACGTCATTGGTGAAATCATACCTCACTCTTCCAAGCAACACCGGTATATTCTTACAGCTACTGATTATTTCACCAGGTGGGTCGAAGCAGCACCTTTACGCCAAATCAGGAGGTAATAGAATTCGTCACTCATTCCATCATTACTAGGTTTGGCGTTCCAACTTCCTTGGTTTTTGATAATGCAACTTACTTTTCATCTTTTAAATTATGTGATTTTGCTCTGGAAAACGGTATTGTTCTTAAAAATTCTACAAATTACTATCCCCAAGGAAATGGTCTAGCTGAATCAACTAATAAAAATATGATCTGCATCATTAAGAAGACCCTGCTGTCCCATCAGCGCAACTGGCACAACGCCCTCCACAATGCACTTTGGGCCGACCGTGTCACGCCCAAGTCCTCCCTAGGCACCTCTCCATATTTTCTCGTGTATGGAAAAGAAGCTGTTCTTCCTCCCCATTTATCTTTCCCTGCCCTTTAGTTGTCCCAAGAATGTCATGGTACAGCATGCCCTACCTTACAGACCCAAATTGATACCCTACTGAAGTTGGAGGAAGAAAGACAAAAAACACGGGAAAATTTTGCCATCCACCAAAGCCAAATCAAGAGATGGTTTGATAGAAAATCCACAGGGAATAAAAACTTTGAGATAGGAGACCTGGTCCTGAAATTGGATAAAGCTCACGAAGAAAAAAGGAAACATTCCAAGTTTCAAGCACTATGGACAGGTCCTTTCCAAGTTAAGGAGAAGTTAGGTTCCCACACATTTAGGCTTCAAACCCTTGAGGGAAGAGTCAAGGTCCTCCCAGTAAACGGCCATGACCTCAAACAATACTTCACTTAGCAGTCCTTAGAGGGCTATCTTATCCTTGTACTATAGTTTCGGTTCATGCCACTTTTTTCCTTTAAAATATATATATATATATAAGTAAATTTTAACGGAAGGATTTGTTAGAGCCACGCCATTTGCACACTGCAACAGGTTCTATGTTGATGGAAGGCCTTTTTCCAATAGACTCGATGGTGGCAAACACTTGCTTGTTACCTACACCTAAAGGCAGCATATGATCTAGCTCAAGTCATCAAGCGGGAAGCCCACCTAGCAAGTTTGAGAGGGTGTCTGCAAAAGAAAGTGTGATGCAGTGGTAACTAGATCGGAAGGGAAAAGAGTTACTCTATGCTACGACAGGGTATCCGGGAAAAACCAAAGTCCTCATACCAGACCAGGAACAACCTCTCTGCAAGAAAAATAAGTTGGGATCCCTCATCCGCCCAGGAAAAATTGCCCATCTCAAATAAGTGCCACGAGCACATCTAAATAAGTGCCTCAGGCACATTCAAAATAAGTGCAATAGCACACTAATAAAGGGTAAAGGATTGAGAAAGGATTCCTGCGCAGAGAGGTGATGTAATGACTCCGCCGGGGTACTGACCAGGCTCGCTGGCAGCAGAGCAACGTTCACGATTCCTAGGCAGTGACTCCGCCGGGACCGAGAGGTTCGCTGGCAGTGGAGCAACACGATGAGGACAAAATAATCGTACCAGACCCTGTAGCTGCCTAAAGTCCTCCAACCCTTTCAGTCTGGAGACCTGAAGAAATAAATTTTGGTTAACCAGCACCCGAACAGGCCAGCATATTGAGCAACCTAGCAAGGATCCAAAAGGCTAGGCAATGTTGACTGTAAGGTAAAAGAAACAGCTAGCAAAGGCCCCTCCCTCCCCCCTCCAAGGATGACTATCGGCAGAGACTCTGGGTTCGTCCAGTGAATCGCCATTTGTTGTAGCCTCTACAACACCCTCCAAAAAACCCCACTTAAAATTTTTTTGGAGCCCCTTGAACTTAAAGAAAAACCAAGTAAAGATTCTAGAAGGCAAAGTCGCAAAGTCGCACTACTCCATTTTTTAGAAAATTGCGACTCCGCGACCTTACGACCCCGTGACCTAAAGGTTGCAAGGTCGCAGGGTCGCAAGGTCGCAAAACTCAACTTTTAAGGAAAACCGCAACCCCGTGACTTTGCGGCACGCGACCCTCAGGTCGCAAGGTCGCAAGGTCGCAAGGTCCCAAAACTCAATTTTCTAGAAAATCGCGACCCCACGACCTTGCGACCTCGCGACCCGCAAGTCGCAAGGTTGCAAGGTCGCGAGGTCGTATATTTCCCTAATTGCTCAAATTGCAACCTTGCGACTTCATTACATGCCCGCACGTGTGACCTTTTTATATAAAGGAGGTCGCTAGGTCACATTTTTCATATGTGGCGGATAGAAAGAAACGGCTCTGACAGGTCGACTAGCGCGTGATTTTCCCGGGTAAGTTGCCTTTTTCTCTCCTGTTGTTTCCTCTTTTGATTATTCTTTCTAAATCCCTGCAACCCCAACCTTTAAATTGGCATTTACCTCAACTATTGTCTGCATTTCTTGCTTAGGATTTTTTCTGATTCCTGTTTTCCCCCACAGTGCCCAAGATCATCATCATTTCTTGTCCAGACTTCCATGGCTACTCCCCTACTCCAAGAGCTATCCCTTGACCTTGCTTGGACCCTTTTGGCTTTGCATTCTCCCAGTTCAAGGGAAAAACACTCCACGCCGCGCGCGCCCAAAACCCCTGGGGAAGCCCTAGCGCGACTTGCGACCCCGCGACCTAGTCGCAAGGTCGCAAGGTCGCAGTTTCCACATTTTTTGAGATTTGCAACCCCGCGACCCCGCGACCTAGTCGCAAGGTCACAAGGTTGCATTTTCCCAGTTTTGATAAATTTACGACCTAGCGACCCAGCGACCTAGTCGCAAGGTCTCAAAGTCACATTTTCATACCTTTTCACGGTTTGCGACCCAACGACCCTGCGACCTAGTCGCAAGGTCGCAAGGTCGCATGTTGGCCTTTTTCTCTCAAACTGCGACCCCGCGACCCAGTAGACCATTGTTTCAATTTTTCTTGTGTCCCAGCTAAAATCATTGACAAACTGTAAATGGTTTTTATCATTATGTCATTCTTATCATGGGATTCTTTCAGGAATACGACAGGTGAACTTGAAGCAGACGAAGAGTGTATACCTATTCTCTCGGATTCCAACGACATGGTACCCCCAGTGTCCCGAAAGAAAGACAAGCACGTGGAAGTGGAAGAGGTGGAGATGGACATGCCAGTATCCCCACCCCCGATATACAGGGATACCCTTTTTACATTTGCAAAATGGGACAACATGCGATGGTACCAAGTGTACCATGAGTTCGCCATAACGAAAGCGGAATTTCCAGAAGACCTGCAGGATCGGGAGGTATATTTCAAAGTCAAAAGGTCCAAGCTGCATCTCGCAGGGGCTCATCCGAACATATTTCCATGTCCCGAAATGATAGACTGGATCATACAAAAAACAGATCCCAAGAAGTTCGTGATCCGAGACAGCGAAGGCAAGGCTTTCACAATGCTTGTAGGCTCGGACGCCCATGTTTACTACTCTTTGCCTCAACAGGAAGAAAAATTTACAGAAGAATGGGCTCTTGCCCATGCAGTCCCTGTAGTCGACACTATCAGGCAGTGGTGGGCAGAGCCCGAAAAATTTAAAGTCAATAAAGACCAAGAATATCCAATGGACAGCCTGAGAAAAGTATATAAATTAGTAGCCGCCATGCTTTGCAGATTGTACAGGCGCCCCGACGCCACCACCTTCAATGGCACGTGGGCTACTATCATGGAATATGTAACGGTGCATGGCACCCATTTCAACTGGGCTAGTATATTGATGACCTCAATGCATACAAACTTGTCCTCGACATTGGCCCCAGATGAGGGAATGCCTTACGAGTTCTACATGGCTTCTTATCTATTGGATGTCGTCTGTGCAAGGTTTCATTTTGAAGGATGGGCACATAACTAGGATCCCACCCAGGCCCGTGCAATTCATCTACAAACCAAAGTGTTCTGGGAATCCAGGTATAAACAGGATATAAAACCAATTTCTCAAATATTCATCCCCACCCTATTCAGAAAATTATTTGGCCAGGACGCCCCTTGCATGTCTTGGTGAGCCAGGGAGACTCTAGGCCAAGTGGCGCATTAGTTTCCATTTGCTGGATATACTTTCATCTGAGTCTTCGGCTCGTTCAAGGCATCACATGCTATGCCTCGCTTCGTTACAGACAAGATTCTCATACAAGAGGTATGCTTCCAAATGTCCTCAGATTTCTCCAGTGTCCTGTCCAAAGGTAAGAAGAAGCCCTGGCCCGTGCTACCCCTCACTATCGGCGCATACATAGTTAAATATTTTAGAGAAGTAGGGGCTGAAGGAGAAGATATTAAAAGTTATCGCCTAAGGACTTTAGAGTACCGAACATACGACCCGGAGAGGATAGTTCCCGAACACTGCAAGAAGGCCAAATTCAAATGGAACTACCAGCATGTAGAACGCCCGGGAGAAGATGAGAGAAGAAACTGGTATAATGCAAATAGACAACTTGCTCCGGGGGCAGACTCTGGCCAAGAGGATCCGGACGATCAAAGCCTGGAAGACATGAGCCGTAAGTTAGGAGGTGCTTCTTCCTCTCTAGCTAAAAAGCCCGGGACCAGCACAGGGCCTGACACCTCCACCCAACAGAAAGAATAAGAGGCCAAAGCCCAGCAAGAGAGATAAAATAAGATAAAAGAGGATGAGGAGAAGTGCAAGAAGAGTTCAAAGGTAGGTCAGAGGAAGAAATAGGTCGAGGAGGCCAGGAAAGAAAAGCAGGAAAAGAGGCGGAGGCCGCAGCAGAACAGGCACTCAAGAAAGAGCTTGACAAAGAAGAAGCTGAACGCCAAAAGAAAGAAGACCAAGCTGCTGTGGCAGAGCGAAAGAGGAAAGCCGAAATAGAAGTAGCAGCAGAAGCGGAACGCAAGCGAAAGGAAGAGCATGAGAAGGCAGAAGCCGAGCGCCAACAAAGGGAAGAAAAGGAAAATACGAGGAAAGAAGATGAGGAAAAGAAGAAGAAAGATGAGGAGGATGAATTGATAGAAGACATCGAGATGTCTCCCCTCGAAGTACCTCCAGGCGGTACAGGAACCATGCTCTCCGATGTTAATTCCCCCCAGGGGCAGGAGGAGGAGGTCTTCGACCTCACCAGGCTCACATTCGACCAATTCTCTTTCAAAATCCAGCAAGAGAAGAGAAGGTCCCTGGCACAAAGTCCTTCCGCCGCATCCACGGTTGCAACTGAAAAAGACATAGTCCTTGATACTAGGACTAATCCCGTAATGATAGCATCGGCAGGCACGGCTTTCGCCGCGGCCATGGAAGAAAATGTCACCAGAATGAGTAGAGAAATAATTTCTCTACAAAACAGACTATGAGTAGCGAAGCAGCGAGAGAAGAAGACGAGACAGGAGAGGTCGGCATTGGAATAAGACATGCAACAACTCTGAAACAAGGCTTCCCCAGTCAATGAAGTTCCACTTGCCGTTCTAAAATAATGCGATGTATTAGAGGCGACCATGAGGCAGGTGTATGGGGAAATGTTCACCATAAAACAAATAGTCGCCCCACTGGTAAGAGCACGAGCAGAAACTAAGAAGAAGCACGAGCAGCTCAAGGAAGCCTCAACTGCCTTAGATAAAATGATGAACTGGACAGTGCAATACCCTCAAGTTCCCGAGCATTTGCCTAAGAAGGATTGGATTCATACACAAGATGCCAAAGTCCAAATCTGGATGAAGATGCAATCCAAGGATAAGCTATCCAAGGATTTGGACAAAGTAATGTCTTCATACGACCACCTGATCAGCGGCATAGACTCAATGCACACTCTTCACCACATTCCTTCGCTAGGGGCATTGGACGAAAGTAAGACCTGGGAGCAAATAGATCAAGAAATCCAGTCATTCCTGCAGCCTATCAAGCAAGCTGCTGCCGCCCCCGAGGTCCCAGCATCACAAGAAAATCTGGGTCAGTTTCTTGTCGCGCCAGTACAGATTTACACCAAGCTCACCTCCCTTTCAAACCAGATCTCACAAAAGAGGGAAACTCTAATCCCGAATGCTCTGGAGTGCATGCATTGATTGAAAGAGGAGGTCCCTCTAGTCTCTCCCATAGCAGCAGAATACCAGACCTGGCAGGGCTTCCTCAAAGGAAAGCAGATTGATGTTATTGATCTCTCTATTGCACGCCCATCTCCATGACTCAATTTCAGTAGTTCGCAGGTCACACTGCTCACTAGGTCTCAGGTCGCACTGCTCACTAGGTCGCAGGTCGCACTGCCGAATAGGTTGCAAGTCGCACTCACTGGCCAGGTCGCAGGTCAAAATTTTCTCCAAGGTCGCAGGGCAACTCAACCGGCGGGCAGGCGAAGAGTCAGGGAGCCCAAAGGGAAATTTTGATCTATAAAACCCCCTTCGGGGAAAGTGTAAAGGATCTTCTTTTTTGGACTCAAAAAGTGATAGCATTGTATTGAAAGACAACTTTCCTTTTTACATATGAATACAAATACCTGTTGAAACTCCTTTCAGATTTTATGTGTTTTGCTGGGAGAATACTATGTGTATTTCTATACAGTTTCAGAACATCTTTTGATTAATGGAGCTGCACTTTTTAATGGCATCATTCACACATTATGGTTTCCTGTATCTGTGTTAATGATGTTCAGACTGATTTCTTGTTTAATGGATGTTAATAACTTTGTTTGTTAGCATTTCATTTTATCTTTCATGAAGTAAAAGGGGCATCTCGCCATAAAGAACTGTTTCTTTTGTGGTCAAAATAGCCTACAAGCATAACCCTAAAGATGTGTTGTTGACAACACCTCCTTCAGCATTTATTCTTTATTATTTGTCTTGCTACGCATAGTGTTACATACATGTTTAATGCATCGACCATGTATCTTGTATCATATGAATAAGCGTGTGTCTGCAGGTTCGATCGAATTCTTTTGAGACCGGAGGGAAGGTGATTTAAGTGGTATCCGGACCCACACCCCGGACGAGATCCCTATTCCAAACGGTTCAAGGTCTGATTGGGACTTTCTACCAGGGAGATCCCCTACTATTGGCTGCAGGGCAATCTTTTCCCGTCATTGCGTAAAGAGCATTCCCATAGCTTTAACATAAAACAATCTAATAACATGTACATAATTCAGAAAGTCGTCTACATTGGAATGTTGCCCAGATGTAGGCACGCCTACAGATATAGGTCCATGTTTGGATGAAAATCTGTATGTAATGTCACTGTACAGATGATGTGTACAAAAATCTTGAAATCACAGCCTGGATGGCTGAAACTAGATCCGGGGTCTTCTTATCTCATTCACTTGATCATTCGGGTACAAGTCTAGCCATGCAAATATATGATTTGTCGTCGAACATGGAAAGACATCGTTTGATTTCCAGCCAATAATGTGAGATGTTAGCAAAGACGAGAGAACCACCATTAATGTTAATGGCCCTCAAGGTACTGCAATACATTTTGTAAGGCATGAATAGATGATTTGATGTCGAACGCCAAACAAAATATTTCGGTCAAAGGTCCAGAAGCGAGGATCTTGTCGATGCTGTAACAAACCTAATGGCACTGGAATCTGATGTTTCTAAGTGAACTTCCTGGATATTGATTTGTTGTCGACAGGAAGTCACCTTACTGTAAAACAGGAGTTACTGATTTCGGAGACAAGGGTATGACTTGATATAGAATTTTTCAGGGATGACGGTCATGAAAATGAAGGTTTATGAGTGTTGCAGATGGATGAGTTCTTAATCACTGGATGAATTTTCTTTAACAGATCAGTAACACTGTGATGAGTTGGCAACATTGACCAAAAACTGAAGTGAAGGTATGATGAACCATAGGTGTGAATGAACCTTCAAGATGATTACCCAACCCAAACAGTCACGGACATGGAGTGAAAGTGTCATGTTCAAGAGTGACTTGCTACCAAAAAGAAACTTTTCTTGCTTTTCCCAAATTTTACCCGGTCATTTTTCGACCAGTACCTCTTTATTTTTTGACAAGCTTGAGGAGGATAACATTTTCTTGATCTATAATTCAACCCTTTGGGCGAATAAAGTATCGCTATTTAAAAATTTAATGAGTCTAGCGATGAATGAAACTCTATTCTTGCCATGATTGACAAGCCCGTCGCTATTTTATGTTTTAACGAGCTTAACGATAGTGATAGCCCAGTCCTTTTTCATGTTTAGAGAGTCTGAAAAAGAGGATGAAAGAGGACTCCAAAAGTAATCTTTCATAAATTTGTCTTTCAGATCCAAAAAAGTGTAAAATAATATCTAAAAGAACCTCTTTGGTCATGTTTAACCAAGGTATTCCTTTTTCGTAAATAATCTATCTCAGTCCGGAAAAGGCTTAAACTTATACTGAGTATATATCAATTCATTTACTTTAATGAGCTCAAAATGAAAAGTGCTCGACAATCATTTCACATTATCGGAGTATGAAAAGAGCTGAAAGAAGAATCCAGGGGTTCCTTTTTCACTGTTACCGAAGCTCTAAAAAGAGATAAAAGTGTGCTTCAAATCCTTTTTCGTTTTTAACAAAGCTAGAAAAATAAGGAGAAAAAGCATGCTTTGTGGTCAAGTCTTTCTTGAAATAAATCTGCACGACTATCCTGTTCGTCAGTTGTATTTCCTGTTCAAAACAACATCAAATGGACTAAAAATACCTGTTTCATGATAAGAACATAATAAAACTATATTCATAGCAATAAATTTAACTTGCAAGTAATTAAATGACTATAAAAAGCAATTTCATTATTCATTTTTACCATTCCATAGTTACCATTTGTATTTTGGAGATCTGAACCTGATTTTTCCCCCAAACTTCAGTTGTTGATTGCGGTCATTTCAGTGGACGGATTTCATCGTCGTTTGATCCAAGTAAGTAGCATAAACATAATCCTTCTTTCAGTATTCATTTCATTACCATTCTTTGGAGTTTTTTAGGGTTTTGAGGCCCCTAGGGTAAATTCTGCCCAAATTGAGGGCAATGCACCCCTGAATGTCGAAACTTGCATTGCATAGTAGGTACATTGAAGTGTACCTACATGTGTAATGCATTGTCTCAGCCCAGGGAGTGCGTTGGGCGCAGTTGAAGTTTTTTGTTTTCATGCTGTGTCCAAAATTTGCCTAGTCTTTTGCAATGAATGGTATCTAATGGATCTTATGGTTTATTTTCACGTTTCCATCGGATTATAATGATGACTACATGGAGAGAAAGAGAACATGAAGAACAAGATATGATTTCCTTGAATGATCCGGGTACTGTAAGAGCTTTAAGAGATTGTGGGCTACTTAAGTACTTTAAATTGTTGGGAATGAGGGAATAGATAGAACTCTTGGAGTTCCTTGTTTGAGCATGGGATCCAGCGATAGAGGCATTTCACATAAAAAATCAAGTGTTATCCATAACAGTTGAGGATGTGTATTTTGTCACAGGTTTGTCGAGGATCCCATTTCACTCACAGGATCTACTATTGGAGGAGAAACAGTGAGGGATTATGTTATGCAGTATTTTTATCAGGGGTCAGAACCTAGCAAAGATGGAAAAATAAACATCCATAATGTCAGGGATTTTCCTTTGAGAACCATCCTATTCATGATCGCTAAACTAGCTGGTACCTTTACACTCCATGTAGTGAACATATCGTATATGTAGTATGCGCAGGAATGTTTAGAGCCAACAGTTTTCAACTGGGCTGAAGCTGTTCTACCTCAGATAAAGGAAAAAATGAATTAAGAAAAGGGAGGAAGGAAGAAAAAGTTTAGTTATGGTTCCATCCTTATCTCTTTTGCTTTGGAACGGGTTCCACTGATGCAGCCACAACATGTTACATTGGATATATCCAATCCTAGAGATCCTTGAATGCAGAGATGGGTAGAACTCATGGGTCGGAATTCAGGCCAATCGACCATTGTGTTCTCAACTGCATTCTTCACCTATTTCCAACGACAAATTTTCTCCATCGATGAGTATGCATACACAGGTGTCGAATTCTGAGGAGATCCATATCTATTTTTACCAGAAGGTTCTCATTGGGGTGCAATAGGTAAGATTTATTTGACCATGTTTTTTTATTTTTATAAGGTTTATACAAATTTTTTTGTGTTTTGATTTCTTTCCAATACTAAAATAAATGTTTAATGTAATGCAGATATCGGTCGCGTTCAACCAGTAGAGGAACCAGAGCGCAAAGCGAATGCACCAACAGAGAGGGATGTCGGGAGAGCAGTCCTTCAGGACCTTGATATGGTTGAGACTCTTGCTGAGCTCCAGCAGCACATAGAGGGGTTGACCTTTGGGATTCTGGATCGCTGGATCGAAGAACTTCCTGTGCGACTACAGTGACACACAATTGGGATTCCTAACCATTGGATGTGGTTGCTCTGTAGGATTTCTAGATCTATAGCGTGCTATCATGAGCACCACTAGTTTACTTATGAATTTTTGCTTACATTTTGAGGTTAGATGACCAACGTTTCTTGAGCACAAATTTTGTAAAAAATATATAACTATCTATCTATATGTTTTCAGAGTTTTTCCTATGTTTAATGCACAATCCTATTCAATGATGTGACTGTTTTCTTTACCTATGTTGCAAATGTCTGACTAAAACTTGATTAGCTAATGAATCAATTAAAGTGTTCATATTTCTGGAAATTTGTTGATATTTAATGAAATCAAAATGTCTCTCCAAAATTCGAACTCTTAGGAACAATCTAAGAATTTTTGGATTTCTAACAATATAAATACTAGTAAGTTGTAGTATCACAAGTTGTGAGTCTAACCTTATGATTATGTGGTTAATACCAAATGAAATGGCATCAGAGAGAAGTTCGATCAACGCGTTATACTCAGCGATATTATTTGTTGATATACCAATACAAATCCCTTGAAAACTCACTAACTTATCGTTTGAAGTGAAATTTTCCCACGCTGTAGAGGATATATTCTTTGTACTACAACTAACACCATCAACATATCCAACAAATGGTTCCGAAGATTCAGTCATCTGCGATGAAATGTAAAGTGGATTACTAACGTTAAGAAAACTTTAAAAGAAAAATTAAGATTGTGAATGCAAATCAACAACATATAAAGAATATAATACAAAAAATTACCATGCTCATGATTTAGCATAGTAACATTTCCAATACAAACCATTTCTAGGCTGTGCTAATGGAATCCCATCGTAATCAACTAACTCATAGGCACCCTTAGCAAGAACTCTTTTGACAATATAGGGGCCATGCCATAATGGCTCGAATTTCCCTATACCTATTACATCATCTTCTTGGTTGTAAAGAAGGACCAAGTCGCCCTCTGAGTAGATGTGAGGCTGGACATTTTTGTTGTATTGTGCCTTTATACGTCTCTTATGCACTTCGTTGGCCAATTGGGCTTCACGACGCATTTAATCTAGATGGATGAGGTTAAGGAGACGCACTTCTTCTTCTGAGGTGTCAGGTAACAAGTCTATCATGAGTTTTAACAATGATATTTTGTATTGGATTGGTAAGATAGCTTCCAGACCATACACCAATTGAAAGGAGTAAATCTGGTCACGTTCCTCACTGAGGTTCGATACGCCCACAAGGCAGAGTGCAGGATCAAGTGCTAAATCCTTTTACATACTCCTATCATTCCTTGAAGCATTCGTTTAAGAATTTTTTTAATAGCCTCAACTTGTCCATTTGATTGTGGATAATAAGGAGTAGAATTATTATGCAACAATCCTAACTTGGCTGTCAATTCAGACATCATATGGTTGCGAAAATTCTTCCCATGATCCATAACTATAGCCTGTGGGACCCCAAACCGTGTAATGACGTGATTGAAGAAAAAAAATGCAGTTGTTTGCCTGTGTTATTGAATGTAGGGATCGCTTCGGCCCATTTGGTAAAATAAAGAAAAAAAATGTAGTTGTTTGTCCTGTGTTATTGAATATAGGCATCGCTTCGGCCCATTTGGTAAAATAGTCGACTGTGACAATAATATAACCATGCCCCCCGGACGAAGGAGGGTTACAGGTCATGACATCGATACCCCATTTCATAAATGGTTTAATAGAGACAACGGGATGCACTGGCATTGGCTGTTTGTGGATTTTACGTTCATAAATCTGGCGTGCATGATAGATTTTGACTGCGAGGATACAATCTCGAAAAATACTAGGCCAAAAGTAACCAGTGCGGAGTATCTTCTGCGCGATAGCATAACTAGATAAATGTCCACCACAAGCCCCAGCATGGCAATCATTTAACGCTTTTTCGGCCTCCTTAAAATGGTATTGACACCACGACGATAAAGTGTATCTCCGACGATCAGATAATATTTGGCTTGGTATCAAATACGTCGCTGATCAAAGCAAGAGGTATTAGGTCAAAAAGTTTGGGTTTGGAGATAAATGATGAAATCTCTATACCAGGGATCAGATGATCCGATCAGAAACAGAGACTCGTCTGGAATAGATGGTTCTGACATAGTTGTAGTACTGTCACAGGGAAGGTGACAGAGAAGCTCTGCCAAAACTAAATACTTCTTTGACTTGGATTTGATGAATTCAAAATCAAATTCCTGCAAAATGACGATCCATTTTGAGTATTTTCCCCCCAGCAATTGGCGTGATAAAATGTAAGTCATGGGGTTTCAATCCGAAACTATTGTTGTTTTTCGGAGCAGGATATAATGGCGAAACCTTTGGATAGCTTGAACAGCTGCCAAGGCAAGCTTTTCCATGTGCGAGTACTTAACTTCTGTATCATTGAGATTACGACTCAAATAATAGATCGGATGTTCAATTCCATCTTCTACTTCGACCAAAACCATAGCAATGGTCATTTCAGCTGCGGTGATATATAGGAAATAATCATTTTGATAATTTGGAGGATACATTAATGATGCTCGGACAAGATGGTCCTTGACAGCATCAAAATAATCTTGTGCAACTTGGTCCCAATGAAAGGGAACCCCCTTTTTCAATAATCGAGTAAATCCTTTAGCCATTTCAGCATAGTTTGGAATGAACCTTCTCAGGAAGCTAGCCTTTCCTTGAAGTTTCTGTATCTGAAGTAAGTTTGATGGTTCAGGAAAATTAAGAATAGCTTGTACCTTCAGTGGGTCTATTCGAATTCCTTCTTTTGAGACTACCAATCCGAGCAATCGACCAAAACCAACACAAAGTACACATTTGTGTGGATTGAGGCGTATCTTGTAGTTTCGGCATCGTAAGAAAATGGCTCTCAAATGCATCGGGTGATCAATCCATTTTCGTGAATGCACTGGTAAATCATCTAGATATGGTTGAACAATGTGCTTGATGTTGTTGAAAGCATAATCCATTTCTCTTTGAAAAGTTGCCCCAACGTTCTTTAAACCAAAGGGAAGTTTCCTATATGCGAATGTGCCCCAGGGACAGTTGAATGCTATCTTATGTTGGTCATCTGGGCGAATATTGATTTGATTGTAGCCAGAAAATCCATCCATGAAAGAAAATATTTCACATCCAGCACAATCGTCAATAATCTGGTCAATAAAGGGAGTAGGATAGTTGTCTTTTGGAAAATCATGATTGACATCTTGATAATCGACACACACTCTAATGGTTCCTTTTTTTTCATAACAGGAACAATATTGGGAACCCACTCAGTTAGTGTAACAGGGTAAATGAAACTAGCACACAAAAGTTTTTCAACTTCTACTTTGATGGAAGTGGATTTCTTCGGATGAACAGGACGAAGCCATTGACGTACCAGTTTGACATCAGGATACATATTAATAGTGTGTTCAACTATACTAGTATCTATGCCTGGCATTTCCTCGTAAGACCAAGCGAGTACGTCACAAAATTCATGAAAAAGAGAGAGATATAAATCAATTTTTGATGGAGAACAAGATACACCGACATGAATATTTTCTACAACACCAAGTTTAGTCAAAATATCGATAGAAATCGTTTCTTCAATATTTGATAAATTTCACTCAAATTCAATTGCATTAATCGGAAAAGGATTCGAAAAGAAATTTTGAATGGATGGGTGATATAGTTCACTAAGATTATTTTCTTCATAATATGGAAGATGGGAACGATGATGATAATCTTCCCATGGTTCTCCTTTTGCCATCATAGCTTCCAAAATATTTTCATCTGTCAAAAATTTTGAGGAAAATGGATCAGATGGAGTACCAAAATCTAATGAACGATCAACCCAAACACTCGGCGACGCTGATTTTTGTTTTTCCACCTAATCCAACTAGATTGATTTCTATTGTAGCTCAATAGGGCTGAGTGATAAAACATCATCCAACATAGAAATATCAAAATCGCCCGTACTCTTCCTTAAGCTAGATAGAGTGGAAGAGATCATGTAGTAGGTCTCTATGCTTGCAATTTCTACTGACTTCGTAGGCGGCGGTAATGCAAAGGTTCCCATAAGAGTGGAATCCTTTAAGAGTCCTACACCAATGTTTTGGATTTGTAGTTGGGGTAAGTGAATATACGGAACACTTCCAGTTACTTGTGAAGCAGAGGAAAAAAAGAATAATTGATTAATTACTATAATAGTACCTTTATGAGGAAAGGAAACCATTCTAAGATATGTAGAAACAATAGTAGTCATCGCATATACCCATGGTCTTCTGAGTAAAATATTATAGTCAAGGGGTCCATCAAAAATCTTAACATCAATACTTATTGTTTTTTCCCCTAATTCAACTTGAAAGTTATTGATAATAACTCAAGGTTTATATGTTCTTCCATCAAAAGCCTTCAACGTCATTGATGATTGTGATAATCATGGCGAGCCAAGTGACTTCCAACAGTTTAGAGACATAATGCACATAGATGCTCGCTCATCAATAATAGTGTGATGAACAAGGTGATTGAGAACATTTACTTGGATGGAGAATGCCAATTCTACTGGTAGTTGCAGCACATAGCCTGTATGATTAAAGACGACAAGATTAAAATCAGTTGGATCAATTCCACCAATGGCTGACAATAAAGCCTGCTTCTGGGAGGGACAATTTTGTAATACGTCAAGAGAAGACATAGCTGAAGGGGATTGAGCCAAATCTTCAACTATATTATAATTTTGTGTAGCTCTTGCTCGAGGATTATATGTCGATTATGAATTACTCCTTTTGGTGGCTTAGTTGTCAATTCAGGAATAACAAGAGGTGGTACTGATTCATTAGATGGATTCGTTGTCCAGGTAGTAGGTTGATCAGTAGCTGGACTACCATAGTATTTATTCTGTGTCGACACCAAAATATCTTGTTAAGGTTTTGTAGTGGATAACATTAACAGTTGGGAACTAGGAGCTGGATCTGTAGCAACCAAATTTTTGTCTGGATTTGGGAATGGGTCTGTCAACATGGCTGATGCATGAGAAGTATTGATGATTTTTGAGACTTCAGCGCAATGAGGAAAATCCCTAACAAAATGTTCCTCATTAAAAATTATGCATGGATAAAGAGGTTTCCGTGGTCCTGACGGTTGATCAGATGATCGTTCCTGCGGGTTAGAAGTTTTCTTTTTCTTTGATTTCCCATTTTTCTTACTTCCTAGTTGCTTATCACTTTTTCCTTTATCAAATGCGATGGCATTAATTTTTGAAGTAGGAGCAGGATCAGATGCAGTAGTGTTGCGTGTGTTTTTAGTGCCTATCAAGCCATCTCCGGCATGAGAGTCCTTTATTTGAGGAGGAACATTGAAATTAGATTGCGGCACATTTGGAATTTTATCAGAGAGCATGCCAGACTGAGTATAAATCAAGTCTAAATACTGGGCACGAGTGATAACTTGCTCTTCTATGATGATGCCACCTTTAGCCAAATCCTCTATTATAGATGGTAACATGGATTTGATGAACCATTCAACAAGGATCTAATCAGGAAAAAATGCCTTAACCATTCGTCGACAGCGACGCCACTCATGAATATGATCTGAAATGTGAGTAGCATTACTCTCTTTGAAGTTATTCAAGAGTTCTGTTCCAGTTTCGTATCTGATCGGTAACTAGAAATGGGTCAAAAATACAGTAGCCAAGGAAGTGAAATTTTCGAAAGAAGCTCTAGGTAATTCAATGTACCATTTAGCTGTCGGACCTATGAGCATTCACTAGAAAAAACATAATCGAACAGAACCATCATTTAGGGAATTTGATGAACACCATAAATGATAAGTCATAACATGAGTTGATGGGTCTTCTCTAGGGTTTCCATTGAATTTAGGAATTTTGGAGGGTAATTTATGTGGTATCACTAGCCACCAAGGAGCATAATTGATAGGATCATTGGTTAACCGGTTTAAATCTGGTAATTCCAAGGTTGCAACAAAAGGCAATTGTCTATTAAGGTCAGGTTGAGCATAGCCAGGATAAGATGGAATATCTTGGGCAATAGGTCTCTGAGCACTAGCATATGGGATTTGATGTTGGTAACCCAGATAGGGGTTGTTTTGCATGGAAAACGCTTGAGAGTTCTGTTGACCAAAACCTGGATATGGTACTTGTTGATATGAAATTTGAGGAATTTGCGCCCGTGGCTCCCAAGGATTTTGTCCACCAATGTTATAACCCAAATTAGTATAAGTTGGATTCAGTTGATATGTATAACCAGATTGTGTTTGTGACACCCCGTAAAATGGTACACCAGCTTGTGAATAAATAATTCTTGATACATGTTGTTGTAGATTAACCAAAGGATTTTGATGATATTGAGTTGAAGAACTTGACTAATAAGGTTGATGTAAAAGATTTTGATTCTGTAACAGGGGTATAGATGTATTAACAAGTGGTATTGAAGTGGGTGTAACAGGTTCAATTGGTTGATACGATTGGACAATCATTTGTGGTTGGATAGGCAGAGTGGAATTCCATTGAAAAACATTCATGTCAACATTAGTTTGACCAAAATGTGACTGAGTACTGTCATATTGGGTGACCATAGGTTTCCCCCTATCATAGGGAGGATAATAAGACGGAAAATATTGTCCTCCAAATGCTGGGAGTCCAGTTGATATGGTACTTAAATGATTTGACCCATAAGGACCAACTTGATATTGCCCTAATGATGGATGTAATGATTCAAGGCATTCAATACTAACTATAGGAATACTAGTTAAAACACCAAATGATGACATTGGTAATGACCATGGTATTGAAGATTGACCAGAGAAAGTGCCAGAAAATGATTTGTAGCCTGTTGGGACCGACGGGCCACCGTGCAAATATGACTCTGGTGAGGTTGTGAACATCGACGGACTAGTGAGGGTAGGAGCTGATGTAATTGGAATAGCAGACCCAACCGAAGATGTTGGTTTAGGCATGGTTGTATGACCAAAAGTATACTCTCTGAAATCAACAGGAGATTGAATGGCAATGGGATCAACAAAAGCAGATGGAAACAATTGAGGAAATGACTGGTATAGGTAAAGGTCTTCCCCAAAATGGGTTTAACTTAAAGGTGTATCAGGTTGTGGGATTTCTTCAATCGCGATTAAACCAGGAGGAAGAACTTCACCATCAGGCCCAAAATATATTTCAGACGGTTTACTGTGTGATATAGGAGTTTCAGTGGCTATAGATATTTATGGAGTGACCAAGGTAGGAACAACTTTCGGCTGTCCAGGATTCAGATTTGCTGGCAAGGAAGAGACATGATCTAGATCAATTTATGATTGAACAACTTCGGGTCCAGGAGGTATGGTCTCAGCGATTGAATGGATCGTGACCACGAGTAGCTTTGAAGACTCCATTTCGACAACAGTAGATGAACTAGGATGCGTGGAAAAAATTTGAGCTAACTCTGGTTTAAATGATGATGTTTCACCAGAGGTACGAGTTGTACTTGATTCGATAGATCATGATCACCTTCGCCTACCAGAAATAACTTCCAGAGGTAAAGGTGGTTTTAAAGCTAATCTACGCAAACGACGGGGGGTAGGATTGTGTTCTTCCATGATTACTGATTTATTTTATCCAAAAATAAATAAACAAAAAGAGTGTAATGCTAGGAAAAAGTGTTTACCAAGAAACTGTGAATTGCAGAATACCTCCTGGCGAACCAAGAAGTATGGGCAGGTAATCTCCCCGAATGCTGTGTTCGGTGTATCAAAATTACAGGGAGGCCGAATCGGTTCATTATGGATGGATATCACCTAAAATTTGTCCTCCCAAATATACTCGAAGGTACATGGAGGCCCAAGTCCATATTAGTGTTGTCTAATGCGAAACCGCATAGTGAGAGCACCCCTTTATACTTATTGTACTGTAACACCTCCTGATATACCCGAAAGTATGTGGACGAGCTACGATATACTTACGTACATGGAGTGAGGTATCACACTCGGAGTGTATTGCAGACAAGTTAATGACATCTGCTATGTTTTACGATGTCAGAACACATCTCTAGCCTAGACCTTCTAAATGTTATCGTTAATGTTCCAAAGCGTTGTTAAGTAAATTGAGAT
The DNA here is from genome assembly GCA_034641835.2 of Pinus albicaulis. Taxonomy (NCBI): domain Eukaryota; kingdom Viridiplantae; phylum Streptophyta; class Pinopsida; order Pinales; family Pinaceae; genus Pinus; species Pinus albicaulis. The sequence continues at coordinate 761,659,849 of CM076578.1, read as the reverse complement.
TTATCTTATCTTAATATTGCTTAACAATTTTCCTTTTAGGTTCACCACGATGATGTATATAAAATTCCTAAAATGCAGCTAAGAATGATAAACAAACTTTCACTTTCAGCTTTTTCAATGAAGAACCTAGCTACTAAGGTAAGAGAACGCTAGTTTTTTGGAAAGAGAGCAAATAATTTGTGAGCAAACAAATCAATGAAGAAAAAAATATCAATGAATCACAAACTAAATGCAGATTTCCTAATGTTCCTTTTGCAAAAAACACACAATCCTACATGAAAATGCAAGTTTTTCTTTTCAGTTTCCTCAATGTTATGAATGCAGAAAGGAAAGTAGGTGCACTAGATCAATAATCAAAATTATTTTTACTTCTGAGAAACGAAGAATACAAACAAAAATTTCTCTTTTGAAGGAAAAATGAGGACTTCGACAACAATTTCTCCTATCAAGGAAATGAAGATTTTACAACAATTTCGTATTTCGAAAGCAAATGATTCTTAATGTGACCATAAAAATTACTTTGAAATCAACTTGTCAATGATAATGAAAAAAAAAAATTAAAACAAAATTGAACAAATTTTCAGTCAAAAGAGAAGAAATATATAGAGCTATTGGTCAATTGAGCATCAAAATTTTCAGAAAAAATCAGCAAAAAAAACTGAAGCAAAGTACAAAGTCAGATTCAAGGGGATTTGGTCCCTTTCAGGAGCCAACGTAGTCTCCAAGGGGAGACAGTGCTCTGCAAAGAACTGTGCCCTGACCAAGGGTGCATTGGGCACAGTAAACAAAGAAAAAGCTACTGTTTTGCTCACTAAATTTGCAAATTAAGCTCTGAAAAAATCTAATCTTTATGTGAAACAACTACTGGGTGGATTTAGAAAGAAGATCAGAGACTAAAACACCTAGAAACAAGAGAAGTTTTCCCCAGCGGGAGTCACCAGTTTGTTGGGCCAGAATTTTAATCTACAGATAAATTATGCTTCCCTAGGTAGGTGTTAGCCTAGAACAATAGGTGAAATACTATACTACTGTTTCTCCTAACTCAGAATAGATACACAGAGAGGATTGGAGGCTTACTTGTTTAAGTCACTTCCAAATGGCTCCTTTTTGTCGCTTCCATTACAACTTCAAATTCAAGCGGTTTTGTTGGCTGAATGCTTCCTGCAAGAAAGAACACTGAAACAGCAGAAGATGCAATAATATAGATATATATTTAAGATAGTAAGCTAAATCAGTTAAGCATAAACTAAATTCATCAACCAAGAACTTGCAATATGGAAAATCAAAGAAAACATAGATGCATGTAGGGAAAAACAAGAAGTACTCTTTATTGATGATAGAAGGAGAGGTTACAACCTAGTGACTAATTTGAAGTGACCTTCCAGCAAAGTTCCCAAGTCTCATCACAACATAAATCTCTCTAGTAGCAGCTGCACAAATCAAACTCTCTATTGAAAATTCTCCAGCATTTCCCTACTCAAATTATTCTTCCTCAAACACTTATATATGTGTTCAATTTATAGATGAACTGTAGGTTGTTTTGTAATCAATAACATTTCAAAAATAGGCAACACATGTTTCTATTCACGTAGATGTCAAATGGACACTTGGATCTGAAGCTTGACACATGTGAACTCTTCTAGAAGGCACTGGCCAAGTGGAGATTCCGGAACAATGAGAACTTCGCTCCCAATGTGACAAAAACACCTTTGAATGTCGGGAAATGCTCTACATAGAAGCCTTGGATGGGGCTACCTGCATATGCAATGCACTTAGGCCCTTTAGAGCCTATGTTAGTGAGATCTCACATGTTTAATAATAAGCTTCAACCATGGAAAACCCTTGCTTGATGAAAGTCTTGTTTGATTCATGTTGTTTCCTGTCTTAGGTCATATAGCAACTGAGATGTTAGGGAATGATAGACCCTTGATCATCGGTCCTAGAGATGATGCCCAGTTAACCAGGTCATTGGGAATGGTGCCCAAATTGACCTATAACAACCCCTCTAGCCAAAAAATGGTTTCATTGCTGGGACCGGGAGCATTTTGAGAGAAATAGGGTAATGTCACGAGGTCATTGGTGGCTTGAGAAGTCTGAGCTTGAAGACTGGTTCGAGAAAAGATCCAGGAATTTTCCTTAAAAGAGAATCGAAGTACAAGGCTGATTGTTGAAGAGTGGAAAGAAAAGTCTATCTTTACTAAAGTATATAAGATTTTCTTTGTAACCTTCGGACACGAACTACAGGAGTGGTTAGCAAGGTTATTGGAATTCCAAACCTGTGGAAAGAATGATTAGGTTACGTAGTGGAATCCTAAATTGATCCAACAATTGGAAAGGTGGACTGTAGATCACTGGGTGGATAGTGTTTTGGGAGGATTTGTAATGGAATTCACAATTGATAAATTCATATCTTATTCTGAGGCTGAGCAGAGGTTCTTCAAAGGGTTGAGAGGTAAGTTTTTGAAAACGTTGTCGCTACTAATTAAGATACTATTTTGCGAAAAAGGTGTGTTGTGCAGTCACACCACGTGAATGACCTACGATCAGAATGAAAGTACAACAAAAAGAGGTAAATGTTACAAGGTTAACCAATAAGGGGATAGATTGGTATATAGTTCCCTAAGAGAGCCGCATGCACATGCAACAACTAGTCTGCCAGTTACCCCACTGTCAAATCTGTGAAAGGGAAAAAACTCTCCTACCCCACCACCACCACCGGAAGATGACATGGCCACGCACATGAAGCTACCTACCTTTAAGGGTGTGGGGGACGAGGACATGGACCGATTTTGGTTCGTAGAAGAATCAGTATGGACTGTGCAGAATGTTGCTAGCGATGTTGTAAAAAGGGCACAACTATCCCTAGCCTTTGAGGGAAGAGCCTTGGATTGGTTCATGGGGTACGTTGGCCAGCACACGGATCCATCAATATAGGAAATTAAGGATGCCTTAAAACAACAGTTTCGGAAGCCAAAGTCCTACACTCAACTAGCGATCGACTTAAAATATTTCCGATAGGGACCTATAGAATTGGTATGGGAGGCTAATCAGCGGTTGAAGAAATTTATCAGGGATGGGGATTTTAAGTTCGAAGATAGACAACACAAATAATGGTTCATTTCCATGTTATTAACACAGCTCGCGCAAACCCATGGGCCAGCAGAAAATTGATACATAAGAAAAGGCCCTGGAAATTACCATGAAGCTAGAAGTTTCACCAAGGGACGATGCCTAGTTTGGGGTGCAGCAGATCCTAGGCCAGTTGGAGGTGATGCACCTGGAAATCCAGAATCTACAAAAAGAACGGGAAAAAGAAACTAGAAAATACATTTGGTGGATAGGGTGCAGAGTTTCAGGCCACACCAAGGATCAGTTTCCCCTACTATTAGACTACGTGCAGGCTGGGGGGCCGAACCCATTATGCCCCAAAGAGGTTGCGGGACCAAGAAATCCCACATTATGGTGCGCTAACTGTCGAGTAGTTGGACTACATGATACAAACCACTGCCCCCAACTCGGTGCCTATGTCCCGTAATTGAAGCAGCAGTGGTGCAGATTCTGCTCATCTGTAGGCCATGATGAGCACAACTGTCAGACATATGATTTGATGATAGATAGAGGAAAACTGTATAGGGTATAGGCTAACCCTTCCACACCACTATCTCCCTCTGGACGAGGAGGCTCCTCGGCAAGAGGGCGAGGGGGGGGCGAGGGAAGAGGTGAAAGCACAAGATGGGGAAGAGGAAAACTAATTTGTTATAACTATGGAGAGGTGGGAAATTTCGCAAGGGACTATCTGAACCCTGCACGACAATATTACAGGTATTGCAGGTAGTTGGATCATGTAATCAAAGATTGTCCTGTACTGATAGAAAAGATGCAGGAAAAAAAGCAAACACAGAATGTGCAAAGGGTTAAGACAGAACCACACGATGAAGGGCCCAACATTAACATAATTACATGTAGTGGCATGACCACGGGAGGAGATGAGGAAAAAGCCACAACCGAACTACTTATCAGAAAAGCTATTGAGAAAAGGGAAAGCCTGGACTTACAGAAATAAAAAGAAACCTTCCTTGAAGATGGAAAATAATTTACCAAAAATGAGGCATCTACCTTGAAGACCCCAATGGACCTGAAAGCAGATGAAGAAGTGAAGTCATTCCTACAGGCATGTATGAAGTTACTATACAACCATAAGGCAGTTAAGAACCTCCAAGCATTGATAGACAGTTGCGTAGAAAATATTTCCCCACCAACAGAAGTGAGAGATGTTAACAAACTTTATAAGCTCAAGAAGAGTACTGGTCAAGAAATGCAGCTAACTGTGCAGTTTGGAGAGTATGTAATGGATCAGTTCATCCTTGATCTAGGATCCGATGCGAATGTCCTTCCTAAAAATACTTGGTAGAGGATGGGAGAGCCCAATCTGAAATGGTCTACTATACAACTCCAAATGGTGAACCAATAGAAGATCATACCTCTAGGAAGGCTATCAAAGGTTATAGTAGAAATCATGAGAGTTAAGGTATCCACATATTTTGAGGTGATTCAACTTGTCGATGATGTAGAACCTTAATCTGTGCTTTTAAGGCTGGATTGGGCTATAGACATGGGAGGTATTATCAACTTAAAAATGTGAACCATGGCTTTTGAAAACGAGGGTATGCGAGTAATAGTCCCTCTAGATCCGACAAAGGGAAAGCGGTATACAAAAACAGTGCGCGACAAGGATGATGTTGATCAGATATACAAGCTAACTTCCCAGAGCGAGGATTGGATCAACCCTAATACTAATGGGATGCTTTGCTGGGAGAAGGAAAAAGAATGTCTCTCTGACTTAGACAGGGAAATAGAAAATTGGCAGAACCAGTTGCATGACGTATATGCACTACGATCCCTGAAGATCATGAAGAGCTTCCGCTGCATCTCCTCAGAGGTAAGAGAGATACCCTATTTTGATGATTCTTGTAGTTTTAGGGATTCTATTAGAGAATTCGAAGCAAAAGTACTAAGGGAATGGAGGATGTGGGTGCTTAACCTAGCTATGCATGCAAACCCTGAGCGGTAGTGGGAAACTCATAAGGGGACTTTCTAGGATTGGGAGGAGTGTCACAGAATGCTGATCCTACGATTTGAACCTCCGGTCAACCTAAATATGGAGATTTTCCTTAGCCGCGGGGACCCATGTAAGAACTTGTCGGTATGGATGGAAGTATGGTGTGAAAGGACTTGGGATGAATGGTTCCACATGTTTATCCATGCCTTGGGACCTATCCCCAGCACATGGTATTTGGATGCAGAGCTACACCAGTGCACTCGCCATTGGGATACCGTGAGTGAAGATTTTTTGGGGACGTTCGGATTCATAGACGGGACTGAGAAATTAGATGACGCCCTGTAGGACATATATGTTCTAGTGTTTGATGAATCACCCTCTTGCATAGAATGTGGGAAACTAGCTTGGGATGTGCAGATGCAGGATATTGCCAATTGTCAGAATCTATCAGTGGAAGAGGTGATGAGGACTCACAGAATATCACTATCTCGGAGTCCGAGGGTGAATGCGGAGTTTTTGGACCACCAGTACAAGCAGTATAAGTGACTAAGCCTCTCAAATTAAAGGAAGACAACATTGGAATGAAAGAACAACCCAGGATGGTTAGAATTGGGGATTACTAGGATGATGATACCGTTGGAAAAATCGCGGAACTGCTCACGGAATATCAAGATCTATTTCCCACAAAATTTTCAGAGCTAAAAGGTATTTTAGGGGACCTGGGTGTCATGCAGATCACATTAAAACCTGATGCGCATCCTATCCAGCAAAAACCTTACCGATTGAACCCCAAATATAAGCAGAATTTCATAGAATAAATTGATAAAATGATAGCCGTCGGCATCATCGAATCGATAGAACAACATGATTTGGTAAGCCCTATGGTGGTCCAACAAAAGAAGAAAAAAGAGGAAATAAGAATCTGCGTAGACCTGTGCAAGTTGAATGATGCTTGCATACATGATCCCTTCCCTACACCATTCTCTGAAGAAATTCTTGACAGTGTGGGAGGTCAGGAAGCATACTCGTTCACTGACAGGTTTTTGGGCTACCATCAGATCCGAATCGCACCCGACCATCGCAACAAAACTTCTTTTGCAACCAAATGGGGATCCTTCCAATTAGTGTTGCGAACATCGTGATTAAATTGTGATTTTTTGAAAAAATCACAATTTTTTCCGCATGACAATTAAATCGCCGATTTAAACGGCGGTTTTTTCATTTTTGAAAAAATCGCCAAAAATTTGTAAAAATCGCCAAAAATCATAAAAGTCGCCAAAAAATTGTGAAAAAATCGCCAATACTTTTTCCAAAATGAAAAAATCATGATAAATTCATAAAAATTGCGATAAAATCGTAAAAATCACCAAAAAATCATCAAAAATAATGGATGCTTTAAATACTTAAAAATTTGAAAAAAAATATTTTTTTAATGTTTCCGATCTTTTCCCGATTTTTATTGATTTTTTCCCAATTTTTACAATTTTTTCTGATTTTTTACCCTCGCTGATTTAATCCTAATCACGATTTTCATTGCTTCCAATACACCATCATGCCCTTTGGGATCAAGAATTCCCCTGCCATCTTCTCACGAGTAGTGGTGGTAGTATTCAAGGAATTTATTCACAAGTTCCTGGAAGTATACTTTGATGATTAGACAGTGTTTGGATTGGTAAAGAAGCACGTATTGAACCTGCGGATGATGTTGGATGCTGTCAGAAAGCACCAAATCTCCCTAAACATTAAGAAGTGCATATTCTGTGTACCTTTCGGGATCTTGTTAGGAAATGTGGTCTGTCAGCAAGGATTGATGGTTGACCCTGCCAAGGTGGCATTTATCATCAATTTAGCAGTCACCACAACTGAGAAGCAGTTGCGCTCCATCCTTGGGCATATTGGCTACTATAGGAAATTTATTCAAGAGTACGCACTGATCACGGCACCAATGAAGAAGCTGTTAAAGAACGACGTATCTTTTTTCTGGGACACGGAGTGTGAGAAGAGTTTTAAGATGCTCAAGGAAAACATGGTCTCTGCACCCATCCTCATATTTCCTGACTGGGAGAAGGTTTTTCATGTTCATGTGGATGCCTCAGGGATCACCCTGGGTGTTGTCCTCACGAAGCCCAGGGAAGGGGACATTGACCACCCGGTTGCGTTTGCTAGTAGAATACTTTCTAGTGAAAAACATGATTACTCTACTACTCAATGTGAGGGACTAGCCATGGTGTATGCCTTGTAGAAATACCAACACTATCTACTAGGAGGGCACTTCAAGATGTTCACGGATCATTCAGATTTAAAGTACATAGTCAATAAGCCTGTGCTGGGGCGGAAATTTGCCGATGCTTACTACTGTTTTAGGAGTATGAATTTTAGATAATTATAAAGCCTGGGATACTAAATGCTGGACCGAACCACTTGTCCCGCATCGAGAGTGGTGAAGAGCCAAATAACCTAGAAGCAGGCTCACCCGATGCAAAACTATTTTCTATTAAGGTGGTTGACGAGAATTTTGCAGATATTATTCAATTCTTAACTACGAGGATGGTGCCTACAGACTACTTGGTACAACAAAAAAGAGAATTGGTCACCCGTTCCACTGAATTTACCATCATTGTGGGTCAATTGTACAAGTTGGGAGCTAATGAGGTGTTGCGAAGGTATGTACTGGAGCATGAAAGATAAGCCATTTTAGCAGAAGCCCATGGAGGAGTGGCAGGCGGTCATTATGCAAGAAAGGAAACTGCATAGAATATACTAAGAGTTGGGTTGTGGCAGGCCACACTGCATAGCGACTCCCACTCATATTGTAAAGCATGTGACGCGTGCTAACGGACAGGACAATCTTCGCACTGGAACGAGATTCCCTTGCAACCATAGACAACCCTACAGGCATTTGATAAGTGGGCCATTGATTTCATAGGCCCCATTAACCCCCCCTGTAAGAAGACAGGAGCTCAATATATCATTACGGCCACATATTACGTTACCAGGTGGGCCGAAGCTGCAGCTGTCAAGGACTGCACTGTGGACACAGCGGTGCACTTCCTTTTTGAGAATATCTTAACCAGGTTTGGGTGTCCCAAGGTCCTAATGAGAAACAAAGGGATTCATTTCATTAATGAAACAATTAAGGCTCTGACTGAGGAATTCCATATCAACCATGCCAAAAGTACCCCATATCATCCACAGGATAATGGAACCGTAGAGGCATTCAACAAAATTTTGGAACAAGTGCTCACCAAGGTCTATTATGCACAACAAAGTGATTGGGATGAGCACATCCCCTCTGTCCTCTGGGCCTACAGAACCACATGTAAAAAGTTCACAAGAAAAACACCCTTCCACCTGGTCTATGGAAAGGTCATTTTTATGCTTGTGGAATACATTGTTCCTAGCTTGCACATCTCAGTGTTCAAAAAAATGGTCGATCCCGACATTATGGAGGAGCACTTGGAACAACTGGTAGCATTGGAAGAATACTGACTCACTGCCCACTTTCACCAATAGGTTTAAAAGGCACAAGAGAAAGCGTGGAACGATCGCCATATCTGGCAGAAAGACTTTTTGGAGGAAGAAATGGTCCTACTACGCGAAATACCCAATGAAATTCTGACAGCACTGGTTAGGTCCATATGTGGTCAAATAAATTACCAAATATGGAGAGGTCAGACTCACCACACTACGCTGAGAGTCCCTAGAAGGATATGTTAATGGAAGTCGGCTAAAGCACTACCAGGACTCCATGATGCCGATCAAATGACTATATGGTTGGAGCAGCTGTACCATGGACATTGCACGCAGGGAGGATGCACAGGGATGGTGCATAGGCATGGATGCACAGGGGGGATGCGTAATATTGGCAGCATATGGGGGTGCAGGACAAGCACAGGTGTTGCGTGTAATGGAAAAAACTAGTCATTGAGACGGAGCGGGAGCATGGAAAACCGCGCTCCCCATTTAATGACATAGGTAACTGGAAATTAATGAGGATATTTATGAGGAATTTCTACCGTTTCCATAATTATGGACAACAATTAAGGGTCTAACAACCATTTCTCTCTCACGGGCACTATAAGGTCAGGATTCTTTGTTCTATGGGATGCAACAGTTGCTCATGTTTGCCACACCTTGGCTTCTATGGTATATACCATTGTTTCTTTCTATCTGTCGACTGCATGACTGAGCAAGCTCCATTATGCTATAGTATCCACATTGAATTCATCTTTCAAGCAATAATGACTTCTACTGACCCAAATGCGCCTCCACCTGACACAACATTCGAAGAACTAGGTTCTGAAGAGGTCTGAGAAGTCACCCCTGCAGCAAAATAAATTGGCTCAACTTCAACACCTCAAAAGGGAAAGGGAAAGGCTAAATAGAAGAAATGGGCCAGTGGGAAGCCTCGTACTTCCCCTTGAATTCAGTGATCCCCCCTAAAGGTGCCTCAAACGAAATTTCCCACTGCACCCCCGAACCCAATGGCACTTGCGGTAGAAGATCTGCAGGCGACTCTGCTGACCTGGTTACCCCCTTATGTTCAACCATGCAAAAAAATAGCCTGTATGCCCAATGTAGATGTCGTCTGCTCCTATCTACAGATGCCTCTAGTTCTCGAGGAAGTGCCCCAGCAGGGAGATATGTTCGGAAAAATTCCTAACATAAAGTTCAAAGACCATGACTTAGGGAACTTGGATGCTTTTCCTTCATTAAATCCATGATTATGCATGGAACGGGTGATTGAAGATGGTGGGACCAAAGTCGAGCCAATGCTTTCGATCATGGGATTAGCTGGGGCAGGCATCTTGAACTTGCCGCGCCTTCCCCATTTTGGACGCTACAACATAACCATCCTCATGATTTTCCAATCATTGGCACTTGTCCATGATGGTTGTTTGTGGCTCCAAAGTCGCATATTGATTGATGCTACCCTCATTCACGACACCATAGGCCTCCCTATGAACGGGCCCGATCCTATGGATGGAACGAGAGAGAAATTTGAGCACCATACTGCCGACACTGTTTGGAAGAGGTATGGTGTCGGACGCAACAAGCGGGGCTTCCTGATTAATACCATCCAGGACCCGGGGATGCACATGGGAACTTTACTACTTTCCCGCCAATTTATGTAGAAATTTCAGGCTACAACTGTCCCTGCTTACGTAATTCAGATCACTGGCCAGTGTGAAAAAGGAGTCTGCTAAAATTGGTCCCAGTACCTAGTGGAAGAATTTCTCAACAATGTGCGCGAGGATCACGAGTAGGAAAAAATGTTCTACTACTCATGGCTGATCCTTCTAATCATCTTAGTTTCCTGGGAGACCCCGGAAGAAGCGGTCTTCCCCCATATAGAGGCTGGCATGTGCGAAGGGGTGCGGTTTTCCAATATGTCGAACTCAAAGGACCCCAATCGGGTGGAGGAAAATAAGTTCTTCTAGATACTCTATGATGGGGCTATCTATGTAGCCATTGATTCCAAACCGTACCTGTCCTCGGCCATCTATGACAAGTATAAGAAAATAGCGGCATTTCAGATAACCATGCACAATGTGAAAATTCAGGCCTGAAAAGTTTACGCTTGGCATAATATTCCATACATGAACACTGAAGATGAAATTAAACAAGTAATTGCCACTTGGATGCCATAGTGGAAGGTCGTAGCTCCGAAAACCATCATAGATGTAGCAAGTGCATCTGGCCCCCCCGCAGTATCCAAGCCTACCATTCCACTTAGCCTAGCAGCAGAATCCGTGCCTCCAACATCCACGCCACAGGCAACACCCAAAAGCACCACCACGCAGCTAGAACCAGACTCCCCGCTCGACCACCACATAAACAATGCTGATGATGCTAGTATGTCATCCTGCACACCCTTAAGCGGCCTCGCGAATTGTCTCAAGGGCCTAGAAAAAAACGTAAGACCACTAAGACCGGCACCACCACGGAAGTTACCATCATGGAGGACAACCTTGAATAGATTGCCGATGCTTTCGCCACTGCATCTGTTGATCGATGGAATCTTTGGGAAGAACATCACAAGGCTGTTGTAGATGTTTTAAAAGTAGAGCAACAGGCCCTCCAACTCAAACCAGACACACTTAAAGTGAGCGTTTATCAAGCGAGGCAGAATCAAGCGAGCGTATATCAAGCGAGGCAGATTCATGTGGGCTCATTGGCCCCTGTTATATCCTTAGCCACCATTGCAGATAGCCGGATCTACCCCTTCCTTGGTGCAAACCTTGTCCTAGAACCCGCTAAACTGTGCGCCCATGTCTAGGTATGGTCCTCTATCAGCCTTGAGGTTGGCCGATTGGCCGATGCACAACTGCAAGAATTGTTGACCGCTGTCTCCAGCGAAATCCAGCAACACGAACTCTGAGTACAACAGCACCTCAGCACAGCTAAGCAGACTCTTCTGACCTAGGCCATTGAAGTCTGTCATATCCAGTCCATGCACATCACCACCATCTCGCAATAGGCTGCCCTCGAAAAAATTATCAACAGGATTTGTGAGGACATGCCCGAAGTCATTCCTACTTTCGCTAAACCCCAAGCTAAGGTCAAAGGTTTGGTCGCTTCCGTAAAGGAATCTTAGACTGAGGTATAGGATGTCAAGGATGAGTTTAAACTTCAACTCGCATCTTTAAAAGCCAAGTTGCAGTCGGAGACCCCTCTGGAGTTACGCGCCCAACGTGCCACATTGGTTAGGGAAGCCACGACCACTATTAAAATGAAAATCATTTAGGGTGTCACTCTGCTTGAGTAGGCTATGGAATTATGGTCCCAAGTGCAGCACAAACTTCTCCTTTGCGAGATCGATAAGGAGTTAACGCAGAAGGAGCATGACTTTGAGCACCTGGAAGTTACGATGGCCACTCTAGTCCCAACCCAATGCTTAGCCCATCTCAAGACCAGCCATGCACTTTGCACATATATTATGGGGCTGCGAAGTAAGAAACAGGTACTCAGTGACCATCTTACACCATGGTCGGATGATTCCCTCAAGCTATCTCAGGACTTATATGGGGCGGTGAAAGAATTGAACCAGACTCTCGACATCGTCACCGCTGCTATGGAAGGACCGACCTCACATAAACTAATGGACATCGCGTATACTGCTACAGCGCAAAGCCTTCGCATTTTGCCTTCATTCACGACCACATTGGAACAAATCAAGGAACAGATGAAGACCTCACCAGCATTGTGACTCGATATGAGTCACAAGATTGTGTTGGAGGACTTTGGAACGGGGGTTTCTAACCCTAATTTTGTCCAGTTTTGTAATATTTTTTAAATATTTGGTCTAGCGAAGGGGGGTGTAGGGTGGGTAAAACCCCCAATGGATTGTAATGAGTCAAAAGGGTAGACCTAGGGTCCATAAACCATGGTTTGCGGACCATAGGATAGCATAGGCTAAGGTGCCATAAATATATGGGTAGATCAAGTCTAGAAGTAGGCTAAGATTGATTGATGCTAACTGCGAACCATTTATATCTGTTTTGGGTTTTAATTGGGTAAGGAATCTGGCTGGCTGTGTGCGTGAAGATCCTCAGTCTTGTTGTGTGCGGACCCCGCTAGCTATGTGCGTGGGTTGGGAATTGGGTATGTAAGTGCATTTCGGAAGCTAATGAATGATCAATCTATTGATATTATCTTTGTGTTATAAATTGGCTATGTTCATGATATTACGGAGATTTAGTTTGGTGATTAATATTGATGTGCACGTGGATGGGAAAATATTACTGAGATCTGATTAGTAATAGTTGCTTAATTATGATATCTGTGGGTGTATGAACTTCTCATTCTACACATATACTGTTCAAAGTTCTACGATAAGATTTCTTCTGCGCAAGTCTGATAGATCTCAATAAGGTAGCCTCTATAAACTACCTTTCTCTCAAGGTGCGGAAACCTAGTTCCAACACCCTCCCATACTACTTCGGGTGAGACTTGGCTTGCGGAAGTAGGTCATTGTTGAAAGGGCCAATAGTATAGGGGTTTGTTGGCAAACCATAAATCTGAACCTGGGTCAGGACCCCTAACGCCAACAGGTGGTGCATGAAAACTGCCTGAATGTAATGGGGACTTACCTAGCCAATGGTGCGGGTACCCACTTAAAGGCGAGGCCACCTCCGTGCCGAGTGCATGGGCGCGCACCAAATTAAGGTTCCCTATAGAAAGATAATTTCCCTATTTTAAATGAGGGCATGAGGCACGCAACGGGTAAATGGAAGCCAGCTTGAAATTTTGAAGTTTGACCCAGTTGGAGTATTGCATCCTTTCACAAGGATGGTCTCCTATAAATTGAAGAGTGACTCAAATGGATGAGGGCATAATGAACTCGGCCACAAGAAGAAAAGGTGAACAAAATTATAGCGAGGAGGAAGGAAAATGAAGGTACTGCTCAGAGCATGTGAAAGTGTTCTAGTTTGGTTCCGGTTGTGTGGAACATAATGTCACACTCTTAATGTAGTTTTTTGGGAGTTTTTGTTTGGCTGTGTAGGCCATGAGGTTGCACTAACCTTTGTTGTAGAATTTCGTTGGTTTGTGGTGCAAGCCAAAATCTACGCACGAATATTTTTGAAGTTTGTTTGGATGTTTTCCAAGTGTTGTGGTAGTGAGCCTTTGGGGTTTGTCCTGACCTTGGCTATTGTATTTTTTAACTTGTAAATTATATCATAACCTAAGTTGTGAAGCATAATAGAAGTAAGGGTAATTTTTTGGGAGTTCTCCCTCCCATTTGTATTATTATTCATGTGTACTTTTGTGGTTGATGGTTTATATTATGAAGTTTAATTGTTCATTGTTAAATTAAAATAAGTGTATACATGATAAACGAAATAATGTGAAGTTTTATGAAGTGAATTAGAAAATAGACAAAGTGTTGGAAGATTGATTGAAGGGATATTGTGCTGAATTCATTTGAAAACTTATTCTGCATGTTGATAGTGATTTCGCTAAAAGACACAGGTTAGAGGTATAGTTCGAACAAGCAACCTTAAATTTGGCTTTGCCCTTGAGGATAAAATGCGTTAGTGGCGCACTTCTGAATGACAATCTTGGACATGTGGGATCATAGTGGTGGTCATGAAAATTTCTGTTAGAAGAAAGATTCAAGATGCACATCCCATGTGGTAGGCCCAATTCAAATAGAACCATTCATTGAATTCAAAATCAATTCCTCGAGTTGATGATAGTAAGCAAAATGGGAGGAGTATATAGTGAGGTAGGGGAATCCAAATCTTATTATAGACAAGGGATGAGCAGATAAGGAGGTGAGTGGCGAGAAGAAAGTAACCCAAGTGATGAGAGGATAAGGAGGTGAGAGACAAGAATAAGGTAAGCCAAAGGATCTAGAGATAAGGAGGTGAGTGGCGAGAAGAAGGCAAGCGAAGTGGGGTGAATCTTCTGACATCATTAGGTCAGTCACTAACACTGTTAGGCATAAGAGTGTTAGTGTTAGTGTCACTGTCATGGCATGACTATTTACAAAATTAGCATTTTTTTCATTTTAAAATTATTTATCAGCACTAATAAATATGGAAAAAAATGCACTCGAATAGGGCTATTATGTCCCATCAGAGTGGTCTAAAGCCCATCAAATAATCATATTCTATTCTCAAAATTTTCAAAATTGTTTTAATAATTTAAGAAAAAACATAAATAAAAAATCCTAAAATTTTGTTTTTGCACATGGAAGTGCTTGAAATTAATAAGGGTTAGAGAGGGAAAAGCTAAATCCCTGGCAGAGTCATGGACTAATAAAATTAGAAGAAAAAAATGACAACATCACCTTGCATCACCTCTCATCTGTTTATATAAGTCACCTTTAAACGGGATGGAATCCTAATTCCTTTATTGTATACATTGATTTTAATCTCTTTCACTTTACAAGAGAAAGATTCAAATTCATCTTGATTTTAATCTCTTTCAGTCTCCAAGAGAAAGATTCAAATCCATTACATTCTTCCATTCTATGGAATAAGCACACTTGAGAGTTTGTGCATAGACGAATACACACCATGGGAGGAACAATAAAGAAAGAATTAACTCATTATTAACAATAAAGAGGTGATTATTATCATTATGACCCATTGGGTAAGAATTAACTTATATATATATATATATATATATATATATATTCATTATTAATCTTAATCATTGAAAGGAATTAAATTTATTAAAATTAAGTATATTTTATTATTTAATATGAAAGAATAACAATGTTAGAAAAGTACTTAAGATGAATCTATCATCATATAAAAAATTAGATACGTGATGTTTTCACAATATGCAGTAAGATAACTAAAATAACTAATGGATCAACCCTAGGATATGCTAAAGTGGAATTTGGTTTTGTGTTTTCCTAGCGCAGATGACGTTTTCTAGCTACGCTACTGCTTAAGGGCTCCAAAACCTGAAGAATTTGTGGAGGATGAAGAAGATGTGGAGGATGCTAACTGGAAATTTCATAGTAGCTCAAATTTGATATGTACAGTACCAAAAATCCTTCCCAATTTAATAAATTGGATTTGGAATTGATTGTCTATATTTATTTAAGCTACTCACAAGGCGTTCATATTTAATACAATGCAATCTACTAAGAACATGTTCATATTTAATAAAATGTAACCTCCTAACAATGTTAATAATTAATGACAACATGTTTGGTACAATGTGTTTTTAAGGGAGGGTAGAATTATTCTTAGTAAACATTCATGAATGAATGAGAGATCCTTCATATCTATATCCATGTTTTAAAGATTGCATCTCCATGTTTGAAATATTGTAGTGAGCACCAAAAAAATGATAAAGGACTTGACTTTGACATGATATGGGGCATGTACATTTGGGTACATTATGGTATGTGTCTGTGAGAATCAACCTAGAAAATTTTGGAGATAGGAGAAACACCCTTTGGAGTTGGACAATGGTTACAGTTATCAAGGTGCCTTGGTGGAAGAAATTTAGGCATGGGTTGAGTCTAAAAATATTTACCATTGCATGGAGAATTGGGATGAAAAATCGTTTAATGGAGGACCTTCTTGAAGGAGGAGGACTTGAGAATTTGTGGACATTGTTGGTGAAAACCTAAGGCAACACTTAAATGGAGATGGCGAGATAAGTGAAGTATTTTATCCTTGATAGAAGATATGAGTAACAAGTTCGAGGGGGTATGAGCAACGAAAAATTCTCATGGGACTAGATGTGGAAACACAGCTTCGAATTTAGTTGGGGGACTTATACATGAAAAGAGGCATATGTTCGAGGTGCATATGCAAATGTGCAACAATTGGATGATTGTGGATAATTTTTTGATGATAGTTGATAACGTGACACGATTTTTAAAGAAAAAATCAATGATGATTTCAGGAGGTGCATATTTGTGAGTTGCACATGACATTTGGAGTAGCTACCCAACTATTCTAGGTCATGGGGGCTGGAAATGCACAGAGAAATATCAAATTTGTGTTGGAGTATGAGAACAAAATTTCACAGGATGAATAAGAGTGTTGGATGGCATGATTAGTTGCATCTTTGATACATTACAACCAAGTTGGATGGAGTGGCCGTCCATGATATGGATGGGGTAGTGTGGATGATTGAGATGCATTATGGTGATGACCATGATTTTGAGGGATTTTCTACATGGAGACTTAATTCTAGGAGCAAGGAGGATTCGTGGAGTTGATGGGAATTGACAGAGGTAATTCATTCATGAATATTTATTGAGAGTTAACTTAAGCAATGGAGTAATGGAAGTTTACACAATGTTTGAGAATCTAATTCCAACCACTTGTTAGGTGTCAAAACCTTCCATCCAAGTGTCCGAGTTCAATTTCATTTTGTCCAGTTTAAGTCGAGTTTCACTCTAGTTATTTATTATTGATGTTTCCAATGTAATATTATTTAATTAATCATAATAAACAGAAGAGAAATCCTCTACTCCACTTATTTTTAGTTTTCAATTCTTATTATGGTATCAGAGCTAGTTTGCATAAGACTCCGTGAGAGAGAAGCAACTTGAGTGAAGTTGGAGCAGCAGAGAGAAGACGCAAGCCTGCAGAAGACTCTTTGAGAGAGAAGCACAAGTTTTAATAAGTTTGAAGATGCATCTTGCCTAAAACAACTATAGAGAAAGTTAGTTCGAGAAGATGGGCGAGATTTTAAAAAAAATATTGAAGTGATGGTAACACACTCAAGGCAATCAAAGCATATCGTTATATGCGAGCTCCGAAAGTATGGATTGACGTTATTTGAAAGCATTAGTAGCACTAAAATCCATTGCAATGAAACACGTTAGTACACATTCCTTGCAGAATTTTCAATCACACACGGCCCCATAACACTAACAATTGCGTTAAAGTGATTTAGAAAAGCACTTGCCACAAAAATGATGTGCCAAAGATTCATGAAGGCAATTTTTTTTAAGAAATTCAACGCGATGTATTCAAAGTTGTTTTTTTTTTAATGGAATTAAAATTCTTTTTTGAAAGTCGATTCATAAAAGGGAGGAAGCCAATTTTTAAGGAAAATAGGGATTTGTTTGATTTTTGTTTTTAAAAGGAGAGTGAATAGAAAGTTATTTTTTTCAAAAAATTAAAATTGAATTAAATTTGTTATAAAGATAGAGGGCTTCAAGGTATAGTTTAAAAAGGGCTCATGCAATGCTTAAAAGGCTTATAAAATTGATTTTTGGGATTGTAATATTTTAAAGAAAATAGTTTGCAAGAAGGTTTTTGTGGAAGCCAAGCAACAATGTCATATCTACAATTTGTGTTTCTTGTTGAGTCATAGTGACCCAACACTAAAAAAAATGGGAAAATCGAAGAGGACAATAAAATTGAAGTGACAAAATGAGATGTTGCGATATTTTAGATGTAGAAGTGAAGAGGAAAAATGATGCTTTTGCATTAAAATGCATAAAAGAATCCATGGATGACAACATTCCTCCCCTCATTTCAGATGCCAAGACAACCAAGGAGGTTTGGCATACCCTTGAGAGGTGTTTTGGTGTAAGGGGGAGTATTGAAGTTGAAAATGAGGATTTGGTGAATCCGGCAACAAAGCTTGCTGAAGACAATTTGATGAATCCAACAACACGACTTCCTAATGACAATTTGATGAATCCAACAAAACAACTTCTTGATGAAAATTTGGTGAATCCAGCAATAGAGCTTGCTGATGAAAATTTGGTGAATCCAACAAAACAACTTGCTAATGAAAATTTTATGAATCGATCAACAAATCTTACTGATAAAAATTTGGTGATTCCAACAATGAAGCTTAGAAAATTTGGTGAATCCAACAACATAAGTTGTTGAGGGCAATGAAGCTACAATTCGAGCAATCAATGTTGATGTAAACTTTGATAAATATTTTTTTCCTAATGATGAATGGTTGCAGATGATGCAATAAAAACATCATATTGATATGATGCTATTTGGTGAAATAATCTCATTCGATTGAATAGTTGCAGATGGTGCAATAAAAACATCATATTGATATGATGCTATTTGGTGAAATAATCTCATTCGATTCAATGGAATACAATATGTTTGCAACAACACAAGTTATTGAAGAAAAGACATAGACAAAGATAGAGACAGAGACAGAGGAAAAGGTAGAGACAGAGAAGGAAGCACAATAGGAGAAATTCAATGTGGTTTTGGAGATGTTTTCACACTTACCAATGATTTCCAATGTGTAGGTACATAGGAGGATCATGAAGAAGAGTTAAAGTTCCTTGAAACATGGCTTGTAACACCATGCCTAGATGAGGTCTACACAGAAGCTGTAGATATGAATATTTAAGACAATATGCATGTTGAACACATCAACGAAATTTTTAGGTGTTGGAGTTTTGAAGGGATGAATTTTGTTATCATCTTATGTTGCAGGAGATTGATGAACAAAAGAGCAATGCAGAAGATAATATGTGGTAGAAGCTCACATACAATTCATTTATTGAACAAGTCAAGGACATGCTTAGACATCCTGGAAAAATAGAAGACCTACACGAGCAAATGACGGAACTGAGGTTTGAAGGATACAAAAAACAGAAAAAGATGAAACAATTTAGAGGCTATAGGATCTCTGGAAGAAGAGAAGAAAAAAATTAAATCTAGTTGAAGTCAATTTTTTAAATTGTAAGCCTTTTTGATACATAGACCCGTAGGTATCTTATTTAAATTTTTATGTGGTTGTAATTAGGGGGAGTGTTGGAGTATCTATTTCCAACCACCTACAAGGTGTCAAAACCATGTGTCCAAGTCTCCTAGTTCAATTTTAGTTAGTCCATTTTAAGTTGAGTTTCACTCCAATTATTTATTATTGATGTTTCTATTGTAATCTTATTTAACTAATTCATAATACTTATAGGAGCAATTATCTCCTCCACTTCTTTTTAGTTTTCAATTCTTGTCACCCAAGTGGCCAAAAAATGAAGAGGTGGATAAGTTGTGTGGAGGAATTCTGCAAGGGATGTGGATGGGATGTGATGGCTGGCATCAGGGGGTGGTGCATGACAGGACTGCCCGAATGAAATGGGGACTTACATAGCCAATGGTGTGGGTACCCACTTAAAGGCAAGGCCACCTCCGTGCCGAGGGCATGGGCGCCCGCGAAACTAAAGATCCCCATGGAAAGGAGAATGCACCTAGGTTAAAGGAGGGCATGAGGCACAAGACGGGTGAATGGAGTCCAGCTTGAAATTTTTAAGTTTGACTCGGTTGGATTATTGCATCCTTTCACAAGGATGGTCTCCTACAAATTGAAGAGTGACTCAAATGGATGAGGGCATGATTAACTCAGCCATGAGGAGAAAAGATAAACAAAATTGTAGCGAAGAGGAAGGAAAATGAAGGAACTGGTCAGAACATGTTCTAGTTTGGTTCCGGTTGTGTGGAACATAATGTCGAACTCTTAATGTAGATTTTTGGGGGTTTCTGTTTGGGTGTGCACGCCATGAGGTTGCACTAACCTTGGTTGTATAATTTCGTTGGTTTGTGGTTTGAGGCGCAAGCCAAAAGCTACGCACTAATCTTTGTGAAGTCTGTTTGGAAGTTTGTGTTGTGGTAGTGAACCTTTGGGGTTCGTCCCGACCTTGGCTATTGTATTTTTTAAGTTGTAAACTATATCATAACCTAAGTTCTGAAGCATAATAAAAGTAAGGATAATTGTTCGAGAGTTCTCCCTCCCATGTGTATTATTGTTCATGTGTACTTTTTGGTTGATGGTTTATATTATGAAGTTTAAGTGTTCATTGTTAAAGGAAAATAAGTGTATACATGATAACCAAAGTAATGTGAAGTTGTATGAAGTTAATTGGAAAATAGACAAAGTGTTGGAAGATTGATTGAAGGGCTATTGTGCTGAAGTCATTTGAAAACTTATTTTGCATGTTGATGAGCGGATAAGGAGGTGAGTGGCCAGAAGAAAGTAAGCCAAGTGATGAGAGGATAAGGAGGTGAGAGGTTAGAACAAGGTAAGCCAAATGATCAACAGATAAGGTGAGTGGCCAGCAGAAGGCAAGCCAAGCCATGAATGGTGATGAGAAGGCAAACCAAGTGGTGTGAATGTTCTGACATCATTGGGTAGATCACTAACATTGTCAAGCATAAGAGTGTTAGTGTTAGTGTCACTATCATGGAATGACTATTTATAAAATTAGCATTTTTTTATTTTAAAATGATTTATCAAGCACTAATAAATATGGAAGAAAATGCACAGACTATTATGTCCCATCAAAGTGGTCTAAAACTCATCAAATAATCAGATTATTTTTTCAAAATTTGAAAAATTATTTTAATAATTTAATAAAAAACATAAATAAAAAATCCTAAAACTTTGTTTTTGCACATGGAAATGGTTGAAATTAATAGGGATCAGAGAGAGCAAATCCAAATCCCTGGCAGAGTGATGGACTAATAAAATTAGAAAAAAACAGTGTTTGTATCATCTCATCACCTCTCATCTATTTATATAAGTCACCTTTGAACAGGATGGAATCCTAATTCCTTTAGTGTATACATTGATTTTAATTTCGTTCACTCTCCACCAGCAAGATTCAAATTAATATTGATTTTAATTTCTTTCAGTATCCAAGAGAAAGATTCAAATCTATCAAATTCTTCCATTCTATGGAATGTTTGTACATACACCATGGGAGGAACAATATATAAATGGTATCCAGAGCAACAATGAAGACCACAAACTGTGCCTAGGCAACCACTCAATCTCAGAACAAAACACTACATTGACATAAAATTTTAGGTAATTTGAAGCAGAAAACACTCAGAAATCAATATATCATGTGACCGTATTTTCAAATCATTATCAAATCACTGAGCAGCGGTGTAACCCCATAACCTCGGAGAAAACGACTAAAGAAAATCAATTCAGAGAACCCGAGGACAGGATTTCTTCCATCTTTAGCTGGATGGTAACTGATTTGTACCTAGCCACTCTAATGGTCTATCCTCTATTCCACATTTTTCTCTTGATTATTTTTTTCTCCCTTTCACATTTTTGTGTTGCACAACGGAAATGCACATCTACATAAAGAATCTGAGATTAACTCTATTGCATATTTTGGACTTTGTATGAAAAAATATTTTGAAATTTTTATGAACAAAGTAACTGTATTATTTCTTATTCTAATAATATCTATTCCGAAATATTCCAAATAGGTATAGAAAAAGAGAAAAAACAAATAAAAATGAAAAACCTTCACATATCCTGCCATAAATGCACCATCTATTGGCACCATCTATTCATCCAGAGGCAGAACGAAGAGACACCTGTATGTCTCTTTACAGTTAGCATTCACTTACTACTATTACATTTTGGTTTCACGATGAAATCTCGAGAATAAATATAGAGTTGGGTCTCTGGAAGCTTAAAGAATTTGTGTGTAGGTGAGTATTATCATTACGACTCTTATGACTCTGCTCAATTGCACGGTGTATGAATAAAGAATCTTGAAAATTGACATTGTTTAAGAATTAACATTTTAATATAGATATATCCATCATTATTAATTATCATTATTAATTATTGAGAGGACTTAAATTTATTAAAATTAAATCTATTTTATTATTTAATATGAAAGAATATCAATGTTAACATTGACATTGTGTAGAAATTAATCTTTAAATATAGATATATCCATTATTAATGATTGAGAGGAATTAAATTTATTCAAATTAAATGTATTTTATTATTTAATATGAAAGAATAACAATATTAGTAAAGGGTTTAAGATGAATCTATCATCATTTAAAAAATTAGAAATGTGATGTTGTCACAATATGCATTAAGATAACTAAAATAACCAATGGATTAACCCTACACTAATGGTAGAGTACATCAACACTTTCTGTGGAGTGGAAAAACTAATGGCTCAACCCAACTAATAAGGTGAGGGTTAACTAATAAGGTGAAGGTAAGAAGGTAAAGTAATGGTTAAGAGTGGGCTTAATGGTTAAGAGCACCGTGTTTCCTACTAAGAGGTCAGAGTACGTGAGTGTCTGCCGTACTTAGCAAGAGGAGGACCTTAAAATTTCATCATAACAACTAATGGCTCAACCCAACTAATGGGGCCAAGGTAAAGTAATCATTAAACATTACAATTTCTGTAAATATTAAGCACCATGTAGTAAGTTAATAATTGATTTATTGTCTTTCCATGTTGTCCATGGAATACTATATTATTAGTATACTATTATTATATTTTCATGTTTTCCATGGAATACTATCAATGGACAATGAACAAGATGAAAAGTGTGAAAACATTACAAAAAATTAAGCAAAGCACCATTGCAAATATTAAAGCACCATTGGATTATCATATCATTCCCATATTTTTTCTGAGAAAAATATGAAAAGCCAACTCATTGTTATTCCCATATTATTTATGAGGAAAATATGAAAAGTCAACTCATTGCATGGTGCTTAATATTTTCATGGATTATTCATAATGATTAATCTTTCCATCATGTTCATTCCATTAAACATTTATATTATTGTGTGATCCATTCCATTTAAGATTCATATTATTCTTTTCCAATAAAAGATGAATAAAATGAAAAGACAATAAATCAATCATTGACTTACTCCATAATGCTTAATATTTACACTTATGTTGTTTTGTTATACAATTAAAACAATTCATAATGATTATGGTACTAGTAAATGTTAATAACTCTTTTGGTGGAAAGTATAATTTGTTCCCACATATTTAGCTCCCCTTTAAATATAAAGGCTTTGCCTATACAAATGAAACAAAAAATCAAGAAATATATGCTCCCTTACATGAATTCACAACTATCTCTTCTTGCATCAGTACCATGAATTTACAACTATCCCTTCTTGGATTGAAGTACTACGATGAATACAAATTTTCAATTTATTCTTCCTAAGCCTATGATGAGTTTGAACTAAATAATATGAATTGATAAAAGCCCTTCCTGGATCAGGACTGCGATGAATACAACTTGTCAATTTTTTCGTAGACTTTCGTTTCAGTTTATGCAGTTGGTAAACATTTTCCTCATCACTTTAACCTTATATAATCCTACACAAGAGACCTACCAACAATGCATAAGCATTCAGTCGACACATCCAGTTTAAGAAAAAAAATTCAAACAACCATATTGTGAACTACAAATTTCAATTTATGGATAGCATAAGATACTATAGTGTGTGACAATTTTTTTATAATCATTTATATATGAACAACTGTTAAATATTTATTGCAGATTTTAAAAATATAACAGCTCAGCCAGATAATTAATATACACTACACTGTCCGTTTTGCATTAGAAGGGCCGGAATACCACAAGCAAACGAAAAAATGGAAACCGCCGAGGAAAAGGAAATGAATAACGTACCTTCATCTGATAATTCGGAAATGGAACTAAGAAAGCCATTAAAGGAAACGAACGCAGCAACTTTATTTCCATAAGGCCATAAACCACTCTACTTATCTTATGATTTCTGACTATGTTATGCTGGAAACTAACTTGAACTTTGCCATTCACTGGAATTTTCTCATTTTTCTCTGCGCAAACTCGAGAATGCACGTAAATTGGGAGAGCGTACACATGGCCTGCTGTGCCATTCACTGGAATTTTCTCATTTTTCTCTGCGCAAACTCGAGAATGCACGTAAATTGGGAGAGCGTACACATGGCCTGCTGTTTATGCATGCTCCTTCCATCCGGCAAGGAAAGAAAGAGACAGTTGTCCTCTGCTTTCGTTATTTTTACATTTAATAAAGAGGTCTTTGTTTAATAAACCCATGAAGCCTTAATGAGTATTAATTATTGTATAAAATTTTCTGGAAATCCATCTCCAATTAAGTACTGAAGCTTTTAAAAAATAATTGTTGTTTTTTATTAATGTTAAGATTATCCATCTCAAAGTTTTTCCAAAATAATTGTTATTTTTTTTATTAATGATAGTGACAATTATTGTAAATAGCTTCAGTACTTTATTAGAGATGGAAAACAAAATAGCAATAAATAAATTATTAAAAATAACTAAAATATAATTTTATTCTAAATTATTAATATTATTATTATAAAAAAATAAATCTAAATTAAATATATTTATTAAAAAATAATATAGTTAACTTTTAGATAAATTTTGATTTTTTTGATTTCTAATTATTACAAAAATATTCTAAAATATTTTATAAAGATTAATTTCCTATTATTCTTATCCTCATAATAATTATTAATAATTAAATTAAAAATCTTCACATTCACCTCATTACTTTTACATTTGGAATAAACAGTTCTTTGTTTAATGAACCCATGAAGTCTAACCATGTGTCAATATTTTTTATGTACACACTTTTCTAGATTTACTTTAAAAGAGAATAGTTTGCATTTGATTCCAAATGAGTATTAACTCTTATATAAAATTTTAGTTTCCATGTATAAGTGGTGAATCTTTTCCATCTCTAATGAATAGTTTTCATTTGATTCCAAATGAGTATTAATTATTGTATAAAATTTTCTTTTCCATTTATAAGTGGTGAATCTTTTCCATCTCTAATGAAGTACTTAATATTTTCAAAAATAAATTGTTGTTTTTAATTAATGTTAATCTTTTCCATTTCTAATGAAGTACAAAGCTTTTCAAAAATAATTGTTGTTTTCAATTAATGTTAGTGATAATTATTGTAAATAGCTTGAGTACTTCATTAGAGATGGAAAACAAAATAGTGATAAAGAATTATAAAAAATAACTAAAATATAATTTTATTTTAAATCTTTTAATTTTTAATCTCTAATTACTATAAAGAATATTCGAAAATATTTTATAAAGATTAATTCCTCTTTATCATTATCTTCCTAATAATTATTGATAATTAAATTAAAAATATAAAACCTTATTTCAAAATAATTAGACATAATTATCTACATAAATTATAAAAAAAACTAAGAATTTAAATTTAATTTTAGTTAAATTGTCATGAAAACATATAAATTAAATAATTTGTGAACTATATTTTTAAGTTTAAATCTTCATAAGTTCATATTAAAGAGTTCATTTCAAGGTTAGTGAGAATTTATACCCTATCTCTTATTATTTTGAAGTTTATGAAATACATTAAAGAAGTAGCTTATTATTTTGAACTCTATAAATTACATGTTTATGTGGTATATATATATATATATATATATATATATTAACTACTAAAATGAACTATCAATATCCCCAATAAGGGTGTTAATGTGAGTAATGAAGAGGCTTCAAGGGTTGTTCCCACCACCCTCGAATGTAATGTACATTTATGAGGAGGGGGCATGACCAGCCGCATGCATGCATTCACGTGTAAGACCCTAGATGGCCTTGGCTCATCATAAACATGTATAAACGATCACTTGTCAAGAAGTTACTCGTGGATTGAGAGGAGGAGGTGAGGCTAGGTCCTCAACCTCCCTATGGGTGCTTTATGTTCCAGTTAGCGGTGCATGGTGCTTTGTGTTCTAATTTGGGTATGTTGTACTAACGATGGTGAAGACAAGACTCTGTAGTCAGTGAAGGTGTTGGTGGTAGGAGTGGAGTATATTTGGCGTTGAGGTCTGCAATTTGAAGCTTAGAACCTTGCACTATTAAAAAATGATGCAATTATTGACTAGGTGACTAAAAAAGTTAGTCACCGCAATTATTTAAAGTGAATTACTACTAAAATTGAGTAACTCTAAGTGATCAAACTAAAAATAATTAGCTTAAATGACTAATTTATTCTAGGGATAAAATATATGACTAGATAAGAAATGAGTCAACTAAAAACGACTAACTTAAATGACTTGTAGAAATTTATTAATATTGATGTATTACCAGATTCTCTTGATCTAAAAATATTTATATTCTTGCTAAATACAGAATCCTTCCACTGTTAATCTTGTGGAAATTAAATCATCAATTGCAAAACCCATGAAGAAAATCAATCGCACATAAACATAGTTGTTTAATGGGAAAGCTTAAAGATAAAAACCCCAACTATCATATATTATGTATATCAATGGAATCATGTAATAATCTCATAAAAATCTTAGTACATAAAGCTCTGAGTACAATCAAGAATCATTACACACTCTCATACAGAAATTTGCACCTCCATGCACCAGTTTCTTGCCTCCTGACAGCCTGCCTCCACTGCGCAATCCCTGCTGAAGAAGACCTCTAAATGAATTCGAATTGGCCTTGCCTTGACTGTGCAATCCTCATTGGCATCTCCAATGTGTGTCAGATGCATTGAATGCATCACTATAGTCACAACAGATAGTCCATCTCACCCTTTCACCTATCTCTCCACTGGGTCTGCACTAGATCTGACACGCAAGTAGTTAAATGTTGTATTTGTTCAGTTTTTAATGAGTTATTAGTTGTGAATTAATTAACTAATTAATTCAGCAAACTCTCACTAGTGTATCTTTCAGTTAGACAAGATACAACTAGCTCAGCTGAGTTTAACTCACTTAACTGAGTTAAACTAAATAACAACTCCCATAACTACTCTTCCAACTCTGTCACAACTCTGCCACTTCAGTTCTAACTGAGTTGTCCATGAATGAGCCACCAATAACCCTATGAACTGCGTAATTCCTTCAGTCCACTGATTTGCCAAATTTTTTCACTGAAATAAAGCGCTCCAAGAGAATAAGTTGATATTTATTATCAGATTATTATTAAGGGCTAATAATAATCGACATGCATCTATTTTTAGATTGACGATCTATAAATAGACTTCGTTGAATATTCTAAAAATAGAATTTCATCTATTTTTCACATTTGATCAACCATCTACAAATAACATCTTGCTGCTTATAGAATATGATCACCATGTCTAAAAATAGACATACACCTAAAAAGAGCCTGCGGGCCCCACTTAGTGAAGGTGCTTACTTTTCACTAAGCTCATTATCTTGTTGAATCTCAACACTCCCTCTCAATAAGATAGGGATTATCCTTCACCTCGATCCTGCCTCTATGGTATTTGAATTTTCTCCTGTCGAGCGCCTTCGTCATAATATCTGCATCCTGATCTTTCGTAAGAATGTATTGAAGAAACATGATCTTCTGCTGCACACAATATCTGATATGATGATACCAGATATCAATATTTTTAGATCTATTATGAAACACATGATTAATCGAGGGTTTAATGCAACTTTTATTATCACAATGTATCATTGTAGGATCTAAATGAGAACCGAACAAACCGACCAGGATCTTCCTCATCCAAATAGCCTCACATGCAGCTTGACTTGCTGCCATGTATTCTGCTTCCACTGAATTGAGTGCCACAGATATTTGTTCACTGTTGTACTAAGAAACTGCTATAGATCTGATACTAAAAACCCCTCCTGATGTGGTATTTCTGTCCGTTGGGCTGCCTGTCCAAATAGCATCCGTGAAGCCATGCAACTTCACCTCATCCATATGTCTGTACCATAAGCCATACTGAGATGTGCCTCTGAGATACCTCAGGACATGCTTGCCTGCCTTCCAAAAGAGCTTGGTAGGATTAACCATCGCTTGCCTAAGCTAGTTCACCGCTTAGCATATGTCTGGTCTTGTATTAACTAAATACATGAGCGAACCCACCAACTGTTGATAAACAATGGCATTCACTACCTCTACCGATGTAGCATCCTCTTTCCTCCAATTTCCTGAAAGAGGAGTATCCATGGGCTTGCAGTCCTCCATGTGAAACTTACTAAGTATCTCCCAAGCATACTTGCCTTGAGACACAAACAATTCACCTTCTCGCTTCCATATTTCCAATTGAAGGAAATAATGAAGGAGGCCCAAATCCTTCATCTCAAACTCCTTTGCAATATCTTCCTTACATGAGTGTATCAACTGCTCATCACCCGTTAGTATTAAATCATCAACATAAAGAAAAATGATTAAAAGCTTACCCTCCACCACAATTTGGTACAGGTTTGCATCCGCCTCACTCTTGGTGAAGCCAAGTCTGGTGAAATAGCTGTCGATCTGAGTGTACCAATCACGTGGTGCTTGCTTTAGCCCATACAACGCTCTTTTGAGTCTACACACATGCGACTCGCTACTGAAGATCTCAAATCCTTCAGGCTGCTCAATGCACATTTCTTCCTCAATGATCCCATTAAGGAACACCATCTTCACATCCATCTGATGAATGTGCCAACTCATGTGCATTGAGAGAGCAAGGATGGTCCTTATGGAAGGATATCGTGTGACAGTTGCAAAGGTTTCTTCATAATCAATCCCCTCGACCTGTGACAAGCCTCGGGCAACAAATATTGCCTTATACTTCTCGACGCTCCCATCATCACCTTGCTTTACCTTGTAGATCTAGCTTGATCCTACAACTGATTTACCCATCAGCCTTGGAACAATCTCCCAAGCATTGTTTCTGACAATGGAGTCATACTCCTCCACCATGGAATCTACACATGTGGGCTCCTGCACTTCTTCTTCAAAAGAAGATGGATCTGTCACGATACACTTGCTCATAAGAGCCCTGTATCGATCAAATCAATCAAGTGACTGTCTCTTTCTGTTCTATGACAGTCACAAATATCACATAATACCTGTGTTTTTCTATTGAAGCAACTGAGAAAGGTCCACACACGTCTGTGTGAAATCTCTCCAGGATCATCGAAGCACAATTCTCCTTCTCATGAAAGGTGGTCTTCACAAACTTACCCATAGTACATCCCTTGCACTGATCTGACTGCACAAGAGTACCCTTGGGAAGTCCAGTAGGAATCTGCTACAAAATCTTCAAGGCACCATGGTGAAGATGGCCCAATCTCCTATGCCATAATTCACCCTCATCATGTCTCACCACTTCTTCTGCTTTTCCCATCATTGCAGTGAAACCATCTACCTCCAGCTTGTAGAGATTATTAACTTGAACCCCTATCCTCCTGGTTTGACTTTTTTTTTATGTCACAAGAAGTCTTTTCCCTCACTGAAAATAACTTCATAATCTCTGTCCTCTAACATCGCTACTGAGACCAAGTTCTTCTTCAGACCTGGAACATGCATAACATCTTTCAATAAAAATGGTTTACCTGACTCCCTCTCAATGGTAGTAGTTCCAATGCCAGTTGCACTGTATCTACCATCTTTGCCCATCTCTATATGCATTTGGAGGTCCTTCTCCTCCAAGTCACTAAAAAACTCCTTGTATCCCGTCATATGGAAGGAAGCACCACTCTCAAGATACCACACCGATACCATTGCACTTGAAACCAAGCATGCGATCAAAGAGAAATCAAGTTTAAATTGTGAGGTTAAGGCCTCACCCGCTTTAGCTCCAACAACCTTCTTGTTCTTCTTTTTCTATGGGAATTTAGTGGCGAGATGCCCATGTTCGTGACAGTGAAAGCACTTCACCTTAGAAAAATCCAGCTTCTTACCTTTAGCCTTGGATTTTGGATGGGATTTGTTCCCCTTCCCTTTCCTTGCTTTGGCAGCCAAAGCACAATTCTCTTCATCATCATTATTCGATGAAGAGCCATCCCTGGTATTCTGCCTTATCTCCTCCTGCACAAGATCCGACCAAAGTCGCTCCCAATCCTGTAGTTTCTCTCATCCATTGATAGAGTCTTTGTAGATATGCCAACTCTTCAAAAGTCCAAGGAGAGCCAAGCTCACCAATTAATCATCTGCAACTGTAATTCCCACACTCCCTAGCTCATCCATACATTGGACAAACTTCGTGCAGTATTTTGGAATATTGTCGCCCTTCTCCATTTTGATTTGTCTGAGCTTATCTTTCAACACCAACTTCCTATGGTCGCTGCTGCCTTGGAAAAGATCTGTCAAATCCTTCCACATTGCAAATGGAGTGGCTTTCCCATGAAGGCTTGACACAATATGGTCTTTCATACCTTCCAACAGAATTATTCTTGTCTTTGCTACATTCTTTTACCATGCGTCAAGTAATGCAGCATCGCTAGAAGTAGGGTTAGGAACATCGCTATCGATGAAATCCTTCAGTCCATTATCTTCAAGCACCGCCTCCATCCTATCCTTCCAAGATATGTAATTTGAGCTACCCTCAAGGGCATACTCCAATCACAACCCATTGAAAGACATTTCAATGAATAATCAACTGTCGAACCAAGAATTTTTTGCAGCAAATTCGAATTTTCCACCAGCACAAAACTCAACAGCTCTTAACAATTGCAATCTCTAGTGATTAACACTGCTCTAATACCATGTAGAAATTTATTAATACTGATGTATTACTAGATTCTCCTAATATAACAATATTTATCTTCTTGCTAAATATAGAATCCTTCCACTGTTAATCTTCCAGAAATTAAATTGTCAATTGAAAAACTCATGAAGAAAATAAATCTCACACAAACATAGTTGTTTAACGGGAAAGCTTAAAGCTAAAAACCCCAACTATCATATATTATGTATATCAATGGAATCATGTAATAATATCATACAAAGCTTATTACATCAAGCTCTTAGTACAATCAACAATCATTACACACTCTCATGCAGAAATTTGCACCTCCATGCACCAATTTGTTACCTTCTCACAGCCTGCCTCCACTGCGCAATCCCTGCTGAAGAAGACCTCTGAATCAATTCAAATTGGCCTTGCCTTGAATGCGAAATCCTCATTGGAATATCCAATGTGTGTCAGATGAATTGAATGCATCACTATAGTCACAACAGATAGTACATCTCACCCTTTCACCTATCTCTCCACTGGGTCTCCACTGGATCTGACATGCAAGTAGTTAACTGATGTATTTGTTCAGTTGTTAATGAGTTATTAGTTGTGAATTAATTAACTAATTAATTCACTAAAATCTCACTAGTGTATCTTTCAGTTAGACTAGATACAACTAGCTCAACCGACTTTAACTCACTTAACTGAGTTAAACTAAATAAAAACTCCCATAACTACTCTTCCAACTCTGTCACAACTCTACCACTTCAGTTCTAACTGAGTCGTCCATGCATGAGCCACCAATAAGCCTAGGAATGTGTAATTTATTCAACCCAATAATTTTCCAAATCTGTTCACTGAAATAAAGTGTTCCAAGGGAATAAGTTGATAGTTATTGTCGCATTATTATTAAGGACTGATAATAATCAACATGCATATATTTTTAGATTGACGATCTATAAATAGAATTCACCCAATATTCTAAAAACAGAATTTCATCTATTTTTCACATTTGATCAACCATCTACACATAGCATTCTGCAACTTATAGAATATGCTCACCATGTATAAAAATAGACATACACCTAAAAATAGCCTACGAGCCCCACTTAGTGAAGGTGCTTACTTTTCACTAAGCTCATCATCTTGTTGAATCTCAACATGCTTAATTTAGTCAAAGACTAAAATATATGACTAGATAATAACTGATTAAATAAAAAGGGATTAACGTAAATGGCTACTATAGCCCAAGAATAAAAATCATTAGGGGAATTTTGAGGTCTAAAATGGGCCTCCTAAGAAAAATGTACAATCAAAATTCACTTTATGAGAACCAACCACATTTTAATGGTTGAGGTGACATTGCTTGAGTTAAAGGTACTTGTAACATTCTCAATGGTGGATGAAAACTCATGGTTAACCATGAGAGTGCTCTAATTACTTTTAAAGTCATAAAGTAAAGTACTCACAATAAATCTCATTTCACACTTTTTGAATAAAATATTATTATTGTCATTTCATATTTTTTAAAAGAAACAATACATATTCCTACACAATCTTCATGTTTTTACACACTTTTCAATAAATATTATATTTTTATATTTTCATATATTTATTTTAAATTATATATTCATCTTATTTTATTTAATATTACAATTTCAAATTAATTACTTATATATATATATATATATATATATATATATATATATATATATATATATATATATATGAAATAAAAATTTATAAAAATATAACCTTGTAATTTTAGGATAAATCAAATCTATAAATAATATTATTATAATATTAATAACAATACAAAAATATATTCTTTTTGTAAGTTTTGGTAGTAATTTTCATTTTTCTCTTTTTTCACATTTTTCTTTTCTCACTTCATTTTCATCAACATGTCCAAATACATCACCCCGATCAAGGAAGGGAATTGAACATGTGATGAGTGCTATAACAACCCACCTCATCACCATTTAGCCAAGACCCCACGGACAATAATACAAAAATATTAAAATTAAGGAAAAAAACATTTTAATTTTCATATGATCAAGAAGATATATTAGTTTTGTATATTGAAAAAAGTGATATTAGGTTCAACATATTTTGGGGCAAATATTTTTTTTTTAATTTCAATGTATATAAATCTTATTTATATTTATAAATATAAATTAAATCTATTTCATTAATTTTTTTCTTTAAATTTAAATACAACTCAATTCATTTCATTATGACTATAGTAATATTATATATTGCTATATATAATATTATGAAAAATAATATAAATGTTATAAAATATATATTATAATCATTTTTATATTATATATTATTTCTTATGTTCTAAATCAAATCAATTTAAATGTAATATAAAATTCATACATAAAATAATATATTACATTTATTAAATTATATTATATTATTTTTATATAGTATATTAATTACATGTTATTATACAATTTAAACAATACAAATTTTAATTAATAGCATATTATACAATTAAGAATTTATGAATTTATATTTATATTTTATTTTAAGTTATTTAAGTATAAAGGGCAAATGCATTAGTTGTTCAATAATAATGATTTTTTCTTGAAAATCTCATTCTTATTTATAGTCACATCAATACAATTTTTTTATTAATTTTATTTTGGTACAACTTTTGAATTGGATTTAACTATGGTTACATGGATTGTCGTGCAAAAAGTGAATTGCAAATTCATAAATATTATTTTATCGGTTTCGTTGTTATTTTATTATTTCCTTAGGAGGCCCATTTTAGACATTAAAATTTCCCTAATGATGACCAATAAACAAGTACAACAAGTATATGAATTAGTCATTAACGCTAGTCATTTTTAATTGTGTCACTCTTGAAATGAAAAAATGCAATTTTGATATTGAAGTGTTACATTTCACTAAATATTAACATTGCAGATGGATTCAAAGACCCCATGGTCTCTAAATCAAATTGTAACATTAAGATTTAGAGAGAAAGGGTTCTCTAAATCCATCTAGTGTTAAAATTTAGGTAGATGAATTCAATGACCACTTAGAAGAGTCTGTGAATCCATTTATAATGTTGAAATTATAGTAGCTTTATACATTATATAATTTTTTTGTTTGTTTGTCAAGTTGTCTGTGATCCTCTAAGCTTGACCCATGGCTTGAGGAGCCACGACCCAGGGGCATCTAATTAGCTGTAAAAGTCATCCAGGGATCACACCCGACTTGGGCCACACTAGCCCTTAGCTGACTAGATTTTATAGCATGTCTCCTTCCCCTAGCAAAAGCCACAACCACCCAACGTGAGGTTTGATCCTCGGTCACCTTGCTGACGAGGCCCATCCTCAACCGGTTGTGCTAGTGAGACTTGACATTATACCATATATATATATAACATTACAATATATAATAGTTTTATTACCCTTTTACCATATTATTATTATTGTTATCCAATTTTAAGGTCATGACCAAGACAGACTCCAAATTGGTGTATGACACCCCTTGTTTATGGAACAAGCAACCCACCTCCGGGCAACGATTTGACTGCTAAGTGTATGAAGACATACATACTTTACCCCCTCTGGTTTTAAACATGTGACCTATTTAGAGGAAACACATGCTCTTAACCATTATACCATCTCAAACTATATAATAATTTATAAAATATAATAATTTTATACCAATCCTTCTTCTCATACCATTATACTATTGGTTTATTATGCTATATAATAGTTTATACTTTTATACTAATCCTTCTTTGAATACCATTGTACCATTGGTTTATTACACTATATAATTGTTTATAATATATAATAGTTTCATGCATTGGTAATGTAAAGAGATTTGGATATATGAAATTCGCACGCAATTGTACTAACTTCTGAATTTTGGTTTGGCCATATGTGGGAATATTCGATTTGGTGTGTTCAGGTCATTACTATCACAACTTCGTAATTAATAAAAAACCAAGGTTAGACAATTATCCCAACACCGGTGTTTCAATCTTTGGTTGTTTGGTAGGATATTTAGAAGAGCCATTCTTAATAATGGATTGGCAATAATGGAAATATAGAGCAGGGCTGATGGATTGGAAATACTAGAAATATAGAGCAGGGTCAGTGCTAATTGGCGTTGTGGTTTTCATATGGGTTAACTCTGCTGAAGTTACTCAGGTATGTACTACTCGAACTTGGACCACCAGACAAGGATTTAGTGTGTAATTTTCTTCATTACAAAACATCAGATCTGGTAGGCTATTTAAAGAGTTATGAATTTTGTATGAAGATTCAATCCAATTAAATGGAAAATTATCTACCTTCCCTGCTCTAAATGTACATCCTATGATGAGGACTCGCCCCATAACCATTCGATGTGCACCCTATTCTGCTCTCATTTTCTTTTATTCCTTAAAGATCCCCAGCAAGCAGATTGGAGAACGAGCTATTTCTACTCTCATTGTTAACAAAAATGCATGCTCTTGATGGCCATATGCTGGACCTACAATGGAGACTAGTTCTAATTGATGTAGTTTCCACATGCTGTTGCGGTTCAATATGATTAAACAAGAGATTTTACAAGTGTATGCATTTTTCGGCATGTGATTCATATTGCACTTTTCATGAGATGAAATAATAAGTTTGATTCTGAAGTGGTTGTGGAGATCTAAGTAACCAAGGGATAGGCCCAATTTCAATTGGTATGGATTCGACCAAATTATATTAAAACAATATATAGAGCGTGGTGTAGTCAGTTTTTTCTACATCGTAAACATGTAAAATATCAAAAAAATCTGTAAAAGCTGCCATACATTATTTTGAGTTTGGTTCTTTGACAATATGATCCGGGTTAGATGTTATTGCACAAAAAGAAAAATGGAGGTTTATGTTCAGTTATAAATGGTCATAAGTACTTTGAGCTTTTCCAACATAGAAGACTGAGGAGTTTTTTTTTTAAGTTGACAAGGTTCAGGGTTGAAGTACATGTTACCTTCTTGCAATTCAGTGTGTGATTTTTTATTTGATTCGGATCTTGGTTGAAGGTTCAAACCCTTTGTGTGCATTTATAGATGGGAGGATGTCTCAGCAGGATGTCTCATTTTATTGAGCCATCCACAACTAGCATCAGATATTCATTGCCCCTAAAAGTTGTCAACGATTCTAAAGGAAATCTATTGAAAT
This sequence comes from Pinus albicaulis, assembly GCA_034641835.2. NCBI lineage: Eukaryota > Viridiplantae > Streptophyta > Pinopsida > Pinales > Pinaceae > Pinus > Pinus albicaulis. The sequence continues at coordinate 761,623,891 of CM076578.1, read as the reverse complement.
TGCTGTCATTGTCTACTTAGGATCGGAAGTAGAGGATACTTTCCCAATTTCTATTTTGTTGGCTTTGAAATTCTATAAAGGGAACAACTTCTTATGAATTTATTATCAACACTATCAATCTGATTGCTGGTGGTCATGGAAGGTAATGTGCTACTTTACTCGTTCTTCCTTTTCAACACTTAGCTGAAATGCAAATAACTAGACCACTTAATATGGTGTGAATTCTTGATCTTGCTCAATGTTCAAAGGATTGGCGATACTTGTGATTGATATGAATGACGATCTCTTTTCCACTCAAACAATGTCTACAATGATGTGTCATTTGAACCAATGTGTCATATCTTGGTCATATATTGTGCAATTAAGAATGCTTGAAAAAATATTGGAGTGGTGTGCAACTAGTCTTCATGTTGCATTAATGACATACCCATAGCATTTGACAAGAATCCATGTTGATATCGAGGGCTTGTTGAACGTGAGGTGAGGAAAGAATAGTAGTAGTCACAACTTGAGACTTGATCTCTTTGAACAACCTTTGCTATGAATTTCCCTAACTAAAATTTAATTGGTCATTTTAGTGCATTAAGAGGGTGCATGACATTGGAAAACTACACAAGAAATATATTTAGATAATTTTCCATTTCCATGAAGCTTTGTAGGTTGTGAATTTTCTTTAGTGATGGTCAGTTGGAAATAGGTGAAATATTTTTTAGAGCAATGTTGAATCAATCTTGGTTCTTGCAAAATCCAATATGCACTAGTTTTTTATTCTGGAATGTATGTTTCTTTTTATTGATTAATTCCTTTTCTATTCATAATACTGATAATATTTTATCCAAGTGTTTCAAATGGTACTCCCAAGTTTTAATAAAAACTAGTATGTTATTCAAGTACACAATCACAAAATAGTTAAGATACAATGTGTGCACTTTGTTCAATATCCTTGTGAATGTCATAAGGGCACAAATTATATCAAATGACTTCACCAACCATTGAAAAAATCCTTGTGGTCAAAATTTTTATTTCATATTTCTTTGAGCTTGATACAGATTTAGTTGTACCCAAAATTTAGGTTAAGGTTACTAATATAATTACCTTCATGAATGTAATCGATTTGGTTCTTGGTGCATGACAATGAATACCATTTATTGATGATGTTTCTATTCAACAGAGAATAATAAATTCTCCATGTGTCATCCTTCTTTGGAAAAAAAAAATAACAGGTCAACAAGGAAATGAGTTGGTTCATATTTGGCCATTATTTATTAAGTCTTGTATCGACCTCCTCATCTCCTAGTTTTCCAACAACAAATCCCTGCAAAATGACTCATTCAATAGCACAAAAAATTGTTGCAACTCATTGATGTGGTGGACTGCATGGCTTGGAGGCATCTCGTGTTGTTCCCATAAAAAACTTGAAATAGTGCTACAATAACTTGTCCAACTTCTTTTGTTCTTATAACGTCTCATATGTGTTGGATATGCATGCAACAAGGCCTTGGGGTATTTTTTTTGGTTGACCACTGGAGAGTGGCACTATCCTATGCTCACAAGGCTATTAAAGAAAACATTATTGAAGTTTTTTATTAACCTCTAGCCTTTAGTTGTTGAATTAACACCAAGGGAGTTGGATATTTTTTGTGTGGTCATTGAGTATTTTTAGCCCTTTTTGAATAGTTTTTGTTTAGGCATTGACGATAGACTACCTCAATCCTAGATATATGAATAGTTGAATATAATATCACAGACATCGAATGAAACAAAATTAAACTATCGAGATGGGGAAATTCATCCACTTTTACATGCACATTCAACAAGTACTTGTTCTTACTAAGAAAAACAAAGGGATAGGGTTAAGTATGCATGATTGGATGTAAATTATGGTTCTTTATCACTTATTTTCAGATGATGTCTCATTGGTTTCTAGTGTCAAACACTAAAGTCAGAAGATCCTTCCCGATTTCGATATTAATGGAGAATAGTTTCCAACTCTTTATGTAACTACGATGTACAATTTCCATCAAAGAGATGCAATCCATCACAATGTTAGATATCGATATCTATTTCACTCCTTACTCTATCATGATCGACATTTGACGCTTCTCTATAATGTAGTGTCCAACATCCATTTCCATTTTCACTTATCAATAGTGCTAAAAGGGAAAATTTGTCTAACTTAATGTGTTGTTGGTATTCTGCAACAAAATGTTATTGAATGGCTTGATAGTCATACCATATTTTGTAATGGTCATATTTCCTTAATTTGCATATGTGGAAATAAAATTATTAAGCTTCCTCCAATTGTTTGTAGCCTCTGCTAACCTAGATTTTTGACAGGCATATGCAAGAGTGCAAATGTCGAGCATCTCAAACTCCATCTAAATTGTAGCAATTATTCCACGAATGACCTTGGTTGTTATTTTTTCTTTCTGGTCCATAACATTTTGCTAAATTGTATAGTGGTTGGACTTATGAATGTTGGAATTTACTATTTGGTTGGACTTGTATTGCCTCTATTGGTGTTGCGCCATATAATAATCAACATGATTAATTTATTCTTGGTAGTGTGATGTTGAATTTATTCCATGTCATGGTTTATGTGGCATTTAGGGTCACTCTGTTATCACATAAATTATCACAGAAAAGCTTCTTTGTGCACATTGCATGAATGAATTTGCAAAGAAAACTTTATATCTTCACACGTGAATTACTATACTTCATAAAAGGAATCCCTCTAACACATCCAATTTTCCAATTGCAAGAAATCCAGCTGATAATCGTGGAATGAAATCTCCACATTTGTTCCCACTTTGAGAAAGGAAGCCAAATTCATTAGCGGGCCTCGTCCAATAATACTTGATTTTAAGTTTGAAATTACTTCTAAAGTGTTTCTAGTGGATAGAATCCTGTAAAGTTTCAACTCGTGATGTTGAGATTGCAACAAGATGATGAGCTTAGTGGAAAGAAGTCGCCTTCACTAAGTGGGCCCGCAGGCTATTTTCGGCGCAAAGTCTATTTTTAGACTATGTCTATTTTTAGAGATATGGATCATGTTCTATGAGTTGCAGGATGCTATTTGTGGATGGTTGGTCAAGTCGGAAAAAATAGATGGACTTCTATTTTTAGACATACTGGGCAGAATCTATTTTTAGATTGCCAGTCTAAAAATAGATATGTCAATTATTATTAGCTCTTAATAATATTTGGACTCTAAACATTATCTTATTCTCTTGGAGCACTTCAGTGAAGTGCACAGAAGTGGCACATGCAGCTGACATAATGAATTGCGCTATTCCTGAGGGTTTAGTGGAGCTATTGCATGGAGACTTCAGTTAGAACTCATTTGACAGAGTTTGGTGGAGTTGATTGAGGAGTTAATGGAGTTGTGTTCAGTTTAACTCAGTTAAACATAGTTGAGCTAGTTGTATCTAGTCTAACTGATTGATACACTAGTGAGAGTGGTGTGAATTAATTATTGATTAATTCAATAATTATAAACTCATAAATCAACTAAAGAATACATCAGTTAACTTCAGTGCATGGACCGTTTGAGTGGAGACCAGTGGAGAGGTAGGTGAAAGAGCAAGTGTGACTATCAGTTGTGACTATACTGGTGCATGAGTTTGCACCACACATTGATGAAGATGCCAATGAGGATTTCACAGTGCATACCAGAGGGATTCAAACTCAGTTTGGGCTAATTATTCATCTTGGATTGCGCAGTAGAGGCAGGCTAATAGGTGGAGCATACTGGAGCATGTGTTTTGCTGGATCTGAGCTTGTGTAGTGTGTAACAATTGGGGATTGTACTGAGAGCTTGTGAGGAGTTTGTAAAATTATTGCTACATGATCTCTATCATTATAATATACAGATAGTTGGGGGTTTTCAGCTTTAATATTTCCCATAAATATTGTGTTTATATGTGTGATTGTTTATGGTTTTAATGTGCACATGCGATTGTTTATATTTCCGCAAATTGATGATCAATAGTAGAAGAGGTTATGTATTATGCATGAAGCTCAAATAGTGTGTGATCAGGATAATCTCGGTGAATAATTTAACAGTTATTCAAATTTCTACATGGTATCATAGCAGTATTGATCATTGGAGCAATTGCAAGACATTGAAGCGGTTGAGTTTTGTGCTAGTGGAATTCGAATTTGCAGCAGTGTTTTCTTGGTGTCGAAGTTGAGATGTCTTTCAACGGATTGCGATTGGAGTATGCCCTTGAGGGTAGCTCGAATTATATTGCATGGAAGGACAAGATGGAGGCGGTGTTGGATGACAATGGGTTGAAGGAGTTCATAGATGCAGAAGTTCCAAAACCTACTTCTACTGATGCTGCCGTACTTGACGCATGGAAAAAGAAGACAGAAAAGTATCGAAGGATTCTATTAGAGGGTGTGAAGGATCACATAGTGTCCAGCCTTCATGGTAAGGCTTCTCCATTCTTGATGTGGAAAGATTTGACAGATTTGTTCCAAAGAAAGAGTGACCAGAGGAAGTTGGCGCTCAACGATAAACTCAGGAACATAAAGATGGAGAAAGGTGACAGTATGCCCAAGTACCTCACGAAGTTCATCCAATGCAGGGATGAGATGGTGAGTGTGGGGGTTACTGTTGATGACGAGGACTTGGTGAGCTTGGCTCTCCTTGGGCTTCCGAAGAGTTGGCATTCCTATCAGGACTCTGTCAATGGTCGGGAGAAATTACCAGGGGCAGATCTTCATCAAGGAACTCTGATGAAGAGAATTGTGCTTTGGCTACCAAAGCAAAGAAGGGGAAGAGCAAGAAAGCTTCTCATTCCAGTGTGAAAGGCAAGAAGCAGGACATGTCCAAGGTGAAGTGCTTTCACTATCACCAACATGAACATTATGCCACAAATTGTCCACAGAAGAAGAAAAATAAGCAGGCTGCTGGATCTGCAGCTGGAGAGACCTTAGCCTCGTAGTTTGAGCTGGATTTTTCACTGATCGCATGCTTGGTCTCAAGTGTGATGGGTTTAGTGTGGTTTCTGGACAATGGTGCGTCTTTTCACATGACAGGAGATCGAGATTTGTTTACTGATATGGATGAGAAAGATCTTGGAGTGCACATCGAGATGGGCGATGATGGTAGATACAGTGCGACCGGTATCGGTACCATTTCATTTGAGAGGGAGTCTAGTAAACCCTTCGTATTGAAGGAAGTGATGCATGTTCCAGGATTGAAGAAGAATCTTATCTCTGTGGCGATGTTAGAAGACAAGGGATATGATGTTGTCTTTAGCGAGGGAAAGGCTTTCCTGCGCAGTAAGGCAACTGGTGAGACCCGGAGGATAGGGGTTCGAGTTAAGAACATTTATCAATTGCAGGTAGATGGCTACGTAGAAATGGCAGGCAAGGCAGAAGGAGTGGTGAGCCGAGATGATGGTGATTTGTGGCACCGGAGATTGGGTCACCTTCACCACGGAGCTTTGAAGATACTGCAGCAGATTTCTACTGGGCTTCCTAAAGGCACTCTTGCACTGTCAGATCAGTGCAAGGGATGTACTTTGGGAAAATTTGTGAAAGGCACCTTTCATGAGAAGGATAGTTGTGCCACAACGATCCTTGAGAGAATTCACACATACGTGTGTGGAACTTTCTCAGTAGCTTCGACAGAAAAGCACAGGTATTATGTGATATTTGTTGATGATTTTTCTCATAAGTGCTGGATCTTCTTCATGCAGAAGAAGAGCGAGACATACTCAAAGTTCTGTGAGTTCAAGGCACTGGTTGAGAAAGAATCAGGGAAGCAGGTGAAGGTTCTTAGGAGCGACAATGGTGGTGAATTCATCTCTGGAAAATTCAATGACTTTTGCAGCGCAGAAGGAATTTGAAGAGAGCTCATAACACCTCATAACCCATAGTAGAACAGGGTTTCTGAGTGGAAGAACACAACGATCATGGGTGCTGCATGGGCGATGTTGCATGATCAGGGCCTACCCATTCACTTGTGGGCGGAGGCATGCAATACTGTAGTATATGTGTAGAACCGTTGTCCTCACAGGATACTTGGCATGAGTACACCCGAGGAGGCGTTTTCTGGTAAGAAGCCTGATATTTCCCATCTGAGGATTTTTGGTTCACCTGTTTACATTCATGTGATGAAGGATTCCAGGAAGAAGCTGAAGTTGACTACAGAGGTTGGGATATTTTTGTGGTATACTGATACGCCTCACAACTACCGTGTGTATTTGCCAGATAGTCGCAAGACTATTGTGCGACGAGATATCAAATTTCATGAGGAGAAAGCCATGAAGTGTTCGCTTGAGAGGGAGCCACACTTGCATGCAGAGGAGGAGCTATTAGTTCCTAAGGATGAGTCTCAGGATGTGGATCATCCACAAGATGAAGTTCATGGAGTGGAAGAGACCACTCAGGCAGCGCCAACCATCAGAGGGTGGAAGCGCACTACAGAAGCTGAGCGACTGGCTCAAGATGCAGAGAAGGTTGTAGGAGCACCTACATCACAGCACAGACAGAGATAGTCACCTGATCGGTACACTAGATACATGGCTCTTGTGAGCAAGTGTATCGTGACAGAGCCATCCTCTTTCGAGGAAGTTGTGGAGGATCCCGCATGGGTAGATGCCATGGTGGAAGGGTATGATTCAATTTTCAGAAACAGTGCATGGGAGATTGTCCCAAGGCTGGAAGCAAAATCAGTGGTGGCTTCAAGATTGATCTACAAAGTGAAGCAGGAAGTTGACGGGAGTGTGGAGAATGTTGGAACACCTAATCCTACATGGGTAGGTGTGGAATGCAAAAAGTCACAATGGAGTCCAAGTGACCTTGGAATATGAAACCAAGAGTCACACCATTGTACTATAAATGTACATCTTTGTATAATGGAAAATAAGAAAGCCTCACGCTTATCCTTCATTGTGTGTTGAGTCTCTTGTGTGTGTGCTCATCTTCCTCATACACCATGTGTGTGCTTCAACATGGTGTTTAACATGGTATCAGAGCGGGCGATTACTAGCCCTGCTCCAAATTGAGTGAGCCATTTGTGTTTATGGCCTGCATATCTGAAAAAATTCTTGGCATTTTTGCAGCACTCAGAAATTGGGAGCAGCACTGCACATTTGAAGCACTCAGAGATTTCTGCAGCAGTGTTTTTGCTGCCATTCAGAAGTGTTTTGGAGAAGGAGAAACATTCAGAAATTGGCAGCATTCAGGCATTGATTTTGAAGAGAAGCACATCTGAAGGTTTTTTCTCTGCATTTTCTGCCTTTAATTTTGCATTGGAAGAGCTGCCGGAATAGTGTTTAAATTTGGGTTTTTGAAGAAGAATTTTCTGGTTTTTAATGGAAAATAATTCTGAGTTTTGCTGAAGATTTCATCATCCCTGCAATTTTCTGCTGCTATATGGCCCTCTACAATTTTTTGAAGAAAATTTCTGAGTTTTTGAAGAAAAATTTCTAAATTTTCTCTGCAATATCTAGAAAAATTTGCTACTGTTTTAAAATCTCTGGGTTTTACTGCAATTTTCTGGAAAATTTCTGATATTCTGCTGCTGGAAGGAAAAATCCTCTGCTATTGCTATTCTTCTCTGCTGTTTTAAAATTAAAACCAAAAAATAAAAAATAAATAAAATTAAAAATTAAAAAAAAATTAGTTCTTGGCGTTTCGGCCTTCCCATCCCTGCTATCCTCACCTCTCAACGCCCTCTCCACCATTCTGGCACCAGCCCCCCTCACATTAAAACCTCGCTACTCCCTATCAGCTATCGGCTCTGCACCTATCCATTTCCTACGCTGATCGAGCCCCCTCGAGCTCCCCCTCTCACAACTCTTGCGCTTCTTTCCACACTCATTGCTCCATCCCTTGTATCTACGCCTACCACTCTCATCTATGCCTACCACTCCCGCCTGCTACCTAGACCCGCTATAACCCAAACGCCCTCACCTCACGCATCTCACACCCTCACTCCTACTCACAACGCAGCCCTCATCTACTCATAGCTCTGTCGACCTCTCTACTCTGCTACTCGGCCCTCATTTCCCAACGCACCCTCATCCCAATCCTCACTGCATACTATATTGCCTTACGGCCCCCTCTCACATCCGCCTACAACGTGGCCCTCACGTCCTGCTCCCCTCTCGCTCGCGTTTGACCCTCCCTCTCATCGAACTAGCCACCTTATCACTCCACTGTAACCTACGCTCCCCTCTTGGCCTTACTACACTCCCACCTCCCCCTTCCATTTCGATTTTAAAAAATTTTCAATTCGCTCTCCCATATAATTCATTCCACCCCTCCCATTTAATTCACCTCACCATGTTATACATATTACATTAAATCCCCACCATTTTTAAATTCCCCTTTCAATTTTAATACCCTAAAATCCCCACCCTTTTTAAATTCCCACCTTCCATTTTAATACATTAAAATCCCCACCCATTATCCCATCCCATCATTAATTCCCTTCCGTCTCTTTTTAAATTTATTTTAATATAAGCATTTTCCCATCCCTTTGAAATTCGTTCCCCCTTTTCCCATATTTCATTTTAATTTTTTTTAATTAAAACCCCCCACCACCATATAATTAATCCCTCCCCCACCATATAATTAATACCCCCTCCATATTAAAAAAAAAAGAAAAAAAGAAAAGAAAAGTCTCCCTCTTCTTTTTAATTATTTCCCTTTCCCTTTTTAATTAATTCCCATTAACTCATTTTTTAATTAATTTTTAATTAAAAAAAAAAAAAAAGCAGCAGAGAGAGGTAGAGAGAAAGAGCAGAAAGAGAAATATGAACAGCAGAATTGAAGAAATTGACATATGAAGAAAATGGACTGTACACATAGAAGAAGAAATTGCAGATTTGCATTGTGATTTGTGGCATTGATTTGAAGGGTGATTTTTTTTGAAGAAATTGACATTTGAAGACAAGTTTGGCATCATTGAAAACAACTCTTTGAAGAAGAAAATTCAGCTGCCTTAAAGGCCTCTTGCACAAATGTTTTCAACTGCACATTTACAAAATATTTTTGCAGAAATATTGTATTGCATTGACATTGTATTGTGAGTAGACATTGATTCTTCATAGTTGCAATCAGTATTTGAGTTGTTGGATTGTTGATTTCCCTCCATCATTTGAGGAGCACACTTTGTAATTTGAGAATTTCTTGAGTCATTTGTATTTCTTGTTGAATTACATTGTAAACGGGTGCATTTTCGGTTGTAGCCGACGCCCTTTATTTTTTGAGCCTAAGTTGTTGAAATGGCCAAAATCAATGAGGCATTAATGTTGTTGAATGACCTCATTCATTCAAATGTTGATGACATGATAAAAATAAGCAAGAATGCTCTTTGTAACATTCAAAGTTGTTTGCAAGATGCACAAGAGAAGATTGAGTTTTTGCAGTTGGAATCTCAGCTTCAGCAAGAAGAACTTCAGCAGAAGAGTCACCATTCTGAACCTGTTTCTGTTCAGAAGATTGTGAAAGACTCCCATTAGCAGCAAGTCAGCAAAGTTCCAGTTGATTCCCATTCAGTTCCTTGTTCAAGAGCAGATTTACATGCAGATGCAGCAGTTCAACTTGCACTTCCTAAGCCCATCATCAGACCTTGGGAAGAGCTTGTCCACAACAAGCACCGAACTGGTCTTGGATATGACAAGGATGTGTCCTTTCATATTCCAGACTACACCAAGCCCATCATATTTCAGAGTGTTGGATTCTTGTATGACAGTTCACCTGTAGCTGTTCTAGATCCTGTTCCACTTCCACAACAGATTGTAAAATTCCAACACTATGATCGAGTTGGCCATATGAAAGATCACTGTTTGATCTTCATATATGCAAGCACTATGGTCGACACACCCATTCTTCAGACAGATGCTTCAGACACAAGCCTCCTGCAAGAATCAAGATTCATCTTGGATGGATCGCTTCTTGGCAATGGGCATCAGCAGCCAAGAAGATGTTTACGACACATGTTAGAATTTGTTCACGGATATTGAGCAAACTTGCAGTTGAGTTTTCGCCATCATCTCACCTTGTCCCTGACAGGGGGGAAAATGGTGGTCATGTACAAGCTTTGACGAAAGATCAAGCGAGCCTGAGCCACAATCTCTCATTCCATGTTCAGAGTTGTAGCCAGCAGTTCAAGCGAGCCTGAGCCACAATTCGTCATTCCGGATTCAGAGATGTAGCCAGAGATATGGATGCCCATGAGCATACCTTCGGTTGGTGGATAACCTAAAACCATCATCTTTGGTTGGTGGATAACCTAAATCCATCATTTTCGGTTGGTGGATAACCTAAAACCATCATCTTTGGTTGGTGGACAACCTAAAACCACCACAGGTAGTAGACCTCCCTTCTTTTAGGTCAAAGGTCTCCCTTTTTTATGAGGGACAATTCCTCTAGCAGAAGCTTTCAGCTTCTTGCCAGTTTGGAAGAGTTCCGGGAACTCCAACAAGTTTTGCATTCCAGTGTTTGTGGTCATCCTAAAACCACCTCTTTTTTCCAACATTTCAGAGAGTTGATTCAGCCAAGTACTGCCATGTATACTTTGCAGATTTGTATTACAACTCTTTTCTTGGACTCACACATATCCCTTCAGATTAAGGGGGGATTTTGGAACACCTAATCCTACATGGGTAGGTTTGGAATGCAAAAATTCACAATGGAGTCCAAGTGACCTTGGAATATGAAACCAAGTGTCACACCATTGTACTATAAATGTACATCTTTGTATAATGGAAAATAAGAAAGCCTCACGCTTATCGTTCATTGTGTGTTGAGTCTCTTGTGCGTGTGCTCATCTTCCTCATATACCATGTGTGTGCTTCAACATGGTGTTTAACAGAGAAGTACAAGGAAAGATTTTTTGCTCGAGGCTTTTCACAGATTGAGGGGATCAATTATGAGGAGACCTTCGCACCTGTCGTAAGGTATTCTTCCATACGAATGATTCTTTCTCTCTCAGCGCAGATGGGGTGGCACATTCATCAGATGGATGTGAAGACTGCATTCCTCAATGGAGTCATTGAGGAGGAGGTGTACATAGAGCAACCCAAAGGTTTTGAGATCTTCAGCAGCGAGTCGCATGTGTGCAGGCTCAAGAGAGCACTGTATGGGTTGAAACAAGCACCTCGTGATTGGTACACATGGATAGACAATTATTTCACTAGACTTGAATACTCCAAGAGTGAGGTGGATCCTAACCTATACCAGATTGTGGTGGAGGGTAAGTTGCTGATCATTGTACTTTATGTAGATGATTTTATTTTGACAGGTGATGAGCTGTTGATACACTCATGCAAGGTTGATCTTGCAAAGGAGTTTGAGATGAAGGACTTAGGCCTCCTCTTCATTATTTCCCTCGGGATTGGAAATATGGTGCCGTAGTGATGGACTCTTTGTTTCTCAAGGCAAGTATGCCCGGAAGATACTGGAGAAGTTCAACATGCATGGCTGCAAGCCTGTTGATACTCCTCTTCCTGGTGGTTGGAGGAAGGAGGATGCTACTTCGGCGGAGGTAGTGGATGCCACTGTTTATTGATAGTTGGTGGGGTCGCTTATGTATCTGGTCAATACATGACCCGACATATGCTATGCTATTAACCAGCTTTCACAAGCTATGGTTAAGCCTACCAAGCTCTTCTGGAAGGCAGGCAAGCATGTATTGCGATATCTCAGAGGCAAATATCTCAGAGGCACATCGGGATATGGATTATGGTACAGACAATCGGATGAGGTGAAGCTATGTGGCTTCACAAATGCAGATTGGGTAGGGAGCCCAACGGACAGAAAGAGCACATATGGGGGGATTTTCAGTATCGGGTCGACAACAGTTTCTTGGTACAGTAGGAAGCAGAGATCTGTGGCACTCATTTCAGCAGATGCCGAGTATATGGCAGCGAGTTTGGCTGCATGTGAGGCTATATGGATGTGGAAGATCCTGGTCGGGTTGTTCAGTTCACACTTAGATCCTACTGTGATTTATTGTGATAATCAGAGTTGCATCAAACTCTCGGTTAATCCAGTATTTCATGATAGATCTAAACAAATTGACATCCGGTATCATCATATCATAGATTGTGTGCAGCGGAAGATCATGTTACTTTCATACATTCCTACAGAGGATCAGGATGCTGATATCTTGACGAAGGCGCTCACCAGAAGAAAATTTGAATACCACAGGGGCAGGATAGGGGTTGCAGATAATCCATATCTTGTTGAGAGGGAGTCTTGAGATTGCAACAAGATGATGAGCTTAGTGGAAAGAATTTTCCTTCACTAAGTGGGCTCGCAGGCTATTTTTAGACATATGGATCATGTTCTATGAGTTGCAGGATGCTATTTGTGGATGGTTGGTCAAGTTGGAAAAAATAGATGGACTTCTATTTTTAGACATACTGGGCAGAATCTACTTTTAGATTGCCAATATAAAAATAGATATGTCGAATATTATTAGCTCTTAATAATATTTGGACTCTAAACATTATATTATTCTCTTGGAGCACTTCAGTTAAGTGCACAGATGTGGCACATGTAGCTGACAGAATGAATTACGCTATTCCTGAGGGTTTAGTGGAGCTATTGCATGGATACCTCAGCTAGAACTTAGGTGACAGAGTTTGGTGGAGTTGATTGAGGAGTTAATGGAGTTGTGTTCAGTTTAACTCAGTTAAACATAGTTGAGCTAGTTGTATCTAGTCTAACTGATTGATACACTAGTGAGAGTGGTGTGAATTAATTATTAATTAATTCACTAATTATTAACTCATAAATCAACTAAAGAATACATCAGTTAACTTCAGTGCATGGACAGCTTTAGTGGAGACCAGTGGAGAGGTAGGTGAAAGAGCAAGTGTGACTATCAGTTGTGACTATACTGGTGCATGAGTTTGCACCACACATTGATGGAGATGCCAATGAGGATTGTGCAAAGGCATTACCGAGGGATTCGAACTTATATTGGGATAATTATTCATCTTGGATTGCGTAGTAGAGGCAGGCTAACAGGTGGAGCAGATTGGAGCATGTGTTTTGTATGATCTGAGCTTGTGTAGTGTGTAACAATTGGAGATTGTACCGAGAGCTTGTGAGGAGTTTGTACAATGATTGTTACATGATCTCTATCATTATAATATACAGATAGTTGGGGGTTTTCAGCTTTAAGCTTTCCCATAAATACTGTGTTTATATGTGTGATTGTTTATGGTTTTAATGTGCGCATGCGATTGTTTATATTTCCGCAAATTGATGATAAATAGTAGAAGAGGTTATGTATTATGCATGAAGCTCAAATAGTGTGTGATCAGGATAATCTCGGTGAATAATTGAATATTTATTCAAAATTTCTACACGTGATGTTAAATTCTGCAGCAAACGGGAGATATTAGTTATTGCTCAATCCATAGACTCAATATTCATATTCATATTGGGAAACATTGGCTTTGACTCTTGAGTAGTTCAATGGGACTGTATTTCTTCCTCCATTTACTTCGTTCTTTGAGAATGACACTTTTCCATAAACTATGTATAATATTTAGCTATTTCTTGCAAAAAATATCTCTGATACCAACTTGATTCCAATTGCATGCTACCAAAACCTACACATCCACAATAATTACAATGAATAAATCTTATATACACAGTCCCTAAATAGTGGTGCAAAAATTACTTAATCAATACAAAAAAATAAAATGATTTCAAGAAATGACATGATAAATCAGGCAGTGGCTCAACTAGTAATTCTAATTTAAAGAATAAGCTTGTACAGTATTATATGAACAACATGAAGCTTTACATCAACACTAACTATCCCATAGCCTACTGACTGTATGAATCCAACTTAACCCTTTTAATATTATAAATCGTGGTATAAATAATACAGCCAAAGGGAAGGTGAAGTATTTCATGTCCCTTCTATTCATATCCAATAGAAAATTATTGTCCAAGTGTTGGGAAGATGAAGAGATAGAGAAGAAGATGGTGACCCTTAATGATTTTTGGGTTTCCATGTGTAACCATTAGATGAGCTTCTCGTACACTTCAGTCTGCCCATTGTGAATTGAATTGGGTGTGACAGAGATGAAAGGCCCGTTCTAAAGTAGTGCAACAAATTAAAATGCAACCTAAATTCTGAATAGTGCAAGTAGGTTTCACTATGTAGTGCTCAAAAGCTTGAGTTTAAGCATGTCCATAACACAGTTCTCGATTATGATTTTGATACATGCCAAAACTGTGCACGAACTTTAAGATAACTTTTTAGGTTGAATTCACTAGCATGATTCCTTCAACCATGGATTTAGTGAATATATAAATCCATCCAGGGTCAACTTTAATTTTATTTTCCATGGATTTGGCCATAGGTCAGAGTTACTCATACTGTAGGTTTCTACTTTGGTGAATTCTTGATGCAAAATTCTGATTTGTTCCTCTTTACAACATTAGTTCATTTAGTTTCTTTGTGGGATGATTGAATTTTTCATTTTCAATATGTATAAGTTTCTATCGGAAATTTGGAAATTTCATATGCTCCTCATTGTGTAGATGGTCTAGCTAATTATGCAATTTGGTTACTATAATAATTTACTCATCTGCAATTAGTGAAATATGATTTATCATTTTGCTTCAACACTGAAGGCAGAAAACTTCCATAAATTTGAAATTTGGAAAATTTTGTAGAGAAATCGCAAGCCCATTAATATTTTTTTCATTTCATATCCCAACACTACTTTTTGTTGTTTCTTTGGGCTTTTCCTAAATGTGTGTTTTAGAATCGAAGTGCCACATTGTTTTCATATAAGAATATTCTAAAGACTTATCCTTTTAGGACTTAGTTTATTTTCTTGGTCATTTTATCTATTTCCAGGTATTGATTTGGGTTTTTAATGAATCCATATAAATTACCAAGGCAGGACATTCAACAATGTTTGTAGAGTGTTGTGGATTGCTTGAAGGTTTTCTTTTTAAGGGTGTACTGTTGTTTGGTCATGCATATCAATTTTGATAATCTTGTGGGACTCTTATTCCATATTCATGTCATTTCGAAGGTAATTGATGTACAGTGAAGCGAGGCTTGCCTAGAATTTGCATAGGAATATGAGCACGTGCTTTAAAGATGTTAATTTCCTTTTTCATCCATATTACTTCAGGCCTATGCCTTTCACCAGATAATGTTTCTGCCCGATTTTATATATCGAAACTATGTGTTAAGGTCCATGGCTATCATTTTTTTTGCCTTTTATATGTTCTCTCTAGTGACATTTTAATGGTATTGATTGATTTGGACTGTTTCTCAATCTATATCAAATCCTAAGGAAGGGCTTTCAGTGATTTTTGTAGAGTGTTGTGTAACACCTTCCAAAGGTTTTCTCTTTTAGGGTTATGGCCTTGTTTTTTTAGTTATGCATATTACTTTTCATTTCTCTTGGACTCTTAGTCAATTTTCTGGTCATCCAATAGATATTTACTGTAGAAAGCATCATTGTTTGCTTAGATGTTGTGAAGGACGCTCAACATGTGCTTAAAATATATTAATTAATGCCTTATTTGTATGGTCCATGGGTATCATTTTTTTTCTGTATATGTTCTCTCTAATGAAATTTCAATGGTATTGATTGCAGGGCGATTAGTTGGAACATTTTGTAACCTGGTAGATAGGTCCGGTCAAAATTCCCTTCTCTCAGACTTCTAGTTATGACATTTGCATGTGAAAAGAGTTTAGTTGAGGGTGAAAAAGGAGCTTTTTGATATGAAATGCCTTAGTATAAACACTAATTTTATAATCAAGGATTGTATGAATCATTATTGTGTCTTTTGTCTACAATATTCTAGATAAGTTATGTTGTAGAATTTGGTGTTATAATATTGGTATTACTAGTAACTGAATTGAAGGTTCAACTAGGATCATATTTACTTTGCACATAAGAAGGCCATAAAGTATATCTAGATGATTAGCTTAGATATAATTCATTTGTAACACAAAACAGGGAACTCTCCTGTCTTGAGGAGGACTGAGTTTCCT
Organism: Pinus albicaulis; assembly: GCA_034641835.2. Lineage (NCBI taxonomy): Eukaryota > Viridiplantae > Streptophyta > Pinopsida > Pinales > Pinaceae > Pinus > Pinus albicaulis. The sequence goes on along the minus strand of CM076578.1, from coordinate 761,607,879 downwards.
ATATCCCAATGTCGATATTTGAAACACCATAGGGAGATGTTATCTTCCCTCTTATATTAATGAGAACCCCATCGACTCCTGCCAGTTTGGGGTTTCGTTTCAAGGCACCATCAAAACAAAAGATGAAGGCTTTTTGAGTCTGAATCCACTGATAAAATTATTGTGGAGTTATATGAATCTACCAACATGATTGTGGACATAATTACCTGGGTCCCTGGGTCGGGAAGAAGAACAAGAATGTCTAAAATTAAATTGGTCCAACAATTAAAGTTCTTACTAGTCTAGATCTTGATTTGGAATGAATTTAATCCCTTTTCAATTAATATGTTTAGATAACATTGCTTTAGCTTTAATTTCCACCATCTCCATTTCACCCATCATCTATTTGGAAGACGACATGATTTTTTTCCAGCCAGATTTCCAACATACGAATTTATACAATGCAAACTAGACCCTTTCAAAAGAGGCTTGCAATGAAATGACTTATGTAATGACTACGACACATACAAAATAGTTGCTTCAGTGAATTTGAATACTTCAAATGACCCTGAAGGCCATTTACCACCACTAACCAAGCCACCATCGTGAAATGGAAATCCAAAAATAGGCAATCAAAAGATTCCAAGCTAAAAAGGAAAAAAAAACAGTGGGAGGGACCCTGGATTCCTCTCCTTTTCATATTTTCTAAGGTTAATATGTTCTGATAAGATAGGGTCCATTATGAAATATTAATCTTTGGCAAGGCATCTGAATGCCATATTTTTCTCTAGATTGAGGCTATGTAGGGAAGTGAACAACGAGAAAGTTGTTGGGCATAGCTCCGCTTAAGTGAATACTCAGCTAAACCCCACCCTCTACAGTTTGATTCCTATAGGTAATTTTTAAGGGCACAAACATGAAATTTATGTTTCATTGAGGCCACTGAATGGAACAAGTGTGAAGGTGGAGCCCCAAAATTCCACCCTCTCAATAATCCTAAAGCTCTGTCCGATGAAGAAATGTCAAAGAGGGAATTTTATCGTTGTTTTCCAATCATATCTTGAGAGTGAGATCCCTGAGGTTCAAGTAGCTGGTGACCGATGATGTTATTCTTCCAAATATTTATATTTTACCATTTCCTAAAACCCAGGTAAATTGATCCATTATTATTGGAATGCCAGATTTCATAAGTCTCTGAATGGATGGTCATCCTTTCGCTTGGAGAATATCATCTGGAGACTAATTTATTTCCTGTATGAAATATTTTTTGCGCAACTGAAAAAACCTTTTTCCACCATTCATACTTCCTTGACACTAGCATTCATAGGAGACTAGCACCCATTGCTAGAATCCTTGATTCCAAGCCCACCATGAGATTTGGGTTCCTAGACAATAGACCAGTTAAACAAGTGAAATATTTGGAGTTAGATTTCCCTCTACTAGAGAAATCATCTTAATTCTTGAGCGAGACTTTGCCTAACAATCATCTGATAAAGTATTGGAGAAAATTTATAGATGGGAAACATCTAAATTATAATTGTTTCTAGGGAGATATTCTCTCCTTGGGAAGATAATAATGATTATGGAACAGTCTCGAGGGAAAGATCATTCTCATGCCATTCATGTTTCTTGTAATGTGTCTATTCTTAATATATTTTCAGAAACACAGATAAATATTGTCTGTCAACTCCACCAAGGAATAAATCATTTGTCCTATTGAATGCAATGTCCTACCACTTGTGGTGAGAAAAAACAGTAGAATTAAGGCAAGGAATTATCATATGGTAGCTCCAAAATTGCTAGAATCAGGACCCATTAAAAATGTCTTGGGAGATTTCATCCCTTCCTAACCAAGAATAGTGCATGGGGGTTTGATGTGAGGAGACAATAACTCAATTTAGTTTTATCAAGAATGAGATGCATGAGTTTGAGTTAATACAAATGATGCATGAAATAGAGGGCCAAATTCTCTTTCTGAGGAGGAGATTAAGTATTTGAACAAAATCAGCTTACTGCACAATCCTACTATTTTCTTTAGAACGATGGTGTTCTTGAATAAGATGAAGTTGTAGCATATTCCTCTCCTTCAGAAGTTCATGAAATTGACTTGGGGAAATTAACGAATGAAATGAAGGGTCAAAAGCTTCTTCTCATGAAATACATTCAAAAATTTTACAGAAAATAAAATGTTTCCCAAACATGTTCTCATAAAGGTGGTGTTTTTGTAGAAGGTAGTTTCGTAGATCCAAATAGTTACATGCCTGATGAGTACTTTAGGCCCATGAAACTACTATTCTTTATGAGAATTAGGATGAATATGCCCAAGAGTCAAGACTTACCACCCTCAAATGTTAATATTCTAGAAGCCTTTTACCAGGAAAAGCAGTTGCCTTGCATATAATCAATGACTGAAGAATTTCCTTTACATCATCCCCAACATTTGAGTTTATGATTACTATTGTTCCTCTCCCCCATCCTTAAAATTTTTTTCACATGAATTCATTATAATTGGTTATAAAGTGACATTAAACTTGTAAATTCAACGAGAAGTAGAGATTAAAAATCATAACAAAGGAGAACTATCAAATATTCTAGGGTCCCTCAAGCCAATGACCACAAAGGAATGAGATGACTAAAATGACTATTGAACCTTAAAGAATCATTTTGCGTCGAAGAAAAAAACCAAGTGAAAATGGAAGTGGAGGTGAAATCCTTAGGATAAATATGCAATTCACTCTCTTTTGTGAGATTAGACTAGGAAAAGCTATGAACAATGTATGTTTTATGGCACTTGTATAGTACCTAAAACTCTGTTTAGACAAAGAAATTTTAAAAGTGCAGGTATATAGAATTCAATATTTGGAAAGGAAAAATTATTATAAGTGAAATGTTTGTTCGTTACAGTAAAAAACATTCAACTATAGTTTTTATTTGCTATGGTGATGGGTTATTCGACCTTTCAGGAAGAACTATTTTTCACTATGGTCTTGCAAGTTCAAATTTTAAAGTGCTAGGATCTCTGGAGATATTGTTATGTCCATGTGCTTTATTTTAGTTGTCCTTGTTTGTATTTCCTAGGAATCAGAATTATGTTTGCATGAGGAGGTTTAGAATCACTTTTATCCATATAAGCTATTCTTGTTTCCTTATAGTCCTATGGAAGAAAAACATATTTCTTGCCATAATATTAGATACTTGCTCGGCATCGCAGAAATTTACATGGTACAATTAAAGTACAATGAAGTATGCTTTTGGTAAAGACTTATCTAGTACTGCCTTGCCCTGTAACATGCTATTGGCCATTTCAAAATTGTCTTGTTTCTTCTCTCCACAACGTAATTCTGCTTGGGTGTGTGTGCACGTAAAACTGCCTCTAGAGTCTAGATGCATTCTTACAAAATTGACCAGTTGATTATAGTGGAACTCCACTCCATTGTTTAATGGAAGGACCTTTATACTTGTACCTTCTTCCTAATATACTACCACCTTAAACTTCTTAATTCAACGAAAGGATGAAATTTCTTATAAAAAGGTGATACCACATCTTCCTAGAGAAATCATCAAGGAAAAATAGGTACCTTGCAACAGGAATTAAGGTTGACATTATAGGACCGCAAATATGCACTGGGCATGCCACAATGAGAAAAAAATGCCAATATATGGCTTAATATTCCACTGACCTTACTAGGAGTCCCAATCCTTAGCATTAATCAATTATTTGACTGAGGTACATAGAATTATAAATGTTGATCCCAAAATGTTCTGGTGATACAGTTGTTTGTGTCTCTTCTTAAAAATTTAATCTCATAAAATCGAGTGGGCCACATTTGTTGTATAATTTATGTAGTATAGCCACTATTTAGGTAAATAAAATGGTACCGTTGAGTACTATCTTGAAAATAATATCTCTCAACATCATTTAGTTCGTAACTACTGTGATTATGGTTTTGTGAATGTTAGTTTCACATTTGAATGGTAATTTGGCATGTTTGTCGCCCATGCAAGTTGGTCTTAGTAAATTACTTAATTAACTAATAGGAAAATTGTTTTCCTATGATTTGACTTGGTTCTAATTAAATAGAAGGATTGGATTTTAAAGAGAAAAATCTTCTATACTTGCTCTAGTTATATTTTATATTGCAATGAATTAGGTCAAAGTTTATTTATTTACTTCCATGCTTGTATAGGACCAGTGGAAGATGATATCTTCAATTGGCAAGTGGCCATTATGGGACCTCCTAATAGTACATATGTTTGTGGTGTGTTTCTGGTGACAATTCATTTTCCACATGATTATCCATTCAAGCCACCTAAGGTATATTTACTATTCATCATGTTTGGTCAGTGCATACTATGAACTACCTCCAATATCCTCTAATTTTGTTCTTTCTGTTTTGTTTTCACTGAAAATAATTGATATTTCTTGCATTTAAAATCCAGATAATTTACACCCAAAAATATTTGTTGATTATCTAAGGCATCTAATCCTGGTGGTTTAGATTGAGTGGTTGGGTGCTGTGAATTTGCAGTAGGTTGTGGGTTCAAGTCCTTTTGGTGGCTTCCTGTGTGAATATTATGGGTTTTACTCATGTCCCCACCAGTTTGGGTTGCCAAAAATTTAACTAGACAGTTTACCTTAGGTACCATCCTTAGAATAATGAGAAATGTTGGATGGGTTTCCATGGGATGTTCATTCAATTGGAAACAAAAAAATATTGTAGTCCTCAGACCCATCTATCTGTGTTAATTTTTCTGATGTCTGATGTAGAATGAAATACTTTTTTGATGGGTATTTGACTGTATTAAAGGATAACTATTAGTGTTATGTTCTATTCATATTCTATTCATTAGATGAGGAGTTCTCCCTTTACATAAAACTAAATTTAGCATGGATTAAAAATGTTTCCTTGTTTGTGTTACTTCCATGCTAGGATAATTGGAAAAACTAAGCTTTAGACAATTTTCTTCCAAAATTTTCTATGTGAATCACTGTGAAAACTTACATTCTCTTACATTCATATATTTTAAATATCAAATTTTGTATATTCAATCAAATGGAAAAATGTTGTGATTTCATTGGTTTCTTCCCCACCAAAAAACTGTATATTTACTATCTCAATCAAAAATGAAAAATATGCATAGGTATGTGCCTTGTAGCACTAGGTATTGCTCATTATGAGCATGAAAAATTATAAAAAACTGACAGTTATATTTTTACATTCATCCATATAGAGAGATTCCATTAAGGGTTTACATTAAAATCATTTACATAATCATCAGATAATTGCATATTTCTTAGCCACATTATGAAGTTACTCTCCTTTAGTCTAATTTATTAAGCAAGATATGCAACAATGCTCACAACAACAGTACATCATAGTATGCTTCAGAACAGTGCCAATAAATTCCAAAATGGTGCTAACTACCAATATAAATTTGTTCAACATAAGTAGTTTCAGATACATCATAGTCCAAAAAACTTAGTAGTATACATTCTACAGAACGAACCTAAAAACATAAGAATTTTGAAATACCTTCAAACCTAACGGAAGACATGTCCGTTGGAGGCTTATTTTTATGCTTCCTTGGCTGAATCCAAATCTTTCTTGACCAATTATAATTTATCATGGAGGAAGATGGATTGTATCATGTTCCATTTGTCTTCCACAATTTGATTTAACTGTTTTCACCTTGTTAAAGGCTCCATGTTGTTTACCCTTGGAGGAACTTCCTACCATATTGCTGAGTGTATTACATGATGCCTTGAACACATTTATATAATGTTTCTGCTCCACCAGGTTACCCATTATAGTTAAAATTAGGGAGGTGACATGTTTGTAACTTTGTACTGCTCATATTTTCTCAAAAGTGGCAAAAATTGAGCTTTGGTTTCTCATTATTTCATCCTCATGTCTCCGCAGAGAAATCCATCTGAATAGGGAAATCAACAAAATCATAGAGCAAAGAATAAATTACGTAGGATTCTTAACTGTCGAACCTTATCACAATACGCAGGTCACTTTCACTATAGGAAGAGAAAAATTAGATCATGATTGTCCCAACAAGTGCTACCTAGACATAACAAATTAGTGAATCCAAGAAAGCAACAAAAGGTCTAGGGTAAAACTTTTGTACACCCAAACGTGTAACAAGAAACAAATAGCCAGTCGTAATTTTGATTAGATTCAAACTGGTTCTGATTTTATCACACTTGAGGTTTGCAATAGCTAGGACTCAAGACAAAGTAGCCCAAAACCCCACTAGTACCATTAATGAACTGAAAATTATTGAATTGAAAGATAGAATCCCCATTGAAAAACACATAATTAAGCTCCCAAAAATTGAGATGAGAAGCTAACCCAATACCTAACACACCATGAGGAAGAAAGGAAGAAGGTAATGGTGACAACTTACCTATTTGAGGAGAGAAATCGAAACCATCAACCAAACCAGGTGGCTAAAAATCACCAAACTGAGCCTCACATTGAAGAACTGCGGTTTCTATTTGAGATAACCAAACCATAAATCCATAATCCACCAGAGCTAAATGGAAATAAGTTTCCAGTGAATCATCCTATTTTTTGATGTCTTTACTAGAAGAACTGCTTTCTCTTGTAACATTTATAGTTTCTTCTTCTTTTTGCTGCACTGCTTTATGGGATGTGGGTTTAATGCCAATTTTTCTCCCTCTTCTCAAAGATTTGGATCCACAACATATACACTTGGTAACAATTTTTTGCATGTTATTGAGGATTTTATGGACTATAATAATCTTGCTGCAACCTGCTTTAGCGGTTTAGGAGCCTTGGACAACACCATAACACACTTGATGTCTTCCATTTTGAGGACAAAGGATGTAGAATGGAGAATCACAATCAGGTTCCAAGGGCAAGTCTCCTTAGAACAATGCTGCTAGGTCAGAGGCAATGCCAATTTCTCTACCTAACACATTGGTTCCTTATCATAGAATAATTATTATGAAGGATTTTCCTTAGGCTCTATCTCTTCGCACATATGCTCCTTGAAATAATACATGGCTATATGATTTGAAGAAAGTTCTTTGCCATTTTTCTTGTGCACTATATTCAGAAGATCAAAAGACTTTGGTGGTGGGTGGTTTGAATTTTTTCACTTGGAACCGTAGTCACGAGTGATATTATTCACAAAGATCCAACTTTTTATTCTGTTCTAGATGTTACTAGTCTGCCTAATGATTTTTTGGATGCCATCATGGTTGGTGTCCTCCCTTTTGCAGATGCAATAGCTTTTATACCACAATTCTCAGATGATTTGTGACTTAATAACCACATACTTCAAGCTGTTAATGATTGTGGTTCTCTAAGATATTTTTTGAAAATGTTTACATAAAAATCCAACTTATAGGCTTTGGCAGGTGATAGTCCTAGGTCCTTATCATCTATATTGGATGATGTGATATGACATGATGCTTATTTGAGGGGGCATGGTGTGGATGTATTAATTGAAATATTAAATACTATTGAAAAAATTGGATTTAGTGTTGAAGTATCTTCCCTATTGCAAGAATTTTCTCTCTCTTATGTGCATGTTCCCATCGAGACTGATTTAGAACAGAAAACAATTAGTTTAGTGGATGGAGACGAATCATCGAGGGCAACATCTAAGTTAGGGGTTGATACTTCTGCTGAAATTTTTTCTCTAAACATGGAATCTGTTATCTTCCTTTAAGACTAATTTTAAGACTGGAGATTGGTTAGTTCCCTAGTATGGTCGCTAGTATGTTATCACTTAAGTAATTTCTTAAGTTGTGGGATTTGAGTTTCTAGTCTAAGAGCACTAGAGGTAACCACAAACCTACTTCAAATTTTTGGATCTAGCCTTCCTAGAATTTAGAGAGGGTTCTCTCTTTAAGATTTATCTTTTTTTATTTATTTATGTTTTTAGGCTATTTATGATATAACAATTGGTTTTGTGTTGAAAGGTTTTGGTGGGAAAAAATCACTTAGATGTAAACTAGAGAGAAATCAACTTGTCCACTGGGCTATGGAGTCTAAATCTAGCTAGCAGCACTAGAAGTCAATGCAAAAAGGTAAAAATGTATTCAGGGCAAGATAGATAACCCTCAGAGATTTGGAAAAGTGTTTTTTGGTGAAATGGTATGATCAGGATAAACGACTATGAAGGATCCTTTGATCCAAAAAATGGAAGAAGGAGGAAGGGGTTAAACGGGAGTAGGAGCAATCAAGAATTCCTAAAACCAGAAATCAGTAGAAAACATTAAAATGAGAACTAGTTAAAAACAGGGAGCACTAGACTAACCTGTAGTAATATTCCTATTTGCACATTCAGATAGAACAAACACATATAATGAATTGCATGAAACTCAGAAAATAAAACAATGACAAGAAGAAAGTACCTCACTCATCAGCTTATCACAGGGATCCTGAGTTATGATGCTAGTTATCTTTGTCCAGTCTACTACATAGAAATAAACACATAATAGCGTCCAATGTTCAGCAAAAAAGTCTATAGTAAAGTATAGCAATTTTATTCCACACTCAATTCTTCAAATGTAGAAGTATTTATACAAAATGCAGTTACAAATATCCTAGGAGAAATCTAGGAATATCTTTAGGAAATAGAAAATATCTTTACAATTTAAGAGGGACAGCTGCTTAACAAATCAACAAGTTGTCCTCTTATCCAAATAAAATAGAACTACTTTGTCTAATCAAGGAGCTTTTGAGTGATTAGTTGTCCTCTATTTCTAGCTGCTAGAAAATATCTTCATTTGAGTTGCCTTAGCTGATACTCTTTCATATGATACTCTTTAACATTGCTATTTAACCCTGATATACTTTTGACCAATATTTCCACTGTTTTACTGCCGTAAAAATATTTCTTTTTGCAATAAAAAATTAGCAGACTGTCCTTTTACTTCACTGTTTGTTTTTTACTGTTTTTAAGGTAATTTTCTTCACTGTTTTACCTCTCATTTTTACATTAAATCTCTAAATGTTTGCCACTGTTCTTCACTGGGAATTTTGACATTCTTTAGCTTTCTAAAATTCTCATTTGCCTCCGTGTATTTAGCAAAATTGGGTTTGAACACAAAAAGATGTTTGATCTCATGTTGTAGAAAGAACAAATCTTCAAAGTGTTGAAGGAGGACTTTTCCTGTGGGAGTGCCTTGTGGCAATGGTTTGCTGACTTGCTCCTTGAAAAATTCTCTGATCTTCTTATCATAATCTTTCTGGGGCATTAGTTTTTCATTGAAGACATGAATGTTTGGCAAGCCCTTATATCTTAAGTTTGTATTATTTCACCATAAACTTTGTTATGGCAATGTTCATTGATTCACACTTCTCTTCCAGGTAACTCATCAATTTTTTCTTTGTTTTAACCTTTTTAATCTGTAAAATGGTTTTTTTTCTATCCAATACCTGTAATTCTTCCCATTCTTCTCTATTCTTGCTATTCAGGAATGTGATGAGTTTTAAAGCCTGAGCTGGCTTATCAGTTAACTCATGATTTTTTTCTGAATCTTTTCCTGAGCTGCTAACAATAAGTCTCTCTACTCATATATAATCTAAATTGAAGGCCATTAAGCGTGAATGGCTTCAATTATGTTTGTCCATAAATGATTCTTTATAAATGAAATTTTCTTAGTGAATGTTAGATCTTTTTGTAAACCCTTGATTTGTTCCCCAAGTCTAATTGCCTTCTGTTCATGTGTTTTAGCATTTATTTGAGCTAACTTATTTGTGGCTTCAAGATTTTCAATCATCTTCTTTAGACTGTTGATTTCATTATTTTTCAAAGAAAATTCCTCCATAGCCTTTACAATATGACCTGCTCCATCTATTTGTTGAACCCGTGTTGTAGAAGAATCTGTGTTTGAAGTAGTAGTTGAACGCACTGGCACTGTAGTTGCCATTGGTTCCTTTAGTGCTAGCTTTTCTCCTAATGTGGAAGCCACTGCTGTGGTAATCACTAGTATAACTGAAGGAATGATAGGAGTGTCAGTTTCTTTCACAGTTTCCTTCTCTTGGACAAGATGGTCCATTTGAGATTCCATTTCCTTCATCTGAGCAGTTATTTTGAGGATGAGATTCATCATATATTCTTTTTCACTTTGCTCTTGAAGGATTTCTTTGGTCTATGGATGCTCACTTTGAGGAAGCTTAAGTTGTTTCCTCAAAGCTGCAATATCATCATTCTTTTTCTTGATCAACAATTATGTTGCTTGAACGTTTGAAGAATCATATCCCACCTGTAAAATTAAATCTTCTAAGGCTTTAATCCATAGGTCCTTTACATACAAAGATCCTTTGTCTAGCTTAATTTGATCCTGCATGTTAAGAATAGTATTATGCAAATTGGCAGCACTCATTGCCTTTGTCACCACAGTTGAATACAACATTTTAGAGCTATATCTATGAAATTCAATTTGGTCTAGCTCATGAACATTTTCAGTGTCTACTTAAAACTCCACCTTTTTATAATCTGCCACTGTCTTTGGTGCTGAAATAGTTGGTTCCAAAAATGACATAATCATTTTGTTTATAGAATAATCAAAGGCTGTCGGTAGCCTATTTTGATTCCCTGTTTTTTTCTTGAGGAATTGAGAATATATCTCTGATTTAATTTCCTCATTCTTCTGCTTTATATGTTTATATTTTTCCTTGATATCTAAGTCTTTTTCCTCAGCTATCAGTGAGGAAGCGACCTCTATATTCTATGGCTTTTCAATCATTTGAGTATCATTTTTACCTGTAGTTTACTCTTTTTCAATCTGTGCAAGAGTTTCATTGATTATCACTGTAGCTTCATCATTATTTACCTCTGGCTCATTTGTATCCTCAACATCATTACCTTCTCTTTCCCAATTGAACTGAATCTAAGCCTTTTATTATAAATTAGTTTGAATTTAGTTTCTGAAGTTGTTTCTGCTATGTATGCTCCTTCTTTCCTGCCTCTTTTAACTGAAGTCTCTGGCTTCTTTACAACTTCAAGGGCTTGTGTTGTAACCATTTTTCCTGGTTTCTTTGTATTAGTGACTGTATCTATCAGTGTTTTCTCCACCCATTCTTCTTGATTGGAAAAATTCTCAATCTCTATCTTGGGCTCATGTATGAAGGGTGTAAGTTTACATTTTACCCTTAAATTGCTCAGGATCCCTTGAGGATCATAGTTCCATAGAAAACTTTCTTGAAATTTGAACTCTACTAGTCTCTTTGAGATTTATTTTTCTGCCTCTCTGTTATTTATGATGAAAGGACCAACTTGATTCTTCAACTTGAATTGATTCTTTTTCCTTGTAGCTAAGAAGTTGATAGAGTCAGAATTGAGAATCTGTCTTAAATATTCCAATGCAAAAATTCTCATCTTCATGTATTTTGGCAACTTATAGGGTAATAAGTTGGATCCAAAAATTCTTATCTCTGTATGCTTTTCATAAAGAAACTAGTCTCCCATTTTATTATGTTATGATAGTTGCAATATCCTTTTCATTTCTTCATTGACTCTGGGCTGCTCTGCTTTGTACAAAATGTTCATTGCTAGATGCAGAAAGGGGTCTGAAAATTTTGGATAAGTGAACTCATTATTCTCTTTCCTGAGCAAGGAAGTCCAGAAGACAATGGACATACGCTTTCCCTCTAAGTCCATATTTTGCAATGCAATTTGAAAATTATCAGCTTGGAAGAATAAAAATAAGTGAAACAAGTAGGATGAGAATCTGAAAACCCCTTCAGTGGGTAGTTTGGTCGGTTGATGATGAATACTGTTTGCTATGAATGTGGCATAATAAAAAAAGAGTTTTGGAGGTTGGCTTGGAGATAAGGTAGATAGAAAGCCAAGAATGGATTCATCAGTGAATCCATCTGTAAAGTATCCCATTATAAAAGATAGCACTGAAATAATATTCCTAGACCCTTCAGGAAATTTGGCAGTGGAATAAGGAGGGTTCAACTTGGGAATGTCAACATGGGAAGGCAAAAAGTCTTGAAATATCATAAACTTCTTTGGGAAATCCAGGCCTAAGTACAACTAGGTCAAAAATTCTATAGATAGAGAGACTGGTTGAGGATCTAACTGTAATTGCAGCATTTGATTTATTGACTCTGCTGTAATGGTAAAAAGGATCTCTTTGTCAGCATTAACAATAGCCCTTTGGTCTATCTCATAATTTTTTTGATATAGTCTGACAAGGTCTTGTCCAGGGTGGGTCAATGGAACCACATATTTAGGAAAATGAGTCTCCCAAATAGGCATTTCATCCTTGTCTTAGTATTTATCATAGCACCAATTATGTATTTCTAAAACGTTGAATTCTACCACTGGATCAACAATATTATAATCCATATAAGTCAATGGAAGGGTTTCTTCAACAGCTACAGGTGGCTGGAGGGGATTTACTGATACAGAGGATTTAGAAGTGACGACTGGAGTAGATTTAATAGCTTTAAGTGTTATAGGTTTAGGAGTTTTGGATCCTCTAGGCTTGGTTGGTTTAGAACCTCCAGGTTTAATTGTGATTTGTTTTTTGGTCATTTTGGACTAACTACTGCAAGATTAAATTGTTTGCAGGAGTGAATTTTCTTAGTGAGAGGATATAAACTATAATAAGACAGAAAACGAGGGTTTCCTGAATATATTAACTGCAAAAAAAGGGATTTTAGGATATCTAAAGGCTTTAAAACTTTTTCTGTATGTGAAATTGATCTTCAAAGGTCACGAATTGAGAAAATTGGCTTAAAAAGTGGTTTTTTCGGATACATAATTTTCTGGAAAAATTGGCCAGGGTTTGGCCTCCTTTTTTGTGTTTTTGTGCAATTTCTTCAGGTAAAACCCTTAATTGAAAACTTGGTTCTATTACAGAAGGTTTTGAATGGAATTTGCAGGTTTTAAATTCATCAAAAAATACCTTTAAATGCAAGTATTTGGTTGATTGAAGGGTTCTTAGGAAATCACGGTTGAATTTGATGTCTGGTTTGGATTACTGGATCAAGAAAATGGTCCTGGTTAACATTTAAGGTTTGAATTCGTGAATTTTGGGTATAAGCTGACAAATTGCGGCAAAAAGTTATTACACATTCTATCAAAGCTTTTACAGTTTTGAATGCGAAAATAAAACATCAAAGTGTTATATCAAATGTTTTAAACTTTGATATGAATCACCAAATAATGCATTAACTGCGAGTCTTATCAAATGGCAGGAGCAGTTTTTATTTTTAAAATGCAAAACCGGCTGCAGTTTTCACATTGGGTTCAAGCGATAAGTGGTTTTTTCTGAAACGAATGCGATCCTATGAGAGGATGCCACATCACAGGAGGTGGAAATAGTGAAACAACCCATTTCACGTCCGTTTGGGCTTCGGGCGAATGATTACTTTGTGAACGCGATATCATTTTTCCACCATTGGATCTGATAAACAGGAGTGAACGATCATGATTTTCTTGGAAGATGTGGCCAAAAAGATTGTGGGACCAGGCTTTGAATGTATAAGCGGGGTTTATCAAAGGTTTCATATATGTAAATTTGGGATTTATGTATATGGTTAAAAAGGGTTAAATAATGGTATATATATATATATATATATATATATATATATATATATATATATAAAGAGTTATATATATATGGGCGGAGGTGCATGAGGCGGGTTATATGGCTAATTTATGCACAGTGAAGTTAATTTTGCACCTTGGGTTAACTTTATATAAGGCTTGGGGCTTTATATAATGGGGATAAATATGAAAAGGGTAAGGCTTAAGTTTTGTGATGTTTTAACCTTAGCCTTAGGTTAAAAAGGTGACTTTGCTTGCAAAGAGGTGGATTTTTTTGCAGATGTGGGAGTTTCCAAGATTTTTCAACCTTATAGAGTGATAAAACATTTTTCATACTTAGGCTAAAAATGCTATGAGCGGGGTACATGTATTTTATTAAAAAATACATAGGATATGCGTGGAAAGCCACATTTGAATATTTATTTTATTATATAGTTTTTAGACTTATTGAAGGGTCTAATAACCATGGGGGGGGGGTATTTAATTAAAGTTAGTTTTAGACCAAAGGGGGTATTATTTGGGTTTTTAATTTAGCACGTGGATATTAACTTTGGTCTAAAAATTTTATAATAGTGGGTTTTAGGGGCTATTTAGATATAAAAGGAATTATATAGATAGGATAAGGTATTTTTTAGGGAATTAATAACATAAGTTAAAAGTTAATATAAAAAGGGGAGATGGAATACACAAAAATGACCAAGTAGATTGAATAAATAAAGCATAGCTTATTATTTCATCATTTCACCAATTTACTTAGAATATAGTGTTTTTTTAGGGTTTTTTTATTTTTATGAATGAAGGAAGTTAATTAAATGGGATTTTAAGTTTCATTAAGTAAGAATGATTCTTTACTTATGAAGATGACTTAAATGTATGAATGAGGGATAAATAATGGTAAAGGGGATTTTATCATAAGAATTCAACATTTTCCACTATCCAGTCATCGAGCCTTGAGTCCGGTCCCAACAGAAGTTAGAGAAATGCTCTAAGCCTCTTTGAATGGAAGTATAGAATACTGAATACCTGTAGGGGAAAGGAAATTAGTGATTTTTTCCCGGTGATGAATATTACATGATTTTCCCACTTCTTTCTACCTACCCAACATTACTCTAACATTTTTTCTTCTTTTTAGCAGGTTTATTTAAGCTTGCTACCTTGAAACATTTTATTCTTTTGAAAGCATAAAACTATCTAATTCTACCTTATTTCATCCGAGGGCTCATATTAAACTGATGAGCTCCTCATTATTCTCTACCTATCTACTGATTTGTCACGATTAAACTATCTGACAAAACTTTATTCACTATCTAAAACATGGAAATGGAAAACATGACAAGTCAAGTTTAAACAGTTTAACTCATCATGGATTATGGCATTTATTGACACTCTACAATAATCATTTGCAAAAAGTAAAAAGTAGTGGAATTTGGAATTGCACACTTTCATGTTTTATTTTCATGTTTTTTCTTTTGGGGTCTATATTTTTTAAGTCCTTTGATATTTCTTGTAGGATTTTTTTTACCCTCTTTTTGTTTTTTCGATTTTATTTTTAAAATATGGGAAACAAATTGTAGAAACCAAGGTATGTACTTATTTTACAAGAATATCACAATTTAATTCAATATTATGAATCCTATATTTATAGGACCCTAACAACAGCTTCACATGTGGATGGCATTTCCTGGTGAAATGTCAAGAACTATAGGACTAGTAGCCTTCAATTTTGACCATGATGATCCAGTAATTGTCTTTTGTTTTCTGCAAAAAATCATATTTATGATATTTTTCTCTTCAAAGCTTAGGGACTTTTCTCCAGGCTTCAACTTTGGAAAGAAAATATCCAATCCAATCTAAAACTTCAATGTATATTTACAATGATGTAAAAAGTAACTGGGACTAACGATTTGTTAAGTCAGAAGAATAGTAGTGTTTGAGCATTCTACCATTAACTATTCCTTCTTGAATATCTGTTCCATCCAAATCTTTGATGACGAAAGAATTGTTACCTCTATATCCATAAATTAAATAAGGTCCTTTCCATACAAAATCAAACTTCCCATGCTTAACTTTGTCCTCTCTCATGGAATCTCACTTTAACACCTGATCTCCAACGTAAAAGTCATCTTCTTTACTTCTTTTATATAAAAAATTCTTGATTTTATCATGAATGACTTGGGATTTCTCATAGACTTCTTCCCTTGTTTTTTGTAGATGAATAGTTTGATTTATCCTCCTTTGTATATCATTGATTTCCACTTGTGATTCTTGAATGATATTCATTACTGGAACACCTAAGGATGATGGGAAAACTGCGTCCATACCATAAACAATTTGATAAGGGGAAGTGCCAATTGAATTTTTGGTAGTAAGTCTATCTTCCCATAAGGCATAGACTAACTTTTTATTCCAAGTCTTTTTGTTATCTTCAAGTATTTTTTTAATGATATTTACAAGGATTTTGTTTGAAGATTCAGCTAGGCCATTACCCTGAGGGTAATAAGCAGTAGAGTGGCCTAGGGTAATATGGTACTTGTGACAGAAGGCAATCATTTTCTTAGATTTAAATGCTGCTGCATTATTAGTAATTATTTTTTGAGGGCATCCAAATCTAGATAAAATGTTGTTTTCTATGAAAGAGATAATGACTGTGTCAGTGGCTTGTTTGGTAGGAATGGCTTCAATCCACTTAGTAAAGTAATCTGTGGCATTCAAAATATACTTATGTTGGCCAGAGGATGGGGGGTGAATTTCTCCAATGAAGTCTAAACCCCATTGTTGAAATGGAATCTCAGTTGAAATTGGCTTTAAGGGTAAAGGTAACAACTTCTTTTTTCCTTCAAAAATTTGACATTTGTAACATTTGTAACAAATTTCTTAACATCAACAGATAAGGTAGGCCAGTAAAAACAAGCTCTAAGGATCTTATCTGCAGTACTTTTCCAATATAGATGCCCTCCACAGTCACCTACATGAAATTCTTCAAGAATTTTGTTAGCTTCTGCTTTTAGTAAACAATTTAGTAATATCCCACGATGTTCTTTCCAAAAATGCACATTATCTAAAATAAAAAATCTCATTTCTTTAAGTTTAAGAAATCTGGCTTTCGTCCTTGATAATCTAGGAGGAGCTTGTAATTTTGTAATTACAAAGCTAATATATGAGTACCAAGGTGAATCTAGAAAGGCTTCACTGATCATTGGAGTCATAATCTCTTCCTGGTCATAAATATGAGCAATAAAATTTATGTCTAATGCATTACAGTTGGATTCAACCATTAATATGGCTAATCCTTGTCCTTTGATGAGTTTTTTTGGTTTGATTTCTATGTCATATTCTAGGATAGTTGCAATCCACTTACCTCTTCTTCCATCAGGGCCATCCTGAGTAAGAATGTATTTAACTACAGAATTAGGGACATAGGAAATTATGTGGGAATAGAGAATGTAAACTCTGAAATATTTTATGGCCTTAACCAAAGCTAAGGCTTGTTTCTCCATTATGTTATATTTCCGAGGTGCATCACCTTGATCATTATTCTGCAGTAAAACTGCAGCAATGGTATGCTCCGATGCAAAGGAAAAAAATTATAAAGTCTTTTTTGAAATCTCTGTTGATTAAGACTGGTGTTTTAGTTAAAGCCTGTTTTATGGAATGAAATGATTGTTTGGCTTCAACAGTCCATTTTAAAGTTGAGTCTTTTTTAAGCATATTGTTCAGTTCTCTAATGATTTTAGCTAAATTTGAAATAAATCTTCTAAAAAAGTTAATTTTACCTAAGAAAGCTTGTAATTCTTTGATATTTCTAGGTGGATGAATGTTCAAAATTGCTTCTATCCTACCAAAATCAATTCTAATTCCTTATTTTGAATTATATGTCCTAGTAACTTACCTTCTTCTAGTCCAAAGAGAGTTTCCTTGGGATTTAAGGAGATGTCAAATTTCCTGCATTTAATAAAGACCCGTCTCAAATGATCCAAGTGTTCATTATTTGTTTTGTAAAATATAGTAATGTCATCTAGATAAATTACCAAGAAGTCATGAATATCCTTTGCAAAGACTATATCCATAGCTCTCTGAAAGGTTGCTCCTACATTCATCAGACCAAAGGGCATTTTCACATACATGAGTGTGCCCCAAGGAGTGGTAAAAGTTGTTTTAGATTGTTCTTCCTATTGAACAAGAATCTGGATATATCCTGAAAAACCATCTAACAAAGATATTCTAGAGGAACCAACTACCCTTTGTAATATATGATCCATTTTGGGTAAAGGGTAATTATCCTTCAAAGATATTTTGTTAAGATTTCTAAAGTCAACACATAATCTAATTTCACCTGTTTTCTTTCTTGTTGGTACTAGGTTTGAAACCCAATCAGAAGATATGATTGGTGCAATAATATGAGCATCGTAAATGCGTTTTACTTCCTTTTCTATCAAAGGTAATAGAACAGGATTAATTATCCTCAATTTTTATTTGAATGGTTTTTGATCATATTTTATAGGAATTTTATGTTGAATTATGTTTTTGCCATAAGCTTTAAGATCTTCATAACTCCAAGAAAACACATCTTGATATTCCTTTAAAAGATCAATGTATTGTTCCTTTTCTTGTTGAGGTAAATATTTATACAGTTTAATCATTTTTTTGTTTTGATTCTGTCCCAATGTTACATTCCTCAATGTCAAACCTAACTGGATCCATTTTTGGCTTTTTAGGCACATCATTGGAATCAAAAAGGTCTTCGAAAGGAGTTAATCCTTTAGGAAAAATATTATCTTTTAGATCTAACATTTCAATTTCTTCTTCAATGATTTGCTCAATATCTACCTTCTCTAACTTATCTATGTCAAATTGAGTAAATACAGCGGGTTTTTCAAATTTATGTACATCTATGTTATCTATTTCACAATTAAAATCTGAATCTATATTACAGTCTGTATCTATTTTACAATTTTGAAATTCTTCCTCATTATTTAAAAAATGGTAAATCTGTTCATCTTGAGAGAAAATCTGCCAGTACTTGAGGTTATCTAGGATAATTGGTCTATGTTTAACCTTAGAAGTATACCTATGAGTTTGTTGGAATGGTAAGTTACAAGTACTAGCAAAAGTTGTTAGACAGTGTGCTTGAATGCTTTGTTTTCTGGGTATAGAAGCAAACTTGCATTCCAATAAATCATCAGTTAAATAAATTGTCGTATCTCTGTATCTGGCTAGTCTAGGATTATAAATAGAATAATCTCCATTTATTTGCTTAATGATCAATTCTGAATATCCCATGATTAGTATTATTTTTCTTCCTAAGTTTCTGATGATCTGGAGGCATAGAATGAGTGCCTCATACTCTGCCATGTTGTTGGTACATTTGAAGTTGAGTCTGAAGGCATGTCCTTATGAATGATTAGTTTCCATATTTGTAATCCATACTCATGCTCCTTCTTTGTTTATAGAGCCATCAAAGACTAAGTGCCAAAGGGACTCATGAAATATGTTGTCATTGTTTGGTGTTGGATTTTTATCAATTAGTTCAGTTTGGATTTCATTGTTATCAGAGTTACATAAAATGAAAGAGTCAAGGTCAGTTGGTGTCGAATAAATGGGTTAATTTATGGATCTCTCAGCACTACTGACCATGAATTTCATTAAATTTTACCTATGTAGATTTTTGGGTTGACCAAGCACTGATATTGTAGCATATCTCATGTCCAATTGTAGAGATCCCTGCAAATTTTCTCCCCATGAGCGAGAAAGAAGCATACCATACTTTGGTGGGATGTCAGCTACTACAATTTCCATTACCATACTCTTACTAGGGTACTGAGCTAAATTCACACATAAGTCTTTAATTAATCCAAAGCACTTAACTTTTCTAGAATCAAATGAAAACAAATCTTTGTAAGGCCTGGTTATTTCTAGATTAAGTGTTTCCATAATAGCTTTAGGCATTAAGTTATGGGAAGCTCCTCACTCTAACATAGCATTGTGTAAAATATGATCATTGGTGGTAAGACTAATATAGAAAGGAGGGACTGATCCATATGAATGCTTTCCATTCACATCAGGACCGAAAATCAACTCTGTTTGATCATCATTCAAATTAATGGCATCTTCACAATCATTCATATTCAAAGTTAACCAATTTTGTTAAAGGAATAGGCATTTTTAACTTAGCAATTTCAGACTAAATATTGAATGAGGATTGAGATTTACTAATTTGTACTAATTAATATTTAGTAACTGTAATCTGAGTTGGTTTTTCTTAATTTTCAATAGTTGTATTTTTATCTTCAATTGTCTTGACATTCTCTGTCTGAGTTTCTTGAGTTTTGCTGCTTTTTATTTTATTTTCAGGGACTATTTGTGTGGCAACAGAGGTTTTATCAGACTTAGAATTATCAGTAGGTGTTATGGGATTATCTGTTCTAGGATTTGTTGATTTAGGATCAACAAGAATCTTTTTAGGATCAGAATTTGTTGTTTTTATTGAATTAGAAGCTTTAGCAGTATTAGATTTTTGTGTATCTTTGGAAGATTGAACTAATTCATCAGTAATATCAACAATCTTGGGACTTGTTGGTTTTCTAGGACTGGAAGGATTGGAATTTTTCTTATTTTCCCTTGGGAAAATTTGCAAAAATTTTATTTTTGGGGCTTTTACATTTTTCTTATTTTGATTTTGGGAATTGTTTTTTGTAGAAGACTCATTATTTTTCTTATGTATAAGGTTATACTGACTGTGTATTTCATTTATGGAAAAGTCATAACCCTGTTTGTAGTCAAAGGATTCATTGGAGTTTAATTTCAGTTGTTGAAGCTCAAAAAGTTCCAGATCTCCCTGAGTGAGGAAAATGGCGTTGTTTTCATCTATTCCCATTAGATGATTGCTGTCATCCTCATCTTCATCATTATTTTGAGAAATTTTAGCATATTTCTCTTGAAATGGCGGCCTAATGTTTTGGTATGGAGAAACTTCTTTAGCTTTTCCAAGGTTATTATTTTTTCTGAAATTGGGATTTCTGATCTGAGGTTGATTATCCCATTTAGGTTTTCTATCTATATTATCTAATATTTATACCACCCTTTCTAAAGTTTAGCAACTAAATCCAATTTAACATTAGAGTTTGAAATTTCTTCTTTAATTGTAACTCTTCTTTCATTTCTAAGTCTGGGTTTGCTAGCTAAAATGTTAATTTCTACACTAACAACATCTAATTGTACTTGTTCTAATGTTTGAGAATCTCTTTCATTTTAATTGATAGGCCATATATGTATCAAATCGATTAGGGAAATTGAGAAGAACATAGTAAGGTGTAGGTTTAAGAGCTGCAGGAATAGAATTATAGACACTGTTATACCTAGTGAAGTATTCTTGGACAGACTCAGTGGGAGATCTTTTCAAAGCATCAAACTCAGACAAAATTTGAAGGGGGTTATTTTTCTTTTCCCATTTATTTAAAAATATTCTATGAAATTCAACTAAAACAACTACACTACCAACAACTAAATTTTTGAACCATTTTTTAACTTCTCCTGTCAAACTTTGGGCAAACAACCTCATCTAGACATCTGACTCATAAATTTCATAAATTTCACAGTAATATGTCATTTTAGTTACATGTTGTTGAGAAGTATATTGTGAAATGCCATTAAACAGTGGTACACATTTTTGGTAATCTTGAGGCATATCATGGAGGTTTCGAGGTAAGATAAGGGGAGAATACCTAGTAGCCATGGCTTGAAGCTTTGCTGAGCTAGGAGGTATAACAGTAATGATAGGGGCAGTGCTGGATATGGCAGCTAATGA
The DNA here is from genome assembly GCA_034641835.2 of Pinus albicaulis. Lineage (NCBI taxonomy): Eukaryota > Viridiplantae > Streptophyta > Pinopsida > Pinales > Pinaceae > Pinus > Pinus albicaulis. Next base: position 761,586,545 of record CM076578.1, on the reverse strand, counting down.
ATTAACAAAAGTAGATGAAGAGATGGGAAATGAAGCTGGTATGTAAAAGGAATTGCTGGGAAATAAAGATATGGTGCTTATAAAATATGAATGCAAAGTATTGGATGCAGTGGATCGAGTAGATGAAGGAAATAATATCCTAGGTTGCAAAGGAAATTTATGAATGAAATGGTCTGTAGATGAACTTGCATAAGTATCTATAAATGAAGTGGCAGCATATAAAGATGAATCTGTTGTTGGTTTTATTGTTGTATGCAATTGAGAAACTGGAGGTTTTATGTAAGACAATAAATGAGATAATTCAATAGATTCATTAATATCCATAATCAATGAAACATTAATCTTTTCAACTATATTTTGATATTCAGATTTATTTGATTTTGTTTCTACTGAATTTTTTTTCTTTTTTGAATTAAAAAATGAAAGGAAAACATGATCTATAACAATATTTTTCAAATCAGTTTCAGATTTAGTTTTAAACAATGAATATTCAAACTTCAGATCAAAATCAATGTCACTTAAACTCACTAACTCTTTGGGTAAAGAATTGGCTTTTCTTAATGATACTTCAGTTTCTAAATTGACTATTTGTTTTTTCTATTTACCAATCTGATCTGGGTTATCTACTATAACTGCAGGCTTAGGATTCGGGTTAGACCTAATATAGTAGGTTTTTCTAGAAGCCATAATGACTATTTTAAATACCCACAACCTATAAAATAATTTTAAAGTAAAAATATAAATGAAAGATCTTCCTTTAAGACTAATTTTAAGACTGGATATTGGTTAGTTCCCCAGTATGGTCGCCATTATGTTATCACTCTAGTAATTTCTTAAGTTGTGGGATTTGAGTTTTTAGTCTAAGAACACTAGAGGTAACCACAAACCTACTTCAAATTTTGTGATCTAGCCTTCCTAGAATTCAGAGAGGGCTCTCTCTTTAAGATTTATCTTTTTTTATTTATTTATGTTTTTAGGCTAGTTATGATAGAACAATTGGTTTTGTTTTCAAAGGTTTTGGTGGGAAAAAATCACTTAGAGGTAAATTAGAGAGAAATAAACTTGTCCATTGGGCTATGGAGTCTAAATCTAGCTAGTAGCACTAGAAGTCAAGGCCAAAAAGGTACAAATGTATTCAGGGCAAGATAGATAACCCTCAGAGATTTGGAAAAGTGTTTTTTTGGTGAAATGGTATGATGAGGATAAAGGACTATCAAGGATCCTTTGATCAAAATGTTGGAAATATGATGCAATGTGTTGTCCTTGATGGCAACCTACTTGATGAAGTTGTTCTTGATGGAAACCTACTTGATGAGTTGCCTATGTTAAGCAACCTATTTATTAGAGATGTAAGAATGATGTATCTATAGTTCAGTTTAGATGTGATAGAGAAAAGAATTCCAGTAAGTACCAGAGAAATTATAAATATAATATGTCACAATGTATACGCGCGTTTGTAAAGGCCAAGTCGCGTATGCACGCGGATAAGTACGTCCCAAGTCACGTATGCCTTTTGCGCTCCAAAATTATAATACCAAGGGGCATTACCATGGTATTGGCACACAGTATTAAGCATTGTATTGTCTATTTGATTCTGTCCAAGAATACCATCGGAAGTTTTGTGGTTTTGGCTCATGGTATTGGTAAAAGCTAAATCTATATAAGGAGAAGAAGATCATAGTGCTAAGTGTGCATGTGTATGGGTATTGATTGAATACTTCACTATGAAGTATATCTGCATGGAATGGGTTACAGTTCATTAATAGATCTGAATAAATAATGCACCTATGAATACAATGATGGATGAAGATCTCTTGACCTGAAATGATTATGTATCTTCTAGATCTGTTTATGGAATGTTTAGATTTGAGATGAGGCGAAATATTTTCTGTAGTGAAGGGTAAGATCTAAGCTATTTATCTGTTCTGAAGAGTTGCGCATCCCTGCAATGTTTGCAGATCTATATGCAGGTTCGTGGTAGAGAAATCATGTATATACACAGGTTAGTTCCAGCAAAAGTGCGTATGGAATCTAAGGTCAGTCCTAATATTTTTGCAGATATATATGTAGGTTTGTCTTTGTAAAAGCGAGTATATACGCAAGTTCAGTGAAGTAAAAGCACGTTTGGAATCTAGGGTTTTGCTGAAGTATGTGGAAAGAAATGTTTGATTTTATTTTCTGTATTACTGTTGTTTGTCAATGATGTATTCATACAGATCTGGGTTGTTTGAATACTGATTATGCTATTGGTTGATTATGATTAAAGATCAGTTATTGGTTGATTGGTTGATGATTCATTCAATTAATATTATGGGGTTATAAGTTTTAGTTTGATGTATGTTCTTTGAGCTTAAATGTGTGGAGTGGGTCCAGTCTGAAAATCTGATGAAAAGAGGCCTACAAGGTGTATTGCGTAGAAGCTGTTGGATCCAATATGAAAATTGATGAAACGTGGTCCATGGTGGTGCTGATGGTTGAAGCCTTTAGTGAGGGGGTTGTAGTTCCCTTCCAATGGTAGCTGGTAAATGAGACTAGGAGGTAGTATCTCCCTTCTAGGAGTGGCTGGTAAACAAGATCAGTAGGTAGTAGCTCCCATCCAGGAGCGGTTGGTAAACGAGATCAAGGGGTTGGAGCTCCCTTCCAGTAGTAGCTGGAGACCGAGATAAGGTTGTAGCCTTCTACAGGTAGGTGCCTACGTGCTGGTATGAGTCTGCACCAGTACATGGTTGTAAGAAGTTTTCTTTATAATAAATATTGAAGGCAGAGATGACGACAACAGTGGTTTTCTCCCAAATTGGGTTTCCACCTTAATCCTTGTGTTTATGTGTGTTTCTTATGTGTGATGATTTATTCTGTTCTTACTGCACATGTTTACTGCTTACTAAACATCTGATGAATAAATGAGGCAATGATCTAAGTAGGGAATTATGTGCATAATAAGATCTCTGGACATATGCAAGTTTTCTTAAAGATATCTTTGTATATATGTGAGTTGGGTTAATTAAAGTCACGTATAGAATTTTGTAAAGAAAAAGTAAAAGTTTTGAGTAAGCTCTAAATACTGATTCACCGCCCCACCCCCCCCCTCTTAGTATTTTTCCCAACAATTGGTATTGGAGCAGGTCCTTCTGAAGGAGCTTGATTGTTTGAAGGAGATACATCACAATGGGAAGGAAGCAAAAGAAGAAGGCTACTCAAAGAAAGAAGATATCTCAAAAAACATGTACAACAGAAAATGAAGAAGATGAAACAGGTATTCATTGTTTTTCTTGTGATTCACTTTCTTGTTCATGCAATGGTGAAGATAGTGAAAACCAAAGTGAAAGTAATGTTATGGATCTAGAAGCAGTAATTGAAAATCTCAAGATTAAAGTTGAAGATCAACAAAGATTATTTAATGAGAGGGAATCTATCTACAAATATATGATCTCTAGAATCAATGGATAGATAAACAAGTATCAAAGGCTGTAGGATAAAGTAACTAATCACAGTGAGGGACTTGAAGTAGAAATCATTTCTCTCAAAGAAGATATGGAAACATCAAATAAGAAGAATGAAGAACTTCTACAATCATTTGAAGAACAAGAAAATGGGTTGAAAGAAGAGATTCTAAAATTGAATGAACAAGTAGAACAAGGGAGAAGGGTCGAAGAAAGTATGAAGAAGCGACACCAAAAATTGGAGGTTGAGGTAAACATTTTGAAAGGTAAATCAGAAGAAAAGGATAAATTCTTGAGGTTTCAAGATAGTACTAAGATTATGGATAATATTCTTAGTAGTCAAATGTCTCCCTCTATTAAATTTTGACTTGGTTTTCATGAAACTGTGAATGGAGAATCTAGTTCACAAGATAATGCTAAATATTCAAAGGATATCAACGCAAAACTTGAAGTGTTTAAAGAGACAAAAAAGCAACTGAAAATCATGAATTCTCAAAGGAAATCATTCGCTCCTAAATATAGAAGTATCAATCGATTCTCTCCCTTGATCAATAATGTTGAATGCTTTATATGTCATAATTGTGGACATATTGCAGCCAAGTGTAGAAGAAAATTGTTTCAGTCAAAGACAGATAGACACTACACAGAAATACAATCAGTTTCCAGGTACTCAAGTTTCTTTAAAGGATATTGTTTTTCATGCAGCAATTTTGGTCATAAAGCAGTTGATTGCAATAGAAGAAAGATTAGAAAAACATATTATGATCCTTATGCTCCCTTTTATGGTCACATAAGATGTTATGCTTGTAACAAGTATGGGCATGCAGAAAAAGAATTCAAATTAAGTATGATGAACAGATCTGAGAAATTGGATAATTTCCAGCAAAGCTTGAAAAAGAAGAAGCCCCAGTAAAAAACATAGGGAATGTTGACCCTACTGCAGTCATCCACATCTAAAGTGTACTTCTCATAATGATTGTAGGAGTGATGTGAGATACATTATAGGGATTAGTAATGTATCATCATAGGGGGAGAAATATATGGTGATTCCCATGGTTGGTTTGGCAATTCTAATTGTGTTTATTTCTGACAGTGCTTCTAATGTGACAAGAGCAGACATGTACATGTGGTACAAATTTAGGCAGAGATGAAGTAGTGAAATTTTTCTGTATTTCACTTTCTATACGTAGGTTTCATGAACTAAAGTTTCTTATACACAGGAGTTCTAATGGTGACAGTTGCGTATCTCTTTCTTTGACAAGAAAAACAGTGAGGAAGACTCAAAAACAGTTTATGATATGTTGTTGACAATAATAAATTTCTTGATCTGATGTTGATGGTTATATCTGCTGATATGATTTTAAGTGTTCATTATCTACTTGATGAAGATGCTTTGATGAATTGAATGGTGAATATGTTCAAGATGCTCAGGTTCAAGGGGAGCATTAGCCTTGCTGAGAGTAATGCATTATTGGCATTATGATGGTTCTGAAATATGATCTCTCTTGAGGTCTTTTGGTCTTAGTTATAAAAAATCATATCTGTAATTTGATGAAAAGGTCATGTTGAGACCTATGATGTAGAATTGTTACATTCAGTCATGTAAGGACTTGGTCAAATTTGTAAACCCACTTGGTTGGGTAGTTGAGTCAAATTTGTAAACCCACTTGGTTGGGAAGTTGAGTCCAATATGTAAATCCACTTGGATATATCATTGATGTAAGTATGAGTCCTTGGTGATAGGAATGGTCATACTTGGTTGATTTATAGAGTCATGTACTTCATTGAAAAATCTGTCTAAATTTTCAGCATGAAGTTACGGGGAGCATGGTAAATTCAGTACACTTAAGATCTACAGAGCTCATCTCTCTATAAGGGAAGAGAAACCTTGTTTTGGTTTTGATCCACCCTTTGCCCTTGATTTCAAAGGGGGAGAGTATCATGGTGTTTTAATAATGGTTATGCTTAATATATCTATATGTTGTGGTGATCAAACACCATCGTGGTTGCCATAAAGTCCAAAGGGGGGAGATTGTTGGAAATATGATGCAATGTGTTGTCCTTGATGGCAACCTACTTGATGAAGTTTTTCTTGATAGAAACCTACTTGATGAGTTGCCTATGTTAAGCAACCTATTTATTAAATATGTAAGAATGATAAATATAAATGATAAAGAAATGATAATTCCAGAGAAAATAATTCCAGTAAGTACCAGAGAAATGATAAATATAATATGTCACAATGTATATGCTGGTTTGTAAAGGCCAAGTCACATATCCACGCAGATAAGTATGTCCCAAGTCGCGTATGCCTTTTGCATTCCAAAATTATAATACCAAGGGGCATTACCATGGTATTGGCACACAGTATTGAGTGTTGTATTGTCTATTTGATTTCGTCCAATAATACTATCGGAAGTTGTGTGGTTTTGGGTCATGGTATTGGTAAAAGCTAAATCTATATAAGGAGAAGAAGATCATAGTGCTAAGTGTGCATGTGTCTGGGTATTGATTGAATACTTCACTCTAAAGTATATCTGCATGGAATGGGTTACATTTCATTAATAGATCTAAATGAATAATGCACCTATGAATACAATGATGGATGAAGATCTCTTGACCTGAAATGACTATGTATCTTCTAGATTTGTTTATGGAATGTTTAGATTTGAGATGAGGCGAAATATTTTCCAGAGTGAAGGGTAAGATCTGAGCTATTTATCTGTTCTGAAGAGTTGCGCAGCCCTGCAATGTTTTCAAATCTATATGCAGGTTCGTGGTAGAGAAAGCACGTATAATTACAGAGAAAATAATTCCAGTAAGTACCAGAGAAATGATAAATATAATATGTCACAATGTATATGCTAGTTTGTAAAGGCCAAGTCGCATATTCACGCGGATAAGTACATCCCAAGTCGTGTATGCCTTTTTCACTCCAAAATTATAATACCAAGGGGCATTACCATGGTATTGGCACACAGTATTGAGTGTTGTATTGTATATTTTATTCCATCCAAGAATACTATCGGAAGTTGTGTGGTTTTGGGTCATGGTATTAGTAAAAGCTAAATCTATATAAGGAGAAGAAGATCATAGTGCTAAGTGTGCATGTGTCTGGGTATTGATTGAATACTTCACTCTGAAGTATATCTACATGGAATGGGTTACATTTCATTAATAGATGTAAATAAATAATGCACCTATGAATACAATGATGGATGAAGATCTCTTGACCTGAAATGACTATGTATCTTCTAGATCTGTTTATGGAATGTTTAGATCTGAGATGAGGCGAAATATTTTCCAGAGTGAAGGGTAAGATCTGAGCTATTTATCTGTTCTGAAGAGTTGCGCAGCCCTGCAATGTTTTCAAATCTATATGCAGGTTCGTGGTAGAGAAAGCACGTATATACGCAGGTTGGTTTCAACAAAAGCGCGTACGGAATCTAAGGTCAGTCCTGAAATGTTTGCAGATATATATGCAGGTTTGGCTCTGTAAAAATGCGTATATATGCGGGTTCAGTGAAGTAAAAGCGCATATGGAATCTAGGGTTTTGTTGAAGTATGTGGAAAGAAATGTCTGATTTGTTTTGCTGTATTACTGTTGTCTGTCAATGATGTCTTCATACATATCTGGGTTGTTTGAATACTGATTATGTTGTTGGTTGATTATGATTAAAGATCAATTGTTGGTCGATTGGTTGATGATTCAATGAATGAATTTATGGGGTTATAAGTTTCAGTTTGACGTATGTTATTTGAGCTTAAATGTGTGGAGTGGGTCCAGTTTGAAAATATGATGAAAAGTGGCCTACAAGGTGTGTTGTGTGGAAGCTTTTGGATCCAGTATGAAAATTGATGAAACATGGTCCATGGTCGTGTTGAGGGTTGAAGCCTTTAGTGAGGGGGTTGTAGCTCCCTTCTAGTGGTAGCTGGTAAATGATATTAGGGGGTAGTAGCTCCCTTCCAGGAGTGGCTGGTAAACGAGATTAGGGGGTAGTATCTCCCTTCCAGGAGCGGCTGGTAAATGAGATCGGGGGGTTGGAGCTCCCTTCCAGTAGTAGCTGGAGAACGAGAGAAGGTTGCAACCTTCTGCAGGTTGGTGCCTGGGTGCTGGTATGAGTCTGCACTAGTACATGGTTGTAATAATTTTTCTTTATAATAAATATTGAAGACAGAGACGACATCAATGGTGGTTTTCTCCCAAATTGGGTTTCCACCTTAATCCTGGTGTTCATGTGTGTTGCTTGTGTGTGATGATTTATTCTATTCTTACTGCACATGTTTACTGCTTACTAAACATCTGATGAATAAATGAGGCAATGATCTAAGTAAATAATTATCTGCATAATAAGATCTCTGGACATACGCAATTTTTCTTAAAGATATCAGTGTATATACGCAAGTTGGGTTAATTAAAGTTGCGTATAGAATTCTGTAAAGGAAATGTAAAATTTTTGAGTAAGCTCTAAATACTGATTCACCCCCCCCCCCCCTCCCCGTCTCAGTATTTTTCCCAAAAAAAATGGAAGAAAGAGGTAGGGGTCAAATGGGAGAAGGAGCAATCAAGAATTCCTAACACCGGAAATCAGCAGAAAACATTAAAATGATAACTAGTTAAAAATAGCGAGCACCAGACTAACCTGTAGTAATATTCCTAGTTGCACATTCAGATAGAACAAACATATATAATGAATTGCATGAAACTCATAAAAGAAAACAATGACAAGAAGAAAGTACTTCAATCATAAGCTTATCATAGGGATCTTAAATTATGATGACAGGTTAGCTTTGTCCAGTCTGCTACTTCGAAATCAACACATAATAGCCTCCAATGTTCAGCAAAAAAGTCTACAGTAAAGTCTAGCAATTTTATTCCACACTCGATATTTCAAATCTAGAAGTATTTATACAAAATGTAGTTACAAATATCCTGGGAGAAATCTAGGAATATCTTTAGGAAATAGAAAATATCTTTACAAAATAAGAGGGACAGCTGCTTAACAAATCAACAAGTTGTCCTCTTATCCAAAATAAATAGAACTACTTTATCTAATCAAGGAGATTTTGAGTGATTAGTTGTCCTGTTTTGCTATCTGCTAGAAAATATCTTCATTTGAGTTGCCTTAGCTGATACTCTTTCATCTTATACTCTTTAACACTGCTCTTTAACTCTGATACACTTTTGACTGATATTTCCATTGTTTTACTGTTGTAAAAATATTTCTTTTTGCAGTAAAAAATCAACAGAATGTCCTTTTGCTTCACTGTTTGTTTTTCACTGTTTTTAAGGTAATTTTATTCACTGTTTTACCTCTCTTTTTTACGTTAAATCTCTAAATTTTTTCCACTATTCTTCACTGGGAATTTTGACATTCTTTAGCTTTCTAAAATTCTCATTTGCCTCCGTGTATTTAGCGAAATTGGGTTTGAACACAAAAATATGTTTGATCTCATGTTGTAGAAAGAACAAATCTTCAAAGTGTTGAAGGAGGACTTTTCTTGTGGGAGTGCCTTGTGGCAACGTTTTGTTGACTTGCTCCTTGGCAAATTTCCTGATCTTCTTATCATAATATTTATGGGGCATTAGTTTTTCATTGAGGACATGAATGTCTGGCAAGCCCTTCTCTCTTAAGTTTATATTATTTCACCATAAAAAATTTTATGGCAATGTTCATTGATTCACACTTATTTTCCAGGCAGTTCATCAAATTTTTCTTTGTTATCACCTTTTTAATCTGTAAAATGGCTTATGTTCTATCCAATACCTGTAATTCTTCCCATTCTGCTCTGTTCTTTTTTTTGAGGGATGTGATGAGTTTTAAACCCTGAGATGGCTTATCAGTTAACTCAGCCTTGGTTTTCTAAATCTCTACCTGAGCTGCTAACAATAAGTATCTCCGCTCATATATAATCTGAATTGAAGGCCAGTGAGTGTGAATGGCTTCAATTATGTTTGTCCATAGATGATTCTTTACAAATGAAATTTTCTCTATGAATGTTAGCTCTTTTTGGAAGCCCTTTATTTGTTCCCAAACTCTAATTGCCTTCTGTTCATGGGTTTTAGCATTTATTTGAGATAAATTATTTATGGCTTCAATATTTTCAATCATCTTCTTTAGACTGTTGATTTCATTATTTTTCAAAGACAATTCCTCCATAGCCTTTACAATCCGACCTGCTCCATCTGTTTACTGAACTTGTGTTGTAGAAGAATTTGTGTTTGAAGTAGTAGTTGAACTCACTGGCACTGTAGGTGCCAGTGGTTCCTTTGGTGCTAGATTTTCTCCTAATGTGGAAGCCACTGTTGTGATAATCACTAGTATAACGGAAGGAATTATAGGAGTGTCAGTTTCTTTTAGAGTTTCCTTCTCTTGGACAAGCTGGTCCATTTAAGATTCCATTTCTTTGATCTGAGCAGTTAGTTTGAGGATGAGCTTCATCATCTCTTCTTTTTCACTTTTCTCTTGAAGGATTTCTTTGGTCTGTGTATGATCACTTTGAGGAAGCTTAAGCTATTTCCTTAAAGCTGCAAGATCATCATTCCTTTTCTTGATCAACAATTCTGCTGCTTGAACATTTGAGGGATCATATCCCATATGTAAAATTTAATGTTCCAAGGCTTTAATCCTTAAGTCCTTGCATACAAAGATCCTTTGTCTAGTTTCATTTGATCTTGCATGTTAAGAATAGTATTTTGAAACTTGGTAGCACTCATTTCCTTTGTCACCACAGTTGAATAAAACATTTCAGAGCTATGTCTATGAAATTTAATTTGGTCTAGCTCATGAACATTTTCAGTGTCTACATCAAACTCCACCTTTTGATAATCTGCCATTGTCTTTGGTGTTGAAGTAGTTGGTTGCAAAAATGACATAATCATTTTGTTTGTAGAATAATCAAAGGCTATCAGTAGCCTATTTTGATTCCCTAGTTTTTTCCTGAGGAATTGAGAATATATCTCTGATTTAATTTCCTCATTCTTCTAATTTATGTGTTTATATTTTTCCTTGACATCTAAGTCTTTTTCCTCAGCTGTCTGTGAGGAAGAGGCCTCCATATTCTGTGGCTTTTCAATCATTTAAGTATCATTTTTACCTATAGTTTGCTCTTTTTCAATCTGTGCAAGAGTTTCATTGATTATAACTGTAGCTTCATCATTATTTACCTCTGGCTCATTTGTATCATCAACATTATTTACCTCTGGCTCATTTCTGAAGTTTTTTCTGATGTGTATGCTCCTTCTTCCTTGGCTCTTTTGACTGAAGTCTCTGGCTTCTTTACAACTTCAAGGGCTTGTGTTGTAACAATTTTTCCTGCTTTCTCTGTATTAGTGATTGTATCTATTAGTGTGTTCTCAACCCATTCTTCGTGATTGGAAAAATTCTCAATCTCTGGCTTGGGCTCATGTATGAAGGGTGTAAGTCTACATTTTATGCTTAAATTTCTCAGGATCCCTTGAGGATAATAGTTCCATGGAAAACTTTCTTGAAATTTGAATTCTACTAGTCTATTTGAGATATCTTTTTCTGCCTCTTTGTTATTTATGATGAAAGGACCAACTTGATTATTTAGCTTGAATTAAGTCTTTTTCCTTACAGCTAAGAAGTTGATAGAGTCAGAATTGAGAATCTGTCTTAAATATTCCAATGCAAAAATTCTCGTGTTGGCAACCTATAAGGTAATAAGTTGGATCCAAAAAATCTTATCTCCTTATTCTTTTCATAAAGAAACCAGTCTCCTAGTTTATTATGTTCTGATAGTTGCAATATCCTTTTCATTTCTTCATTGACTCTGGGCTGCTCTTCTTTGTACAAAATGTTCATTTCTGGATGCAGAAAGAGGTCTGAAAAGTATGTATAAGTTAAATCACTATTCTCTTTCCTGAGTAAGGAAGTCCAAAAGACAATGGACAGAGGCTTTCCCTCTAAGTCCATAATTTGCAATGCAAATGGAAAATTATCATCTTGGAAGAATAAAAAGTGAAACAAGTAGGATGAGTATCTGAAAACCCCTTGAGTGGGTAGTTTGGTTAGATGATGATGAATACTATCTGCTATGAATGTGGCATAATAAAAAATGAGTGCTGGAGGTTGGCTTGGAGATAAGGTAGATAGAATGCCAAGAATGGATTCATCAGTGAATCCATCTGTAAAGTATCCCATTATAAAAGATAGCACTAAAGTAATATGCCTAGACCCTTCAGGAAATTTGGCAGTGGAATAAGGAGGGTTAACCTTAAGAATGTCAACATGGGAAGGAAAAAATTCTTCAAATATCATAAAATTCTTTGGGAAATCCAGGCCTAAGTACAACTGGGTCAAAAATTCTATAGATAGAGGGACTGATTGAGGATATGACTATAATTGTAGCACTTGATTGATTGACTCTGTTGTAATGGTAAAAAGGATCTCTCTGTCAGCATTAGCAATATCCCTTTGGTCTGGCTCATAATGTTTTTGACATAGTCTAATAAGGTCTTGTCCACGGTGGGCCAATGGAACTACATATTTGGGAAAATGAGTCTCCCAAATAGGCATTTCATCCTTGTCCAAGTATTTATCATAGCACCGATTATGTATTTCTAAAAGGTTGAATTCTACCACTCGATCAATAATCTTATAGTCCATATCAGTCAATGGAAGGGTTTCTTCAGCAGCTATAGGTGGTTGGAGGGGATTTACTGATACAGTGGATTTAGCAGTGAGGGCCGGAGTAGATTTAACAGCTTTAGGTGTTATAGGTTTAGGAGTTTTGGATCCTCCGGGCTTGGCTGGATTAGAACCTCCAAGTTTATCTGTGATCTTCTTTTTGGTCATTTTGGACTAACTACTGTAAGCTTAAATTGTTTGCAGGAGTGAATTTTCTTAGTCAGAGGATATAAACTGGAATAAGACAGAAAAAGAGGGTTTCCTGAATAGATTGACTACAAAAAGGGGTTTTCAGGATATCTGAAGGCTTTAAACCCTTTTCCGTATGTGAAATTGTTCTTTAGAGGTCACAAATTGAGAAAATTGGCTTAAAAAGTACTTTTTTCAGATACGGAATTTTCTGGAAAAAATTTGCCAGGGTTTGGCCTCTTTTTCGGTGTTTTTGGGAAATTTCTTCAAGTAAAACCCTTAATTGAAAACCTGGTTCTATTACATAAGGTTTTGAATGGAATTTTCAGGTTTTGAATTGGTCGAAAAATACCTTTAAACACAGGTTTTTGGTTGCTTGAAGGGTTCTTAGGAAATCACGCTTGAATTTGAAGTCTGGTCCGGATTACTGGATCAAGAAACTGCTCCTGGTCAATCTTTAAGGGTTGAATTCATGAATTTTGGGTATAAGTAGAAAAATTGGGGCAAAAAATTTATTACACAGTCTATCATAGCTTTTACAGTTTTGAATGCGCAAATAAAACATCAAAGTGTTATATCAAATTTTTTAACCTTTGATATGAATCACGATCTAATGCATTAACTGTGGGTCTTATCAAATGGAAAGAACAATTTTTATTTTTAAAATGTGAAATTGACAGTAGTTTTCACGTTGGGTTCAGGCGGTAAGTGGTTTTTTTCTAAAACGAACATGATCCTATGAGAGGATGCCACGTCGCAAGAGGATAGTGAAACAACCCATTTCACGTCTGTTTGGGCTTTAGGTAAATGATTAATTTGTGAACGCGATATCGTTTTTGCGCCATTGGATCTGATAAATAGGAGCGAATGATCAGGATTTTCTTGTAAGATGCAGCCAAAAAGATGGTGGGACTGATGTTTGAATGTATAAGCGGGGTTTATCAAAGGTTTCATATATGTAAAGTCGAGATTTACGTATATGGTTAAAAAGGGTTAAATAATGATATTTTTATATATATAAGAAGAGTTTTATATATATGGGTGGAGGTGCATGAGGCGGGTTATATGGCTAATTTATGCAAAGTGAAGTTAAGTTTGCACCTTGGGTTAACTTTATATAAGGCTTGGGGCTTTATATAACGGGGATAAATATTGAAAGGGTAAGGCTTAAGTTTTGTGATGTTTTAACCTTAGCCTTAGGTTAACAAGGTGACTTTGCTTGCAAAGAGGCAGATTTTTTGCATATGCGGGAGTTTCCAAGATTTTTCAACCTCATAAAGTGATAAAACATTTTTCATACTTAGGCTAAAAATGGTAAGAGCAGGGTACATGTATTTTATAACAAAATACATAGGATATGTGCGAAAAGCCACATTTGAATATTTATTTTATTATACAGTTTTTAGACTTGTTGAAGGGTCTAATAACCAGAGGGGGTGGGGTATTTAATTAAAGTTAGTTTTAGACCAAAGGGGGTATTATTTGGGTTTTTAATTTAGCATGTGGATATTAACTTTGGTCTAAAAACTTTATGATAGTGGGTTTTAGGGGCTATTTAGATATAAAAGGAATTATATAGATAAGATAAGGTATTTTTTAGGGAACTAATAACATAAGTTAAAAGTTAATTTAACAAGGGGAGATGGAATACACAAAAATACACTAAATGACCAAGTAGATTGAATAAATAAAAGCATAGCTTATTATTTCATCATTTTACCAATTTACTTAGGATAGAGTGTTTTTTGAGGGTTTTTGTATTTTTATGAATGAAGGAAGTTAATTAAATGGGATTTTAAGTTTCATTAAGTAAGAAGGATTCTTTACCTATGAAGATGACTTAAATGTATGAATGAGGGATAAATAATGGTAAAGGGGATTTTATCATAAGAATTCAACATTTTCCACTATCCAGTCATCAAGCCTTGGGTTCGGTCCCAACAAAAGTCAGAGAAATGCTCTGAGCCTCCTTGACTAGAAGTATAGAATACTGAATACCTACAGGGGAAGGGAAATTAGTGATTTTTTCCCGGTGATGAATATTACATGATTTTCCCACTTCTTTCTACCTACCCAACATTACTCTAACATTTTTTCTTCTTTTTTAGCAGGTGCATTTAAGCTTGCTACCTTGAAACATTTTATTCTTTTGAAAGCATAAAAATATCTAATTCTACCTTATTTCATCTGAGGGCTTAGATTAAACTGATGAGCTTCTCATTATTCTTTACCTATCTACTGATTTTTCAGGATTAAACTATCTCACAAAACTTTATTCACTATCTAAAACATGGAAATTGAAAACATGACAAGCCAAGTTTAAACAATTTAACTCATCACGGATTATGGCATTTATTGACACTCTTCCATAATCATTTGTAAAATGTAAAAAGTAGTGGCATTTAAAATTTCACATTTTCATGTTTTATTTTCATCTTTTTCATTGGGGGTCTATATTTTTTAAGTCTTATGATCTTTCTTTTAGGACTTTTTTTTACCCTCTTTTTGATTTTTTTTTTAAATATGGGAAACAACTTGCAGAAACCAAGGTATGTACATATTTTACAGGACTATCACAATTCAATTCAAAATTATGAATCGTATATTTATAGGACCCTAACATAATCCATTCTCCTAAATTGTATAAGAAATTATACACGTCTCTTAGAGAATATTTTGCATAATATAGATACATGGGTGTTTTTTGAGAAAAAGGGTATAGAGGCTATGCTGCAACCATTGTATTTACTCCTCCTACCATTTTCATTTCAAGGCGGCTAGAATATTGTTGCTGCATTTAAGAATTTTTCACCCCAACACTCATCTCCTCTCGCAAGGGTTGCTTGTACTACTTTGGGAGAACATATGAAACTTGCAAATGAATTCATGGTTTTGTTGGCTAGAAAAAAGTTGGTAGATATTGAAGTAGCACAATACATAAGAATTTTGAGATGCCTTTGAAGTGCAGATGTTATTTTGTCCTTTTCAACACATTTACAGAAAAGAACAATAACAATGATGCCTAAAATTTCTTATGAGGATGCATATATATTGAAGGATGTAGGGATGGTGTAAAAATAAATAGCTTGGTAGATATCTCTTGTTAGTGATTTAAAATTAGATGCGAATAAAGAGGTTGAAAAGGACCTGCAAATGAAAATTAGGCACCAAATGTAGTAGGTACAAAAGCTGGCAATGACACTAAAAAAATTTCAGTTGTTTGGAATGTGAACCCAATGTCTATGAGGAATGGAATTTATTCTCATTATTCCATTGAACCCTAATATATTTATGTTCAACAAAAAAGAACTCATGACCATAAAAAATAGTCTAGGTATCAAAGGGATTTCGAGAATGTGTCTTGGTAAGCTTGGGCGACATGCAAATGCATCAGAGGTTGACATTGGAGGCTCCTTGTTATAGCATCATTTTTCACCCTCATGTGATTCATGCTTGTATTTTTGGCCTTGGGCACCCATTCCCACAAAATTGGATAAAAGTTCATAAAAAAAAATGTTTCAAATCTCATACGCGGGTATGCCCAGACTTTTCTGCGTGTATACGCGAGTCCGAAGATAATTTCCCGCGTATGCAATTAAAATCATTAAAAAATATATAAAAATCCCTAATTTCGAGGCTGGGTTGATGGTTATTCCAGTAATTCAACCACCCCAGCCCATGGCCAACTGTTTCCAACTGATTGAAACTACTTTGAGGGAGTATAAAAGCCCCTCATGTGCATGGCCTAAGGGAGAGAGAGAAATTATAGATATTATACTCATGGAGCCTCCCAATCTGAAAGCTGATTTTACCGCACTTCCCAATGACACAGGAACAGAAACGGAGATGTTCATCAACTCATATAACACCAAGAAAAGGCCTTGGAAGAATTCAGGGTGGCAAGCGCGACTGGATTCCGGACGATTGCCTGCTTAAAGATCGTAATGATCTGTGATCTTCTCCACTGACACTGCATGATGTTCAGAATGTAAGAAGAACCAACTTGTCAATTCATGTTGAAGATTCGCTGTACATGTAGAAAAGATTGTTATTTAAGCATTTATTATTGTTTATATGATGTTTCACATGGATTTCACTGACATTTAGGATAAATATATGCTGTACAACTAGATTTATGTGCACGTGTCTTCTTGGTTTTCAGGTTAAGGAGGAAGAAGGGTTGCTGGGGGTTTGGACCCCGCGGGATCTACAACAAACGTAGGACCTACGGGTGAGTTTGGCAATCTATTATATCTAGTTTTTAGCATACAAGTATGGTTTTGCGAGTCCTTCTTGAATAGCATGCCCTGATCTGTGGAGGTTTTGACCCAACGACCTCTAGGGAGTTATTTCCCAAAACACTCCTTAATTGCAGGAGAAACATCTCAAGTGTAGGAAATTAAAAGGATTTCACCTGATGTCCTCGACTTTGACACTATGAATATGGTTGTGTTTGCAATGTGATTTTCTTATGTGACCCTTGTGAAGGTTTTGGTAGTGCCCAATCGACATCGTGATGATATAGGATTGTTTAGTGCAACAACCAAGAGTGTAATACAAAAATGGTGAATTATTTCTATGACCATAGTACAATTTAGAAGTCTTTCTGACTAATTTTGAAGCAACAATTAATTTATTGTGGATAGTACCATTATGTCATAGCAAGGAATGGAAATAGAAAATGACAAACATATTGAAAATGACAAGAAAGAGCATGCACCTTGGTTGCTAGAGACGTATGAAGCTATTGCAAGCTTTTGGAGTAATTTTTGAGTTCTTCTTTGTGTTAATTGTTCCCTCCACATCATAGTCATTAGTGCAACCAATTTTTTGAGGCTCTGTCACTATTCGAAGGGATCCAGAGGTTTTTTCCTACTCCCTACAAGCTCAACTTTTCAGTGGTGTTATACCTATCTTCAGTAATCTAATGCTTTTTCGCTACAATCCAACTTTAATTACCTTTGTTTCAATTATCGCCCTCATTAGGAAGAAATGTTTCAAATTTTTATGAACAGGTCAGAGAGAAAAATAGGGAATCACTTTAGTAAAGAGACAATCATTAGCTAAACCAAAGGAAGTTGGTGGCTTGAGTTTAGAAAACATACATTCCTTTGTAAGGCTTAGAAAACCAAGAGTGTATAGAGTTTGATTTATAAGAAATTCATACATAGGAAAGTGATTCTTCATAATTATATAAAACCACTATAAATGGACTATTTGATTAGATAGGTTATCTTGTTGATCGTCACATTGTATAACCAAGGAATCCATTACTTGGCAAAGGAAACAGATCCAATTTCCACACCTATTTGGAACCAGAGGATTCAATACTTTGCACAACAACAGATCCAATTCCAAAACCTATTTGGAACATGGGATAGAAAATTTAGGTAGATTTAAAGTTATCATAAAGGGAAGAAGAATATTGTAAGGAATATCTAGTACAACTTCATAATAATTACATTGGCCTTAGATAGGAGAATTATTTTGTCTGGTCAAAGAATTATTGTGCACTATATTCAGAATATAAAAGGACTTTGCTGGTGGGGTATTTGACTCTTTTCACTTGAAACTGTAGTCATTAGTGATATTATTCACAAAGATCCAACTTGTTATTATGTTCTACATGCTGCTGGTCTGCCTAATGATTTTTTGGATGCCATCATGGTTGGTGTCCTCCCTTCTACAGATGAAATATCTTATATACCACAATTCTTAGATTATTTGTGACTTAATAACTTCATACTTCAAGGTATTAATGTTTGTGGTTCTCTAAGATCTTTTGTGATTTTTTTTACATCAAAAGCCTTCTTACAGGATTTGGCAGGTGACAGTCCTAGGTCCTTATCATATGTGTTGGATGAGGTGATATGAAATGTTGATTCTTTGAGGGGGCATGGTGTGGATGTATTGATTGAAATATTAAATACTATTGCAAAACCTGGATTTTGTGCTGAAGTATCTTCCCTATTGCAAGAATTTTCTAGATATTTTGTGCATGTTCCCACGGAGACTGATTTAGAATAGAAAATAATCGGTTTAGTGGATGGAGATGAATCATCGAAGGGGACATCTAAGTTAGGGGTTGATACTTCTGCTGAAAATTTGTCTTCAAACATGGAATCCTTTCTCCCAAATTGTATAAGAAATGCTACATGTATCTTAGAGAATATTCTGCATAATATAGATACATGGGTGTGTCTTGAGAAAAATGGTATAGAGGGTATGAAACAACTGTTTAATTTAGCCCTCTTACCATTTCCATTTCCAGGTGGCCATAATATTGTTGTTGAATTTAAGATTTTTTCACTGTAGCACTAATCTACTCTGACAAGGTTTGTTTGTACTACTTTGAGAGAACATGTGAAACCTGCAAATGAATTTATGAATTTGTTGGCTAGAAAAAAGCTGGCAGATAAAGCTCTATTTGTAGATAATTCGCGAGGAGCACCTTGGTAGTTGAAGAAGCTCTAGAATTTCAAAATTCTTCAAAAATCTAAGTGAGTAGATGCATATATACCTATGAGGGATATCATGTTAAACTTTTAAAAAATTGTCTTTTGAATAAAGACTTAAAGGGCGATAAGGCACCGCGCCTTATGGTGTTTTGATGTATCTAGATTGCTAGAAACTCTGAGATCATTCAAGGTAATTTTTGGCCATCGTTTTAGTGTGTCTCCCAGTCATGACTAAGCTTCCGAAGTAGAAAATCCCATAACACTGGTAAATAAAGGACATTGATCCATCCTTATATTGTTAAGAGTGGGAATGGTGTTATTTCAATTTTCAATAGTGCCAATCAAGGTCAGCAAGAATAATATGTTGCAGGAGGTATCATATACCTTAGTGATTCTATTATACTCATATCTTTAAAATTTAAAGCATTTATTGGTACAAGCTATAAATTTTTTGATGAAATAAAGGAACTAAATTTATTGTTAACAATAATAGTAGATGAGAAGTGACTGAATTCGAGGTATTTTGGGATTCCTTGGTTATCAATTGGTTCAATGGCAGATTTAGAATGGAAGAATTGCTTTCACAACCCATTTTGGAGTAGCTGAAGACAACCAGGGAAAAATTATTGAAGATATCAATCCATCATATTTACAAAGAATTTAAGGCAGAGGAGGGAAAATTTTAAGCATGGAAAATTATCTTGAAGTTTAAAAACATTGGCGAATCTCACCTATCCTTAATATGCAAATTATAAAAATTGTATTGATATATTTGTAAAATTATTCAAATTTATAATGATTTTATATATATTCTCTATATAATTTTGGCGATTTTTGAGGTAAAATAATTTTGTATTGTAAAATTTGGCGAATTATTTTTAGAAAAAATAGAAATCGGAGAATATTTTATTTGGAAAAATCGTGTAAAATTAGCCCACTTGCGAATATTAGCCCCTAACATTTTCCATGAGGCAGAGGCTAATGGATTTTCTAAAGAGGGCTTTTTGATGACGCAAAAATAATTTTTAGCATGGGAAAATAGGTATGGTGTAAGCCTCCAGGAGAGGTCATTGCAAAAACCACTATTATAACTACTGAATTTACACCATATGCAAATACTAAACACTATTGATGGAAAAATAATTTCCTCTTTTATTATTCAAAGCATCCATTGTATCTATATATTGTTCATAACATCAAAATTTTAATAATGGGAGTGAAATAAAATCCTACACAAAGCACTAATTAGATCATACTAGCAAGAGAAGGACCTTCAAATTATTAATGACACCATTGTGCAGAGATGCAGATAATGGGCATTTAACACATGCCTCAAACTTGACAGAATATAAAATTTTGAATGATTTGTTTCTTGTAAATGTACTCCACAACATGCTATAATTTGATATGTTTATGCACATATTTTCTCAAGCTCCACACAGGATAAGGTTTGAGAACTAAGGAAAAATATTTATGATGTTACTTGTTTACAGATTTCAGAAAGCCTCAAGGGTTGCAATCAAAATCTAGAAATTATGTTTCTTGGTGGAATGTGAAATATGCTTGGATTTGTATAGTGCTTCAATGATTGTTTAGGAACTAGGTAAGTGTGACTGAATAAAAGTTTTTTTCTTCATTTTGATAAATTG
This sequence comes from Pinus albicaulis, assembly GCA_034641835.2. NCBI lineage: Eukaryota > Viridiplantae > Streptophyta > Pinopsida > Pinales > Pinaceae > Pinus > Pinus albicaulis. The sequence continues at coordinate 761,566,158 of CM076578.1, read as the reverse complement.
GATTCCCATTCTCTCAAAGTTATCAAAGGCAAGTTAAAACTTAATTAGACTAAGGGACAACATATTCCATTTCCAAACTTTAACCTTACAAGGAAGTGTAGTACAGTTGTTTGATACTTCCAGACATTTTGAGGGGATGCCAATAGAAATGTCAATGTTGTTGGATACATTGTTGTTGGTTAGTCTTAGAAAAGTTCTCTTTGTCAAATACGTTATTTTCATGAAGTAATATTTCCAACTAAAATGATAAATACTTGGCATGCCTAGGACATAATGGTGTTATTTCTTGCCTGTATTTGTGATTTATTAGTACTCCACCACTAATAAATTCATTACATAGTTTTTCATTTAGTAGTATATTACAATCGTGACTTGTTAAAGTAAAATGACTCGAGTTTTTTTTAACGTCATAAACTGGGAGGAAATTTGGCTTTGAATTAGAAAAATGGAATATATTCTGAAAATTATTTTTTCTATTCATATATAGGCCCATTTCTTGATCATTAAAAAAACAATCATGGCAATAAGAAATGATTTTTGACACGATGAAATACAAAACTCTCAATCTTAAAAACAGGTTAGCATATTCATTTTTGTTTGCATCAGAGAAAAATTAATGATTAACATTAAGTTTGCTTTGAATATTTATTGAATTATTTCATAGATTCTAAATGGAAATTTCATGTGCTAATCTAGCTCAATTAATTATTGGGAAAAAAGCGGCATGCATAATTTTTTGGCTTATGGGAATTGGATTCTTTTTTCCCATAGAATAGTATGCTGATAATTGAAGATTACTATATTGAAGCTATATTCCCGGTTAGTATCACAATTTACAAAGTCTTGTCTCAAAATTTACAAAGTCTTTTCTTATTCTTTTTTAGTTTCTTATTGTAATCTTGTGTCAGCAATACTTTTCTCCACCCATTAGATTTATACTGACCAATTTTATTGTTGAAGTGTCACTACTTCTTAGAAATAACTACAGGAAATGATACAACTACAAAAGTAGGGCATGAGACATTCTTAGTAGAAAATTTTATCTCTGTTGTGTTTATTTGTGACATTTTATTTTCTTTTTTTATACAGGTCATCAGGCCACATAGCTGCCACTATTTCCCAACTGAAGAAAACTTGTTCAAGTTTCTTGCTTTTATGGGGAAAAATGGCATTAACAATATTGCTGATGTTGAGGTATATATTGGATAAATCCTTTATAGTCTAATTTAGTTTATATTCTACTGTTCATTGACTTTCATGTCGTATATATTGCATTCTATAGTTTTTTCTTTTTTTTGTCAGAATCGGTACTCAATATTGATGGTAAGAAGCAAGGATTGAAGAAAGAGTAGAAAAAATAACACTAGAGTGACAAAATCAAAATTAAAGAGATAGAAGAGAATTGGTCTAATGGTACCTGTAGAGCTAATATCTTGCATAAGACACACACATGGAGACTTATGATCAAGTCTACAGAGTTGGTGAATTCACCTGAAATGCCTTGGAAAGACAATCCGAGTTGGTGAATTCACTTGCAATACCTTGGCAAGGCAATGATAATGTTTGAAGTGATGAAACACTATTTCATGTTTAAATTGTACTACAAATAATATTAAGTTGGAAACTCATATTGTAATACTTGACATTTTATATAATATAATTTATGTGGTTGGAATTATTTATAGTTTCACTAGATATTACATAGTATTGTAATTAACATATGTAACTTTTGTTTTCATATTAGATGAACATGTAAATTGTATGAAATTTTTTAAAATTTAGTTGCAAAATCATTTTAATTAATTTATGTTGATTAATAATAAGCACATAAAATCTATCTAAAACTACTAAATTCGTAGATTATGTTTATTAATTATGAACAAAAATAAAATGAATATACTAATAAATTATTTTCTTATAACTATTGTTAATGAAATTAAATGAAATGAATACAAACTACTAAAGTAGTCATTTATATATTGAATGTGAAACTACCAAAAAAATATGACTACCGAGAATGATAAATTTGTCATTACAAATGGCAACTAAATTGTGCATATATACAACTATTATTAGCTAATTTACAATATTTTATAACACGAAAAAAATTTAGTCATATTTATTTGGTCATTAATTGGTTTCAAACGATGACTAAAATTTGCATATATATGACTATTAGTAGGTAATTTACAGTATCTTATAACGCGACCAACATTTTTCTCATTAGTTAGTTTTATCGGGTGATCATTTAGTAATATATTTTGTTGTATAATTGGTCATTTATTGTGGAAATTGATGACCAAATCAATGAATAAATTAATGACAAAATATACTACTAGACAATAAAATCAATGACCAAATAAATAATCAAATTAATGACTAAATCAATGACTAAACCAATGACCAAATCAATGACTACAATGACCTAATCAATGACTAATGACCAAATATACTACTAGACAACAAAATTTAGACAAACAATTAATGAGTAAGCTAAAAACAACTAAAATTTGATGGCGTTATAAGATACTGTAAATTAGCTAATATTGGTCACCGACCGAAAAATAGTCGTTTATATGCAAATTTTAGTCAGTTTTTTAGTAACTAATTAGCCATTTTGTACTAGTGTTGGCATGTGGTAGGCTGGTGTGGGCTTCGCTTTCAACCCCATGCACTGGAATTCAAGTTGATTCCTTCCATTTTCTAGAAATTTGTTTTGACTTATGTACTGGGTAGGGTCCGAAGTTGTAGGTTTTATTACTTTGTGTTGGGGGGTTTGATTTCAGTCTATTTATCTGCATTAGGAAGGTTTGGTACCCTATTTGCATCTTTCTCTCAGGGTCTCATTACATTTTTAATGTATGGGTCAGTTGCTAAATTTCATGTTAATTTTAGTAAATTTTTATCTACTGTTGTAAGTTTTGGGTTGGAGGGTTGATTTGGTCTTGGCTTTTTGAGTGTCTGAGAGATTTTTGTGACCTGGGTTGATTGTATTGTGTGTTTTTGGGTATATTTTTAATGGCGCTAGGGAAAGGGTCATTTTTAAAGGCTTCCATGAATATTGTACAATACCTAGGTGATTCCCTCAAATCCACGGTTCGTGTCACAAGTTTTAGGGATGATTTAGTGGGTTAGAGCTTAAAATTTGTTGTGGAATATTCATATCATTTCATTTCATTTTTTTTTTAAGGAACAATTATTTACAGTAGTTTATCCACATGTTCCCTCTTGGATTCGGACATGTCACCTAAGTAGTGAATGCGTTGTAAGCATAGCAGAATGCGAAGTGGTCCAGAAGGGAAGAGAGGAGAATTATTTTCGCTCATGACTCAGTTTCCACATACTTTAGTGTAGTTCCACTGGGAACAAGGAAAGAGATACTTAAATTCGAAACTCAAGCTAGTTGGAGAGACAATCCCACTCCAATTCGGAAATATTGGACAATATGTCTACTTGGGTTCTTTACCTTGGGCACACTAGGGAAAGGAAGAAGTAATATATGAAATATAGCCTTGCATTGGAAAATAAAAACCTTTATGGGGTATAATATCCTTACCAGCTTCTAATATATCAAGTGAATGCTCAAAAATAAATGCTTATGCTTGGATGTAATTGAGGTTCATCTTGCTCCTGTTGATGTTCATATTCTATGAAAAACTGATAAAAAATATTTTCTAAAGCCTCCAAGTTCAAGTGCAAGATCTCACGTGCCATTTTATTCCTCTAAAAATGATTAAAATGTATTTTTTTTTTTATCCTTCTTGCTTTCTTTATACTTTTTTTTTTCTTTATGATTTTACGATGTATTCAGGTCCTAGATTTTTATATGCTAGATTTAGCATAGCACTATATTTTGTGATTTTTTGTTGCCATGAATATCTAGAGAAACGTTGGTCTATTAGTTTCATGGTAGGTGGTTTGAGGAAGAGTAAAATATTCAAAGGGAAATATAACACAACTATGTAATCCTGGATTTTTTGGTAATAAAAGGTATCAATTTACAAAAAAAGATGAACTATAAATAAAAGTAAATAATAAATAACCATAGTTAATTAATGTTAAAAATGATCAACCATTATAAAATAGTCAGAACATACATGAATTATTTCAAGTTTAATTATAAGTGAACATTATAGCTGTGGTAATATGAAAATGTGTACATTTATTATACATCGATTGTAGGAATTTCATATAACCTTTAAGAAACACCACAATCCAAAATAACCCTCGAGTAACATTGCAATGCAACATAACAATTGAGTAACATAGCAGATGAGACAATGAAGATGAAAAACACAATGAGAAATAACCATTGTGTAATATTGAAAACTAACATTACCCTTAAATAACGTCACAATGTGACATAGCCCTTGATGAAATTTGTAATGTGACATAACCTTTGACAAAAATTAGAGGTTTGACATAGTTCAACTAAGGCGAACATCTCAATGTGACATAACCATTAAAAATTTTGGAAATCCAAAATAAACCTTGATGAAAATCATAATGTGGTTTAACCATTTAGGATTGTAGAAATTTGACATAATTCAACCATGATCAATAATATACAATGATATTCAACATGGTCCATGATAGACATACATTGTCAACCATAGTCAAACTATCATCAAACATGGTCAACCATAGTCAAACTATCATCAAACATGGTCAACCAAACTTAACAACCACATTAATAATTTCATCATATTATTATTTTGTTCTTATGTCTATACACCAACTACAAACACATTATTAATATTGGTAAAAATATCAACAAACATGGTCAACCAAACTTAACAACCACATTAATAATGTCATCATATTATTGTTTTGTTCTTATGTCTATACACCGATTGCAAACACATTATTAATATTGATGTGTCTAATATATGTTGATAGGGATATATTTACAACAATTTTATGTGAGTTTGTAGACAATAATGATATAGGGGATCACCCAAATGTGTGTAGTGAACAACCTTCTCTTGAATTTTCCATCAAACCACAAATCATGCATGAACTAGTCCCTATGATTTAGAAGATCAAGATATTGAATTATTATTACATGCTATACTTGAAACTTTTGTAAATGAAATGAGTTTATGGTGTCTTTAATTTTGAATGATTATGCTTTTACATCATTTTATGGCATTGTGTCAAGTTTTTTTATGGCTAATATGGATTTTAATTATTGGTTTCAATGTTACTCTTAAAATAACTTACAAGTGGAAATCAAATAATTAAAATAGTTTCATTTTTAATATGATTCCTTAGTATTGTAATGTTAAACATCCATCATATAGAGGTAGGACACTACTTGCATTAAAATACTACCTAACCACTTGGAATGACTTAAATAATACTAATATGATCAATGGCCCTCTTATAAGTAGTGCACTGACTAGGTTATTTTGGAGATTAAACCTTGGTGGTGGTTATCTCAATGTCCTAACTATTGATTCAAAAAGTTTCCTCTTTTTACATATGATTTCTTTACACATAAGTTAGAGACTATATGTTATATACATATAGGATTATTGGATAATGGTTTATGTTATCTAGATATAACATTGAAAATTTTTGTGGTGACGTGGATTACCTATTGCATGCATTAGGGAGTACAAGAGTTAGGGTGTGCATGTTATTTATTCCATGTTAAGTGGGTTAAGGGTTAATATGTGCAAGGACTTCTTCAGAGCTTAAATTTAATCTATTCTCTATTTAATAACATTAACTACCTTTAATTCTCCTTTAATTCATCTCATCAACCTAGAATGTATTATTCTAAATCCATAAAAAATATTTAAAAATTGTTCACCACACTATATTTAGCAACGTTACCTCAAACATCTAGCTTTCCATACTTAGCTAGTTAGTATTATTAATGGAATTTCATCGTGAACATTGATAATCATTATTTTATGATGATATATTTTGTACATAAATGACATATAAAATATAACTAGAATTCTTACAATAATATTGAAGGATCCCATGACTCTTATTTATTTTACTACCTCAACCATGTATACATAACACCAAAAACCACAAATGTCAACTTTGGAGATAAATTTATAGGTCAATTCTAAATTAGTCACTTAAGACTATATTATTGTGTTTTTATAAGTACGTAGAACATCCTAACAACTTAGGGTTTGATTAAAAGTCCCTCTAGAAGAGAACCTGAAGCATATCAAACTATGTGACAAGAATTCAACTAGATTTCCTATTGGTATGGTTATTTTTTCATTCAAATTCATTTTCCTTCATATTTTTTTGGTTGAAATTTATACTCAAATATTGATTATTATTCTTATTAATGAGAACATTAATCATATTCAATATTGGTTAGAGTTTGTGTAATGGTTCCTTCATTTGATAGAGTTATTTAAGTCATAATTCTTTCATACTTCAAGGGAATCAGACAGTAAAGTTTCTTAGATGAATTATGTGAACTCTAATTGTGAAGTAAATCCAAATGATAGGAAATATAACTAAAAAAGAAAGATTAGACAAAGGAACAATATCAACAACTTGTTCAAAGTTCCAAATTATTTATAATTCTTGTTGTTAATGGTTATTTTTCCTATCAATTTTCTTGTGTATAATTTTGTCTTTGTAGTTTTCTATCATATTAGTACTATTATTTTTGTCATTCAAAGTTAAATTTCTTCCTTCATACTTTTTTGGTTGAAATTTCTACTCGAATCTTGATTAATGTTCTTATTCATCAGAACAATAATCATATTTCATATTGGTTAGAGTTCATGTAATGGTTCCTTCATTTGTTAGATTTCTTTAAGTCATATTTATTTCATAGTTTAAGGGAATCGGTTAGTAAAGTTTCTCAAATGAGTCATGGGAACTCTAATTTTGAAGGGAATCTAAATGATAGGAAATCTAACTAAAAAATAAACTTTAAATAAAGGAAAAATAGAAAGAATTTTTCAGAGTTCCTATTTATTATAATTATAGTTGTTAATGGTTTTTTTTTCTATAACTTTCATTGTCTATCGTATATTTTCTGTAATTTAGGGTGCAATTTCATTATCAAAAAAGTTCTCTAGAACTTTTACAAGAGTATTTATATGTATAAATTAATAGTCAAAGTTATATTATGAAAGTTTCTATCGATCATATTTCAAGTTATATTATCAAATTTTCTATCGATCATATTTATGTTCTTGGTTAAAGTTCCTATTCATATGGTTTCATACATGAATTCTATATACATTTACATAGTCAATTATCCATTTGTTATAGTTCCTCATGTTCCATCATTAAAGTTCTTATCATGACTATGAGTGAGATTTCTTTCATCAAATTTTTTTTCAATAAGGTTTTCTATTGGTTGAATTTATAATGAAAATTTGAACCAAGATCTTTAACAAGGTGAATAGAAGGTACTTTTACCAAAAAATAAAAAAATCTACCAATAATAACTTTGACGAACTAGAAATTGAACCATTAAGAGTTTTGATCCAGTTAGAGTTGTGATGAATTTCTTGTTAATTTCATGTGTTATCCAAACTTAATGTCATCCATAGTAACAAGGGACTTTCCTATACAAGAGATTTGACTAGAAAAATATGAAGGAATTATAACCATGACAAATTATTGTCTTATTTTATGTCATATTAGGATCAACCCCGACACATGATCAAAGAATTTTTTATCACTATTTTCCCACTCCATTTCAAGAGTATTTGTTTCTTGTTTGTTTGAGCATATGGAGCAAATAAAAAATATGAAGGAATTATAACCACAGAAAACTCTTACCTTATTTTATGTCATATTAGGATCAACCCCTACACATAGGATCAAATAATGTTTTATCACTATTTCCCCACGCCATTTCAGGAGTATTTTTTCTTGTTTCTTATTTGTTTGTTAGATATGGGGCATATGGAGGAAATAAAATCATAAAATGTAAACATATGCTCCTCATTCCTAAATATATACATCAATTCGATTTCTTTTTTCTACTTTTGTGGTAGAAATTACTCCTCTCATTTGTAAGAAAAATACGTAGAGATAAAAAAAGGAATCAACTATGTCAATTATGAATTGGAGAGATTTTTCCAAGATCATTTCAAGAATTGAATTGGAGAGATTTTTCCAAGATTATTTCAAAAATTATGAAGGAAAAGATCCTTAAACATAAATTGATATATCCAATATGGATATTTAATATGATTAAGGAAAAATTTAGGGGCTAATATTTCTATGTTTGGCTAATTTTTCATACTTTTTCCAAAAAAAAAAAAAAAAAGATTCATCAATTTTCATTTTTTTCCTAAAAATGATTTTACCAAGTTTAATAGTATAAAAAAATATTACCCTAAAAAGTGAAAAATATTTATAGAGCCTATACAAAATTATTGGAAATTTTAATATTTTACAAAAATATCCTCAAATATTTTGCAGTTTTCATACTAGGGAGTAGCAAGCTTCACCAAGATTTCTAAACTCTATAGTCAAGATTTTTAAATTTTACATGATTATAATATAACTTCTACATCCTCCTACTAATATATAGGATCCTATTTTACCTTATTCCATTTCCTTGCATCACTTTGAACTGAATAAAGTGTTTTTTTGATATAGTGTCAATGGAAGTGGTTCATTGCAACCATTTGAGTTTTGAATTTGAAGTTGAAACAAAACATCCCAACTCATTTACTGATTTATGCTTCATTATCTAATTAATGACTCATTGATATCATGCAAATCATGAAGGTGGTGTTATCTAAGATAACATGTGATGGAGAAACAAATGTAAATCTATCCTAAAACCAGATCCATCAGTAAACGAAAGGGATCAAACTTGTTAAGGTGTATACGTTTTTTCTATTTAATTCATTTTCATGTGTTAATTCCTTCAGATTAAATGATAATAAAATTACACCTTAATAAAGTTGGTTCTCGTCAATGCTTATTAAATCCATGTTTAAAATAAATTTATAGTAGTGTGTTTATATATATATATATATATATATATATATATATATATATATATATATATATTTCATCATTTAACCTTATGTAACAACATCTCTCCCATACTCGGTTGTTGGTAACTTCACAATTCATTAACTATAAATAAAGTATCAACTAAAAGTAGAGTCTAAGATATTTCTATTTTGAATTCATTAATTTTATTTTATTTTTTAATTTAATTAATAACTCATGAACATAAAAGAGTATTTATTAATTTTCTCATTACAAATGAATTAGACTTACCTTTTTTTTCACAAATCAATTAACTAAAAATAAAGTATCAACTAATAGTAGAGTCTAAGATCCTTCTCTTTTTACTTCATTGTAAAAATTGAGATATATATTTTTAAATTTAATTAATAACTCACAAACATAAATAAGTACTTATTAATTATCTCATTAAAAATGAATTAGAGTTACTTTTTTTTGTATTATCAAAACTAGAGTATAATCAAAAGTAATTATTTATTATTATTATTATTATTATGGGAAATTAACTATCTCTTTTATTCTTAGTTTTAATCACTCAAAAACCAAATTCCATTTTTTTACTCTAAAGTCAACTTGAATTTTAAAAAAACCCAATCTTTGTTACTATTTTTTTTGTTTGCTAAGTTGTATGAATCCTAAGAAGACTACACACTTAACTTTTCGCTTTATAAACTTTGACCCAAGGGCATCTAAGCTGTCAAAATTACAAGGATCGCACCTCGCCGGAACACTAGCCCTTAACATGGTCATATTTTTTCCTAAGAATTTTTGAACTAGTGACCTTCACATCATGGAGTGTCTTAATAGTACACCTCATCACTGTCTATTCTATGCCCCATGGGACAAATGTTTGTTACTATTATTAGTAACATACGATAAATTAACAACATTTTAAATTTATAGTTTTGATTTGAAAACATAAATTTAAATTTACTTTTTAGTTATTTTTTTATAGATATCCAAAGTTAGTAACTAGGCTAAGGACAAAAATTTTAATCCTCCATAAGATAAGCCCCACAATCTTTGAGAATATTGAAATTCATGATGTAATTTAAGCTACAATAGGGATCCATATGCTAAACCCCAAAATTGTTTATAATATCCAAATTCATAATTTCATTTGAGATGAATTTTGCACATGTAATTTTAGTTTGTTTAGTTAAAATGATATAGTATTCATGTCAAATGCTATGCCACTAGAAGATTTAACATAAATGTGTACTAGTATGAGATCATTTTATTACTTAACTTAGTATTGGAAAATGGTGCAAAACACCTATCGAAATTTTAGTAGTATATTTCTTCATAAATTTATTAACAAGTCAAGATATAAAAAAAATTAAAAACCATAAAAAAATTAATTGAATCCAAGAAATTATAAGATTCCTACAAAACATGTTAAAGTTAGAGTTAACTTCATGATTAATAATCATCTAAACATCGCACTACAAGTGTTAAATAAAATCAAAGCTCCACAATTTTAGAACGCAAAAATTATGCACAATTTTTAAAGGTTATGGAGATGAATTACATGATAGGTAATGAATTTCTTTGGAAATAACAAAGTGATACATATAATAAGAATTCAAAGTTACGTACCATTGATCGTGTGCAGGTTATTGGCATTAATTTATCATAGAATATTAGATCCATTTGGAGAGTAGATTGATCCCATTGAATTTGGCATACCGTAATTCAAACACGACATAATGCACCATATTTGTACATAGTTGCTCTAGGATTTTGAGCTCTAATGCGGTGTTGCGACGAATTTTAGTCGCCCTAGATAAAATCAAAATAAAAATTAAGGTTCACTTTGCTTAAGAAGTGAGATATATGATTAGTATTTTTATTATTAGTTGGTCGACTAAAAAAAATCCCATCTGCTAAAGGGTACTTTGGTTTTGTGTTTTCCTAGGATGACTAAAGTTTTCTACGCCACCATATTAGGGCTATAAAAACTGAAGCAATTGTGTAGGATGTTGATTCGAAATTTCAAGGTAGCAATAATTTCAATAATTTGATATGTAGAGTATCACTAATTTAATATATTGGATTTGGAATTGATAATATTGCTAAATTTAACCTACTAAAAATGCATTTGTATGTAAATTTACAAATCAACCTGCTAACAACATGTTCATATTTAATAAAAATTGACCTTATAACAATGTTATCACAATACACGACATTATTTTGTTTTGTGATCACTGATTTCTAACAACATGTTTGGTACAATGTGTTTTGAAGGCAGAGTAGAATTATTCTTAGTACAGTGAATGAATGAATGAATGAAATACCCTTCATATATTAATATCTCCATGTTTAAAATATTTCTACAGTATCCGTTAGCACTAGTAATATTAAAGGGAATAGCGATGGAAATAAGAGAGGAGATATGGAAGGGATTAATGCCACTGTACTTGTTAATAGAGGTTCTGGCAAGACTGCCTATGGAAAACATTGCAAGGTTTTGCATAGTTTGCAAAAGCTCGAACGAAATATGGCATAGCCTAATTCAAACAGGACAATTATTTTGGCCATCTACTAAAGTGGACTTTGGTTTTGAGTTTTCTCAAGGTGGCTAACATTTGCTAAGTCGCCGCATTAGGGATTGAAAATCCTAAGCAGTTGTGGAGGATGATAACTAGAACTTTAACGGTAGCTCAATTTTTATATGTAAAATACCAAAAATCCTACCCAATTTAATAAATTGGATTTGGAACTAATTTTCTATCTTAATTTAACCTGCTGAAAAAATGTTCATATTTAATACAATGCAACATGATAACATTTTGTTTTGAAGGGAGGGTAATATTATTCTTAGTACTCATTCATTCATGAATGAATGAGAGATCCCCCATATGTCAATGTTTCAAGGATTTGAAGGATTTATATAGCATCCATGAGCACCAACAATTTGTTTTGAAGAGAGGGTCAAATTATTCTTGGTACTCATTCATTCATGAATGAATGGGAGATCTCTCATATCTCCATGTTTGAAGGATTTGAATGATTTATATAGCATCCATGAGCACCAACAATATGGAAGGGAAATAAAATATGGAAATGGGATTGGAGATAAAAAATAGAATAACATAAGACCTATTAGTTGAGATTCTTGTAAGACCTCCCATGGAAAGAATTGTGATGTTTCACACAATTTGTAGAAGTTGGTACAAAATTTAGCATACCCTAATTGTGATGTTTGACATGAGATTTTTAGTGATTACATACAACATGTTTGATAAAATGTGTTTTTAAGGGAGTGTATAATTATTCTTACTACACATTCATAAATGACTGAGAGATCCTTCATATCTCAATATCTCTATGTTTGAAACATTTCAGTGAACACCAAAAAAATGAGAAAGGACTTGCCTTTGACATGATATGGGGCATGTATGCTTGGGCACAATATGGGATGTGTCTGTGAGGATCAACATGGAAGTTTTAGGAGATAGGAGAGATAAAATTTGGAGTTGGACAATGGTTACGGTTATAAAGGTGCCTTGGTGGAAGAAATTTTGACGTGGTTTGAGTCTGAAAAGACATTACAGGAAGACTTGGGATGAAAAATAGTTTCATGGAGGGCCTTCTTGAAGTAGGAGGACTTGAGCATTTGTGGATTTTATTGGTGCAAACCTAGGGAAACACTTAAATGTAGATGGTGAGGCAAGTGAAGACTTATCTCCTTCATAGAAGATATGAGCAACATGTTGGAGGGGGTATGAATAGTGAAAAATTCTCATGGGACTACATGTGGAGACACAACTTGGAATTTAGTTGGGGACTTATGCATCACTTTGAGGTGCATATGAAAATGTGCAACACTTGGATGATTGTGGATAATATTTTGATGGTAGTTGAGAATGCGACGTGATTGTTAAATAAATAATCAATGATGATGTGAGGAGGTGCATATTTGTGAGTTGGACATGACATTTGGAGTAGCCACCCATCTATTCTAGGTCATGGAGGCTGGAAATGCACAAATAAATATGAAAGTTGTGTTGCATTATGGCAGCAAAATTTCACAGAATGAAGAGGTGTGCTCGATGACATGATGAGTTGAATATTTGATACATTACAACAAAATTGGATGGAGTGGCCTTCCATGATAGAAATGGGGTAGTGTGGATGATTGCGATGCATTATGGTGATGACCATGATTTTAAGGGATTTTCTGCATGCAGACTTAATTCTAGGACCAAGAAGGAGTCGTGCAGTTGATGGGAATTGATAAAGGTAATTCATGGGAGTTGATGGTAGTAAACTCAAAAAATGAGGCATGGAAGCTTACCGATATGCTTGAGAGAAGGTTAGCTCTTTCGTAAGGTTGTTGATGAAGTTTGGACTTGGGGAATAAATTTTCAGGGATTTTGTTGAGAACGACAATTGTTTTAGAGTGGGGAGGATATAAGGCCTCTGGGCTTGAGTGAGAATGAAGGAATTCCCAATGTTTGATAATCTAATTCCAACCACCTCCTAGATGTCAAAACCGTCCTTCCAAGTGTCTCATTTTAGTTTCAGTTAGTCGAGTTTAAGTTGAGTTTCACTCCATTGATTTATTATTGATGTCTCCAATGTAATATTATTTAACTAATTCGTAATACTCAGAAGAGAAATCCTCTTCTCCGTTTCCTTTAAGTTTTCAATTCTTATCAGAGCTAGTTTTCATAAGACTCCCTGAGAGAGCAGCAACGCTAGTGAAGTTGGAGAAACAAAGAAAAGAGCCGAGCGTTAAGACTGTTTGAGAGAGAATGAGAATTTTTAATAACTTTGAAGATGCCTCATGCCTAAAAGAAATAGAGAAAAAGTCATTTCAAGAAGTAGGCCGATATTTAAAAAAAAAATTGATGTGAGAGTAACGCACTCAAAGAAATCAACACATATTGTTATACGCGAGCTATGGAGGTATGGATCAACGTTAGTCCAAAGCATTAGTAACACTAAACTCCATTGCAAAGAAACATGTTAGTACACATTACTTGCAACATTTTCAATCACACACGACCCCTTAACACTAAGGATTGTGTTAAATTGATTTATCAAATCACGTGCCGCAAAAATGATGTGCCAAAGATTCATGAAGGTATTTTTTTTAAGAAATTCAACAATTTATATTCAAAAAAGTTGTTTTTTTTAATGGAACTTTTTTTTTTTTTTTAAAGTCGATTTATTAAATGGAGGAAGCCATTTCTATGGAAAAAAAAGGTATTTCTTGGAGGAAGCCATTTTTACGGAAATAAGGGATTTCTTTGAAATTATTTTTGAAGTGAAAGTGAATAAAAAGTTTTTTTTTTCCTTAAAAAAAAAAAAAACTTAAATTTGTTATAAAGATAGAAGGGTTCAAGGTATAGTTTAAAAAGGGTTCATGTAATGCTTAAAAGACCTATAAAATTGATTTTTGGCATTGCAATATTTTAAAGAAAAGATATTGCAAGATGCTTTTTTGTGGAAGCCAAGAATCTACGTGATCTTTACAATTTGTGTTTCTTGTTGAGTCGTAGTGAGCCAACACTCAAAAAATGGAAAAATACAAGAGGCTAAGAAAGTCGAAGTGAAAACAAGAGATGTTTGCCATATTTTTAGATCTAGAAGTGAAGAGGCAAAATGATGCTTTTGCATTAAAATGCATAAAATAATATGTGGATGACAACATTCTTCCCCACATTTCAGATGCCAAGACAACCAAGGAGGCATGGGATACCCTTGAGAGGTGTTTTGATGTAAGCGGGAGTATTTAATTTGAGAATGAGGATTTGGTGAATCCGAAAACAAATCTTGGTCAAGACAATTTGATGAGTCCAACAACACAACTTGCTAATGAAAATTTGATGAATTCAACAAGACAACTTGCTGATGAAAATCTCGTGAATCAAACAACATACATTGTTGAGGACAATGGAGCTGCAATTGGAGCAATCAATGTTCATGTAAACTTTGATAAATATTTTTTTCCTAATGATGAATGGTTATAGATGATGCAATAAAAGAATCATATTGATATGATGTTGTTTGGTGAAATAATCTCATTTGAGTTAGTGGAAGACAATCTGTTTGCAACATCACAAGTTAGTGAAGAAAAGAGAGAGACAGAGATAAAGAAAGAGACAAAAGCAGAGGTAGAGACAGAGAAGGAAGAACAATAGGATAATTTTCTCATTGCATAGTAGAAGGAACAGAGCCAATGTGGTTTTGGAGATGTTTTTACACTTACCAATGATTTCCAATGTGGAGGTACACATGATGACTATGAAGAAGAGTTAAAGCTCCTTGAAACATGACTTCCAACACCATGTCTAGATGAGCTCTACATAGAAGTTGTAGATATGAATGTTGAAGACAATATGCATGATGAACACATCAATGAAAATCAGGTATTGGAGTATTGAAGAGATAAAAAAAAATTATCATCTTATGTTGCAGGAGATTGATGATTAAAAACGCACTAGAGAAGGTAATATGTGGTAGTAGCCCACATACAATTTGTTTCTTGAAAATGTCGAGGAAATTCTTATACAACCTTGAACAATATGAGACTTGCACTAACAAATGATGAAATTGAGGTTTGAAGGATACAACAAATAGAAAAAGTTCAAGCAATTTAGAGGCTACAGAATCTGAAGGAAGATAAGAAGAAATCTAAATCTAGTTGAAGTCAATTTTTAAAATTGTAGCCCTCGTTGAGACATAGAATAGTAGGTATCTTAATTAAAATTTTATGTGGATGTAACTAAGGGGAAGTGTTGGAGAATCTAATTCCAACCACCTGCTATGTGTCAAAACCGTCCATCGAAGTATCCTAGCTCAATTTAAGTTGAGTTTCACTCGAGTTATTTATTATTGATATTTCTAATGTAATATTATTTAATACTCATAAGAGAAATCCTCTCCTCCACTTCTTTTCAGTTTTCAATTCTTGTGACCTAAGTGGCGAAAAACTCAAGACGTGGAGAAGTTTTCTGGAGGCATGGTGTAAAGGTTGTGGATGAGATGTGATGGCGGGCATCGGGTGGTGGTGCATGATAGGACTGCCTGAATGAAATGGGCACTTACTTGGTCAATGTTCTAGGTACCCACTTAAAGGCGAGGTCACCTCCATGCCGAGAGCATGGGTGCCTACCGAACAAAGATTCCCGATGGAAGGAGAGTGCACTTAGGTTAAAGTAGGGCATGCATTCCACAAAGAACAGGTGTGGGCATTGGCATATCATGCAAGGCACACAATGGGTGAATGGAGGTCAACTTGAAATTTTGAAGTTTCACTAATTTGGAGTATTGCATCCTTTCACAAGGATGGTCTCCTATAAATTGAAGAGTGACTCAAATGGATGAGGGCATAATGAACTCTTCCAAGAGAAGAAACGGTGAAAAAAATTGTAGCAAAGAGGAAGGAAAATGAAGCAACTACTCAGAACATGTGAAAGTGTTCAAGTTTGGTTCGGAAGAGGAAGGAAAATGGTTCCGAAGAGGAAGGAAAATGAAGCAACTTCTCAGAAGATGTGAAAGTGTTCCAGTTTGGTTCCGATTGTGTGGAACATAATGTCCCACTCTTAATGTAGTTTTTTGGGGGTTTCTGTTTGGGCATGCAGGCCGTGAGGTTGCACTAACCTCAGTTGTAGAATTTCGTTGGTTTGTAGTTAGAGTGAAAGCCAAAAGCTAGGCACTAACCTTTGTGAACTCTTTATAAATTATAGACAAGCGATGAGTGGGTAAGGAGGTCAGTGGTGCAAAGAAAGTAAGCCAAGTGAGGAGAGGATAAAGAGGTGAGATCCAAGAATAAGGTAAGACAAATGATCAACATATAAGGAGGTGAGTGGCCAGAAGAAGACAAGGCAAGCCATGAGTGGTGATGAGAAGGCAAGCCAAGTTGTGTGAATATTCTGACATCATTGGGTATAGCACTAACACTTTTAGGCATAAGAGTGTTAGTGTAAGTATCACTGTAGTGGAATGACTATTTACAAAATTAGCATTTTTAATTTTAAAATGATTTATGAGGCACTAATAAATATGGAAAAAATGCATTTCAAGAAGGCTTTTATGTCCCATCAAAGTGGTCTAAACCCATCCAATAATCAGATTATTTTTTCAAAATTTGAAAAATTGTTTTAAAAATTTAAGAAAAAACATAAATAAAAAAATCCTAAAACTCATCTGATTATAAAATCTGAAAAATTGTTTTAAAAATTTAAGAAAAAAATAAATAAAAAATCCAAAAAAAATGCACTCCAAAAGGCTTTTATGTCCCATCAAAGTGGTCTAAAACCCATCAAATAATCAAATCATTTTTCGAAATTTGAAAAACTGTTTTAAAAATGTAAGAACAAACATAAATAAAAAGTCCTAAAACCCATTAAATAATCAGATTATTTTTTCAAAATTTGAAAAATTGTTTTAAAAATTTAAGAAAAAACATAAATAAAAAGTCCTAAAACTTTGTTTCTGCACATGGAAATGGTTAAAATTAATGGTTAAAATTAATAGGGGTCGGAGAGGCACAGCTAAATACCTGGCAGAGTCATGGACTAATAAAATTTAAATTTAGAAGAAAACACTGACTGCATCTCCTCTCATCTACTGATATAAGTCACCTTTAAATAGGATGGAATCCTAATTCCTTTGGTGTATTGATTAATTTTAATCTCTTTCAGTCTCCACGAGCAAGATTCAAATTCATCTTGATTTTAGTCTCTTTTAGTCTCCAAAAATTCATCATGATTTTAATCTCTTAATCTCTTTCAGTCTCCAAGAGCAAGATTCAAATCCATCAGATTCTTCCATTCTATGGAATAAGCACACGTGAGTGTTTCTACATACATTCTATGCAATAAGCGTGTTTGTACATAGACGCATATACACCATGGGAGGAACAATAAAGAGAAATGGTATCCAGAGAACAAAGAAGACCACAAAATGTGCCTAGGCAACCACTCAATCTCAGAAAAAAAAAATACTACATTGTTAATTATTGTACATAAAATGCTACGTAGTTTGAACCAGAAAACACTCAGAAATGAATGCATAAAATGCTACGTAGTTTGAACCAGAAAACACTCAGAAATGAATGCATCATGTGACTGTATTCTCAAATCATCATCAAATCACTGAACGGCGCGGTAACCCCATAACCTCGGAGAGAACGACTAAAGAAAATCAATTCAGAGAACCTGAGGACATGATTTCTTCCATCTTTAGCTGGATGGTAAATGATTTGTACATAGCCGCTCACCCCACATTTTTCTCTTCGTTATGTTTTTCTCCCTTTCACAATGGCAATGCACATATACATAAAGAATCTGAGATTAACTCTATTGCATATTTTGGAATGAGTATGAAAAATATTTTGGAATTTTTATGAACGAAGTCACTGCATTATTTGTTATTCTAATAATATCTAATACAAAGTATTCCAAATAAGTAGAGAAATACAGAAAAGCAAATAAAAAAAAGCAAAACCTTAGCATATCCTGCCATAAATGCACCATCTATTGGCACCCATCTATTCATCCTGAGAAAAAACGAACAGACCACTCTATGTATATTTGTTATTCTAATAATATCTAATTTAAAGTTTTCAATTCCAAATAGGTAGAGAAAAAGAGAAAAGTAAAAAAACAAAACTTCACATATATGGTCATAAATGCACCATCTATTCATCCAGTGGAAGAAAGAAGAATGAAGAGACCCGTGTATGTCTCTTACACTTGTATTCACTTACTATTATTACATTAAAATAAATATAGATTTGGGGGTTTTGGAAACTTAAAGAATTTGTGTGTAGGTGAATATTATCATTATGACTCTTATGACTCTGCTCAATTGCATGTTGTATGAATAAAGAAGTTTGAAAATTGCCATTGGGTAAGAAATAACTTTTAAATATAGATATATTTATATTTATTATTAATCATTGAGGTGAATTAATTAAATTTATTAAAATTAAATGTATTTTATTATTTAATAGAAACGAATAACAATGTTAGCAAAGGGCTTAGGATGAATCTATCATCATTTAAAAAATTTGAAATGCAATGTTGTCACAATATGTAGTAAGATAACTAAAATAACTAATGGATCCTAAACTAATGGTTGAGTACATCAACACTCTCTATGCAGTGGAACAACTAATGGCTCAACCCAACTAATGGTTTAGAGTAAATAACTAATGGATCAACCCTTCATTAATTGTAGAGTACATCAACACTCTCTATGCAGTGGAACAAATAACGGCACAACTCAACTAATGGATCACGGTAAAGTAACATTCTTTATTGATCAACCCTACACTAATGGTAGAGTACATCAACACTCTGTATGTAGTGGAACAACTAATGGCTCAACCCAATCGTAAAGTAATCATTAAACATTGCAATTTGTGTAAATATTAAGCACCATGTAGTAAGTTAATGATTGATTTATTGTTTTTCCATGTTGTCCATGGAATATAGTGGAATACTATCAATGTTTCCATGGAATACTATCAATGGACAATGAACAAGATGAAAAGTGTGAAAACATTACAGAAATTAAGCAAAGCACTATTGCAAATATTAAGCACAATGTAGTAGTTCAATGATTGACTTATTGTCTTTCCATCTAGTTCATGGATTATCATATTATTCTCATTCCCATATTATTTCTGAGAAAAATATGAAAAGTCAACTTATTTTTAGGAAAATATGAAAAGTCAACTCATTGGATGGTGCTTAATATTTTCCTTGATTATTCACAATGATTAATCTTTCCATCTTGTCCATTCCATTAAACATTTATATGATTGTATGATCCATTTCATTTAAAATTCATATTATTGTCTTCCAATAACAGATGAATAAGATGAAAAGACAATAAATCAATCATTGACTTACTCCATAGTGCTTAATATTTACACTTATATTGTTTAATATTTACAACAATTCATAATGATTATAATGATTATGGTATTATTAGATTCCATTTAAAATACATATTATTGTATTCCAATAACCCATGAATAAGATGAAAAGACAATAAATCAATGATTGACTTACTCCATAGTGCTTAATATTTACAGTTATATTGTTTAATATTTACAGTGATTCATAATAATTATAATGATTATAGTATTAGTAGATGTTAATAACTTTTTTTTAGTGAAAACTATAATTTGTTCCGACATATTTGACTCTCCTTTGAATATAAAAGCTTTGCTGGTACAAATGAAACAAAAAATCAAGAAATGCATTCTCCCTTACATGAATTCACAACTATCTCTTTTTCGATCAGTACCATGAATTCACAACTATCCCTTCTTGGATTGAAGTACTATAATGAATACAAATTGCCAATTTATTCTTCCTAGACCTATGATGAGTTTGAACTAAATAATATGAATTGATAAAAACACTTCTTGGATCAGGACTACGATGAATACAACTGATCAATTTTCTCTTCTTCGCCATAGAAGAAGTGAATGTTTGTGTTCATTTCATTATGTTTGCGCTTCTTTCATGTGTTTCACTTATTAAATGTTTGCGTTCCTTTCATTTGTTTCACTTATTAGACTAGGTTTCCAAATATAAAAACATTTTCGTAGACTTTCGTTTCAGTTTATGCAGTTGTTAAACATTTTCATCATCACTTTAACCTTATATAAGCTACACAAGAGATCTACAAACAATGCATAAGCATTCAGTCGACACAGCCATTCTAAGAAAAAAAATTCAAACAACTATATTGTGAACTACAAATGTAAGTCAATTTATGGATAGCATAAGATACTATAAAGTGTGACAATTTTTTTATAATCATTTATATATGAACATCTG
Source organism: Pinus albicaulis (assembly GCA_034641835.2). Lineage (NCBI taxonomy): Eukaryota > Viridiplantae > Streptophyta > Pinopsida > Pinales > Pinaceae > Pinus > Pinus albicaulis. The sequence continues at coordinate 761,545,351 of CM076578.1, read as the reverse complement.
TTAAATCTTTATTGCAGATTTTAAAAATATAGCAGCTAAGCCAGATAATTAATATACACTACACTGTCGATTTTGCATTAGAAGGGCCGGAATACCACAAGCAAACGAAAAAATGGAAACCGTCGAGGAAAAGGAAATAAATAACGTACCTTCATCTGATAATTCGGAAATGGAAGTAGGAAAACCATTAAAGAAAACGAACGCAGCAACTATTTTTCCATGAGGCCATAAACCAGTCTACTCATCTCATGATTCCTGACTATGTTATTCTGGAAACTAACTTGAACTTTGCCATTCACTGGAATTCTCTCATTTTTCTCCGCGCAAACCCGAGAATGCGCGTAAATTGGGAGAGCGTACACATGGCCTGCTGTTTATGCATGCTCCTTCCATCCGGCAAGGAAAGAAAGAGACAGTTGTCCTCTGCTTTCGTTACTTTTACATTTGGAATGAAGAGGTCTTTGTTTAATGAACCCGTGAAGCCTTAATGCGTATTAATTATTGTATAAAATTTTCTATTCCATCTGTAAGTGGTGAATCTTTTCCATCTCTAATGAAGTACTTGAGCTTTTTCAAAACTAATGGTTGTTTTTTATTATTGTTAATCTTATCACTAACTTTAATAAAAAGAAAACAATTATTTTAGAAATATTTCAATACTTCATTAAAGATGGAAAACAAAATAGCAATAAATAAATTATAAAAAATAACTAAAATATAATTTTATTCTAAATTATTAATATTATTATAAAAAATAAATCTAAATTAAATATATTCATTAAAAAATAACATAATTAACTTTTACATAAATTTTATTTTTTTGATTTCTAATTATTACAAAGAATATTTTAAAATACTCTATAAAGATTAATTCCTTATTATTCTTATCCTTCTAATAAGTATTAATAATTAAATTAAAAATCTTCACATTCACCTCATCACTTTTACATTTCGAATAAAGAGTTATTTGTTTAATGAACCCATGAAGCCTAATGATGTGTCAATATTTTAATGAACCCATGAAGCCTAATGATGTGTCAATATTTTCTATGTACACAGTTTTCAACACTTAGTTTAAAAGATAATAGTTTGCATTTGATTCCAAATGAGTATTACTTATGGTATAAAATTTCTTTTCCATCTCTAATGAATAGTTTGCATTTGATTCCAAACGAGTAATAATTATTGTATAAAATTCTCTTTTCTATCTATAAGTTGTGAATCTTTTCCATCTCTAATGAAGTATTTAATCTTTTCAAAAATAAAATGTTGTTTTTTATTAATGTTAATTTTTTCCATCTCTAATGAAGTACTAAAGCTTTTCAAAAATAATTGTTATTTTTTTATTAATGTTAGTGCTAATTATTGAGAATAGCTCCACTACTTCATTAGAGATGGAAAATCAAATAGTGATAAAAAATTATAAAAAATAACTAAAATATAATTTTATTTTAAATATTTTAATTTTTAATCTCTAATTACTATAAAGATTATTAGAAAATATTTTATAAAGACTTTTCATAAAGATTAATTTCCTTTATGGTTATCTTCCTAATAATTATTGATAATTAAATTAAAAATCTAAAAACCTTATTTCAAAATAATCAAACATAATTATTCTACATAAATTATAAAAAAACGAAGGATTTAAATTTAATTTTAGTTAAATTGTTATGAAAACATATAAATTAGATAATTTGTGAACTATATTTTTAAGTTTAAATCTTCTTAAGTTCATATTAAAGAGTTCATTTTAATGTTACTGAGAATTTATACCCATCTCCTATTATTTTGAACTTTACGAAATACATTAAAGAAGTAGCTTATTATTTTGAACTCTATAAACTACATGTTTACGTGGTATATATATATATATATATATATATATATATACTAACTACTAAAATGAACTATCAATATCCCCAATAAGGGTGTTAATGCGAATATTGAAGAGGCTTCAAGAACATTTTATAAATATTTTTCATAAAGATTAATTTCCTTTATGGTTATCTTCCTAATAATTATTGATAATTAAATTAAAAATCTAAAAACCTTATTTCAAAATAATCAAACATAATTATTCTACATAAGTTATAAGAAAACGAAGGATTTAAATTTAATTTTAGTTAAATTGTCATGAAAACATATAAATTAGATAATTTGTGAACTATATTTTTAAGTTTACATCTTCTTAACTTCATATTAAAGAGTTCATTTCAATGTTACTGAGAATTTATACCCATCTCTTATTATTTTGAACTTTACGAAATACATTAAAGAAGTAGCTTATTATTTTCAACTTTATAAATTACATGTACGTGGTATATATATATATATATATATATATATATATATATATATATATATATATATATATATATATATATATATATACTAACTACTAAAATGAACTATCAATATCCCCAATAAGGGTGTTAATTCGAATAATGAAGAGGCTTCAAGGGTTGTTCCCACCACCCTTGAATGTGATGTACATTTATGAGGAGGGTGCACGACCAGCCCCATGCATGCATTCACATGTAATACTTGGCCTCGGCTCATTATAAACATGTCTAAACGATGTCTTGTGAAGCAGTTACTCGTGGATTGAGAGGAGGAGGCGAGGCTAGGTACTGAACCTCCCTATGGGTGCTTTATGTTCCATTTGGTGGTGCATGGTGCTTTGCGTTCTAATTTGGGTATGTTGTAGCGATGGTGAAGACAAGACTCTGTAGTAAGTGAAGGTGTTGGTGGTAGGAGTGGAGTATATTTGGCGTTGAGGTCTCCAATTTGAAGCTCAGAACCTTGCACTAGTAAAAAATGATGCAATTAGTGACTAGGTAACTAAAAACGTTAGTCATCGCAATTATTTAAAGTGAATTACTACTAAAGTTAAGCAAATTTATGTGATCAAACTAAAAATGATTAGCTTGAATGACTAATTTAGTCTAGGGATAAAATATATGACTAGGTATGAAATGACCCAACTAAAAATGACTAATTTAGTCAAAGAATAAAATATATGACTAGATAATAAGTGACTAAATAAAAAAGGATTAACGTAAATGGCTGCTATAGTCCAAGAAAAAAATCATTAGGGGAATTTTAAGGTCTAAAATGGGCCTCCTAAGGAAAATGTACAATCAAAATTCACTTTATGAGAACCAATCACATTTTAGGGAATGACATCATCCTTAATGGTTGAGGTAACATTGCTTGAGTTAAAGGTATTTACTTGTAAAATTCTCAATGGTAGATGAAAACTCATGGTTAACCATGATAGTGCTCTAATTACTTTTAAAGTCAAAGTAAAGTACTCACAATAAATGTCATTTCACACTTTTTGAATAAAATATTATTATTGTTATTTCATATTTTTTGAAATAAACAAGGCATATCCCTACACAATCTTCATGTTTTTACACACTTTTCAATAAATATTATATTTCTATATTTTCATATATTTATTTTTAAATTATATATTCATCTCATTTTATTTAATATTACAATTTCAAATTAATTTTAAGTTAATATGTATACATACATACACATATATATATATATATATATATATATATATATATATATATGAAATAAAAATATATAAAAAATTAACCTTGTCATTTTAGGATAGATCAAATCTATAAATAACATTATTATAATATTAATAAAAATACAAAAAAAATAATTTTTAAGCTTTGGTAGTACCTTTCATTTTTCTCTTTTTTCAAATTTTTTTTTTCCTCACTCCTTTTTCATCAACATGTCCAATTACATCACCCCTATCAGGGAAGGGAATTTAACCTGTGATGAGTGCTATAACAACCGGCATCATCACCATTTAACCAAGACCCCACGGACAACAATACAAAAATATTAAAATTAAGGAAAAAAAAACTTTTTAGTTTTCGTATGATGAAAAATGTATATTAGTTTTGTATGTTGAAATTTTTTTTATTAGGTTCAACATATTTTGATGCCAAAAGAAATCTAAAGTTCAATGTATATAAATCTTATATTATATTTATAAATATAAATTAAATCTATTTCAATACATTTTTTCTTTAATTTTAAATACAACTCAATTCATTTCATTATGACTATAGTAATATTATATATTACTATATATAATATTATGACAAATAATATAAATGTTATAAAATATATATTATAATCATTTTTATATTATATATTATTTCTTCAAATGTTCTAAATCAAATCAATTTACATGTAATATAAAATTCATACATAAAATAATATATTACATTTATTAAATTATATTATATTATTTTTATATAGTATATTAATTACATGTTATTATACAATTTAAATAATACAAATTTTAATTAGTAGCATTTTATATAATTAAGAATTTATGAATTTATATTTATAATTTATTTTAAGTTATTTAAGTACAAAGGACAAGTGCATTAGTTGTTCAATGATAATGACTTTTTCTTGAAAATATCATTCTTATTTATAGTCACATCAATATAATTTTTTTGTTAATTTTATTTCGGTACAACTTTTGAATTGAATTTAACTATGGTTACATGGATTGTGGTGCAAAAAGTGAATTGCAAATTCATAAATATTATTTTAGCTATTATTTTATTATTTCCTTAGGAGGCCCATTTTAGACCTCAAAATTCCCTTAATGATGACCAACAAACAAGTACAACAAGTATATGAATTAGTTATTTACGCTAGTCATTTTTAATTGTGTCACTCTAGAAATTAAAATTTGCAATTTTGATATTGAAGTGTTGCATTTCACTAAATATTAACACTACAGATGGATTAAAAGACCCCATGGTCTCTAAATCAAAATGTAGCATTGAGATTTAGAGACAAAGGGTTCTCTAAATCCATCTAGTGTTAAAATTTAGGTAGATGAATTCAATGACCCCTTAGAAGAGTCTATGAATCCATTTATAATGCTAAAATTATAATATTTTTATACACTATATAATTTTGTTTGTTTGTTTGTCAAGTTTTTTGTGATCCTCCAGGATTGACCTATAGCTTGAGCAGCCAGGACTGAGGGGCATCTAATTAACTATCAAAATCACCCAGGGATCGAACCCGACTTGGGCCACACTAGCCCTTAGTTGATTGGATTTTATAGCATGTCTCCTTTCCCTATCACAAGCCACAACCAACCCCGTGAGGTTTGATCCTGGGTCGCCTTGCTGACGAGGCACATCCTCAACCAATTGTGGTAGTGAGACTTGACATTATACCATATATATATATATATATATATATATATATATATATATATATAATAGTTTTATTACCCTTTTACCATATTATTATTATTTTTATCCAATTTTAAGGTCACGACCAATCCTGACTCCAAATTGGTGTAGGAGACCCCTTGTTTGTGGAACAATGGACCCACCTCCGGGCACCAATTTGACTGCTAAGTCTATGAAGACATACATACTTTACCCCCTCTGGTTTTAAACATGTGACCGATTAAGAGGAAACACATGCTCTTAACCATTAGACCACCTAAAACTATATAATAATTTATAAAATACAATAATTTTATACTAATCCTTCTTATCATACCATTATACTATTGGTTTATTACGCTATATAATATTTTATACTTTTATTCTAATCCTTCTTCACATACGATTGTACCATTGGTTTATTACACTATATAATAGTTTATAATATATAATAGTCTTAATATATAATAGTTTCATGCATTGGTAATGTAAAGAGATTTTGATATATGAAATTCACGCGCATTTGTTCTAACTTCTGAATTTTGGTTTGGCCATATGCAGGAATATTCGATTTGGTGTGTTCAGAGCATTACTCTCACAACTACACAAATAATCAAACACCAAGGGCAGAAAATTATCCCAACACCGGTGTTCCGATCTTTGGTTGTATGGTAGGATATTTAGGAGGGCCAATATTATTAATGGATTTGTAACACCCCCAATTTATGTGTTTGAATTTCGAAGCTAGACATTTGTACTTTAATCCTAATGGGAGTGGACCCCAAAGGATAAGTATTTTGTGAATGTAATTAAATATTTAATTTGAGGAAATGAATAAAATGATTGTGTGCATATTGACCAAAATGAGATTATGAGATCACTTTCTAAATCCATGAGGATGGATAAGGCAACTATTTCCCCACAATCTTTCAAAAATCCTTGAAAGGAATTATTTCAAATTTAGATTTTTGAGGAAGAATCTAAATTTCCCCAATGATGAGGAAAGTAGTTGGGAAGAGGTAAAAAGCTGGAAAATATGAGTAAAAGCATAAAACAACTTTAAAGAGTCCCTAAAATGGGAAGCCTAGGAAAATAGGAAGAAAAGCATCGTGCTATTCTGGACGCAGAATTAGAAACATGCTTTGGGGAACAATAGCTTAAATAAGCTGCTCCTAAACAGATTAGTCATTGGTCTGTGGTGGAGGTGATCTCAGCTCGGGGGTGAGTTCTGGGAGAAAGAAGAACTCTAAGGTTGGGAGGTTGGTCGACTGCATGAGTGGTATGTAATTAAATTGAATTGGTGTTTCTATTTTCTGTGGTATGAATTGGCTACATATAATTGTTTGATTTTATGTTAGAATTATTGAATGCCACATTCAACAGAATAAATCATTAGGAATTCACCTTCATGATTTTGTATAGTTGTAAGTAAGAAAATCTGTGGAGTAGAATCCAACAGAATCTCTAAACCAGTGTTGGTTTAGATCTGAGGATACATAGTTCTCCACAGGAAAATTGGTGAATTAATTTTAACCTGTTTATGATTATTAGAATGAGTTAATAATATATATACATAAGAGAGAACTATATGAGAAATTCTGTACTGCAATTGAGAGTAGTAGTATATGAACTGTCATATAGACTGAGTATCAAAATGAAAAGAAAACTTTTACAGACTACCTTCCAGGAAATAGTACACTATATTAACATGAATAGGATTACAGTAGTCAGTTATTTCTACATATAAATAAGCAATTCTACATCAGAAGGAAGCAAATAACAAATTGCATGGGACTGTCTATTAATATTTAGTTGCCATGAATTACACTCATAGTATGAGTTAAAATCCACTATGTGAAAGAAGGATAAATAAATAATTTAACATGCAGATTTTATAACAGTAGACCATAAACAAAAGCTACTCTATTATGTGAACAAGATACTAGGAGGTATAGTGCTATATTACAAACGAAATTGTTTCCAGACACAGATACACACATACGTATTAGCACATCACTTGTAGGTATTCACAAAGCCTAAAGAGATATGATGCAAATCAATTATCAATTTCAATTTAGTACTTTTTCTTTCAAGACTGAATCTCCGGAAAGAGCATAGCTGATAATACTTGGAAATATTCCACTAATTGAGAAAAGATTTAGTTCACTGTTATTGTCCAATTACCATCCAGAGAAATAGGAGAAATATACACAAAAATGAATTTGAGTACTAGCATAATAATGGTAATGATAGCTGAGACAGAATAATCACTGGAAAGCTACAATAAAAAGGATGGAGTATAAAGTTTTATGCAACCAAATTCACTGTGGTAGAGCACAGTTAAGCTGTTAAATAACATAGTTACTATTTGCAAGCATACAATTCTAACCTATGAATGGCTTGTAAGTATTATGGCAACAAAATACAACTGAGTGGGAATACATGTAGCTACTCAATAATGCCATAACTAAGTATAAACCTGAACTCAAGCTAGAAGAGTAAAGAAATGCCTTGTTGCAGATACATAAGATTAACCATAAGCAAAATTTATGATAGGAAACAGACAGAGTTATATAATCAAAAAAATTCAACGATTCAAGTCCACTATGGCATGAGGACATGGTCAAAATCGTAAACGTTTCCGAAATTGAAATAGTAAATGAGTCAGGGTCGAAACCCAGAAAAAGTTTCAATGGCTAAAATTATACAACGACATCAATTAAAGTTATTAAGTTGTCGAAAATGTTTCAAGAACGAGGTGAGGGGAACTGGTTCCTTCAAACCAGTGTTCGATGAGTACCGACCTGGAAAGCATCAAAGAAATTTATATTAGCGCTGAAGGGAGCTACGATTTTCGTGGGTCGAGAGAGAAAGAGTAGGAAGTCAATTTTCAATACCTGCAAGAGTCAAAAACCCCAACATGAGTACGAATTAAAACGGAAAAGAATGCTATCAAAACAAAAAAAATTTAAATGAGGAACAACAAATTACCTGAGGCTCGAGCAACTCTAAGCTATCGAGGACCTGGCATATACATAGAGGAACGACAGAATTTAGCATACGATGGAGAGCGGACATTATCACAGACATAAAATAGTTGTATAAAAAAACAATAGAAATTCTTACCTATACAGGTTAAGAAAAGAGCGAACCCGAGTATTTAATGATTTACATTCTTCTATCGCCCTGCGAAGGACGCAGACAATCTTTCGATATGCTTAAGGGAGAAGACGAGTATTTTTTCAGGACCATCAACACAACACAATGGTCCTGTCTCATTCTTAAGAATGCATATAGAGAAATATAATAACCAAAAACTTAAACCAATGAATAAAATCGTTGGAAGCAGCGGAATCCAACCCACTACAAAAAGAAACAAAAATTTTCATTAAGCGAAGTAGCAGACATAAATCCATCTGTATGGAACGATGGTAAACAATCCGAACAAATCTGACTCTCAGTGACTAGTCGAACAAATAAGCGTTACCCTAAACGAATAAGGATACACTTCATAACCTCAGGAGTAGGCATACCTGCGTGGTTCAATGAAGCACTGAGACGCGTAGAATGAATGGATAGATGCACTGAGAACTCAATGGCATCAGAAGTGCACTGTTACGAAACAAATCGAATAATAATGAAGAGAAAAGAACCGGAAAAATCAATAATACTAAGATTTATATGTAAAAAACCCTAACGCATCGTTAGATCCACATCATCCACCTAGCAAGATCTTAATGATGAAGCCACGGATCAAAGAGTGGGATGCGTAATGAACAATCAATACGTTCAGCGTTTAATGTGATTTGCAATATCATAAATGTCAATACAGGCCGGCCGAGCCATCGAAATTACAATCGAACCAAGGTAAGCTGGTGTGGAGGGTTCCAGAGTTGCGTGGAGCAAACCCACATGACCGCCAATCAAATAAGACTCATTCCAAACTACACAATTACACCCAAAATCGTCTATAGACTTACGTGGATAATGAATTCACGTCGCAACTTAATTAAATCACATTCTAATCCATATGACATGGATATCCGAGTAAAGGAGTTTGGTTTAATATAAATGCTGACCAGAATTCAACGAAAGGCCATGAGAGCCTGTACGCAGAGATAGCCACAAGAATACATTACATCAAATTATAGTTCATACTTTGTAAGCAAATGGGAATAGGTGAACAATCTTCACTGTTTCATATAAGTCGATCAAATTATATCGAGAGGGTTATTATGTGCAAAGGGAATGGGTTCCCCACTTTCTATTAAAAGATTATAGTCGATGACCCAGGGTTCATTACGACACAAACAAGGTGGTGAGATATAACCGTGGAGTTTTGATAAACAAAACCATTGGGTGGTATTTTAAAAATAATGATGGTTGGCAGTATTAATATTATTATATCCCATTTGAGGTTGCATATAGTTGAGATGGGCAAATGAAACATAATTAGGTAAATAATTATGAATTGAGTAAACCAACATAAGTACAGTATCCTTCCAGAATGAAATTGAAAAGAGGAAGGCTTGAAATAAAAACAAATTTTTTTTTGGTTACGCAAATTGGAGGTGTGACAAATGGTATCAGAGCCCAAGTTATAAAAATGGGCTAGTGACATTGTGCTCATTGTTGATGTGTATTCACTGTATAAATTAAATTCTGTAGAAAAAAAAAAAAAATTATTTTATTTTTATTTTGACTGATCTGTGTTGAGTGTGTACAGTGGTGCTGAAATGGCAGAAGGTGACGAAATCTATGTTGATCTGCGTGATGAGGATAATGCACTAGATCCCAATGCGCCCATGATGGCTATGTTGCGGGAATTGCAACAAGAATTGGTTGAGATAAAAAGCCAGAATGACAGATTTTCATTAGCCAATGAGGAGCAGGAAAAGCTCATCAGAGAATTAACTTCGCGGAACAGCCAAGAAGGCGAAGGTTCCGGGAAGAGGAAAACTGATGAGTCTGATGAAGAAGATGCTGTTAGGCATCAGAGTAAACAGAAAAAGGAATTACAGGGGGAATTCTGAAAATTAAACCTCCCTCCTATGATGGGGAGAAGGAGGAAGATGCTGAAGCCTGGTTGCTGAATATGATTAATTATTTCCAGGTCTATGAATATGAAAGCAATATGAAGGAAAGATTAGCTGTTTACCAGCTACAAGGTAAGGCTACCTTGTGGTGGGAGGAGACAAAAATGGTTCATGCCATTGATGAAAAGACAGTCACCTGGGAAGATTTCCAGGTTAAGTTCAAAAACCGCTACCTAAATGAATGTTAATATGCTGATAAAGCCAAAGAATTTCATGAACTTAGACTGGGACAACTCACTATGGATGAGTTTGTCACTAAGTTTACAAATCTGCTGAGATATGTACCCTACATAAGGGAAGAAAAGGAAAAAGTACAGAGGTTTCTGAATTGTTTGCCTACTGTATACAAAGAGAAAATCGAGTTTGACAACCCAAAAACAATGGAAGAAGCTATTAGAAAAGCCAAATTATGTTACCAAAAGTTCAAAGGAAAAACTGAACAAGGGAAAAGCTAGGTAAATAAGAATGAGTTCAAAGGGAGGAAACAGAAACCAGCCTATTTGAAAAATTTTGGCAGAGATCATTAGCGGAAAAAGTTTAATAAACACAAAGAAAGTCAAACTGCTCAGTCCCAAGTGGCTTCCAAACAAATAGATGGAGACAATAGGAAGGAGGGCCCAGTGAAAATGAGAGAACCTCTGAAATGCTGGGGATGTGGAGAACCCCATCTGTTGAGAGATTGTTCCCATTGAAACATTCAGATGATTATGAGAGATCGAGAAGCCACTACAGTAAATGACATAGCCAGAAATATACCAACTATTAGTACAGCCTTGGAAAATCGACAAGAAGAACATCAAGCTACCATGGTGGAAATGGAGGGTAAGATTTTTGACCTATCTGTTACTATTCTGATTGATCCGGGTGCTTCTTTGAGTTACATTAGTCCTGAAATTGTAGAAAAATGTAATCTTAAACCTGAAAAATTTCAGCAGTCATGGTTGGTTCAGCTGGCCACTGGAACCAAGAGAAAGGTAACACATAAACTGCCCCGAACAGCAATCAAATTAAATGATTTTCAAACAGAAGTAAGTTTGAACATTCTACCCTTAGGTTCATATGACCTACTGATAGGAATGGACTGGATGGAACAGAAGAAAGCCTTGATGAACTGTTGGGATAAGACTTTGCATTGTGTAGATGAGGAAGGGAAACCTTTTATTCTCAAAGGAAAACCAAAACCTATCTCTGTAAGACAAATATCAGCCCTGCAATTAAAAAGAACAGCTAGAAAAGGATATCAGGTTTATGCAGTACAGGTGGAAGAAATGGAACAGAAAACTGAAGAAAATCTGTTGGATGTATTACCAGTGATAAGGGAATTTAAGGAAGTTTTTCCAGATGATATCCCTCATCTTCCCCCCAAAAGAGAGATTGATTTTTCAATCGATGTAGTGCCGAGAGCAGTACCTGTCTCCCGAGCCCCTTATCGAATGAGTCCCCCTGAGCTTATGGAACTGAAAATGCAATTGCAAGAACTGTTAGATAAAGGGTATATCAGACCGATTGTGTCTCCTTGGGGGGCACCAGTGCTGTTCGTGAAAAAGAAAGATCGAACTTTTCGGATGTGCATTGATTACCGCCAACTGAACAAGTTGACCATTAAAAATCAATACCCTTTGCCTCGAATTGATGATCTTTTTGATCAAGTGAGAGGAGCTTCAGTATTTTCTAAGATTGACTTAAGAACTGGTTATCACCAGCTCAGAATCAAAGAAGAAGACATCAGCAAAATAGCCTTTCGAACCAGGTATGGTCACTACGGATTTGTAGTCCTACCTTTTGGGTTGCCAAATGCCCCTGCCACATTTATGTGCCTAATGAACAGTGTGTTAAACAAGTATTTGGATAAATTTGTCCTTGTGTTCATAGATGATATCTTAGTCTACTCAAAAAGTGAGGAGGAACATAAAGAACACTTGAGGATAGTATTGTAAACTCTGAAGGAAAACCAGCTATATGCCAAGTTTAGTAAATGTGAATTTTATAAAGATAAGATCCAATACCTGGGGCATATTATTTCTGAACAAGGCCTTGTTGTTGACCCTGAAAAGATAAAGGAAATTAAAGAATGGCCTGTGCCAACTGATGTTTTAGCAGTGAGATCATTCATGGGGATTGCAGGCTATTATCGCAGATTTGTGGAGAGGTTTTCTTCCATAGCACATCCCATAACGTCATTACAAAGGAAAGGTGCCAAATTTGAGTGGACTGAAAAATGCCAAAACAGTTTTGACCAATTAAAACTAAAACTTACTGCAGCCCCTATACTAAAGATTGCAGATCCTGATAAAGAATTTGTCATATGTACAGATGCCTGTAGAGAGGGGTTTGGAGGAGTTCTTTTGCAGGAAAATTCAGTTATTGCATATGAATATAGGAAATTGAAGATACATGAACAAAACTATAGTGCCTATGATTTGGAGTTAGTTGCTGTTATTCATGCTTTGAAAATGTGGCGACACTATCTCCTTGGAAAGAAATTTACATTGATGACTGATCATATTAGTCTCAAATATTTCTTTTCCCAAACTGATTTGAATGCTAGACAAGCCAGATGGCTGTCTTTTCTAAGTGAATTTGACATGGATATAAAGCATATCATAGGGAAAGAAAATAAAATTGCTGATGATTTAAGTAGAAATGCTTTTCAAATTCTAGTTAGCAGTGGAAGTAGTGCCCAGTTTGATTTAGAAGAGTTAGTGAAACAGGAAGCAAACCAAGATCCAAATTATAAAGTACTACTGGTGAAATTACTGAAGAAGGATAAAACTGATTTCACTCAAAACCAAAAAGGGCTGATCTATTATAAGAATAGATTGTATATTCCCAATGTAGAGTCCTAAAAAAAGGAAATTTTGGATGAATATCATAAACAACCATATGCAGGACATCCAAGATATCAAAAAATGTTAACAGCTTTGAAAAAGAAGTTGTTTTGGCCAGGAATGAAGAGAGATGTAGCAAAATATTTAACTAAATGCATGGAATGTCAACTAGTCAAAGTTGAGCATCAACATCCTGCGAGTCTTTTAAACCCGTTACCGATTGCAGAATGGAAGTGGGACACCGTTTCCATGGATTTCATAATAGGATTACCCAAAACCAAACACCAACATGATTCAGTGATGGTGGTAGTAGACACCTTAACAAAAGCTGCACATTTCATACCAGTGAAATCTACCTTCGGAACAGCTCAAGTAGCGAAGGTGTTCCTGAAGGAGGTAGTAAGACTGCATGGGGTTCCAAAGGTAATTGTTTCTGACCGAGATGCTAAGTTTACAGCAGCCTTTTGGAAAGGGCTGTTTGGAGGGATGGGTACTAAGTTGAATTTTAGTACTGCTTATCACCCTTAGACAGATGGTCAAACAGAGAGAACAAACCAAATTCTGGAGGACATGCTGAGAATGTATGTGATGGATAGGTCATCAAAGTGGGAAGATTATTTGCATTTAGCTGAATTTGCCTATAATAACAGCTACCAATCCTCCATCAAAATGAGTCCGTTTGAAGCACTCTATGGTAGAAAATGTCGTACTCCATTGACCTGGAGTCAACCAGAGGATAAATTGATGTTAGGGCCAGATGCTTTGCAAGAGATGGAAAGAATTGTCAAACAGATACAAAGAAATATCAAGACATCACAAGATCGTCAAAAAAATTATGCTGATAAGAAGAGAGTGCACCGAGAATTTACAGTGGGAGAGCATGTGTACTTACGTATTAAACCCAAAAAGAGCACGCTTTATGCTGGAAGTTGTGCAAAACTATCTCCTAAATACTGTGGTCCTTTTGAAGTATTTGAAAGGGTGGGACCAGTAGCTTACAAACAGGCCTTACCACCCCATGTTAGAGTTCATGATGTGTTTCATGTTTCGTTATTAAAAAAATATGTGCATGATGCTTCTCACATAGTTGATTGGAATGTTGTACAGGTGGAACCAGAAGGGGAGTTTCTGCCAGAACCGCTTCAAATATTGGAGCGGGAAGAAATTGAATTGAGAAACCGAATGGTAGCAAGAGTAAAGGTGCAGTGGAAGCACTTTACTGCTGAAGAAGCTACCTGGGAAAGAGAAGCTGAAATGATGGAAAGATATCCATTTTTTTTTTAAAAATGAACTCTAGTAGTTGAATAATAACACCGAGGACGGTGTTTATTTTCAGAGGGGGAATATGTAACACCCCCAATTTATGTGTTTCAATTTCAAAGCTAGACATTTGAACTTTAATCCTAAGGGGAGTGAACCCCAAAGGATAAGTATTTTGTGAATGTAATTAAATATTTAATTTGAGGAAATGAATAAAATGATTGTGTGCAGATTGACCAAAATGAGATTATGACATCACTTGCTAAATCCATGAGGATGGATAAGGCAACTATTTCCCCACAATCTTTCAAAAATCCTTGAAAGGAATTATTTCTAATTTAGATTTTTGAGGAAGAATCTAAATTTCCCCAATGATGAGGAAAGTAGTTGGGAAGAGGTAAAAAGCTGGAAAAGCTGAGGAAAAGCATAAAATAGCTTTAAAGAGTCCCTAAAATGGGAAGCCTAGGAAAACAGAAAGAAAAGCATCCTGCTATTCTGGACGCAGAATTAGAAGCCGTAGTCTAACTAGCCAGAGGAATCGCCCTGAAAATCATGAAAATTCCGATAAGATTTTCAGAAAATCTGGCAGGAATTTTTCTAAATCCATGTTATAACTATCAAAGTTTAATATTTTGGGTGTCCTACAGGTTTTGGATGGTGCTGAATCCATTTCCAATGTCAAAATCAGGATTCAAACACTGTTTCTGCAAGATTTTTTAAATTTTTTTGGCCCGGATTCCGGCCAATTTTGACCGTCCGGGCAATTCCTCCGGCTCGTTAGACGAGTCCGAATTAGAAACATGCTTTGGGGAACAATAGCTTAAATAAGCTGCTCCTAAACAGATTAGTGGTTGGTCTGTGGTGGAGGTGATATCAGCTCGGGGGTGAGTTCTGGGAGACAGAAGAACTCTAAGGTTGGGAGGTTGGTCGACTGCATGAGTGGTATGTAATTAAATTGAATTGGTGTTTCTATTTTATGTGGTATGAATTGGCTACATATAATTGTTTGATTTTATGTTAGAATTATTGAATGCCACATTCAATAGAATAAATCATCAGGAATTAACCTTCATGATTCTGTATAGTTTTAAGAAAGAAAATTTGTGGAGTAGAATGCAACAGAATCTCTAAACCAGTGTTGGTTTAGATCTGAGGATACATAGTTCTCCACAGGAAAATTGGTGAATTAATTTTAACCTATTTTTGATTATTAGAATGAGTTAGTAATATATATACATAAGAGAGAACTATATGAGAAATTCTGTACTGCAATTGAGAGTAGTAGTATATGAACTGTCATATAGACTGAGTATCAAAATGAAAAGAAAACTTTTACAGACTAACTTCCAGGAAACAGTACACTATCTTTACATGTATAGGATTACAGTAGTCAGTTATGTCTGCATATAAATAAGCAATTCTACATCAGAAGGAAGAAAATAACAAATTGCATGGGACTGTCTATTAATATTTAATTGCCATGAATTACACTCATAGTATGAGTTAAAATCCACTATGTGAAAGAAGGATAAATAAATAATTTAACATGAATATTTTATAACAGTAGACCATAAACAAAAGCTACTCTATTATGTGAACAAGATACCACGAGGTATAGTGTTATATTACAAACGAAATTGTTTCCAGACACAGATACACACATACATATTAGCACATCACTTGTAGGTATTCACAAAGCCTAAAGAGATATGATGCAAATCAATTATCAATTTCAATTTAGTACTTTTTCTTTCAAGACTGAATCTCTAGAAAGAGCATAGCTGACAATACTTGGAAATATTCCACTAATTGAGAAAAGATTTAGTTCACTATTATTGTCTAATTACCATCCAGAGAAATAGGAGAAATATACACAAAAATGCATTTGAGTACTAGCATAATAATGGTAATAATAGTTGAGACAGAATAATCACTGGAAAGTTACAATAAAAAGGATGGAGTATAAAGTTTTATGCAACCAAATTCACTGTGGTAGAGCACAGTTAAGCTGTTAAATAACATAGTCACTATTTGCAGGCATATAATTCTAACCTATGAATGGCCTGTAAGTATTATGGCAACAAAATACAACTGAATGGGAATACATGTAGCTGCTCAATAATGCCATAACTAAGTATAAACCTGAACTCAAGCTAGAAGAGTAAAGAAATTCCTTGTTGCAGATACATAAGATTAACCATAAGCACAATTTATAATAGGAAACAGACATATTTATATAATCAAAAAAATTCAACGATTCAAGTCCACTGTGGCATGAGGACATGGTCAAAATCGTAAACGTTTCCAAAATTGAAATAGTAAATGAGTCAGGGTCGAAACCCAGAAAAAGTTTCAATGGCTAAAATTATACAACGACATCAATTAAAGTTATTAAGTTGTCGAAAATGTTTCAAGAACGAGGTGAGGAGAACTGGTTCCTTCAAACCAGCGTTCGACGAGTACCGACCTGGAAAGGATCAAAGAAATTTATATTAGTGCTGAAGGGAGCTACGATTTTCATGGGTTGAGAGAGAAAGAGTAGGAAGTTGATTGTCAATACCTGCAAGAGTCAAAAACCCCAAGATGAGTACGAATTAAAATAGAAAAGAACGCTATCAAAACAAAAATTTGTTAAATGAGGAACAACAAATTACCTGAGGCTCGAGCAACTCTAAGCTATCGAGGACCTGGAATATACATAGAGGAACGACAGAATTTGGCATACGATGGAGAGTGGACATTATCACAGACATAAAATAGTTGTATAAAAAAACAGTAGAAATTCTTACCTATACAGGTTAAGAAAAGAGCGAACCCGAGTATTTAATGATTCACATTCTTCTGTCGCCCTGCAAAGGACGCAGACAATCTTTCAATATGCTTAAGGGAGAAGACGAGTATTTTTGCAGGACCATCAAGACAACACAATGGTTCTGTCTCATTCTTAAGAATGCATATAGAGCAATATAATAACTAGAAATTTAAACCAATGAATAAAATCGTTGGAAGCAGCGGAATCCAACCCACTACAAAAAGAAACAAAAATTTTCATTAAGCGAAGTAGCAGACAGAAATCCATCTGTATGGAACGATGGTAAACAATCCAAACAAATCCGACTCTCAGTGACTAGTCGAAGAAATACATGTTACCCTAAACGAATAAGGATACACTTCATAACCTCAGGAGTAGACATACCTGTGTGGTTCAATGAAGCATTGAGACGTGTAGAATGAATGGATAGATGCACTGAGAACTCAATGGCATCGGAAGTGCACTGTTATGAAACCAATCGAATAAGAATGAAGAGAAAAGAACCAACAAAACCAATAATACTGAGATTTATATGTACAAAACCCTAACGCATCGTTAGATCCACATCGTCCACCTGGCAAGATCTTAACGATGAAGCCACGGATCAAAGAGTGGGATGTGTAATGAACAATCAATACGTTCAGCGTTTAATGTGATTTGCAATATCATAAATTTCAATACAGGCCGTCCGTGTCATTGAAATTACAATCGCACCAAGGTAAGCTGGCGTGGAGGGTTCCAGAGTTGCGTGGAGCAAACCCACATGAATGCCAATCAAATAAGACTCATTCCAAACTACACAATTACACCCAAAATCGTCTACAGACTTACGTGGATAACGAATTCACGTCGCAACTTAATTAAATCACATTCTAATCCATATGACGTGGATATTCGAGTAAAGGAGTTTGGTTTAATATAAATGCTGACCAGAATTCAACAAATGGCCATGAGAGACTGTACACACAGATAGCCACACGAATACATTACATCAAATTATAATTCATACTTTGTAAACAAACGGGAATAGGTGAACAATCTTCACTGTTTCATATAAGTCGATCAAATTATATCGAGAGGGTTATTACGTGCAAGGGGAATGGGTTCCCCACTATCTATTAAAATATTATAGTCGATGACCCAAGGTTCATTACGACACAAACAAGGTGGTGAGATATAACCGTGGAGTTTTGATAACCAAAACCATTGGGTGGTATTTTAAAAATAATGATGGTTGGCAGTATTAATATTATTATATCCCATTTGAGGTGGATATAGTTGAGATGGGAAAATGAAACATAATTAGGTAAACAATTATGAATTGAGTAAACCAACATAAGTATAGTATCCTTCCAGAATGAAATTGAAAAGAGGAAGGCTTGAAATAAAAAAAAATAAAAATTTGGTTACGTAAATTGGAGGTGTGACAGGATTGGAATTAATGGCAATACAGAGTAGGGCCGATGGATTGGAAATAATGTAAATACAGAGTAGGGCCGGTGCTAATTCGTGTTGTGGTTTTCATATGGGTTACCTCTACCGAAGTTACTCAGGTATGTACTACTCGAACCTGGACCACTAGACAGGGATTTCGTGTGTAAATTACCTCATTACAAAACATCAGATATGGTAGGTTGTATAAAGAGTTATGAATTTTGTATGAAGAATCAATCAAATTAAAGGGAAAATTATCTACCTTCCTTGCGCTGAATGTACATCCTATGATGACGACTCGACCCATAACCATTCGATGTGCACTCTGTTCTGTGCTCACCTTTTTTTATTCCTTAAAAAGCCCCAGGAAGCAGATCAGAGAACGAGCTATTTCTACTCTCATTGTTAACAACAATGCATGCTCTTGGTGGCCATACGCTAGATGTGCAGTGGATACTAGTTCCAATTAGTGTAGTTTCCACATGTTGTCGCAGGTCAATCTGATTAAACAAGAGATTTTACAGGTGTATGCATTTTTTCGGCATGTGATTCATATTGTACTTCTCATGAGACAAAATAATAAGTTTGATTCTGAAGTGGTTGTGGAGATATAAGCAACCAAGTAATGGGCCCAATGTCAATTGGTATGCATGCGACCAAATTCTATTACAATATTATGCAGAGCCTAGTGTAGTTAGTTTTGTCTACATCATAAACATGTGAGCTCTCACAAAACTTTGTAAAAGTTGCCATGCATTATTTTGAGTTTGGTTCTTTGAAAATATGATCTGGGTTAGATGTTCTTGTACAAACAAAATTAAATGGAGGTTTATGTTTAGTTATAGATGGTCATAACTACTTTGAGATTTTCCAACATAGAAGACTAAGATTTTTATTTTATTTTTAATTTTAAGTTGACAAGGTTCAGGGTTGAAGTACATGTTACCTTCTTGCAATTCAGTGTGTGATTTTTTATTTGATTGGGATCTTGGTTGAAGGTTCAAACCCTTTGTGTTCCTTTATAGATGGGAGGATTTCTCATTTTATTAAGCCATCCACAACTAGCATTAGATATTCATTGCCCCTAAAAGTTTCAACAATTCTAAAGGAAATATATTGAAATTGCTGTCATTTTCTACCTCGGATCGGAAGTAGAGGATACCTTCCCAATTTCTATTTTTTTGTCTTTGAAATTCTATAAAGGGAAAAAATTCATATGAATTTATTATCAACACTATCAATCTGATTGCTGGTGGTCATGGAAGGTAATGTGCTACTTTACTCGTTCTTCCTTTTCAACACTTAGTTGAAATGAAAATAACTAGACCACTTAATATGGTGTGAATTCTTGATCTTGCTCAATGTTCAAAGGATTGGCGATACTCGTGATTGATATGAATGACGATCTATTTTCCACTCAAACAATGTCTACAATGATGTGTCATTTGAACCAATGTGTCATATCTTGGTCATATATTGTGTAGTTAAGAATGCTTGAAAAAATATTGGAGTGGTGTGCAACTAGTCTTAATGTTGCATTAATGACATACCCATGGAATTTGACAAGAATCCATGTTGATATCAAGGGCTTGTTGAACGTGAGGTAAGGAAAGAATAGTAGTAGTCACAACTTGAGACTTGATCTCTTTGAACAACCTTTGCTGTGAATTTCCCTAACTAAAATTGATTTGGTCATTTTAGTGCATTAAGAGGGAGCATGGCATCGGAAAACTACACAAGAAATATATTTAGATAATTTTCCATTTGCATGAAGCTTTGTAGGTTGTGAATTTTCTTTAGTGATGGTCAGTTGGAAATAGGTGAAGTATTTTTTAGAGCAATGTTGAATCAATATTGGTTCTTGAAAAATCCAATATGCACTAGTTTTTTATGCTTGAATGTATGTTGCTTTTTATTGATTAATTCCTTTTCTATTCATAATATTGATAATATTTTATCCAAGTGTTTCAAATGGTACTCCCAAGTTTAAATAAAAACTAGTATGTTATTCAAGTACACAATCACAAAATAGTTAAGATACAATGTGAGCACTTTTTTCAATATCCTTGTGAATGTCATAGGGGCACAAATTATATCAAATGACTTCACCAACCATTGAAAAAATCCTTGTGGCTCAAAATTTTTCTTTCATATTTCTTCGAGCTTGATACAGATTTAGTTGTACCCAAAATTTAGGTTAAGGTTACTAATATAATTACCTTCATGAATGTAATCGATTTGGTTCTTGGTGCATGATAATGAATACCATTTATTGATGGTGTTTCTATTCAACAGAGAATAATACATTCTCCATGTGTCATCCTTCTTTGGAAACAAAAAATAACAGATCAACAAGGAAATGATTTGGTTCATATTTGGCCATTATTTATTAAGTCTTGTATCGACCTCCTCATCTCCTAGTTTTCCAACAACAAATCCCTGCACAATGACTCATTCAATAGCACAAAAAATTGTTGCAACTCAATGATGTGGTGGACTGCATGGCTTGGAGGCATCTCATGTTGTTCCCATAAAAAACTTGAAATAGTGCTACAATAACTTGTCCAACTTCTTTTGTTCTTATAATGTCTCATATGTGTTGGATATGCATGCAACAAGGCCTTGGGGTATTTTTGTTGGTTGACCACTGGAGAGTGGCACTATCCTATGCTCACAAGGCTATTAAAGAAAAATTTATTGAAGTTTTTTATTAGCCTCTAGCCTTTAGTGGTTGAATTAACACCAAGGGAGTTGGATATTTTTTGTGTGGTCATTGAGTAGTTTTAGCCTTTTTTGAATAGTTTTTGTTTAGGCATTGATGATAGACTACCTCAATCCCAGATATATGAATATTTGAATATCATATCACAGACATCGAATGAAACAACATTAAACCCCACTTCATCTACGTTATATATCGAGATGGGGAAATTCATCCACTTTTACATGCACATTCAACAAGTAATTGTTCTTGCTAAGAAAAAATAAGGGGTGGGGTTAAGTATGCATGATTGGACGTAAATTATGCTTCTTTATCACTACTTTTGGGATGATTTCTCATTGGTTTCCAGTGTCAAACATTAAAGTCACAAGATCCTTCCCGAGTTGGATATTAATGGAGAATAGTTTCCAACTCTTTGTGTAACTAGGATGTACAATTTCCATCAAAGAGATGCAATCCATCACATTGTTATATATCAATATTTATTTCACTCCTTACTCTATCGTGATCGATATTTTATGCTTCTCTATAATGTAGTGTCCAACATCCATCTTTGGAATGTCCATTTTCACTTATAAATAGTGATAAAAGGGAAAATTTGTCTAACTGAATGTGGTGTTGGTATTCTGCTTCAAAACATTGTTGAATGGCTTGATGGTCATACCATATTTTGCAATGGTCATATTTCCTTAATTGGAATTAGTGGCAAAAACATTATTAAGCTTCCTCCAATTTTTTGTAGCCTCTGGTAACATAGATTTTTGATAGGCATATGCAAGAGTGCAAATGTCGAGCATCTCAAACTCCATCTAAATTGTAGCAATTAGTCCACCGATGACCTTGGTTGCTATTTTTTTCTTTTTGGTGCATCACATTTTGAGAAATTGTATAGTAGTTGGAATTTTGGATATTGGAATTTACTATTTGGTTGGACCTTTATTGCCTCTATTGGTTTTGAACCATATGACAATCAATAGGATTAATTTATTCTTGGTAGTGTGATGTTGAATTTATTCGATGTCATGGTTTATGTGGCATTGAGGGTCACTCTATTATCACATAAATTCTCACATAGAAAAGCTTCTTTGTGCACATTGCATGAATAAATTTTCAAAGGAAAATTTATAGCTTCACACGTGGATTACTATACTTCATAAAAGGAATCCAACTAACACATCTAATTTTCCAATTGCAAGAAGTCCATTTGATCATTATGGGATGAAATCTCCACATTCGTTCCCACTTTGAGAGAGGAATCCAGATTCATTAGAGAGCCTCCTCCAATACTACTTGATTTTGATTTTGAAATTACTTCTAAAGTGTTTCTAGTGGACATAATCTTGTGAAGTTTTAACATGTGATGTTAAATTCTGCAGCAAACAAGTGATATTAGTTAGTGTTCAATCCATAGACTCAATATTCATATTAATATCTGGAAACATTATCTTTGACTCTTTAGTAGTTCAATGCGACTATGTTTCTTCCTCCATTTACTTCATTCTTTGAGAATGAGGCTTTTCCATAAATTATGTATAATATTTAGCGATTTCTTGCAAAAAAAATCTCTGATACCAACTAGATTCAAATTTCATGCTACCAAAAGCTACACATCCACAATAATTACAATGAATAAATCTTATATACAAAGTACCTAAATAGTGGTGTAGCAATTACTTAATCAATACAAACAAATAAAATGATTTCAAGAAATGACATGATAAATCGGGCAGTGGCTCAACTAGTAATTATAATTTAAAGAATAAGCTTGTACAACATTATATGAAAAACATGAAGCTTTACATCAAGACTAACTATCCCATAGCCTACTAACTGTATGAATCCAACTTAACCCTTTTACTATTAGAAATTGTGGTATAAATAATACAGCCCAAGGGAAGGTTAAGTATTTCATGTCCCTTTTGTTCATATCAAATAGAAAATTATTGTAAATTTGTTGGGAAGATGGAGAGGCATAGAAGAAGAAGGTGATCCTTAATTATTTTTTGGTTTCCATTTGTAACCATTAGATGATCCACTCATCCACTTCAGTCTACCCATTGTGAATTGAAGTAAGTGTGACTGAGATGAAAGGCCCGTGCTACAATAGTGCAACAAATTAAAATGCACCCTAAAGTATGAATAGTGCAAGCAGGTTTCATTGTGCTATGCTCAAAAGCTTGAGTTTAAGCACGTCCATAACACATTTCTCGATTGTGATTTTTATACATGCCAAAACTGTGCATGAACTTTGAGATACTTTTTAGGGTGAATTCACTAGCATGATTCCTTCAACCATGGATCTAGTGAATATATAAATCCATCCAGGGTCAACTTTAATATGATTTTCCATGGGTTTGGTCATAGGTTAGAGTTACTCATACTGTAGGTTTCTACTTTGGTGAATTCTTGATGTGCAATGATGATTTGTTCCTCTTTACAACATTAGTTCTTTTTAGTTGATAGGTGGGATGATTGAATTTTTCATTTTCAATAAGGATACATTTCTATCGGCAATTTGGAAATTTCATATGCTTCTCATTATGTAGATGGTCTGGCTAATTATGCAAGTTGGTTACTGTAATAATTTACTCATCTGTAATTCGTGAAATATGCTTTATCATTTTGCTTCAACACTGAAGGCATAAAACTTCCATAAATTCGAAATTTGGAAAATTTTGTAGAGAAATTGCAAGTCCATTAATATTTTTTTTCATTTCATCTCCCCACACTACTTTTTGTTGTTTCTTTGGGCTTTTCCTAAATGTGTGTTTTATTATGAAGTGCCACATTGTTTTCATACAATAATATTTAAAGAATTATACTTTTAGGACTTAGTTTCTTTTTTTGGTCATTTTATCAATTTCAAGTCATTGATTTGGGTTGTTAATGAATCCATATAAAATACCAAGGTAGGAAATTCAACAATGTTTGTAGAGTGTTTTGGATTGCTTGAAGGTTTGATTTTTAAGGGTGTAATCTTGTTCAGTCATGCATATCACTTTTCATAATATTGTGGGACTATTATTCCATATTCATGTCATTTAGTAGATAATTGATGTACAGTGTAGTGAGGCTTGCCTAGAAGTTGCATAGGAATCTGAGAACGTGCTTTAAATATGTTAATTTCCTTTTTCATCCATATTACTTCAGGCTTGTGCCTTTCACCAAATAATGTTTTTGCCTGATTTTATACATCAAAACTACCTGTTATGATCTATGGATGTCATTTTTTTGTCTTTTATATGTTCTATCTGGTGACATTTTAATGGTATTGATTGATTTGGACTGTTTCTCAATCTGTATCAAGTCATAGGGAAGGAATTTCAGTGATTTTTGTAGAGTGTTTTGCAACACCTTCCAAAGCTTTTCTCTTTCAGGGTTATGGCCTTTTTGTTTTAGTTATACATATTAATTTTCATTTATTTGGACTCTTATTCAATTTTCTGGTTATCTGGTAGATATTTACTGTAGAAAGCATCATTTTTTTCTTAGATGTTGTGAAGGACTCTCAGCATGTGCTTAAAATATATTAATTAATGCCTTATTTTTATGGTCCATGGATATCCTTTTTTTGTTCTGTATATGTGATCTCTAATGATATTTCGATGGTATTGATTGCAGGGAAATTAGTTAGAACATTATGTAACCTGGTAGATAGGTCTGGTCAAAATTCCCTTCGCTCAGGCTTCCAGTAATGACATTTACATGTGAAAGAGTTTAGTTGAGGGTGGAAAAGGAGATTTTTCATCTGAAATGCCTCGGTAAAAACACTAATGTTGTAATCAAGGGTTATATGCATCATTCTTGTGTCTTTTGTCTAAAATATTCTAGATAATGTATGTTGTAGAATTTGGTGTAATAATATTGTTTATTACTAGTAAATGAATTAAAGGTTCAACTAGGATCAGATTTGCCTTGCACATAAGAAGGCCATCAAGTATATTGAGATGATTAGATTTGATATAATTCATTTGTGTATTAATTTTGAGAACTATTACATAAAACAGGGAACTCTCCTATCTTGAGGAGGACCGAATTTCCTATTTCCCAATGTCGATATTTGCAACACCATAGGGACATGTTATCTTCCCTCTTATACTAATGAGAACCCCATCGAATCCTACCAGTTTTGGGTTTCATTTTAAGGCACTATCTAAACAGAAAATGAAGGCTTTTTGAGTTTGAATCCACTGATAAAATTATTGTGGAGTTATATGAATCTGCCAACATGATTGTGGACATAATTACCTAGGTCCCTGGGTTGGGAAGAAGAACAAGAATATATAAAATTAAATTGGCCCAAAAATTGAAGTTGTTAGTTGTCTAGATCTTGATCTAGAATGAATTTAATCCATTTTGAATTAAGCTGTTTAGATAACAGTGCTTTAGCTTTAATTTCCACCATCTCCATTTCACTCATCATCTATTTGGAAGATGGCACATTTTTTTTCTAGCCTGATTTCCAACATACGAATTTAGAAAATGCAAGGTAGACCCTTTCAAAAGAGGCTTGCAATGAAAGGACTTATGTAATGACTTCGACACATCAAAAATATTTGCTTCTTTGAGTTTTAATACTTGAACCGACCCTCAGGGAAATTTACAACCACTAACCAAGCCACCATCGTGAAATGGAAATCCAAAAATAGGCAACGAGAATATTCCAAACTAAAAAGGCAAAGATCACACTGGGAGGGACCCTGGATTCCTCTCCTTTTCATATTTTCTGAGGTTAATATGTTGTCATAAGATAGGGTCCATTAGAAAATATTAATCTTTGACAAGGCATCTGAATGCCATATTTTTCTCCAGATTGAGGCTTTGTGGGGAAGTGAAAAATGAGAAAGTTGTTGGGCATAGCTCTAGTTAACTAAATACTTAGCTAAACCCCACCCTCTACAATCTGATTCATATAGGTAATTATTAAGGGCGCAACAATACAATTTATGTTCCATTGTGGCCACCAAATGAAACAAGTGTGAAGGTGGAGCCCCAAAATCCCACCCTCTCAATAATCCTAAATCTCTGTTTGATGAAGAAATGTCAAAGATGGAATTTTCTCCTTGTTGTCCAATAATATATTTAAAGGAGTGAGATCTCGAAGATTCAAGAAACTAGTGAACCATGATTTTATTCTTCCAAATATTGATATTTTACCATTTCCTAAAATCCAGGTAAACTAATCCATTATTATTGGAATGTCAGATTTCATAAGTCTCCAAATGGATGGCCATCATGTCGCTTGGAGAATATCATCTGGAGACTACTTTATTTCCTATATAAAATATTTTTTGTGAAACTGCAAAACCTTTTTCCAACATTCATACTTCCTTGACACTAGCCTCCATATGAGATTAGCACCCATTTCTAGAATCCTTGATTCCAATCCCACCATGAGATTTGGGTTCTTGGACAATAGACTAGTTAACCAAGTGAAATATTTGGAGTTATATTTCCCTCTACTAGAGAAATCATCTTAATTCTTGAGCCAAAGTTTTGTTAACAATCGTCTGATAAAGTATTCGAGAAAATTGATAGATGGGAAACATCTAAAATGGAATTGTTTCTAGGGAGAGTTTTTCTCCTTGGGAAGATAACAATGATTATGGAACAGTCCTAAGGGAAAGATAATTCTCATTCCATTAGTGTTATTTTTATCTGTCTATTCTTAATATCTTTTCAGAAACACAGATAAATATTGTTTGTCAACTCCACCATGGAATAAAGCCTTAGTCCCGTTGAATGTAATTTCCTACCGCTTGTGGTGAGAAAAAACAATAGAATTAAGGCAAGGAATTATCATATGGTAACTCCAAAATTGCTGGAATCATGACCCATTAAAAATGACTTGGGAGTTTTCATCCCTTCCTAACCAAGAAGAGTGCATGGGGGCTAAATGTGAGGAGACAACAACTCAATTTAGTTTTATCAAGAATGAGATGCATGAGTTTGATTTAATACAAATGATGCATGAAATATAGGGCCAAATTCTCTTTCTGAGGAGGAGATTAAGTATCTGAACAAAATCAGCTTACCGCACAATCCTGCTATTTTCGTGAGAACGATGGTGTTATTGAACAAGATGAAGCTGTAGCATATTCCCCTCCTTCAGAAGTTCATGAAATTGACTTGGGGAAAATAACGAATGAAATGAAGGGTCAAAAGCTTCCTCTCATGAAATACATTCAAGAATTTTACAGAAAATAATATGTTTCCCAAACATTTTCTCATAAAGGTGGTGTTTATTTCGAAGATAGTTTCGTAGATCCAAATAATTACATGCCTGATGAGTACTTCAGGCCCATGAAACTACTAGACTTGATGAGAATGAGGATGAATATGCCCAAGATTCAAGACTTCCCACCCTCAAATTTTAATATTCTAGAAGCCTTTTAGCATGAAAAGAAGTTCCCTTGCATATAATCAATGACTGAAGAATTTCCTTTGCAACGTCCCCAACATTTGAGCTCATGATTACTATTGTTCCTCTCCCCCATCCTTAAAACTTTGTTGACATGCATTCATTATAATTGGTTATAAGGTGACATCAAACTTGTAAATGCAACTAGAAGTAGAGATTAAAAATCATAACAAAAGAGAACTATCAAATATTCTAGGGTCCTTCAAGCCAATGACCACAAAGGAATGAGATGACCACCATGACTATTCAACCTTAAAGAATCATTTTGCGTCGAAGAAAAAAACAAAGTGAAAATGGATGTGGAGGTGAAATCCTTAAGATAAATGTGCAAGTCACTCTCTTTTGTGAGATTAGACTAGGCAGAGCTATGAACAATGTATGTTTTATGGAACTTGTATAGTACCTATCACTCCATTGTTTTATAGAAGGACCTTTATACTTGTACCTTATTCCTAATATACCGATGCCTTAAACATATTAATTCAACGAAAACATGAAATTTCTTATAAAAAGGTGACCCCACATCTTCCTAGAGAAATCATGAAGGAAAAATAGGTACCTTGCAACAAGAATTAAGGCTGACATTATGGGACTGCAAATATGCACTAGGTAGGCCACAATGAGAATGGAGCATTAATAGATGGCTTGATATTCCACCGGCCTTACTAGGAATCCCAGTCCTTAGCGTCAATCAATTATTTGACTGAGGTAGGTAGAATTATAATCGTTGATCCCATAATGTTTTGTTTATAGAGTTGTTTGTGTCTCTTCTTAAAAATTTAATCTCCTAAAATCGAAGGGGCCACATTTTTTGTATAATTTATGTTGTATAGCTACTATTGAGGTAAATAAAATGGTACCCTTGAGTATTATCTTGAAAATAAGATCTCTCGGCATCATTTAGTTCCTAACTACTGTGTTTATGGTTTTGTGAATGTTATTTTCACATTTGAAGGGTAATTTGGCATGTTTGTCGCCCATGCAATTTGGTCTTAGTAAATTGCTTAATTAACTAATAGGAAAATAGTTTTCCTATGATTTGACTTGGTTCTAATTAAATAGAAGGATTGGATTTTAAAGAGAAAAATCTTCTATACTTGCTCTAGTTTTATTTTATATTGCAATGAATTACATCAAAGTTTATTTATTTACTTCCATGCTTGTATAGGACCGGTGGAAGATTATATGTTCCATTGGAAAGCGATAATTATGGGACCTCCAAACAGTCCATATGTTTGGGGTGTGTTTCTAGTGACAATTCATTTTCCACATGATTATCCATTCAAGCCACCTAAGGTATATTTACTATTCATCATGTTTAGTCAGTGCATACTGTGAACTACCTCCAATATCCTCTAATTTTGTTCTTTATGTTGTGTTTTCACTGAAAATGATTGATATTGCTTGCATTTAAAATCTAGATAATTTACACCCAAAAATGTTTGTTGATTATCTAAGGCATCTAAGCCTCGTGATTTAGCTTGACTGGTTGGGTGCTATGAATTTGCAGTAGGTTGTGGGTTCAAGTCCTTTGGGTGGCTGCCTATGTGAATATTATGGGTATTACTCATGTCCCCACCAGTTTGGGTTGCCAAAATTATAACTAGACAGTTTACCCTAGGCACCATCCTCAAAATAATGAGAAATTTTGGATGGGTTTCCATGGGATGTTCATTCAATTGGCAACAAAAAATATTGTAGCCCTCAGACCCATCTATCTGTGTTAATTT
Source organism: Pinus albicaulis (assembly GCA_034641835.2). NCBI lineage: Eukaryota > Viridiplantae > Streptophyta > Pinopsida > Pinales > Pinaceae > Pinus > Pinus albicaulis. Next base: position 761,515,808 of record CM076578.1, on the reverse strand, counting down.
TTCTGATGTCTGATGGAGAATGAAATACTTGTTTGATGGGTATTTGACTATATTAAAGGATAAATATTAGTGTTATGTTCTATTCATCTTCTATTCATCAGATTAGGAGTTCTCCCTTTACATAACTAAATTGAGCATGGATTAAAAATGTTGCCTTGTTTGTCTTACTTCCATGCTAGGATAATTGGAAAAACTAATCTTTAGACAATTTTCTTCCAAATTTTTCTATATGAATCATTGTGAAAACCTACATTATCTTACATTCATATATTTTGAATCTAAAATTTTATATATTAAATCAAATGGAAAAATGTTGTGATTCCATTGATTTATTCCCCACCCAGAAATTGTATATTTACTATTTCAATCAGAAATGAAAAATATGCCTAGGTATGTGCATTGGAGCACTAGGTATTGCTCATTATGAGCATAAAAAATTATAAAAAATGGAAAATTATGTTTTTACATTCATCCATCTAGAGAGATTCCATTAAGGCTTTGCATTAAAATCATTTACATAATCATTAAATAAACTCATATTTCTTAGCCACATTCTGAAGTTACTCTCCTCTAGTCTAATATGTTAAGAAAAATATGCAGCAATGCTCACAACAAGAGTGCATCATAGTCTGTTTCAAAACAGTGCCAAAAGAGTCCAAAATGGTGCTAACTACCAACATAAAATTGTTATACATAAGTAGTTTCAGATACATCACAGTCCAAAAAACTTAGTAGTATACATTTTATAGAATGAACCTAAAAACATAAGAATTTTGAAATACCTTCAAACTTAACGGAAGAGATGTCCATTGGAGGCTTCATTTTCTTCTTTCTTGGCCAAATCCAAAGCTTGCTTGACTAATTCTAAATTATATTGGAAGCAAATGGATTGTATCATGTTCCATTTGTCTTCCACAATTTGAATTAATTGTTTTCACCTTGTTAAAGGCTCCATGCTTCTTACCCTTGGAGGAACTTCCTACCATATTCCTAAGTGTATTACATGCTGCCTCCAACACATTTATATAATATTTCTACTCCACTAGGTTACCCATTATAGTTGAAATTAGGGAGGTGAAATTTTTGTAACTTTGTACTGCTCATATTTCCACAAAAGTGGCAAAAATTGAGCTTTGGTTTCTCATTATTTCATCCTCATGTCTCTATAGAGCTTGTTGAGACTCTTGAAGTTCTCTGCAATCCATCTCAATAGGGAAATAAGCGAAATCAAAGAGCTAAGAAGAAATTACATAGGAGTCTTAATTTTCGAACCTTATCACAATACGCAGGTGAATTTCACGATAGGAAGAGAAATATTAGATCATGATTGTCCCAACAAGTGCTACCTAGAAATAACAAACCGGTGAATCCAGGAAAACAACAAAAGGTCCAGAGTAAAACTTCTGTACACCCAAACGAGTAACAAGAAACAAATAGCCAATCATAATATTTGATTTAGACTGGTTCTGAGTTTATCACACTTGAGTTTTCCAATAGCTACGACTCAGGAAAAAGTATCCCGAAACCCCACTATTACCATTAATGAATTAAAAAATATTGAATTGAAAGATAGAATCCCCGTTGAAAGACACATAATTAAGCTCCCAAAAATTGAGATGAGAAGCTAACCCAATACCTTCCACACCATGAGGAAGAAAGGAAGAAGGTAATGGTTACAACTTACCTATATGAGGAGAGAAATTCAAACCATCAACCAAACTGAGCCTCACATTGAAGAACTGCGGATGCTATTTGAGATAACCAAACCATAAAGCCATAATCTCCCAAATCACAATGGAAATAAGTTTCCACTAAATCATCCTATTGTTCGATGTCTTTAGTAGAAGAACTACTTTCTCTTGTAACAGTTCTAGTTTCATATTCTTTTGGCTGCACTGATTTATGGGATGTGGGTTTAATGCCAAATTTTCTCCCTCTTCTCGAAGATTTGGATCCATAACATATACACTTGGTAAAAAATTTGTGCATGTTATTGAGGCTTTTATGGACTACACTATTCCTGCTGCAACCTCCTTTAGGGGTTTAGGAGCCTTGGACAACACCATAGCATGCTTGAAGTCTTCCATTTTGAGGAGAAAGGATGTAGAATGGAGAATCACAATCAGGTTCCAAGGGCAAGTCTCCTCAAAAAAATGCTGCTATGTCAGAGGAAATCCAAATTTCTCTACCTGACACATTGGTTCCTTATCATAGAAGACTTATTATTAAGGATTTTCCTTAGGATCTATCTCTTGGCACATATGCTCCTGGAAATACTACATGACTATATGATTTGAAGAGAGTTCTTTTCCATTTTTCTTATGCACTATATTCAGAAGGTCAAATTACTTTGGTGGTGGGTTGTTTGAATATTTTCACTTTCAACCGCAGTCACACGTGATATTATTCACAAAGATCGAACTTGTTATTCTGTTCTAAATGTTTCTAGTCTGACTAATGATTTTTTGGATGCCATCATGGTTGGTTTCCTCCCTTCTGCAGATGTAGTAGCTTGTATACCAAAATGCTCAGATGATTTGTGACTTAATAACCTCATACTTCAAGCTATTAATGATTGTGGTTCTCTAAGTTATTTTGTGAATTTTTTTACATCAAAAGCCTACTTATAGGCTTTGGTAGGTGATAGTCCTAAGACCTTATCATCTGTGTTGGATGACGTGATATGACATGCTGCTTCTTTGAGGGGGCATGGTGTGGATGTATTTATTGAAATATTAAATACTATTGCAAAACTTGGATTTAGCACTGAATTATCTTCCCTATTACAAGAATTTTCTAGCACTTTTGTGCATGTTCCCATGGAGACTGATTTATAATAGAAAAAAATCATTTAGTGGATGGAGACGAATCATCGAGGGTAACATATGAGTTAGGGGTTGATGCTTCTGCCAAAAGTTTGTCTTCAAACATGGAATCCATTCTCCCAAATTGTATAAGAAATTATACACGTCTCTTAGAGAATATTCTGCATAATATACATACATGGGTGTTTGTTGAGAAAAAAGGTATAGAGGTTATGTTGCAATTATTTGATTTACCCCTCTTACCATTTTCATTTCAAGGTAGCCAGAATATTGTTGTTGCATTTAAGAATTTTTCACCGCAACACTCATCTCCTCTCACAAGGGTTGCTTGTACTAATTTGAGAGCGCACATGAAACTTGCAAATGAATTCATGGTTTTTTTGGCTAGAAAAAAGGTTCGCAGATATTGAAGTAGCACAAAACATAAGAATTTTGAGATGCCTTTCAAGTCTAGATGGTATTTTTTCCTTTTCAACACATTTACTGAAAATAAAAACAACAATGATGCCTAAAATTGGTTATGGGGATGCATATGTATTGAAGGATGTAGGGATGGTGTAGAAATAAATAGTTTGGTAGATATTTCTTGTTAGTGATTCAAAAGTAGATGTAAATAAAGAGGTTGAAAAGGACCTGCAATTAAAAATTTGGCACGAAATGTAGCAGGTACAAAATCTGGAAATGACACTAAAATAGTTTCAACTGTTTGGAATGTGAACCCAGTGTCTATGAGGAATGGAATTTCTTCTCATTATTCCATTGAATCCTAATATATTATGTTCTACTAACAAGAATTCATCTCCATAAAAAATAGTCCATGATATCGAAGGGATTTCAAGAATGTGTCTTGGTAAGCTTGGGTGACATGCAGATGCATCAAAGGTTGACATTGGAGGCTCTTTAATTCTAGGAGAAACATCTCAAGTGCATGAAATTAAAAGGATGTAACCTGATCTCTTGGACTTTGACACTATGAATAAGGTTGTGTTTGCAATGTGATTGTCTTATGTGACCCTTGTGAAGGTTTTGGTAGTGCCCAATCGACATCATGATGATATAGTATTGCTTAGTGCAACAACCAAGAGTGTAATACAACAATGGTGAATTATTTCTATGATCATAGTACAATTTAAAAGTCTTTCTGGCTACTTTTGAAGCAATAACTCATTTACTATGGATAGTTCCATTATGTCATAGCAAGGAATGGAAACATAAAATGACAAAAATATTGAAAATGACAAGCAAGAGCATTCACCTTGGTTGTTAGAGACATACAAAGCTATTGCACGTTATTGGACTACCTTGTGAATTATTATTTGTTGTTAATTGTTCCCTTTGCATCATAGATGTTAGTGCAACCAAATTTTGGAGGCTCTGCCACTGTTCCAAGGGATCCATACGTTTTTTTCTGCACCCTACAAGCTCAACTTCTCAATGGTGTTCTACCTCTCTAGAGCAGTCCAATGTTTTGTCACTTCAATCCAGCGTTAATTTCCTTTATTTCCATTATTACCCTCATTAGGAAGAAATGTTTCAATTTTTTTGAGGAGGTAAGAGAGAAAAATAGGGAATCCCTTTATTAAAGTGGCAGTCATTAGCTAAACCAAAGGAAGATGGTGGATTGGGTATAGAAAACATACATTCCTTTGTAAGGCTCACACAACCAAAAGTCTAGAGAGTTTTATTTCTAAGAAATTAATATAGAGGAAAGTCATTTTGCGTAAGTATATAGAACCACTATCCATGGAATATTGGATTAGATAGGTTATCTTGTTGATCGTCACATTCTAGAACCAGGGAATCCATTACTTGGCACAGGCAACAGATCCAATTTCCACACCTATTTGGAACCAGAGGATTCAATACCTTGCACAACAATAGATCCAATTTGAAAACGTATGTGGAACGTGGGATAGAAAATTTAGGTAGAGTTAAAGTTATCATAAAGGAAATCAAAACACTGTAAGGAATATCTAGTAAAACTTCATAATAATTACATCAGGCTTAGATAGGATGATTATTTTGTCTGGTCAAGGAATTATTGTGCACTATATTCAGAAGATCAAAGGACTTTGGTGGTGGGGTATTTGACTCTTTTCACTTGCAACTACAATCACGAGTGATCTTATTCACAAAGATCCAACTTGATATTCTGTTGTAGATGTTGTTGGTCTGCCTAATAATTTTTTGGATGCCATCATGGTCGGTGTCCTCCCTTCTGCAGATGCAATAACTTTTATACCACAATTATTAGATGCTTTGTGACTTAATAACCTCATACCTCAAGCTATTAATGCTTATGGTTCTCTAAGATCTTTTATGAAATTTTTTACATCAATATCCTACTTAAAGGCTTTAGTAGGTGATAGTCCTAGGTCCTTATCATCAGTGTTGGATGAGGTGATATGACATGTTGATTCTTTGAGGGGGCATGGTGTGGATGTATTGATTGAAATATTGAATATTATTGGAAAACTTAGATTTTTGTGTTGAAGTATCTTCCCTATTGCAAGAATTTTCCAGCTCTTTTGTGCCTGTTCCCATGGAGGCTGATTTATAACATAAAACAATCAGTTCAGTGGATGGAGATGAATCGTAGAAATTTGAGTTAGGGGTTGATACTTCTATTGAATTTTTTTCTTCAAACATGGAATCCTTCCTCCCAAATTGTATAAGAAATGCTACACGTCTCTTAGAGAATATTCTGCATAATATAGATACATGGGTGTGTCTTGAGAAAAATGGTATAGAGGTTATGCAAAAACTATTTTACTTAGCCCTCTTACCATTTTTATTTCCAGGTGGCCAGAATATTGTTGTTGAATTTAAGATTTTTTCACCGCAACACTAATCTCATTGCTAGGTCCCTATATTACTAGTATAGTCCCTTATTGTTATTAGTGTAACCCCCTTATTGTTATTAGTGTAACCCCCTTATTGTTATTATTGTACTATTGTGACCCCCATTTTTTTATTATTGTGCCCTTAAACTATTATTTTTAGGTCAGCTAGGATTACATTGTGGCCCACTAGGATTACATTATGGCCTCATGGACTCCTATATATAGAAAGGAGGTTTTTTAAATTGTATCATCCAAGAATTGTTCATTTATGTAATGTATTGGAGGTTTCCTCCTCGAAGTGGCTTATTTATAAGGTGTTGATATCTCTTTTCTTCTATTTTTGGATCTAGTTACACAACATTTGGTATCGGAGCTTTGGATTGTAAGGTTTCGCTGCTCCAAACAGGTCATCGTGGAATTTTCGCTATAACATTTTGTCTACAAAGTTTCAGAATCTGAAATTTTTAAGGTACGAAGCCTAAATCCTGAGGAACATCTTCAAAAAATTTCAGAGCTTGGTTCACAATATTTTTGGATATATGACCTGTGGAAGTTAGGTCTTTTTACAGGCTCCTAAACAGGTCATCGTGGAATTTGCGCTATAACGTTTTTTATAAGAAGCTTTAGAAGATAAAAATTTTAGGGTGTGAAGCTGAAATCCTAAGGAAAATTGTCAAAAAAATTTAGATCTTGGTTCACAATATTTTCGGAGATATGATCTGTGGAAGGTAGTGTTGTTTCAGGCTCCTAAATTTCATCTCAAAAAGGTGATCGTGGGAAAATATTCATAACTCTCTATCTGAGCATCGAATTGGAGTATCGTAAATATTGGTCACAATCACACGGACTGTAGTTTCTTGGCGATCAATTTCAGAGCCGAAGGATGAAAAAGTGACACGTGGCAAGTCGTACAAGTTCGCTCTACTGAACCAATCCATAATTAGGTCATTGTGGGAGATTGGACACAACTTTGTCTTGGAGAATCCAAATCAGGTCAGACCTATGGCATTCGAAATATAATTCAGAGGGCTACGTTGGTACCAAAATTCTAATATTGAAGTGCTGCAATCACAGAGATAATCCAATTTCAATATCGAGCTCCTCAAAAGCAAGAAAAAGGTGTGTATTTTTTTGCCGAATTGCATAAGTCTTGTTTGAAGAATCAATTTGAATTGATTCCAAGGGCATATTGTAGAATATATATCAGTATTGGGTTCTAAAATATGCCTCGTAAAAATAATTTAACACCCATTAAGCCTTCAGAAGGCTCTACTATGACTCATGAAGATGAAGAATTGCAACATGGTCTATCAAAATTACAAGAGAAAGTGCAACAAATTTCACTCTCGCAAAGAGAAACAAAAAATGAAATGGAAGTTTTGAAGAAAGGCGTGGAAGCGAAGATGGACGGTTTGAAGGAAGGCGTGGAAGCTAAGATGGATGGCATGGAAGCTGGCATGGAAGCTAAGATGGATAACATGAAAGAAAACATGGAAAACATGAAGAATGATCTAAAAGAAGACATGGAAGGTTTGAAAAAGTTGATACAAGATATGTTTCCTAATGGTGAAAAGATAGTAGAAGAACCTCATGATGAGAACAAAATAAATGTTAATCATGATTTCATAAACTCTAATGTTGGCAGGAAGAACCACCATATTCCAAAAATGGATATGAGGAAGTTTGATGGAAAGGATCCTGTAACATGGATAATACATATGGAGCAATATTTTGATCTCGATAACGTGAAAAACACACAAAAGGTACGCATTGCAACTTTACATTTAGAAAAAAATACATTTGTATGGTATCGATGGCTTTGCTCCCGTAAAAAAATTGCCACTTGGTCAATTTTTACAGTGGAAATGATAGCACATTATGAGGATACAAAGAGAAACACCTTCTTTAGCCAATTGATAAATCTCAAACAAAAGGGTTTAGTGGGGCAGCACATTGAGGACTTCCAAAAATTGAATATAAGGGTAATTGATATTCCAGAGGAACACAGGATCGATCTCTTCATAGGCACTTTAAAGGATGACATCCAACATGAAGTTCACGTTTTGGAACCAGATTCATTGGAGAAGGCATTCAGGTTGGAAATAAAAGTTGAATGTAAAATTATGGCGACAAGGAATCCCACCACTCAATTCTATAAAGAAGGAAGTGTTGCTACGCCTAGATTTCCACAACCTACAAGGTTGACACCACAACAATTGGAAGAAAAAAGATCAAAAGGGCTTTGCTATAGTTGTGATAGAAAATACACTAAAGGTCATAAGTGTGCTGAGAATAAATTATTTTACATAGATTGTGAAGAGGAAGAAGAAAATGAACAATAAGAGGATATACACTAGGAACCAGCCCTAGAAGAGGAAGAAATGAATTCGACCATATTTTGTAATGCACTGGTAGGAATTACCACTCCTCAAACTCTCAAGATAGAAGGACATATCAAGAAGAAAAAGGTAATAGTTTTGATTGATTTAGGTAGCACCCATAATTTTATTCATTGTAAGGTAGCCAAGGAATTAAATTGTTTCCTATACCTAGCACCAGAATGTCAAGTGATGGTTGCAAATGGAGGAACTATAAATTGCTCTGGAAAATGCCATAATATCAAGCTAACCATGGGGGAATATGTATTAACCAGTCCAATGCTTTCCATTCCTATGGGAGGTGATGATGTTGTACTAGGAGTACAATGGTTACAATCTTTGGGGACGGTAGCTTTCAATTTTCAAGAACTTTTCTTGAATTTTTTTTCAGAAGGGAAGGAAGTCGAATTACGGGGTATTGCAGAGAATCCGGGAAAGATAATAAGCTCTAATGTCTTGAAAAATCTTCTAAATAAAGAACAACGAGGCGTAATTGCACAATTATGCTCACTAGAAGTTCCAACATCAAAATCATCTATTTCTGCAGATCTCCAACAAGTCTTGGACAATCATTCCAAGGTGTTTGAAAATCCCAAAGGACTCCCACCTATTCGTGACCATGATCATGCTATTCATTTGATTCCAAGAAATGTTCCTCCAAACATCAGGCCTTATAGATATCCTTACGTCCAAAAGAGCGAAATTGAACGTATGGTTGCAGAAATGTTAGAGGTGGGTATAATTCAACCTAGTCAAAGTTCTTTCTCTGCTCCTGTAATATTGGTACACAAGAAGGATGGATCATGGCGAATGTGTCCAGATTATAGGGAGCTCAATAAGCTCACCATTAAAGATAAATTTCCTATTCTTTTGATTGATGAATTATTGGATGAACCACATGGAGCAATTTATTTTACCAAGTTGGATCTTCATTCAGGATATCATCGAATTAGAATAAAGACTAAAGATATTCAAAAAACAACATTTCGAACTCATGAGGGTCATTATGAATTTTTGGTCATGCCTTTTGGACTTACCAATGCACCTTCTACATTTCAAGGGTTGATGAATTCCATTTTCAAGCCCTTCCTTAGAAAATTTGTGCTAGTATTTTTTGATGATATACTAATCTATAGCAGGTCTTGGAAGGATCATGTTGAACATGTTGACAGGGTGCTAAAACTATTTCAGGAGAAACAATTATATGAAAAAACATCCAAATGTTTCTTTGGAGTACAAGAGGTGGAATATCTGGGTCATATTGTATCTCACGAGGGTGTTAAAGTAGACCCTAAAAAAATGAAAGCCATTAAGGAATGGAAAGTCCCCACAACCATAAAACAATTACGAGGATTTCTCAGGTTAACAGGGTATTATCACAATTTTGTTAAGAATTATGGGAGAATAGCAGCACCTCTAACAACATTATTGAAGAAAGATGCATTTTCATGGACTCCTGAAGCAACTAAGGCCTTTGAACATCTTAAAGAAGCAATGTGCTTAGCACCAGTCTTAGCTACGCCAGACTTCACAAAAACCTTTATTATGGAATGTGATGCCTCAGGAAATGGAATTGGTGTTGTTTTAATGCAGGAAGGAAGACCCATTTCTTTTGAAAATATTCCAATCAAAGGAAAGTATTTATAGAAACCTATTTATGAGAAGGAAATGTTGGCAATACTGCATGCACTAAAGAAATGGAGAAATTACCTAATGGGAAGACACTTCAAGGTAAAAAATGATCATGATAGTCTTAAACACTTTTTGGAACAAAGACTATCTTCATAAGAGCATAAAAAATGGGTCACAAAGATGTTGGGTTATGACTTTGAAAAAATGTACAAAAAAGGAAAGCTTAATGTTGTTGCATATTCACTCTCCAGAAAGAATGAAGAGGTGGAAGCATTGCTTTGTGCCATTTCTATTATCCAACCAGATTGGATAACCGAAGAAAGAGATGAATGGAAGAAGGACAAAAATGTATGGACACTCATTCAAAAGTTGCAGCAAGATCCTAGTACATCTAATACATTTATTTCGAAAAATGATTCCTTATGGTACAAATATCGCTTATATCTTTGTAAGAATTCCCAACTAAGACAAAATATTCTTCTGGAATTGCACACTTCTCCTTTAGGAGGACACTCAGGATTTTTAAAAACTTACCACAGGGTGAAGAAAGAATTTTTTTGGGATGGCCTTAAATCTGATATTCAAAATTTTGTGACAGAATGTTTTGTTTTCCAACAGAATAAAGTTGAGACAATTAAGACCCCAAGACTTCTACAACCTTTATCCATTCCAAGTCAACGTTGGGAGGAGATTTCAATGGATTTTATCACAGGTTTACCTAAGTCCGAAGGAAAGAGTGTCATCATGGTGGTAGTTGATAGACTTACCAAGTATGCACACTTTTGTGCATTATCTCATCTATTTAAAGCAAGTATAGTTGCTACTACATTTATGGACAGAATTCAAAAGCTACATGGAAGCCCAAGGGTTATTATGAGCGACAGAGATCCCATTTTTACTGGAAATTTTTGGACAGAGTTATTTTCTTGTTTGGGTACTCAATTAGCTCATAGCTCATCTTATCATCCTCAATCTGATGGTCAAACTGAGATAGTAAATAAATTTTTGGAAGGATATCTTCGTTATTTTGTATCTGATAAACAAACACAATGGGTCAAGTGGTTACCTCTCGCTGAATGGTGGTATAACACTTCCTTCCATACTGCAGCAAAAATGACCCCATTTCTGGAACTTTATGGATATCATCCACCATCCATCACATCATCTTTAAGGGAAAATTTGAAGGTTCAAGAAGTGGAAGATCACATCGAGCATCAGCAAGAAGTTCTCCAACTGTTAAAGGATAACCTGAATTTGGCACAAAATCGAATGAAACAACAGGTAGATCAACATCGCAGCGAGAGAAGTTTTGACGTAGGATATTGGGTATTTTCACAGCTAAAACCATACAAACAAATGTCCCTCAAGCAAGCTAAGAAGGATAAGAAATTGTTGAAAATGCAACAAGATGATGGAGCTTAGTGAAAAGAAGTCGCCTTCACTAAGTGGGCCTGCAGGCTATTCTTGGCACAGAGTCTATTTTTAGACTATGTCTATTTTTAGACATATGGATCATGGTCTATGAGTTGTAGGATGCTATTTATGGATGATTGGTCGAGTTGGTAAAAATAGATGGACCTCTATTTTTAGACATTGGGCGGTTTCTATTTTTAGACTGTCGGGCTAAAAATAGAACAGTCAAATATTATTAACCCTTAATAATATTTAGACTATAAACATTATCTTATCCTCTTGGAGCACTTCAGTTTGATGCTTGGATGTGGCACATGCAGCTGACAGAAGGAATTACGCTATTCCTAGGGGTTATTTGAGCTATTGCATGGTTGACTTCAGTTAGAACTCATGTGGCAGAGTTTGGTGGAGTTGATGAGACAGTTGGTGGAGTTGTGTTCGGCTTAACTTAGTTGAACTAGTTGTATTTAGTCTAACTGATAAATACACTAGTGATGAGTGGTGTGAATTAATTATTAATTAATTCACTAATTATTAACTCATAAATCAACTAAAGAACACATCATTTAACTGCAATGCATGGATAGTTCAGTGGAGACCAGTGTTAGAGGTGGGTGAAAGGGTGAGTGTACTATCAGTTGTGACTATTGGCTGTGCATGAGATTTGCACACACATTGATGGAGATTGCCAATGAGGATTGCGCAGTTGGATCTAGTGGGATTAGAAGTTGGATCTCATCATTAATCAACTTGGATTGCGCAGTAGAGGCAGGCAGACTTGTGGAGGAGATTTGAACCCAAGACTTGTTCAAATCTCAGTCAGTTTGTGTGTAACTTTTTGGAGATAGTACTGAGTACTTGTGAGGATTATTGTGATATGTATTGTTACATGTTCTTTATCATTATAATATACAGATATTTGGTGGTTTTCAGCTATTTCTTTCCCCATTACATACTGTGTTGATATGTGTGCTTGATTATGTTTTAATGAGCGCATGCGACTGCTTTCTATTTCCGCATATTGATGATAAATTGTAGAAGAGGTTATGTATTATACAGGAAGCTTAAATAGTGTGTAATCAGGATAATCTCGGTGAATAATTAAGCTATTATTCAAATTTATACATGGTATCAGAGTGAAATTGATCATCGGATCTATTACAGTGATTACAATTATTTCGGTAGACAGAGTCTGTAATGGGCCAGGTAGCCTCTGGATCCATCCTTTCTTTGAAAGGTGATATATCCAGTAAATTCCCTTATAGTCGATCTTTGTGCTAGAAAATTTTTTTTCTCACAGATCCAGAAGCAGCTGAGTTTTGAGCTTGGAATTCGAATTTGCAGCAGAATTTGGAATTCGAATTTGTAGCAGTTTTCTTGGTGCTAGAGTTAAAATGTCTTTCAATGGATTGTGACTGGAGTATGCCCTTGAGGGAAGTTTGAATTATGTTGCATGGAAGGACAAGATGGAGGCGGTATTAGATGATAAGGGGCTGAAGGTGTTCATAGATGCTGAGATCCCAAAGCCTACTGATGCTGCTCAAGTTGAGGCTTGGCAAAAGACGATGGAAAAATGTCAAAGGATTCTGTTGGAGGGCGTGAAGGATCACATTGTATCCAGCATGCATGGAAAAGCTTCTCCATACTTGATGTGGAAATTTTTGACATATTTATTCCAAAGCAAGAGCGACCAGAGGAAGTTCGCGCTCAAGGATAAACTCAGAGACATAAAGATGGAGAAAGGAGACAGTATGCCCAAGTACCTCACGAAGTTCATCCAATGCAGGGATGAGCTGGGAAGTGTGGGGATGACTTTAGATGATGAGGAATTGGTGAGCTTGGCTCTCCTTGGTCTTCCGAAGAGTTGGCATGCCTATCAGAATTCTGTCAATGGCCGGGAGAAATTTCCAGGATGGGAGCGACTTTGGTCGGATCTTGTGCAAGAGGAGATAAGGTGGAATACCAGAGACGGATCTTCATCAAAGGAATCTGATGAAGAAAATTGCGCTTTGGCTGCCAAAGAAAAGAAGGGGAAGAGCAAGAAAGCTTCTCATTCTGGTGCGAAAGGCAAGAAGCAGGACATGTCTAAGGTGAAGTGCTTTCACTGTCACCAACACGGACATTACGCCACTAATTGTCCACAGAAGAAGAAAAATAAGCAAGCTGCTGGATCTGCAGCAGAAGAGGCCTTAGCCTCGCAGTTTGAGCTGGATTTCTCACTGATCGCATGCATGGTCTCAAGTGTTATGGGATCAGTATGGTTCTTGGACAGTGGTGCGTCTTTTCATATGACTGGAGATCGAGATCTGTTTTCAGATCTAGATGAGAAAGATCTTGGAGTGCACATCGAGATGGGCGATGATGGTAGATACAGTGCGAACAGTATTGGTACCATTTCCTTTGAGAGGGAGTCTGGTAAACCCTTCGTATTGAAGGAAGTGATGCATGTTCCAGGATTGAAGAAGAATGTGATCTCTGTGGCGATGTTAGAAGACAAGGGGTATGATGTTGTCTTCAGCGAGGGAAAAGCTTTCCTGCACAGTAAGACAACTGGAGAAACCCGGAAGATATGGGTTCAATTCAAGAACCTTTATCAGTTGCAAGTAGATGGCTGCGCAGCAATGGCATGCAAGGCAGAAGGAGTGGTGAGCCACGATGATGGCGAGCTGTGGCACCGGATATTGGGCCACCTTCACCATGGAGCTTTGAAGATACTGCAACAAATTTCTACTGGTCTTCCTAAGGGCACTCTTACGCAGTCAGATTAGTGCAAGGGGTGTACCTTGGGAAAATTTGTGAAAGCCACCTTTCACGAGAAGGATAGTCGTGCCACGACGATCCTTGAGAATTCACACAGACGTGTGTGGACCTTTCTCAGTACCTTCGACAACAAAGCATAAGTACTATGTGATCTTTGTTGATGATTTTTCTCGGAAGTGCTAGATCTTCTTCATGCAGAAGAAGAGCGAGACATACTCAAAGTTCTATGAGTTAAAGGCGCTGGTTGAGAAGGAATTAGGGAAGCATGTGAAGGTTCTTAGGAGCGACAATGGTGGTGAATTCATCTCTGCTGAATTCAAGGACTTTTGCAGCGCAAAAGGAATTCGGAGAGAGCTCATTGCACCTCATAACCCATAGCAGAATGGGGTTGCTGAGCAGAAGAACAGAAAGATCGTGGGTGCTGCACGGGCGATGTTGCATGATCAGGGCCTATCCCTTCACTTGTGGGTGGATGCATGCAATACTGCAGTATATGTGCAGAACCGTTGTCCTCACAAGATACTTGGCATGAGTACAATGAAGGAGGCATTTTCTAGTAAGAGACCTGACATTTCCCATTTGAGGATTTTTGGTTCACCTATCTACTTTCATGTGACAAAGGATGCCAGGAAGAAGCTGGATCCGACTGCAGAGGTTGGGATATTTTTGGGGTACACTGATACACCCCACAAATATCGTGTATATTTTCCAAACAGTCGCAATACTGTTGAGCGATGGGATATCAAATTTCAGGAGGAGAAAGCCAAGAAGTGTTCGCTTGAGAGGGAGCCACACTTGCATGCAGATGAGGAGCTATTAGTTCCTAAGGATGAGCTTCCGGATGTGGATCAGCCACAAAAGTAAGTTCATGGAGTGGAAGAGACCACTCATGCAGCGCCAACCATCAGAGGGCGCAAGCGCACTACAGAAGCTGAGCGACTGGCTCAAGATGCAGAGAAGGTTGTAGGACCACCTATAGCACAGCGCAGGCAGAGACAGTCACCGGACCGGTACACTGGATACATGGCTCTTGTGAGCAAGTGTGTCGTGACAGAGCCATCCTCTTTTGAGGAAGCTGTGGAGGACCCTGCATGGGTAGATGCCATGGTGGAAGAGTATGATTCGATTGTCAGAAATAGTGCATGGGAGATTGTCCCGGGACCGAAGGGGAAATCAGTGGTGGGTTCATGATGGATCTACAAAGTGAAGCAAGTGGCTGACGGGAGTGTGGAGAAGTACAAGGCAAGATTTGTTTCCCGTGGCTTCTCACAGATCGAGGGGATTGATTATGAGGAGACCTTTTCACCTGTCGCAAGGTACTCTTCCATACGAACGATCCTAGCTTTCCCCCGCCGTTGCATGGGGGTGGCACATCCATCAGATGGATGTGAAGACTGCATTCCTCAATGGAGTCATTGAGGAGGAGGTGTACATAGAGCAGCCCGAAGGTTTCGAGATCTTCAGCAGTGAGTCGCATGTGTGCAGACTCAAGAGAGAACTGTATGGGTTGAAACAAGCACGTCGTGCTTGGTACACACGGATAGACAGTTATTTCACCGGAGTTGGGTTCTCCAAGAGTGAGGCGGATCCTAACCTGTACCAGATTGTGGTGGAGGGGAAGTTGCTGATCATTGTACTGTATGTAGATGATCTGATTTTGATGAGTGATGAGCTGTTGATACTTTCATGCAAGGAGGATCTTGCTAGAGAGTTTGAGATGAAGGACTTGGGCCACCTTCATTATTTCCTGGGATTGGAAATTTGGCAGCGCAGTGATGGACTATTTGTTTCTCAGGGTAAGTATGCCCGGGAAATACTGGAGAAGTTCAACATGCATGGCTGCAAGCCTGTTGATACTCCTCTTCTTGAAGGTTGGAGGAAAGAGGATGCTACTTCGGCGGAGGTAGTGGATGCCACTATTTATCGACAGTTGGTGAGGTCGCTTATGTATCTGGTCAATACACGACCCGATATATGCTATGTTTTTAACTAGCTTTCGCAAGCTATGGTTAAGCCTACCAAGCTCTTCTGGAAGGCAGGAAAGCATGTATTGCATTATCTTAGAGGCACATCGGGATATGGCTTGTGGTACAGATAGGAGGATGAGGTGAAGCTGTGTGGTTTCACGGATGCAGATTGGGCAGGGAGCCCAATGGACAGAAAGAGCACATCTGGAGGGATCTTCAGTATCGGGTCGACAGCAGTTTCTTGGTACAGCAGGAAGCAGAGATCTGTAGCACTAAGTTCAGAAGAGGCTGAATATATGGCAGCAAGCTTGGCTGCATGCGAGGCCATATGGATGAGGAAGATCCTGGTCGGGTTGTTCGGGCCACACTTGGAGCCTACTGTGATTTATTGTGATAACCAGAGTTGCATTAAACTCTCGGCTAATCCAGTATTTCATGATAGATCCAAACACATCGACATCAGGTACCATCATATCAGAGATTGTGTGTAGCAGAGAATCATGTTACTTTCATATATTCCCACGGAGGATCAGGATGCTAACATCTTGACGAAGGCGCTCACCACGAGAAAATTCAAATACCACAGAGGCAGGATAGGGGTTGAAGATAATCCATATCCTGTTGAGAGGGAGTGTTGAAAATGCAACAAGATGATGGAGCTTAGTGAAAAGAAGTCGCCTTCACTAAGTGGGCCCGCAGGCTATTCTTGGCGCAAAGTCTATTTTTAGACAATGTCTATTTTTAGACATATGGATCATGGTCTATGAGTTGTAGGATGTTATTTATGGATGATTGGTCGAGCTGGTAAAAATATATCGACCTCTATTTTAGACATTGGGCGGTTTCTATTTTGAGACTGCCGAGCTAAAAATAGAACAGTCAAATATTATTAACCCTTAATAATATTTAGACTATAAACATTATCTTATCCTCTTGGAGCTCTTCAGTTTGATGCTTGGATGTGGCACATGCAGCTGACAGAAGGAATTATGCTATTCCTAGGGGTTAGTTGAGCTATTGCATGGTTGACTTCAGTTAGAACTCATGTGGCAGAGTTTGGTGGAGTTGATGAGACAGTTGGTGGAGTTGTGTTATGTTTAACTTAGTTGAACTAGTTGTATTTAGTCTAACTGATAAATTAATTCACTAATTATTAACTCATAAATCAACTAAAGAACACATCAGTTAACTGCAATGCATGGACAGTTCAATGGAGACCAGTGTTAGAGGTGGGTGAAAGGGTGAGTGTACTATCAGTTGTGACTATTGGCTGTGCATGAGATTTGCACACACATTGATGGAGATTTCCAATGAGGATTGCGCAGTTGGAGCTAGTGGGATTAGAACTTGGATCTCATCATTAATCAATTTGGATTGCACAGTAGAGGCAGGCAGACTTGTGGAGGAGATTTGAACCCAGGACTTGTTCAAATCTCAGTTCGTTTGTGTGTAACTTTTTGGAGATAGTACTGGGTACTTGTGAGGAGTATTGTGCTATGTATTGTTACATGTTCTCTATCATTATAATATACATATAGTTGGGGGTTTTCGGATATTTATTTCCCCATTACATACTCTGTTGATATGTGTGCTTGATTATGTTTTAATGAGCACATGCGACTGCTTTCTATTTCCGCATATTGATGATCAATTGTATAAGAGGTTATGTATTATGCATGAAGCTTAAATAGTGTGTAATCAGGATAATATCAGTGAATAATTTAGCTATTATTCAAATTTCTACATAAATTATCGCCAAAGTCCTTACAAGGTGTTGCAAAAGATTAGTATTATGGCATACAAATTGGACCTTCCTTCTTCTTCGCGAGTGCGTCCAGTTTTCCATGTTTCATGCTTAAATAAGGTTATAGGTGAAAATATTCCAGTTCAAACAATATTTCCAGAACTTGATGAGGAAGGAAAAATCATATTGGAACCTCAGGCGGTCGCGGAAACAAGAACTCGACAGTTAAGGAATCGATCAATTTCAGAGTATCTCATCAAGTGGAAGAACTTACCCACTAAAGATTCTACATGGGAGGATGAGAATTTTATACAGAAGCACCCAGAGCTACTCAAGCATTGAGGACAACACTTTTTTGAAGGAGAGGGGCATGTTAGGTCCCTATATTACTAGTATAGTCCCCTATTGTTATTAGAGTAACCCCCTTATTGTTATTATTGTACCGTTGTAACCCCAATTTTGTTATTATTGTGCCCTTAAATTATTATTGTTAGGTCGGCTAGGATTACATTGTGGCCCAATAGGATTACATTATGGCCCCATGGACTCCTATATATAGGAAGGATGTTTTGTAAATTGTATCATCCAAGAATTTTTCATTTATGTAATGTATTGGAGGTTTCCCCCTCAAAGTGGCTTATTTCTAAGGCGTTGATATCTCTTTTCTTCTATTTTTGGAGCTGGTTACACAACACTCGTCTCACAAGGGTTGTTTGTACTACTTTGAGAGAACACGTGAAACCTGAAATGAATTGATGGATTTGTCGGCTAGAAAAAAATTGGCACATATTGAGGTAGCACAACACATAAGAATTTTTAGATGCCTTTCAAGTCTAAATGGTATTTTTTCCTTTTCAACACATTTACTAAAAAGAAAAACAAGGGGATGCAGATTTATTGAAGGATGTAAGGATGATGTACAAATAAATAACATAGTAGATATCTCTTGTTAGTGATTCAAAAGTATATGTGAATAAAGAGGTTGAAAAGGACCTGCAATTGGAAATTTGGTGCCAAATGTAGCGGGTATAGAAGCTAGCAATGACACTAACACAGTTTCAGTTGTTCGGCATGTGAACCAAGTGTCTATGAGGAATGGAATTGCTTCTCATTAGTCCATTGAACCCTAATTTATTTATGTTATACAAACAAGACTTCATCACCATAAACAATAGTCCATGGTATCGAAGGATTTCAAGAATGTATCTTGGTAAGCTTGGGCGACATGCATATGCGTCAGAGGTTGAGATTGGAGGCTTTGTAAGTGCACAAGAAACACCTCAATTCTAGGAAATTAAAAGGATGTCACTTGATCTCCTAGACTTTGACACTATGAATAAGGTTGTGCTTTGAATGTGATCATCTTATGTGACTCTTGTAGTGCCCAATAAACATCGTGATGATATAGGATTGCTTAGTGTAGTAACCAAGAGTGTAATACAACAAAGGTGAATTATTTCTATAATCATGGTACAATTAAAAAAAAATTGACTACTTTTGAAGCAACAAATCATTTACTGTGGATACTGTCATTATGTCATAGCAAGGAATGGAAACATAAAATGAAAAAAATATTTAAAATGAAAAGCAAGAGCATGCACCTTGGTTGTTAGAGACATACAAATCTATTGCAGGTTTTTGGAGTACCTTGTGAATTCTTATTTATTGTCAATTGTTCCCTCTGCATCATAGATGTTGGTGCAACCAAATTTTGGATGCTCTGTCACTGTTCCAAGGGATCCATAGGTTTTTGTATGCACCATACAAGCTCAACTTCTCAATGGTGTTCTAACTATCTAGAGCAATCCAATGTTTTTTCACTGCAATCCAGCTTTAATTTCCTTTATTTCCATTATTACCCTCATTAGGAATAAACGTTTCAAATTTTTTTTAAGAGGTAAAGAGAAAAATAGGGAATCCCTTTAGTAAAGTGGCAGACATTAACTAAACCAAAGGAAGTCGGTGGATTGGGTTTAGAAAACATACATTCCTTTGGTAAGGCTTAGACAACCAAGAGTCTATAGAGTTTGATTTCTAAGAAACTCATACTCAGGAAATTGTTTTTTCATAAGTATATAAAACCACCGTTAATGTAATATTGGATTATATAGGTTTTCTTGCTTATCGTCAAATAGTAGAACCAGGGAATCGATTACTTGGCACAGGTAGCAGATCCAATTTCCACACCTATTTGGAACTAGAGAATCCATTACATGGCACAAAAATAGATCGAATTCCAAAACCTATTTGGAACAAGGGATAGAAAAGTGAGGTAGAGTTAAATTTATCATAAAGGGAAGAAGAAAAGTTGAAGAAATATCTAGTACCGCTTCAGAAGAATTACATCAGGCTTAGAGAGGAGGATTATTTTTTTTGGTCAAAGAATCTTTCCATAGGGGTATATACTCTGAGGCTAGTATATAAAGCTATATTTGTAGATAATTCATAAGGAGAACCTTCGTAGTTGAAGAAGCTCTAGAATTTCAAGAGTCTTCAATAATCTAAGTGACTATATGCATATATACCTATGAGGGATATCACATTAATTTTTTTTTAAAATGTGTTTTGAATAAAGACTTAAAGGGCTGTAAGCCACTGCATCTTATGATGTTTTGATGTATCTGGCTTTCCATAAACTATGCGATCTTTCAAGGTAAGTTTTAGCCATCGTTTTAGTGTGTCTCCTGGTCATGACTGAGCTTTCAAAGTAAAGAAGCCCCTAACACTGGTAAAGAAAGGACATTGATCCATCCTTCTATTGTTAAGAGTGGGAATGGTGTTATTTCAATTTTCAACAGTGCTAATCAAGGTCAACAAGATGAATATGTTGCAGGGGGTACCATATACCTTAGTGATTCTATTATACTCATATATTCATAATTTAAAGCATTTATTGGAACTAATTTTTTTTTTAACAATAGTAGTAGAGGAGAAGTGATTGAATTTCAGGTCTTTGGGGATTTCTTGGTTATCAATTGGTTCAATGGTAGATTTAGGATGGAATAATTGTTTTCACAACCCATTTTGGAGTAGCTGAGGACAGCCAAGGATAAATTCTTGAATATATAATTCCATCATATTTACAGAGAATTTAAGGTAGAGAAGGTAATATTTTAAGGATGGAAAATTATCTTGAAGTTTAAAAACATTGGCGAATCTCACTAGTCCCTAATATGCAAACTATAAAAATTTTATTGATATATTTGTAAAATTATTCAAATTTATAATGATTTTATAAATATTCTCTTTATAATTTTGGCGATTTTTGAGGTAAAATAATTTTATAATGTAAAATTTGGCAAATCATTTTTAGAAAAAATGGAAATCGGTGAATCCTTTTTTTGGAAAGATCATGGATAATTAGCCCACTTGCAAATATTAGCCCCTAAAATTTTCCATGAGGCAGAGGCTAATGGATTGTCTAAAGAGGGCTTGCTGATGACACAAAAATATGGTTTAGCATGGGAATGTAGGTATGGTGTAAGCCTCTAGGAGAGGTCATTGAAAAAACCATCAGTATAACTACTAAATTGACACCATATGTAAATACTAAACACTA
Source organism: Pinus albicaulis (assembly GCA_034641835.2). Taxonomy (NCBI): domain Eukaryota; kingdom Viridiplantae; phylum Streptophyta; class Pinopsida; order Pinales; family Pinaceae; genus Pinus; species Pinus albicaulis. Next base: position 761,494,687 of record CM076578.1, on the reverse strand, counting down.
TCGATGGAAAAATAATTTTGTCTTTTATTATTCAAAGCATCCATTGTATATATATATTTTTCATAACATCAAAATTTTAATAATGGGAGTGAAAAAACATCCTACACAAAGAAATAATTATATCATACTAGCAAGAAAATGACCTTCAAATTATTAATGACACCATTGTGCAGAGATGCAGATAATGGGAATTTAACACATCCCCCAATCTTGATAGAATATATAATTTTGAATGACTTTTTTCTTGTAATTGTACTCCACAACATGCTATAATGTGATATGTTTATGCACATATTTTCTCAAGCTCCACACAGGATAAGGTTTGAGAACTAAGGAAAAATATTTATGATGTTACTTGTTTACAGATTTGAGAAATCCTCAAGGTTTGCAATCAAAACGTGGAAATTATGTTTCTTGGTGAAATGTGAAACATGCTTGGATTTGTATAGTGCTTCAATGCTTGTTTAGGAACTAGGTAAGTGTGAATGAATACAAATTTTTTTCTTCATTTTTCTATATTGGAATCCCATTCTCTCTAAGTTATAAAAGGCAAGTTATAACTTGATTAGACTAAGGGACAACATATTCCATTGCCAAACTTTAACCTTACAGGGAAGTGTAGTATATTTGTTTGATACTTACAAACATTTTAAGAGGATGCCAATAGAAATTTTAATGTTGTTGGATACATCGGTGTTGGTTAGTTTTAGAAAAGTTCTCTTTGTCAAATATGTTATTTTCATGAAGTAATATTTCCAACTAAGAGGATAAATACTTGGCATGCCTTGGACATAGTGGTGTTATTTCTTGCCTGTATTTGTGATTTATTAGTATTTCACCACTAATAACTTCATTACATAGTTGTTCATTTAGTAGTTTATTACAACAGTGAATTGTTAAAGGAAAATGACTCGAGTTTGTTTGAACGTCATAAACTGGAAGGAAATTTAGCTTTGAATTAGAAAAATGGAATATATTCGGAAAATATGTTTTTTAATCATATATAGGTCCATTTCTTGATCATTAAAAAAACAATCATGGCAATAAGAAATGATTTTGGACACGATGAATTACAAAACTCTCCATCTTAAAAAAAGGTTAGCATATTCAGTTTTGTCTACATCAGAGAAAAATGAATGAGTAACATTAAGTTTTATTTGAATATTTATAGGATTATTTCATAGATTCTAAATGGAAATTGCATGTGCTAATCTCACTCAATTAATTATAGGGAAAAAAAGTGGCATAGATAATATGTTGGCTTATGGGAATTGTATTATTTTTTCCCCTAGAATAGTACGTTGGTAATTGAAGATTACTATATTGAAGCTATATTCCTAGTTAGTATCACAATTTACAAAGTCTTGTCTCGCAATTTACAAAGTCTTGTCTTATTATTTTTTAGTTTCTTGTTGTAATCTTATGTCAGAAATACTTTTCTCCGCCCATTAGATTTCTATTAAAAAATTTTATTGTTGAAGTGTCACTGCCTCTTAGAGATAACTAGAGGAAACGATACAACTACAAAAGTGGAGCATGAGACATTCTTAGTAGAAATTTATAGCTCTATTGTGTTTATTTGTGACATTTTATTTTCTTTTTTTATATAGGTCATCAGGCCACATAGCAGCCACTATTTCCCAACTGAAGAAAACTTGTTCAAGTTTCTTGCTTTTATGGGGAAAAATGGAATTAACAATATTGTTAATGTTGAGGTATATATCAGATAAATCCTTTATAGTCTAATTTAGTTTATATTCTAGTGTTCATCGAATTTCATGTATTATACATTGCATTGTATCTTATTTTATTTTTTTTGTCAGAAAAGGAACTCAATATTGATGGTAAGAAGCAAGTATTGAAGAAATAGAAGAAAAAATAACACTAGAATGATAAAATCAAAATTAAAGAGATAGAAGAGAATTGGTCTAGTGGTACCTGTAGAGCCAATATCTTGCATAAGACACACACATAGAGACTTATGATCAAGTCTTCAGAGTTGGTGAATTCACTTGCAATGCCTCGGCAAGACAATCTGAGTTGGTGAATTCACTTAAAATGCCTTGGCAAGGCAATGATAATGTCTGAAGTGATGAAACACTATTTGATGTTTAAATTTTACTCCAATTAATATTAAGTTGGAAAATCATATTACAATTCTTGACATTTTATATAATATAATTTATGTGGTTGGAATTATTTATAGTTGCACTAGATATTACATAGTATTGTAATTAACATATGTAAAAAAAAAATTTCATATTAGATGAACATGTACATTGTATGACATTTTTTTGAAATTTAGTTGCAAAATCATTCTAATTAATTTATGTTGATTAATAATGAACACATAAAATCCATCTAAAACTACTAAATTCGTAGTTTATGTTTATTAATGATGAACACAAATAAAATGAATATACTACTAAATTAGTTTCTTATAGCGATTGTTAATGAAGTTAAATGAAATGAATATAAACTACTAAGGTAGTCATTTATATATTGAATGTGAAACTACCAGAAACATATAAATGAATACCGAGAATGATAAATCTATGATTACAAATTACGCCTAAATTGTGCATATATACGACTATTAGTAGCTAATTTACAATATTTTATAACACAGCAAAAATTAAGCCATATTTATTTGGCCATTAATTGGTTTCAAACGATGACTAAAATTTGTAGATATATGACTATTAGTAGCTAATTTACAATATCTTATAACACGACAAACATTTTGGTCATTAATTAGTTTTATCGGGTGATCATTTAGTAATATATTTTGTTGTATAATTGGTCATTAATTGTGGAAATTGATGACCAAATCAATGACTAAATTAATGACCAAATATACTACTAGACAAAAAATCAATGACCAAATAAATAATCAAATTAATGACTAAATTGATGACCAAATAAATGACTAAACCAATGACCAAATCAATTACTACAATGACCTAATCAATTACTAAATTAATGGTGAAATATACTACTAGACAACAAAATTTAGACAACCAATTCATGAATAAGCTAAAAACGACTAAAAGTTGGTCGCGATATAAGATACCGTAAATTAGCTACTATTGGTCACCGACCGAAAAATAGTGATTTATATCAAAATTTTAGTCATTTTTTTAGTAACTGATTAGCCATTTTGTACTATTTTTGGCATGTGGCAGGCTGGTGTGGGCTTCACTTTCAACGCCATGAGCTGGAATTCAAGTTGATTCCTTCCATTTTCTAAAAATCTGTTTTGACTTATGAACTGGGGTAGGGTCTGAGGTTATAGTTTTCATTTCTTTGTGTTGGGGGGTTTTATTTCAGTTTATTTATCTGCATTGGGAAGGTTTGGTACCCCATTTGCATCTTTCTCTTAGGATCTCATTGCATTTTTAATGTATGGGTCAGTTGCTAAATTTCATGTTAATTTTAGTAATTGTTATTTAGTGTTGTAATTTTTGGGTTCGAGGGTTTATTTGGTCTTGGATTTTTGAGTGTCTGAGAGATTTTTGTGACCTGGGTTGATTATATTGTGTGCCTTTGGGTATATGTTTAATGGTTCTAGGGAAAGGGGTCCTTTTCAAAGTCTTCCATGAATATTGTACAACACCTAGGTGATTCCCTCAAATCCACAGTTTGTGTCACAAGTTTTAGGGATGATTTAGTGGGTTGGAGCTTTGGCTTTGTTGTGGAATATTCATCTCATTTAATTTCCTTTTTTTTTAATGCGAAAGTGTTTATAGTAGTTGATCCACGTGTTCCCTCTTGGATTCAGACATGTCGCCTAGGTAGTGAATGTGCTGCAAGCATGGAAAAGTGGGAAGTGGTCCATAAGGGAAGAGAGGAGAACTATTTTCGCTCATGAATCAGTTTCCACATAATTTAGTGTATCTCCACGTGGAACAAGTAAAGAGATACATAAATTGGAAACTAAAGCTGGGGTGGAGAGACAATCCCACTCCAATTTGGAAATCCTGGAGGATATGTCTACTTGGGTTCTTTACCTTCGGCACACCAAGGGAAGGAAGAAGTAATATATGAACTCTAGCCTTGCATTGGAAAATAAAAACCTTTCTGGGGTATAATATCCTTACCAACTTCTAATATATCAAGCAAATGCTAAAAAATAAATGCTTATGCTTGGATAGAATTTAGGTTCATCTTGCTCATGTTGATGAGCATATTCTATGCAAAACTGATAACAAATATTTGTTAAAGCCTCCAAGTTCGAGTGCAAGAGCTCACGTGCCATTTTATTCCTCTAAAAATGATTAAAATGTATTGTTTTTTTATCCTTCTTTCTTTCTTTATACTTTTTTTTTCTTTATGCTTTTACGATGTATTCAGGTCTTAGATTTTTATATGCCAGGTTTAGAATAGCGCTATGTTTTGTGATTTTTTTTTACTATGAGTATCTAGAGAAATGTTGGTTTATTAGTTTCATGGTAGATGGTTTGAGGAGGAGTAGAAGATTCAAATGTAAATATAACACAACTATGTAAACCTGGATTTTTTGGTAATAAAAGTTATCAATTTACAAAAAAAGATGAACTATCAATAAAAGTAAATAATAAATAACCATAGTTAATTAATGTTAAAAATGATAAACCATTATAAACTAGTCAGAACATACATGAATTATTTCAAGTTTAAATATAAGTGAACATTATAATGGTGGAAATATGCCAATGTGTACATTTATTATACATCAATCGTAGGAATTTCATATAACCTTTAAGAAACACCACAATCCAACATAACCATCGAGTAACATTTCAATGTGGCATAATGCTTCATGAGCATTGTAATGCAACATAACAATTGAGTAACATAGCAGAGGAGACAATGAAGATGAAAAAAACAATGAGAAATAACCATTGTGTAATATTGAAAACTAACATTACCCTTAAAGAATGTCACAATGTGACATAGCCCTTGATGAACTTTGTAATGTGACATAACCTTTGACAAAAAGTAGAGGTTTGACATAGTTCAACTAAGGCAACATCTCAATGTGACATAACCATTAAAAATTTTAGAAATCCAATATAACCCTTGAGGAAAATCATAATGTTGTTTAACCATTTAGGATTATAGAAATTTGATATAATTCAACCATGATAAATCATATACAATGATATTCAACATGTTCCATGATATTCATACATTGTCAACCATAGTAAAAATATCATCAAACATGGTCAACCAAACTTAACAACAACATTAATAATGGCATCATATTATTATTTTATTCTTATGTCTATACAACAAATACAAACACATTATTAATATTGGTAAAAATATCATCAAACATGGTTAACCAAACTTAACAACCACAATAATAATGTCCTCATATTATTATTTTGTTCTTATGTCTATACACCAACTACAAGCACATTATTAATATTGATGTGTGTAATATATGTTGACAGGCATATATTTACAGCAATTTTATGTGAGCTTGTAGACCATAATCATATAGGAAATCACCCAAATGTGTGTGGCGAACAATATTCTCTTGAATTTTCTGTCAAACCACAAATCATGCATGAAATATTCCCTATGATTTAGGAGATCAAGATATTGAATTATTGTTACATGTTATACTTGAATCTTTTGTAAATGAAATGAGTTTATGGCGTCTTTAATTTTGAATGATTATGCTTTTGCATCATGGTATGGGAATGTGTCAAGTTTTTTACGGCTAATATGGATTTTCGTTATCGGTTTCAATGTTACTCCTGAGAAAACTTACAAGTGGAAATCAAATAATTAAAATAATTTCATTTTTAATATGCTTCCTTAGTATTGTAATGTTAAACATCCATCATATAGAGGTAGGACACTACTTGCATTAAAATACTACCTAACCACTTGGAATGACTTAAATACTACCAATATGATCAGTGGCCCTCTTATAAGTAGTGTACTGAGTAGGTTATTTTGTAGATTAAACCTTGGTGGTGGTTATCTCAACGTCCTAGACTATTGATTCAAAAAGTGTCCTGTTTTTACATATGATTTCTTTACACATAAGTTAGAGAATATATGTTATATACATATAGGATTATTGGATAAAGCTTCAATTTACTCTATTCTCTATATAATAACATTAACTACCCTTAATTCTCCTTTAATTCATCTCATCAACCTATAACGTATTATTCTAATCCATAAAAATTATCTAAAAAATTTTCACCACACTATATTTAGCAACATTACCTCAAACATATATCTTTCCATACTTAGCTAGTTAGTATTATTAAGATAATTTCATTGTGAACATTGAGAATCATTATTTTATGATGATATATATTATACATAAATGACATAGAAATATAACTAAAATTCTTACAATAATATTAAAGGATACCATGGCTCTTATTTATTTTACTACCTCAACCATGTATACATGACACCAAAAACCATTAAGGAAACTTAAAATGTCAACTTTCGAGATAAATTTATAGGTCCATTCTAACTTAGTCACTTAAGACTATATTATTGTGTTTGTATAAGTACATAATGTAGGACATCCTAACAACTTAGGGTTTGATCAAATGTCCCTCTAGAAGAGAACCTCAAGGATATCAACCTATGCTACAATAATTGAACTAGATTTCCTTTTGGTATGGTTAATTTTTCATTCAAAGTCATTTTCCTTCATATTGTTTTGGTTGAAATTTCTACTCAAATATTGATTATTGTTCTTATTAATCAGAACATTAATCATATTCAATATTGGTTAGAGTTTGTGTAATGGTTCCTTCATTTGATAGAGTTCTTTAAGTCATAATTCTTTCATACTTTAAGGGACTCAGATAGTAAAGTTTCTTAGATGAGTTATGTGAACTCTAATTGTGAAGTAAATCTAAATGATAGGAAATATAACTAAAAAAGAAACATTAGACAAAGGAACAATATCAAGGACTTGGTCAAAGTTCCAAATTATTTATAATTCTTGTTGTTAATGGTTATTTTGTCTATCAATTTTGTTGTCTATAATTTTTTCTTTGTAGTTGTCTATCCTATTAGTACTATTAATTTTTCATTCAAAGTTAAATTTCTTCCTTCATACATTTTTGGTTGAAATTTCTACTTTAATCTTGATTAGTGTTCTTATTCATCAGAATGTTAATCATATTTCATATTGGTTAGAGTTCATGTAATGGTTCCTTCATTTGTTAGGTTTCTTTAAATCATATTTATTTCATAGTTTAAGGGAATTGGTTAATAAAGTTTCTCAGATGAGTCATGGGAACTCTAATTGTGAAGGAACTCTAAATTATAGAAAATCTAACTAAAAAAGAAAATTTAAATAAATGAAAAATAGAAATAAATTTTTCAGAGTTCCTATTTATTATAATTATAGTTGTTAATGGTTTTTTTTTTCTATCACTTTCATTGTCTATCGTATATTTTCTGTAATTTAGGGTCCATGTTCATTATCAAAAAATTTCTCTAGTACTTTTAGAAGAGTATTTCTATGTATAAATTAATAGTCAAAGTTATATTATCGAAGTTTCTATCGATCATATTTCAAGTTATATTATCAAAGTTTCTATCGATCATCTGTCTTTTCTTGGTTAAAGTTCCGTTTCATATGGTTTCATACATGAATTCTATCTAAATTTACATACTCACTTATCCATGTATTGTAGTTCCTCATGTTCCTTCATTAAAGTTCTTATCATAACTATGAGTTAGATTTCTTTCATCAAAGTTTTTTTTGGTAAGTTTTTCTATTGGTTGAATTTATAATGAAAATTTGAACCATGATATTTAAAAAGGTGAATAAAAGGTACTTTTACCAACAAATAAAAACATCTACCAATAATAACTTTGACCAAATAGAAATTGAACCAATAAGAGATGTGATCAATTTAGAGTTGTGATCAAGTTCTTGTTAATTTCATGCGTTATCCAAACTTAATGTCATCCATAGTAACAAGGCACTTTCCTATACAAGAGATTTGACTAGAAAAATATGAAGGAATTACAACCACTACAAACTCTTGCCTTATTTTATGTCATATTAGGATCAACCCCCACACATAGGATCACAAAATGTTTTATCACTATTTCCCCACTCCATTTCAAGAGTATTTTTTCTTGTTTGTTTGAGATGGAGCATATGGAGGAAATAAAAAATGTGAAAAAATTACAACCACGACAAAATCTTACCTTATTTTATGTCATATTAAGATCAACCCCCACACATAGGATCAAAGAAATTTTTTATCACTATTTACCCATTCCATTTCAAGAGTACTTTTCTTGTTTGTTAGAGATGGGGCATATGGAGGAAATAAAATCATAAAATGTAAACATATGCTCCTCATTCCTAAATATATATATCAATTCGATTTATTTTTCCTACTTTTGTGATAGAAATTACTTCTCTCATTTGTAAGAAAAAGATGTAGAGATAAAAAAAGGACTCAACAATGTCAATTATGAACCGGAGAGATTTTTCCAAGTTCATTTCAAGAATTAAATTGGAGAGATTTTTCCAATATTATTTCAAGAATTATGAAGGAGAATATCCTTAAACATAAATTGAAATATCCAATATGGATATTTAACATTATTAAGGAAAATTTTAGGGGCTAATATATGTAGGTTGGCTATTTTTTCATACTTTTTCCAAAAAAACGGATTCATCAATTTTCATTTTATTCCTAAAATTATTTTACCAAGTTTAATAGTATAAATAAAAATTTACCCTAAAAAGTGCAAAATAGTTATAGAGCCTATAGAAATTTATTGGAAATTTTAATATTTTACAAAAATATCGTCAAATATTTTACAGTTTTCATACTACAGACTAGCAAGCTTCACCTAGATTTCTAAACTTGAAAGTCAATTTCCAGCCTTTAAATTTTACCTGATCACGATATAACTTTTACATCCTCCTACTAATATATAAGATCCTATTTTACCTTCTTACATTTCCTTTCATCACTTTGAAACATGTGATGGAGAAAAAAGTGTAAATCTATCTTAAAACTAGATCTATCAGTATATGAGAAGGATCAAACTTGTTAAGGTGTATATTTTTTTCTATTTAATTCATTTTCATGTATTAATTCCTTCATATTAAATGATAATAAAATTACACCTTAAGAAATTTGATTCTCGTCAATGCTTGTGAAATCCATGTTTAAAATAAATTTATAGTAGTGCGTTTGTTTATATATATATATATATATATATATATATATATATATATATATATATATATATATATATATATTTCATTATTTAACCTTATGTGACAACATCTCTCCCATACTCGATTGTAGGTAAGATCACAATTCAATTAACTATAAATAAAGTATCAACTAAAAATAGAGTCTAAGAACTTTCTATTTTTAATTTATTGAAAAAACAATATTTTTTTTTTAAATTTAATTAATAACTCATGAACATAAATAAGTATTTATTAATTTTCTCATTACAAATGAATTAGAGTTATTTTTTTTTGTATTATCAAGACTAGAGTATAATCAAAAGTAAATATTTATTATTATTATTATTATTATTATAATATGGGAAATTAACAATCTCTTTTATTCTTAGTTTTAATCACTCAAAAACCAAATTCCATTTTTTTACTCTAAATTCAACTTGAATTTTTAAAAGACCCATTCTTTGTTACTATTTTTTTTTGTTTGCTAAGTTGTATGAATCCTAAGAAGACTACACACTTAACCTTTGGCTTTATAAACCTTAATCCAAGGGAATCTAAGCCGTCAAAATTACAAGGATCACTAGCCTGGGCCACTAGCACTTAACATGGTTGTATTTTTTCCTAAGAATTTTTTAAGTGACCTTCACATCATGGAGTGTCTTAATAGTACACCTCATCAATGTTTATTCTATGCCATGTGGGACAAATGTTTGTTACTATTATTAGTAACATACAATAAATTAACAACATTTTAAATTTATAGTTTTGATTTGAAAACACAAATTTAAATTTACTTTAAAGTTGACATGCATTTTCTTAATTTTAAATCTTATATTTTTTTCAAGTTTTTAATGAAAGTGTCTTTTAGTTATCTTTTATGGATATCCAAAATTAGTAATTAGGCTAAGGACCAAAATGTTAAGCCTCCATGAGATAAGCCCCACAATCTTTGAGAATATTGAAATTCATGATGTAATTTGAGCTACAATAGGGATCGATATGCTAAACCCCATAATTGTTTCTAATATCCAAATTCATAATTTAATTTGAGATGAATTTTGTGCATATAATTTTAGTTTATTTAGTTAAAATGATATAGGATTCATGTGAAATGCTAGGCCACTAGAAGATTTTACAAAAATGTGTACGAAGATGAGATCATTTTATTACTTAATTTAGCATTGGATAATGGTGCAAAACACCTATCAAATTTTTGGTAGTATATTTCTTCATAAATTTATTAACCACTCAAGATATAAAAAAAGTCAAAAACTATAAAAAAATTAATTGAATCCAAGAAAGTACAAGATTCCTACAAAACATGTTAAAGTTAGAGTTAACTTCATGATTAATAATTATATAAACATCGTACTATAAGTGTTAAATAAAATCAAATCTCCACAAGTCCAGAACGCAAAAATTATGCACAATTATTAAAGGTTATTGGAGATGAAATACATGGTAGGTAATGAATTTATATGGAAATAAAAAAGTGATACATATAATAAGAATTAAAAGCTACATACCATGAACCGTGTGTAGGTTATTGGCATTAATGTGTCATATAATATTAGATCCATTTGGAGAGTAGATTGATCCGATTGCATTTGGCATACCCTAATTCAAACATGACATAATGCACTGTATTCGTACATAGTTTCTCTAGGATTTTGAGCTCTAATGCGGTGTTGGAACAAACTTTAGTATCCCTGGATAAAATCAAAATTGAGGTTCACTTTGCTTAAGAAGTGAGATATATGATTAGGTTTTTTAGTATTAGTTAGTCCATAAAATAAATAAAAATTCCCATCTACTAAAGGGTACTTTGGTTTTCAGTTTTCCTAGGATGACTGACGTGTGCTATGCCACCATATTAGGGCTCTAAAAAATGAAGCAATTGTGTAGGATGTTGATTCGAAATTTCATGGTAGCTATAATTTGATATGTAGAGTACCGACAATCCTGACTAATTTAGTATATTGGATTTTGAATTGATAGGCTAGCTAAATTTAACCTTGCTAAAAATGCATTTTTATGTAAATTTACTAAGCAACCTACTAACAACATGTTTATATTTAATAAAAATTGACCTTATAAGAATGTCATCACAATACACAATATATTTTGTGACTATTGATTGCTAACAACATGTTTGGTACAATGTGTTTTAAATTTTGTGACTACTGATTGCTAACAACATGTTTGGTACAATGTGTTTTGAAGGGAGGGTAGAATTATTCTTAGTACAATTCATGAATGAATGAGAGAGTCTTCATATGTCAATATCTCCATGTTTTAAATATTTCTACAGTATTTGTTAGCACTAGCAATATTAAAGGAAATAGCAAGATGGAAATAAGGGAGAATATATGGAAGGGATTAATGCCATTGTACATGTTAATAGAGGTTCTGGCAAGACTACCTATGGAAAAAATTGCAAGGTTTTACATAGTTTGCAAAATTTGGAACGAAATATGGCATTACCTATTTCAAACAAGACAATTATTTTGGCCATCTACTAAAGTGGACTTTGGTTTTGAGTTTTCCCAAGGTGACTAACATTTTCTAAGTAGCTGCATTAGGGATTGAAAAGCTGAAGCAGTTATGGAGGATGATAACTAGAACTTTAATGGTTGCTCAAATTTTATATGCACAATACCAACAATCTTACCCAATTTAATAAATTGGATTTGGAACTAATTTTCTATCTTAATTTAACCTGCTGAAAAAATGTTCATATTTAATACAATTCAACATGATAACATTGTGTTTTGAAGGTAGGGTAGAATTATTCTTAGTAAGCATTCATGAATGAATGAATGAGAGATCCCTCATATCTCCATGTTTGAAGGATTTGAAGGATTTATATAGCATCCATGAACACCAACAATGTGTTTTGAAGAGAGGGTAAAATTATTCATAGTACGCATTCATGAATGAATGAGAGATCTCTCATATCTCCATGTTTGAAGGATTTGAAGGATTTATATAGCATCCATGAGCACCAACAATATGGAAGGGAAATAAAATAGGGAAATGGGATCGGAGATACAAAATAGAATAACATAAGACCTATTAGTTGAGATTCTTGTAAGGCCTCCTATGGAAAGAATTGTGATGTTTCACAGAATTTTTAGAAGTTGGTACAAAATTTGGCATACCCTAATTCCAATAGGACTTAGCACATTCTATTCATACACAACTCCTCCAGGTTTTCGAGCGGTAATGTGATGACAAAATGAACATCAATAGTTGTGGCTAAAATAAAAACTAAGGTCCACTTTAGTTAAGCAATGACATATATGATCAATTATTTTGTATTAGATAATCTATACAAAAGAAAATCTCACATATTAGTGGAATTTGGTTTTGCATTTTCCTACACTACAACATAAGGGCTCCAAAACCTGAAGAAGTTCTAGAGGATGCTAACTGGAACTTTCAAGTAGCTCAAATTTGATATGCACAGTACCAAAAATCCTTCCCAATTTAATAAATTGGATTTTGAATTGATTATCTATATTTATTGAAGCTACTCACAAGGTGTTCATATTTAATATGATGCAATCTACTAACAACATGTTCATATTTAATAAAATTTAACCTCCTAACAATGTCGTTATAATACATGAAATTTTTAGTGATTACTGACAACATGTTTGGTAAAATGTTCTTTTAAGGGAGGGTAGAATTATTCTTAGTACACATTCATAAATGATTGAGAGATCCTTCATATCCTAGTATCTTTATGTTTGAAACATTGCAGTGAACACCAAAAAAATGAGAAAGGACTTGGCTTTGACATGATATGGGGCATGTACACTTGGGCACAGTATGGGATGTGTCTGTGAGGATCAACATGGAATTTTTAGGAGATAGGAGAAATAAAATTTGGAGTTGGACAATGGTTACAGTTATCAAGGTGCCTTGGTGGAAGAAATTTTGACGCGGTTTGAGTCTGAAAATACTTACCATTGGAGGAAGACTTGGGATGAAAAATCATTTCATGGAGGGCCTTCTTGAAGCAGGAGCACTTGAGAATTTTTGGATGTTGTTGGTGCAAACTTAGGGCAACACTTAAATGTAGATGGCGAGGCAAGTGAAGAATTATCTCCTTCATAGAAGATATGATAAACATGTTCGAGGGGGTATGAAGAGTGAAAAATTATCATGGCACTAGATGTGGAGACACAACTTGGAATTTAGTTGGGGGACTTATGCATGACAAGAGGTGCATATGAAAATGTGCAACACTTGGATGATTGTTGATAATTTTTTTATGGTAGTTGAGAATGTGATGGGATTGTTAAATAAATAATCAATGATGATGTGAGGAGTTGCATATTTGTGAGTTGGACATGACATTTGGAGTAGCCACCCATCTATTCTAGGTCATGGAAGCTGGAAATCAACAGATAAATATCAAAGTTGTGTTGGAGTATGGTAGAAAAAATTCACAGACTAAAGAGGTGTGGTCGATGACATGATGAGTTGCAACTTTGATACATTACAACCAAGTTGGATGAAGTGGCCTTCCATGATAGATATGGGGTAGTGTGGATGATTGCGATGCATTATGGTGATGAACATGATTTTGAGGGATTTTATACATGAAAACTTAAATCTAGGACCAAGGAGGAGTCGTGTAGTTGATGGGAATTGAGAGAGGTAATTCATGGGAGTTAACTCAAAAAATGAGGCATGGAATCTTACCGAGATGTTTGAGAGAAGGTTAGCTCTTTCGTAAGGTTGTTGATGAAGTTTGGACTTGGGGAATAAATTTTCCGGGATTTTGTTGAGAAAGAAAATTTTTTTAGAGTGGGGATTTTATAAGGCCTCTGGGCTTGAGTGAGAATAAAGGAATGCCAAATGTTTGATAATCTAATTCCAACCACCTGCTAGGTTTCAAAATCATCCATCTAAGTGTCTCATTTCAATTTCAGTTAGTTGAGTTTAAGTTGAGTTTCACTCCAATTATTTATTATTGATGTTTCCAATGTAATATTATTTAACTAATTCGTAATACTCAGAAGAAAAATCCTCTTATCCACTTATTTTAAGTTTTCAATTCTTCTCATGGTATCAGAGCTAGTTTTCATAAGACTCCTTGAGAGAGAAACAATGTTTCCAATGTAATATTATTTAACTAATTTGTAATACTCAGAAGAGAAATCCTCTTCTCCACTTACTTTAAGTTTTCAATTCTGCTCATGGTATGAGAGCTAGTTTTTAGAAGACTCCCTGAGAGAGCAGCAACTCAAGTGAAGTTGGAGCAACAGAGAGAAGAGGCAAGGGTTCATAAGACTGTTTGAGAGAGAAGTATAATTTTTAATAAGTTTGAAGATGCCTCATGCCTAAAAGCAGTAGAGAGAAATTATTTTCGAGAAGTAGGCCAATATTTAAAAAAAAAATGAACTGAGAGTAACACACTCAAGGAAATCAAAGCATATTGTTATATGTGAGCTTTGGAGGTATGGATCAATGCTAGTCCAAAGCATTAGTAATACTAAACTCCATTGCATAGAAACACATTAGCACACATTACTTGCTGCATTTTCAATCACACACGACCCCTTAACACTAAGGATTGTGTTAAATTGATTTAGCAAAGCACGTTCGACAAAAATGATGTGCCAAAGATTCATGAACGTATTTTTTTTAAGAAATTCAACACTTTTTATTCAAAGTTGTTTTGTTTTTAATGGAATTAAATTTTTTTTTAAAGTCGATTCATAAAATGGAGGAAGCCATTTTTATGGAAAAAAGGGATTTCTTTGATTTTTTTTTTTTTAAGTGAAAGTGAATAATTTTTTTTTTCAAAAAAAAGAACTTAAAATTGTTATAAAGATAGAGGGCTTCAAGGTATGGTTTAAAAATGGTTCATGCAATGCTTAAGATACCTATAAAATTGATTTATGGAATTGCAATATTTTAAAGAAAAGAGATTGCAAGATGGTTTTTGTGGATGCCAAGAAACTACATGATCTCTACAATTTGTGTTTCTTGTTGAGTAGTAGTGAGCCAACACTCAAGAAATGGAAAAAGCCAAGAGGCTAAGAAAGTCAAAGTGACATCTCTTAGATCTAGAAGTGAAGAGGTAAAATGATCCTTTTGCATTAAAATTCATAAAAGAATATGTGGATGACAATATTCTTCCCCTCATTTCATATGCGAAGACAATAAAGGAGGCATTGGATACCCTTGAGAGGTGTTTTGATGTAAGGGGGAGTATTGAGGTTGAAAATGAGGATTTGGTGAATCGGGAAACAAATCTTGTTGAAGACAATTTGATGAATCCAACAACACAGCTTGTTGATGACAATTTGATGAACTCAACAACACATCTTGCTGATGAAAATTTGGTGAATCCAAAAACATACATTTTTGAGGACAATGGAGTTGCAATTAGAGCAATAAATGTTGATGTAAACTTTGATAAATATTTTTTTCCTAATGATGAATGGTTATAGATGATGCAATAAAAGCATCATATTGATATGATGTTGTTTGGTGAAATAATCTCATTCGAGTCAGTGGAAGAAAATCACTTTGCAACATCACAAGTTAGTGAAGAAAAGATAGAGACAAGGATAAAGAAAGAGACAGAAGCAGAGGTAGAGACATATAAGGAAGCACAATAGGATAAATCTCTTATTGCAGAGAAGAAGGAACAAATCAAATGTAGTTTTGGAGATGTTTTTACACTTACCAATTATTTCCAATGTACAGGTACACATGATGATTATGAAGAAAAGTTAAAGTTCCTTAAAATGTGACTTGAAACACCATGTCTAGATGAGCTCTACATAGAAGTTGTAGATATGAATGTTCAAGACAATATGCATGATGAACATGTCAATGAAATTTTCAGGTATTGTAGTTTTGAAGAGATAATTTTTTTTATCATCTTATGTTTCAGGAGATTGGTGATGAAAATCGAACTAAAGAAGATAATTTGTGGTAGCAACCCACATACAGTTCATTTCTTGAAGAATTCAAGGAAATTCTTAGACATCCTTGAACAATAGAAGAGCTACAATATGTGAAAGAAGAGAAGAAAACTAAGTCTATTTGAAGTCAATTTTTAAAATTGTAAGCCTCGTTGAGACATAGAGGAGAAGGTATCTTAATTAAATTTTTTTGTGGTTGTAATTAAGGGGAAGTGTTGGAGAATAAATTCCAACAACCTGCTATGTGGCAAAACCGTCCATTCAAGTATCATAGTTCAGTTTAAGTTGAGTTTCACTTGAGTTATTTATTATTTATGTTTCTAATGTAATCTTATTTAACTAATTTGTAATACTCATAAGATAAATCCTCTGCTCCACTTCTTTTCAATTTACAATTCTTGTGACCTAAGTGGTGAAAAAATCAAGACGTGGAGAAGTTGTGTGAAGGCATCGTGCAAAGGGTGTGGATGGGATGTGATGGCGGGCTTTGGGTAGTGGTGCATGACTGGACTGCTTGAATGAAATGGGCACTTACATGGCCAATGGTGTGGGTACCCACTTAAAGGTGAGGCCACCTCCATGCCGAGAGCATGGGTGCCTACCGAATGAGGATTTTCCATGGAAGGAGAGTGTTCTTAGGTTAAAGGAGGACATCCATGCGACGACGAACATGCATGTGCATTGGCATATCATGCAAGACACACGATGGGTGAATGGAGATCAACTTGAAATTTTGAAGTTTGACTCAGTTGGAGTATTGCATCCTTTCACAAGGATGGTCTCCTATAAATTTAAGAGTGACTCAAATGGATGAGGGAATAATGAACTCAGCCAAGAGAAGAAAAGTTGAAAAAAAATTTAGCGAAGAGGAAGGAAAATGAAGCAACTACTCAGAACATGTGAAACTGTTCTAGTTTGGTTCTGATTGTGTGGAACATAATGTCGCACTCTTAATGTAGACTTTTTTGGGTTTCTATTTGGTTGTGCAAGCCGTGAGGTTGCACTAACTTGGTTGTAGAATTTCATTGGTTTTTAGTGTGAGGTGCAAGCCAAAAGCTACTCACGAATATTTCTGAAGTTTTTATAAATTATAGACAAGCCATGAGCGGATAAGGAGGTGAGTGGTGAGAAGAAAGTAAGCCAAGTGATGGGAGGCAAGAATAAGGTAAGACAAATGATCAATAGAAAAGGAGGTGAGTGGTGAGAAGAAGGCAAGGCAAGCCATGAGTGGTGATGAGAAGGCAAGCCAAGTGGTGTGAATGTTCTGACATCATTGGGTATAGCACTAACACTTTTAGGCATAAGAGTGTTAGTGTTGACATCATTGGGTATATCACTAACACTTTTAGGCGTAAGAGTGTTAGTGTTGACATCATTGGGTATAACACTAACACTTTTAGGCATAAGAGTGTTAGTGTTAGTATCATTGTTGTGGAATGACTATTTACAAAATTAGCATTTTTTAATTTTAAAATGATTTATGAGGCATAATAAATACGGAGAAAAATGCAAAGAAAGCTTTTATGTCTCATCAAAGTGGTCTAAAAATCATCAAATAATCAGATTATTTTTTCAAAATTTCAAAATTTGTTTTAACAATTTAAGAAAAAACATAAATAAATGGTCCTAAAACTTTGTTTCTGCACATGGAAATTGTTGAAATTAATAGGGGTCAGAGTGGGAAAAGCTAAATCCCTAGCAGAGTCATGGACTAATAAAATTAGAAGAAAACACTGACTACATCTCCTCTCATCTATTGATATAAGTCACCTTTAAAGAGAATGGAATCCTAATTCCTTTGGTGTATATATTGATTTTAATCTCTTTCAGTCTCCACGAGAAAGATTCAAATTCATCGTGATTTTAACCTCTTTTAGTCTCGAAGAGAAAGATTCAAATCCATCAGATTATTCCATTCTATTGAATAAGCACACGTGAGTGTTTTTGCATAGACGGATATACAGCATGGGAGGAACAATAAAGAAATGGTGTGCAGAGCAACAATGAAGACCACAAACTGTGCCTGGACAGCCACTCAATCTCAGAAAAAGATACCACATTGTTAGTTATTGTACATAAAATTTTAGCTAGTTTGAACCAGAAAACACTTAGAAATCAATGCATCATTTGAATGTATTCTCAAATCATCATCAAATCACTGAGTAGTGTAGTAACCCCATAACTTGGGAGAAAACGACTAAAGAAAATCAATTCAAAGAACCCTGAGCTCAATAGGTTGTTTATCCTCAACCTACACAATAAACAAGTAAATCTTGCAGGGTTAACCTTTGACCTCTCCTTAGATGCCATTGCCCATGCTACATGCATACCCAATGTTGGTGAAAAATGGTTAAAAAGAGAAAATCTTATCATAAGCTGCTATGAGCCATTACTCAAACCTAGATACAAATAAGGCTACAAATATATCTTCCCTTTTTCACATTTTTTGGAGAGCTATGCATCCTTGATGAGGGTCATCATGAAATATTTTACATGTGAGGGGAGACACTCTAGAATTTACTCCCATCATATCAGATTATTCATGCACTTTACTAGGGTTAAAATGCTTCATTTACCCTACTACCTATATAGGAGTATTGACAAGATGTCCTCTATTGTACAAAAGAGGAACTACTCCCAGCAAATGAAAAGTTTGTTCCATCAATCCTTGGATCAAAAGGTCATACCATGGGAGGTGTTCATTGCTCATGAGGTCTTCACAAACCCATAACCACATCATCAGCAAAATTTTCCCTCATCATCCCATCTTGCTTCCTCACCCTCTCCTAACGCATCATACAATGAGGGAAATGAAGATGAACCAGAAAATGAGAATGAAGGAGAGGGCAGAGATGAATCAAGCAGTGAGGAAGAAGAGGAGAGTAAAGAGGAAGACTATGAAGAGACAGAACATAGTATGGACACAAAACAAGGAAGTGGAAGTGAACAAGAAAGTGACCCTGAAGATGAGGGTGACAATGAATGAAACCAAAATGAAGATGAGGCAGAAAATGTTGATGAAGAGGAAGCCACTGAATCTAAGGGCAGTGAAAATGATATTAGTAATAATGAAGCAAGCATGAGTGAGGAAGAAGACAATCATGACATTCATGATAACAGTCATGACATTCATGAAAATAGTGAAACCAATGAGCCCCACATCGATAATGATGGTGCAGAAAGCAGTACAAATACAGAGGAGAGAAAAAATGATGATGATGATGCTAGGGACAACAATAAAACTCAGAGGCACAATAACAGTAAAAACAGTGAGGTTCCTAGTAGTGAGAGATGTAGTGATAATGTTGGAAACACGGAGGTCAGCAATGAGGCATAAAACATGGAAACTGATGAAAATGATGATGCTAATGATAGAAGTGACAACAAGGATCAAAATATCAATGAAGCTGATGATAACAATGAAGAAAATGAAAAGTTTGATAAGGCTCCTGATAATGGTAATGATGATAGTGCAGAAATCAGTGAAGACGAAAACAATGAGACTGATGTTGAAGATAATGAGATAAGCAGCAGTCAAGGTAATGAAGAGGAAGACATGGAAACAAATGATGGCATCCATGATGAAGACACCAAAGTGATCACAATCAAACCTCTTCCATTGACATATCAAAGAGGAGAAAGGCATGTGTTTGCTGCCTCTAAAAGGCAAGGGGCCATGCCTTCCACTTCTACCAAGCAACTTGATAAAGGCAAACAAAAGGTGAAGAAATGCAAGAAAGGTAAGCATGGAACTAAACAATAATTTGACATCATTGACCTTGACAGTGAGAAAGAGGATAAGGAGAGGGCACTAGCATATTGTTCCAAAGCAAGGATGCTAAGATTAGAGATGTAGAAATATTCCTTGGCATTGAAATGTATAACATTGAATTTTATAAGAATGAAAACAAGCAACTAAAGAAGACAAAAAGAGACCTTGGCCTACAAAAAAAGATGGGCAAGTACTATGCATTGCAAAATCAAATTGCAAGGGCCAAGCTCAAAGGAGCCCTTGCCGAAATAAAATTTCTCACGGAGGAAAAAGACCAAGAAAACCATGTAATTCTTTCTGAAGCTTCTCCACAGGCCCCCGAAACCCCATAGGGAAGATATCTACCAATTTTTGGAACTTTTTGACAATTTTTGGTTTTTTGCTAATTTTAAGGCCTGAACGCGCAACACCCCTGGCGCTACGCTTTCACCTCAGGAATCCTCAGGTGGAAAAATTTATGTTTTTGGAATCCTCATCTCAATTACAACATGCTCACCAAATTTCAGAGCATTTGGAGCATTTTTGATCCCTCAAAAGGCCCCAAAACATGTCATTTTTCACCTTTCTGCCTAGTTTTCAAGACTGGCACTGCACCTTGAGAAACCTTGAGATTTTCAATTTTTGGAAAGGTTAATGGAGCCCAATCAGAAAAAAAGGGCATTTTTTTAAAGTAGACTCGACAATATTTCCAACGAGGCATCACGGAGCCAATTCCGACATTGGGAAGATCATCACAACTTGGCTACAAGTGGACCCAGTTTTCCTATGCATGTGCTACGCCTTCAGACCTCACTGTTGCGCCTTTAATGTGAAAAAGTCAACAATAGACACTCATTTATGGAAAAATGATATTTTAGTGTTTTTTGGGGCAAATCACTCCAAATTTAGGTGCTAGGAGTTATTTTTGCATTTATTTCATGATATTTTTTGTGTCTTGGGCCTTGCATGGTATCTTAGACATAAATAACATTTATGGGTGTTTTTGACATTTTCAAACCCTAGTTAGAGTTTTTACCCTCCTTTGCTGGATAAATAGAGCATGAGGGCCTTATTACAAAAGGTTGGCATTTGGTGATTCTTGTGAGTAATACATATTTTTTTGGAGATTGAAGAGAAATTGTTGTTGTGGAATTTTTGGATGGCTTGTTTTGATTGATGATGGAGAAGGCCTGCTTGTAGGATCCCTGAGCATGGTTAATGGTGATGTGTTTCTATTCAGTTATTTTTTTCTTATATGTATCATTTTGTTACATCCTTCTATATTGCAGTAGGACAAAGGTTTTAGACTAAGAAATGTTTTTAAAGGCACCTTAGTGCTGTTTGTTCTTCACTGCCTCTATGTTTTCCTCTGTTAGGTTAGTTTAGAGAATTTTTAGTTGCTCTCTAGACCAAATTATTCTTGTTTATCTCATGAATCATTCAATACAGTGGATATCAAATATGTTTTATGGTTAGACCTGCTTGTTTTATGTCACTTAAACATTGTTCTTAAGATCTTTCTTTGAAGTATCACTAATTAGGTTTTTCCAAAGAGGTTATGTTTCGATCATTCCCTTTATCCATTCTTGAAAGGTTGCCTTGAAGGTATTTATAGCTTGATCAATGATGTTTAGGATTTCCCTCTTCTTTGATCTATGTTATATGTCTATCTCAAATGTTTTCTAAATCTTGAAGGTGAAATCACTAGAAGTTTTACAAGTTTCTTCCCTTCTATAGTTCACTGGATTGTTTGTATTGAATGCTTATTTTCTTGAGTTTAATCAAAGAGTTATTGTTTTTCCCTGTCTTATGATTCTTTATTCATGCTGAGTAGTGTTAAAGACCCTTCTTATTTAAAGGTATTTGAAAAAGGATTCCTAACTTCCCTTTGTCATACTTTGTTCACAAACTTAATGTTCATCTCATCTCACACAAACCTTGAAGATCCATTTGACCATGTTAGATTTTCCCTGTGATGCACCCTGATTCATTTTTGAAATTTTCCATGACCATTTGTAGACTCCATAGCCCAATGATTTGAAAATATCTCACTCCATCTATTCTACTTGATCATCTACCCAAACCAAACAAAAAAAAAATCCTAAACTTAACAAATAGCCTAAAATCAAACCCCAAAAGAAAACAATTTCACATACTTTGCACAAAATAGAGAGAGCCGTCTCTGAGTCTAGCAACACTAGGTCCTAGGACTTCAAATACTTGTCTGATTTTACCCCTGTTCATTTGTTCTCACCAATCTGAAAAATTACAGGGACCTAAAATAATGGCGATCATGTTACGACCTTATCAGTAAGAAACAAGCTTATACATCCTTAGAGAATTTAGAAGCCCTTGTCAAACAATATATACTAATTTATCGCCACCTCATTGCCTAACGTAATGGCGATCACGGTGGGACCCTCTGAGTCAGTGACAATCTAAGTACTCCTTAGGACCTTAGAAAAACCACCAACATCATTAGATTGGCATTCAGTTGTTTATGGTCGACAACAAATACATCCTTAAAACAGTAAGCATCATCCAACTAGCGATTCCACTGGTCTTCAGCAACCCTGTTGACCCCACTAGTTTTCATAGAATCCCCTAGAAATGCATTGAAAAATCTTAATACTGATGATGGTGGACACCAAAGTTGAAACCTTCCACCTAGTGACTCCACAACCCTTAATAGACCTAAAGACTCCACTGGCAGAGAACTCTAGACTGGTTGAAAATATACAGTGACCCTTTTTTATTTAGAAACATGGATCCATGGATACAATGGAGATATGCTCCAATGAACAGAGATCACATCCCGAGATTCCCACACAAGATGCCTCAGATAGATTGGTACAGTAACTTGCCTATGTTTCAAGATGAAAAATTTGATGACCCCTTGTTACTTCTTAACAAATTTCATATACATGTACGGAGGTTAAAAGTTGAATGTCATGAAGACTGCCTCATGAAAATGTTTATGGGGACATTGGAAGGAAAAGAAAGGGAATGGTATGAAGGCCTAGACCCTGGTAGTCTATTCTCTTTGAAGGATTTCCACAAGGTGTTTTATAAACATTATAAATAATATTGTATATCTTTATCATTAGCCGAAAATTGTTGTGATCAATCTGAAGATTTCATATAATACCTTGTAAACATTGATGAAGATTTCGGAAACTGTCATCCTAAAGAATTATTAGAAGAACTCCATACATTTCATACTCAGGACAACTATTATGACAACCAAGAAGAGTTGGTTGAGGATGAAATAAATCAGGAAGTAGAGGAAGATCTTTAGGATCTCTCTAAAGGCACAAGTAATGACTTACCATCTCTTCTAGATGAGACTCAAGAAGACATTTAGCCTCAGAATCAACCTTCACGAGATAAAGAAAACCTTCATCCTTGTGATCAGTCACAAAGGTAAGATAAACATCATGGTTTTGTCCAAGGAAAGAGAAGAATGCCTCCTCCTTTAACTGAAGAGGAAATAAATCAGATCCTAAGCATACATCCAACCTTTAAACCTTCATGTGAATAGAACATTTCTATTTATTCGCATGCTAATTACAGCTACCAAAAATGATAAAATAGACTTTTAGATCAACTCAAAGAGAAATAATCTGATAATCCAATATGTTTGATTGGTGACATTACTTATTTTGATTATTTTCCAAAGCTTGATCAGTATGATGATAGTCATGTTATCCAAACAGAGGCTGATCTTGCAGAGAAATCAGCAGTTGGTTTGTGGGAAGAAGTTCAGTTTCATCCACTTGAGAGAAGTAATCAGCCAATACATATCAGCTATGACACTGATGAGGACAGTCTAGAAAATTTGGAAGTAGGTGAAGAATATCTAACTCTTTGTTCTATTTCATTTCAGTCCATCAAAAATAAAATTCATGTCATTGGAAATCAAAAATATTTCATTTTTGATGTTAAGGTTGGGGAAGATAATGAACTTCTTGAGAAATTTGTTGATGAGGAGCCTTTTCCTGAGATGGTTGAGGAAATCATTGGTGACATAGAATTTTCCTTAGCTCCAGATTTCCAGCCACCAAGTCCCATTTAATTTCAAATTGCAAATAAAGGATTGGAACACATAAGAGTTGTTGCACCTCCTTCTCAAGAATATTTCTTGCTAAATAATACCCCTGCTTATCAACATGGTGGCCTTCACATAGAGTTTAGTCCACTAAATCAGAACACATCAGCTTTGCTAGAGGACAACATTGCCATTTATGATGAAGCTACTAGTTCATATTATCATGAGGAAGAGGAAGATTTTCTTGTCCAAAAGAATCCCAAGCATAGCCAAGTGAAGGAAGGAGTAGTCCGGGATGAAGGTCTTTCAAATACTCCAAGCCAGGTATTATTCCAAGATCCCTTTGTTATTTTCTTAGAAAAATTGGAGGAGGGAGTGAAATATGTCAGAAACAACTTGTTCCAAGGTTTAAAGAATATTGTAGGCACTACTATTCAAAAACAAGTGAGGTGTAAGTGGCTTTTCTATTTTTGTCAACACACTCAAAGTGTTGAATGAAAATCACCCATGGAATCATCTACTTGATTGGTTATGCTGGAAAAGTGAGTTCACAAAATAAATATGTATATATGTAAGATAGATTAGGATAGATAGGAATGAAAATAAGCTCAGCACTATGAGTATCGTTTTAGTTTTTTAGTCTCAGAATGCTGATCCAAATAATAATAAAAAAAAACAGAGAGAAGAAGAAAAGGAGGGCATATGAAAATAAGAGGTACAGCCCCATACCCAAAAAAGAGTACTGCTGAAAGTGTGCAAGCCTAAATGCCACTACTTGTTAAGAAAAAGAGTCTTGTTTAGTCATCTAGCTTAATCATGGTTGAACAAGTTTTTAATTTCCTTTGATAGGTTAGTGAAAGAAGACTTGTCAAATCGTTTAAGCTTGACTTGTCAGTGGGAATAGATTAGGAAGAAAGAATGTTGGTTCTTAATGCTCAAATATGAACCAAAGATAAAAATGGGGGTGCCTAACAAATGATAGATCACAACCCTCATATTTTCTAGTTTTGTTTATACAAAAATAATGTTTGTGTTCAGCTTGTTCAAAGGCCACAACCCATGGTTAATCAGATTGCTTAATCCTGGTTTAAATCATGTTTTCAATTTCATGTCAATAGATTAGAGAATGAAGTCTATCAAACAGCTTAATCTTCACAAATAAATAGACTAGGTAGAGAATAAAAGAGTTCACTAGCATAATCTGAACTCTTGGAAGTGATAAGGGTACAAGTAGATTCTTTGTTTTGCTTTCAAAATAAAAATTAATGTCAAGGGTTTGCCAGTCCAAGTGCACCTACAAGAAGAAAAAATGATAGTAAAAGGTATGATGGGTAGGTAGATATGTGTTTAAAGCAATCATATCTTTTATATTCTTGAGATCATAGCTTCAAGAGAAACATTAGCAAATTAAAGAAGAAAAATCTGCCCAATGGATAAGGCACTGGTCTTCATAAACTCAGAGATTTGATATCTGAAGTTTTAGACACCTCCTGAGAAGGAGCTTCCCTCCCCAAGTGGAGCCACTATTAGTCATCAGTAATTTTTGCTATTTGTAGATGACTAAATACTTGTCCTAGATTTCTAAAAACAAGATTCATGAATATTGTGAATTTTAGAAATCTCACTGCCTTCATTATCCTTAAAACAAATGCTTCACTATTTTACTACTATGTCTTTCCATGGTTAAAATACCACTCCTAAAATATCCCTCATGGGCTCATGCCACTCATCTTTATCCTATTTTCACACCCATAACCTCAGCACTATGTTTTTCCTTTGCCTAACCCCTCCACCTCCCATCTAGGATTGCCAAACAACCTTCCTTCCCATATTTACTAGGTTCCTCAAGCATTGATGGTCTCAAAAAAATATTTGTAGGCTCTTTAGATAAATCAACTACATTGTATTTTCGATCTTCAATACATCTATTTGTCAAAAACTCTGTTTTTTACACTTGAAGACCCCAAGCCAAGCTTTCAATCAAAGACCAAGTCAGAGGAGCCTCTCACTAAGGTCATTAGGGTTTCATAGGTTGTAGGGTCATCCTTGGTATTTTTAGAACTTTTTTCCTTGTGCTAGAAGCTAGTTCAAATGCAAGACAATATCAGCACATGGTTGTCCAAGAAAAATTAGAAAATTTCCTAAGGAGACCACTTTATCAAGTTCAAGTTCTGCAAAAGGTAGCTGTTCATTTTTACATTTCTGTAGGAGTGTTAAAGTGAATATCAGCAGAAAATTGGTAAGGTAAGAGGCCTGCACCTCAATGGAGACATTCATAGCAAATATAGAGGGAGAAGTTTATGTCCAAGGAGAGATCAATGTTCCTAACATTGATTGGGCCAGCAGTGTGCCAAGCAAGGATCCAATGCAACAAAAAACATGTAGGAGGCACACCAAGTGAACCAAACATGGAAGAAGTTTTTTAGAAATCATAGATAAAAAGGGAAAAAGGTGAGGTGAACTAGAAAGAAAGGAATGAACTTGAAAGGGCTATAGAGAACTTAGAAGACAACACTAATAATTTTTCTCAAAAATCCTAGAAACCTAAGGTTTTGGAAAGAGAGGCAATGGAGGTAAAGTGAAGATGATTAAGACCTCCATGATGACAGCAGAACGTAGGTTTGAAGAAACTGTGGTAGGTGACTTCCAGAGTTTGCCAAGGTAAAGTGTCTCACTGCCTCAAAAGAAAGATAATGCAAAGAGTATCAGTGAAAGGAATGTGAATATCTCATTTTTTGTCATTTATACTCAATGATCAAAGGTATAAAAACATAATTTTGAGCTCCAAGATGGAAAGCCAAAATTATTATAAGGTTGTTGTTATGTGACTAAATATGTCAAACTTCGAGAATATCAGAAAGGGCTAAGTCATTATGTCATGGCACCTACAAATCAGAAGTTCCCAAAATGGGAGATAGAATACATGATTGTGAAGACTATGGTGCTTGTAAAAGGTGGATTTATCATGCTTAAGGATCAGTGATAAAGTTGAAAACAAGTTTTTTAGTCACCCACCGAGCACAAGGTAATTTGATCTCCCAGGTAAGAACACAGTAATGTTGAAGATGCTGCTTTATGTTTAAAAATCCTAATGTTGTCAAGGGTAGAGTTATCATGTTTCAAACATTAAAGGGAAGTTAGGTTCACTATATGAGCAACCTACAGAGAAAACAGAGAAAAATGGTTACAAAGGAAAGGAACATTTAATTTTTTTTTGGCTACCTTCAAAAAAAAAGGGTCAAGGGAAGATCAGTCAAATGAAAAAGCTCAAAAACATTAGCAAAGTGGGTTATCTAATTTAAATTTATTTTCCTCAGCTATAAAGGACCTTTTTTCCCTTCACCCAACTCATTATGCATTTGTAAAAAAATTCAAAACATCCAAGGGAGAAATTTGGGCATTTTAGTAAAAAATTGAGCAAGTCTGCCCGGCGCTGCGCATTCAGGCAGGCACTACTCGTTCAGTGCCCGAAAATGCACGTTCAAGAGATTTTTCAGTGTAGAATTTCATTTCACTGTCTGTTTAGGGACACGCGTTATGCATTCGTGCAGGCGCTACCCGTTCGCCCAGGGAAGCCCGACTAGCCAAGAAAAGCATTCAACGCTATGCATTCGGGAGCTCGACCCCCAACACTGCGCGCAGGCGCTACACGTTGGGGAGTCTGACACCCAGAAACACGCACAAGCACTACGCGTTGGGTAGGAAGACCCAGAAACCCATGTAGGCACTACACGTTGGGCAGAAAGGACCCGACTGTGCATGCAAGCACTGCTCCTTTGCCAGAAGCTCCTCCTCCACCTGCAAATGCCAAAAAACAACAAAAAATACTCCTCCAAGATGCATCAAAGGACTTTCAAAGGCATTAAAAGTTGGTAGATGTATTTGTAGCCTTGTCCTCCAGTAAATTTGATGATTTTATGATTAAAGGAAATTGACCAAACCCTAAGGTTTAGAAACCCTACATCTTCATGTTAAACCCTCTTTAAACCTCCAAGCAATAATATAACAGTCAAGTAGGGTAATTTCAGTGAGTTGAAGATTAACCCTTCATAAAAGCTTAAGGGGCTCAGTCATACACCTACACCTTCCTCTCACTCACTTGAGAAGGCTTCCTTTCATCCTCATTCCAAATCAGTCCTCATACCAAAGTTTCACAAGAAAAGCTAGGGTTGTTTAAAGACAACAGTAATAAAAATTTCAGGGGAAGGAGGGAATGTTAGTAGTGAAGAAGGCCAAGTGCCTAGAAGGTAGAAAAACAAAGGTGGGAAAGTTAATATATTTGAACCCCAAGACACTGTGGAGCTTAATGCCTCTCATATGATTATCACCTATTTCCAAAATGTAGGGTGCATTCAGTTTTGTGAAAAAGTCCAATAGGTGCAAAGTCACCCTGAGCTCACTAGGTTATTTATCCTCAACCTACACAATAAAAAATCGAATCTTGGAGGGTTAACCTTTGAACTCTCCTCAGATGCCATTTCCCATGCAACATGCATACCCAATGTTGGTGAAAAATGGTTCAAAAGAGAAAAGTTAGACATAAGATGCTATGATCCATTTCTCAAACCTAGATACAAAGAAGGCTGCAAATCTATCTTCTGTTTTTCACATTTACTGGAGAGGTATGCATCCTTGATGAGGGTCATCATGAAATATTCTACATGTGAGGGGAGATACTCTATACTTTACTCCTATCATATCACATTACTCGTGCACTCTACTAGGGTTAAAATGCTTCATTTACCCTACTACCTATATAGGATTATTGACAAGATGTCCTCTGTTGTACAAAAGAGGAACTACTCCCAGCAAATGAAAATTTTGTTCCATCAGTCCTTGATCAAGACGGTTGTGCTACATAAGTTGGAGAAAAAGGGCATACCATGGGAGGTGTTCATTGCTTATGAGGTCTTCACAAACCCATAGCCACATCATCAGCAAAATTTTCCCTCATCATCCCATCCTCTTTCCTCATCCTATCCTAATGCATCAGACAATGAGGTAAATGAAAATGAACCATCAAGAGAGAATGAAGGAGAGGGAAGAGATGAATCAAGTAACGATGAAGAAGAGGACAGTAAAGAGGAAGAAGATGAAGAGGCAGAAGATAGTATGGACACAAAAGAAGGAAGTGGCAGTGAACAAGAAAGTGACCATGAAAATGAGGCAGAAAATGTTGATGAAGAGGAAGCCACTGAATCTAAGGGCAGTGAAACTGATATTGGGAATAATGAAGCAAGAATTAGTGAGGAAGAAGATAGTCATGACAACAGTCATGACAGTCATGAAAACAATGAAAAAACTTAGCCCCAAAGTGATAAAGATGGTGCAGAAAGTAGTACAAATGTAGAGGAGAGTAGCAATCATCATGATGATGCTAGGGAAAGCAATAAAACTCAGAGCCACAATAACAGTAAAAAAAATGAGGTTCCTAGTAGTGATAGAGGCAATGATGATGTTGGAACACAGAGGTCACAATGAGGCAGAAAACATGGAGACTAATGACAATGATGATGGTAATGACAACAGTGACATGAAGGATAAAAATATCAATGAAGCTGATGATAACAATGAATAAAATGAAAATTTTGATGAGGCTCCTCACACTGGTAATGATGATAGTGCAGAAATCAGTGAAGAGGCAAACAATGAGGCTGATGTTGAAGATAATGATATAAGCAAAAATCAAGGTAATGAAGAGGAATACATGGAAACAAATGATGGTAGCCATGATGAAGACACCAAAAATGATCACAATCAAACCTCCTCCATTTACATATCAAAGAGGAGAAAGGCATATGTTTGCTTCCTCTAAAAGGCAAGGGGGCACGCCTTCCACTTCTACCAAGCAGCTAGATAAAGGAAAACAATAGGTGAAGAAAGGTAACAAAGGTAAGCATGGAACTAAACAAGAATTTGACATCATTGACCTTGACAGTGAGAAAGAAGATAAGGAGAGGGTCGCTAGCATCTTGCTACAAAGAAAGGATGCTGAGATCATAGATCTAGAAAGATGCCTTGGCATGGCAATGTATAACATTGAGTATTATAAGAATGAAAACAAGAAGATGAATAAGAAAAAAAGAGACCTTGGTCTATAGAAAAACATGGCCAAGCACTATGCATTGCAAAATCAAATTGCAAGGGTCAAGCTTAAAGGAGCCCTTGCCGAAATAAAATCACTCAAGGAGGAAAAAGACCAACCAAACCTTGGAATTATTTCTGTAGCTTCTCTACAAGCCTCCCAAACACCATAAGGAATATATCTACCAATTTTGGGAACTTTTTGACAATTTTTGGTTTTTTGTTAATTTTAAGGCCTAAAGGCGCAACACCCTTGGCGCTACACTTTCACCTCGGGCATCCTCAGGTGGAAAACATTATATTTTTGGAATCCTCAGCTCAATTACAGCATGCTCACGAAATTTAAGATAATTTGGAGTATTTTTGGTCCCTCAAAAGGCCCAAAAACATGTCATTTTTCACCTTTCTACGTAGTTTTCAGGACTGGCGCTGCGCCTTGAGCAGCCTTGGGAGTTTCACATTTTGGATAGGTTAATGGAGCGTAATGAGAAATCCAAGGGAATTTTTGGAAAGTATACTTGACAGGCTTTCCAACAAGCCATGAAGGAGCCAATTCCTACATTAGGAAGGTAATCAAAGCTTGCTTGCAAGTGGACCCAGGTTTCCTGTGCATGCGCTATGCCTTGAGACCTCATTGTTGCACCTTTAATGTGAAAAAGTCAAAAAAAGACACTCATTTATGGGAAAATGATATTTTAGTGTTTTTTTAAGCCAATCACTCCAAATTTAGGTGCTAGGATTTATTTTTTCATTTATTTCATGAGATATTTGGTGTCTTGGGCCTTGCATGGTCTCTTAGACATAAATGACATTTATGGGTGTTTTTGACATTTTCAAACCCTAGTTAGGTTTTTTTCCCTCCTTTTCTAGATACATAGAGCATGAGGGCCTTATTGTAAAAGGTTGACATTTGGTGACTCTTGTGAGTAATACATAGTTTTTTGGAGATTGAAGAGAAATTGGTGTTGTGGAATTTGTGGATGGCTTGTTTTGATTGATGATGGAGAAGGCTTGCTTGCACGATCCCTGAGCATGGTTAATGCTGATGTGTTTCTATTAATTTATTGTCTTCTTATTTATCATTTTGTTATATCCTTCTATATTGCAGTAGGACAAATATTTAGACTAAGAAATATTTTTTAAAGGCACCTTAGCTCTGTTTGTTCTTCACTACCTCTATGTTTTCCTCTACTAGGTCAGTTTGGAGAATTCTTAGTTGCTCTATAAACCCACTTATGCTTGTTTATCTCATGAAATATTCAATACCATATATATCAGAGATGTTTTACTGCTAGCCCTGCTTGTATGATTTCACTTAAACATTGTTCTTAATATCTTTCTTTGAAGTATCACTAATTAGGTTTTGCAAAAGAGGTTATGTTTCGATCATGCCCTTTGTCCATTATTCAAAGGTTTCCTTGAAGGTATTTATAGCTTGATCAATGATGTTTAGGAATTCCCTCTTCTTTGATCTATGTTATATGTCTATCTTAAATGTTTTCTAAATCTTGAAGGTGAAATCACTAGAAGTTTTACAAGTTTCTTGCCTTTTATAGTTCACTAGATTGTTTGTCTTGAATGATTATTTGCTTGAGTTTAATCAAATAGTTATTGGTTTTCCCTGTCTTATGATTATTTCTTCATGATGAGTAGTGTTAAAGACCCTTATTTTTTAAAGGTATTTTACAAAGGATTCTTAACTTCCCTTTGCCCTACTTTTTTCACAAACTTAATGTTCATCTCATCTCACACAAACCTTGAAGATCCATTTGACCATGTTAGATTTTCCCTATGATGCACCCTGATTCATTGTTGAAATTTTCCATGAGCTTTTGTATAATCCAAAGCCCAATGATTTGAAAATATCTCACTCCATCTATTCTACTTTATCATCTACCTAACCCAAACAAACAAACAAACCCTAAACTTAACAACTAGCCTAAAATCAAACCCCAAAAGCAAACACGTTCACATCCTTTGCACAAAATAGAGAGAGCCCTCTTTGAGTCCAGGAAGGCTAGGTCCTCGGACTCCAAAGACTGGTCTGATGTTACCCCTGTTCATTTTTTCTCACCAATCTGAAAAATTACGGGGACTTAACACTTTGTAGGTTGTGAATGTTCTTTAGTACTGGTTAGTTGGCAATAGGTGAAATATTTTTTAGAGCAATGTTGAATCAATCTTGGTTCTTGCAAAATCTAATATGCACTAGTTTTTTATGCTTGAATGTATGCTTCTTTTTATTGATTAATTCTTTTTCTATTCATAATATTGATAGTATTTGATCCAAGTGTTTCAAATGGTACTCCCAAGTTTTACTAAAAACTAGTACTTTATTCAAGTACACAATCACAAAATAGTTAAGATACAATGTAAGCACTTTGTTCAATATCCTTGTGAATGTCATAGGGGCACAAATTATATCGAATGACTTCACCAACCATTGAAAAAATCCTTATGGCTCGAAATTTTTCTTTCATATATCTTCAAGCTTGATACAGATTTAGTTGTACCCAAACTTTAGGTTAAGGTTACTAATATAATTACCTTCATGAATGTAATCGATTTGGTTCTTGGTGCATGACAATGAATACCATTTATTGATGGTGTTTCTATTCAATAGAGAATAATACATTCTCCATGTGTCATCCTTCTTTGGAAAGAAAAAATAATTGATCCACAAAGCAATGAGTTGGCTCATATTTGGACATTATTTATTAAGTCCTATATCCACCTCTTGATCTCCTAGTTTTCCAACAACAAATCCCTACACAACGACTCATTCAATAGCACAAAAAATTGTTGCAACTCATTGATGTGTTGGACTGCATGGCTTGGAGGCATCTTGTGTAGTTCCCATAAAAACTTGAAATAGTGCTACAATAACTTGTCCAACTTCTTTTGTTCTTATAACTTCTCATATGTGTTGCATATGCATAAAACAAGGCCTTGGGGTATTTTTGTTGGTTGACGACTGGAGAGTAGCACTATCCTATGCTCACAAGGCTATTAAAAAAAAATTATTGAATATTTTTATTAGCCTATAGCCTTTAGTGGTTGAATTAGCACCAAGGGAGTCAGATATTTTTTGTGTGGTTATTGAGTATTTTTGGCCTTTTTTGACTAGTCTTTGATTAGGCATTGATGATAGACTATGTCAATCCTAGAGATATGAATATTTGAATATCATATCATAGACATCAAATGAAACAACATTAAACTCCAATTCATCTACGTTATCTATCGAGATTGGGAAATTCATCCACTTTTACATGCACATTCAACAAGTACTTGTTCTTTCTAAGAAAAACCACTGGGCAAGGTTAAGTATGCATGATTGGATGTAAATTATGCTTCTTTATCACTTATTTTGAGATGATTTCTCATTGGTTTCTACTGTCAAACAATAATGTCAGAATGTCCTTCCCGAGTTGGATATTAATGTAGAATAGTTTCCAACTCTTTGTGTAACTAGGATGTACAATTTTCATCAAAGAGATGCAATCCATCACACTATTAGATATCAATATCTATTTCACTCCTTACTCTATCATGATCGACATTTCATGCTTCTCTCTAATGTAGTGTCCAACATCCATCTTTGGAATGTCCATTTTCACTTATCAATAGTGATAAAAGGGAAAATTTGTCTAACTTAATGTGTTGTTGGTCTTATGCTACAAAATGTTGTTGAATGGCTTGATGGTCATACCATCTTTTGAAATGGTCATATTTCCTTAATTGTAATTAGTGGAAACAACATTATTAATCTTCCTACAATTGTTTGTAGCCTCTACTAACCTAGAATTTTGACAGGCATACGCAAGAGTGCAAATGTCGAGCATCTGAAAATCCATCTAAATTGTAGTAGTTAGTCCTCCAATGACCTTGGTTACTGGTTTTTATTTATGGTCCATCACATTTTGCTAAATTTTATAGTGGTTGGACTTCTAGATGTTGGAATTTACTATTTGGTTGGACCTGTATTGCCTCTATTGGTGTTGTGCCATATGATAATCAACATGATTAATTTATTCTTGGTAGTGTGATGTTGAATTTATTCCATGTCACGGTTTATTTGGCATTGAGGGTCACTCTCTTATCACATAAATTCTCACATAGAAAAGATTCTTTGTGCACATTGCATGAATAAATTTTGAAATGAAACTTTATAGATTCACATGTGAATTATTGTTCTTCATAAAAGGAATCCAACTAACACATCAAATTTTCCAATTGGAAGAATTCCATTTGATCATCGTGGGATGAAATCTCCACATTCGTTCCCACTTTGAGAGAGGAACCCAGATTCATTAGTGAGCCTCCTACAATACTAATTGATCTTGAGTTTGAAATTACTTCTAAAGTGATTCTAGTGGATAAAAGCCTGTAAAATTTCAACAAGTGATGTTAAATTCTGCAGAAAAATGGCGATATTAGTTAGCGTTCAATCCATAGACTCAATATTCATGTTCATATTGGGAAACATTGGCTTTGACTCTTGAGTAGTTCAATGCGACTTCATTTCTTCCTCCATTTACTTCATTCTTTGAGAATGAGTCTTTTCCATAAATTATGTATAATATTTAGCGATTTCTCGCGAAAAAATTATCTGACACCAACTTGATTCCAATTGCATGCTACCAAAAGCTACAGATCCACAATAATTACAATAAATAAATCTTATATACACAGTACCTAAATAGTGGTGTAAAAATTACTTAATTAATAGAAACAAATAAAATGATTTCAAGAAATGACATGATAAATCAGGCAGTGGCTCAACTAGTAATTCTAATTTAAAGAATAAGCTTGTACAACATTATATGAACAACATGAATCTTTACATCAACACTAACTATCCAATAGCCTACTGACTGTATGAATCCAACTTAACCCTTTTGCTATTATAAATCATGGTATAAATAATACAACCAAAGGGAAGGTGAAGTATTTCATGTCCCTTCTATTCATATCCAATAGAAAATTATTGTACAAGTGTTGCGAAGATGAAGAGATAGAGAAGAAGATGGTGATCCTTAATGATTTTTGGGTTTCCATGTGTAACCATTAGATGAGATGCTTTTCCATTTCAGTCTGCCCAATGTGAATTGAATTGGATGTGACTGATATGAAAGCCTAGTGCCAAAGTAGTGCAACAAATTAAAATGCAACCTATATTTTGAATAGTGCAAGCAGGTTTCACTGTGCAGTGCTCAAAATATTGAGTTTAAGCATGTCCATAACATAGTTCTCGATTGTGATTTTGATACATGCCAAAACTATGCATGAAATTTGAGATACCTTTTTATGTTGAATTCACTAGCATGATTCCTTCAACCATGGATTTGGTGAATATATAAATCCATCTAGTGTCAAATTTAATTTGATTCTCCATGGGTTTGGTCATAGGTCAGAGTTACTCATATTGTAGGTTTCTACTTTGGTGAATTATTGATTCAAAATGATGATTTGTTCCTCTTTACAAAATTACTTCATTTAGTTTCTAGGTGGGATGACTGAATTTTTCATTTTCAGTATGGATAACTTTCTATCAGCAATTTGGAAATTTTGTATGCTTCTCATTGTGTAGATGGTCTAGATAATTACGCAAGTTGGTTACTGTAATAATTTACTCATCTGTAATTAGTGAAATACGCTTTACCGTTTTTCTTCAACATTAAAGGCAGAAAAATTCCATAAATTCGAAATCTGGAAAATTTTGTAGAGAAATCGCAAGTCCATTAATATTTTTTTCATTTCATCTCCCCACAGTACTTTTTGTCGTTTCTTTGGGCTTTTCCTAAATGTTTTTTTTTAGTATGGAAGTGCCACATTGTTTTCATACAAGAAAATTCTAAAGACTTATCCTTCTAGGACTTAGTTGCTTTGTTTGGTCATTTTATCCATTTCAAGCCATTGATTTGTGTTGTTAATGAATCCATATAAATTACCAAGGTAGGAAATTCAACAATATTTGTATCTAGTGTTGTGGATTGCTTGAAGGTTTGGTTTTTAAGGGTGTACTCTTGTTCGATCATGCATATCACTTTTCATAATCTTGTGGGACTCTTATTCCATATTCATGTCATTTGGGAGATAATTTATGTACAGTGTAGCGAGGCTTGCATATAAGTTTCTTAGGAATCTAAGCACGTGCTTTAAATATGTTAATTTAATTTTCCATCCATATTACTTCAGGCCTATGCCTTTCACCAGATAATGTTTCTGCCCAATTTTATACATCGAAACTACCTGTTATGGTCCATGGCTGTCATTTTGTTGTCTTTTATATGTGCTCTCTAGTGACATTTTGATGGTATTGATTGATTTGGACTGTTTCTCAATCTGTATCAAGTCCTAAGGAAGGAATTTCTGTGATTTTTGTAAAGTTTTGTATAACACCTTCCAAAGGTTTTCTATTTTAGGGTTATGGCATTTTTGTTTTAGTTATGCATATGAATTTTCATTTATATTAGACTCTTAGTCAATGTTCTCGTTATCCAGTAGATATTTACTGTAGAAAGCATCATTGTTTGCTTAGATGTTGTGAAGGACTCTCAACATGTGCTTAAAATATATTAATTAATGCCTTATTTGTATGGTCCATGGATATCTTTTTGTTGTTCTTTATATGTGCTCTCCAATGACATTTCGATGGTATTGATTGTTGGGCGATTAGTTGGAACATTGTTTAACTTGGTAGATAGGTCTGGTCAAAATTCCCTTCTCTTAGGCTTATAGTAATGACATCTGCATGTGAAAAGAGTTTAATCGAGGGTGGAAAAGGAGCTTTTTGATATGAAATTCCTTGGTATAAACACTAATGTTGTAATCAAGGGTTATATGCATCATTCTTGTGTCTTTTGTCTACAATATTCTATATAAGGTATGTTGTAGAATTTGGTGTAATAATATTGTGTATTACTAGTAAATGAATTGAAGGTTCAACTAGGATCAGATTTCCCTTGCACATAAGAAGGCCATCAAGTATATTGAGATGATTAGCTTTGATAAAATTCATTTGTATATTAATTGTGATAACTATTACATAAAACAGGGAACTCTCCTGTCTTGAGGAGGAGCGAGTTTCCTGTATCCCAATGTTGATATTTGCAACACCATAGGGACATGTTATCTTCGCTCTTAGACTAATGAGAACCCCATTGAATCCTACCAGTTTGGGGTTTCGTTTCAAGGCACCATCAAAACAAAAAAATGAAGGCTTTTCTAGTCTGACTCCACTGATAAAATTATTGTGGAGTTATATGAATATTCAAACATGATTGTGGAAATAATTACCTAGGTCCCTGGGTCAGGAAGAAGAACAAGAATATCTAAAATTAAATTGGTCCAATAATTGAAGTTCTTACTTGTATAGGTCTTGATATAGAATGAATTTAATCCATTTTGAATTAAGATGTTTAGATAACAGTATTTAGCTTTAATTTCCACCATCTCCATTTCACTCATCATCTATTTGGAAGATGGCATGATGTTTTTCCAGCCACATTTCCAACATATGAATTTAGACAATGCAAACTAGACCCTTTAAAAAGAGGCTTGCAATGAAAGGAATTATGTAATGACTACGGCACGTCCAAAATAGTTGCTTCATATAATTTGAATAATTGAACTGACCCTCAAGGCCATTTAACACCACAAACCAAGCCACCATCATGAAATGGAAATACAAAAATAGGAAATCAGAAGATTCCAAACTAAAAAGAAAAAGATCACATTGGGAGGGACCTTGGATTCCTCTCCTTTTCATATTTTCTGAGGTTAATATGTTGTGATAATATAGGGTCCATTAGAAAATATTAATCTTTGGCAAGGAATTTGAATGCCATATTTTTCTCCAGATTGAGGCTTTGCGGGGAAGTGAACAATGAGAAAGTTGTTTGGCATAGCTCCGCTTAACTGAATACTCAGCTAAACCCCAGCGTCTACAGTATGATTCCTATAGGTAATTGTTAAGGGCACATCCATGAAATTTATGTTCCATTGAGGCCACCAAATGTAACAAGTGTGAAGGTGGATCCCCAAAAGCCCACCCTCTCAATAATCCTAAAGCGCTGTCTGAGGAAGAAATGTCAAAGAGGGAATTTTCTCCTTGTTGTTCAATCATATCTTTAAAGGAGTGAGATTCCTGAGATTCAAGAAAATGGTGACCCATGATGTTATTCTTCCAAATATTGATATTTTTCCATTTCCTAAAACCTAGGTAAACTGATCCATTATTATTGGAATGCCAGATTTCATAAGTCTCCAAATCGATGGACATCCTTTCGCTTGGAGAATATCATCTAGAGACTACTTTATTTCCTATATGAAATATTTTTTGTGCAACTGCAAAACCTTTTTCCACCATTCATACTTCCTTGACAATAGGCTTCATAGGATATTAGCACCCATTGCTAGAATCCTTGATTCAAAGCCCACCATGAGATTTGGGTTCCTAGACAATAGACCAGTTAACGAAGTGAAATATTTTGAGTTAGATTTCCCTCTACTAGAGAAATCATCTTAATTATTGAGCGTGAGTTTTCTTAACAATCGTCTAATAAATTATTGGAGAAAATTGATAGATGGGAAACATCTAAATTGGAATTGTTTCCAGGGAGAGGTTTTCTCCTTTGGAAGATAACAATGATTATGGAACAGTCCCGAGGGAAAGATAATTCTCATGCCATTCATGTTTATTTTTATGTGTGTATTCTTAATATATTTTCAAAAACACAGAAAAATATTTTCTGTCAACTCCACCAAGGAATAAAGCCTTTGTCCTATTGAATGCAATGTCCTACCGCTTGTGGTGAAAAAAACCATTAGAATTAAGGCAAGGAATTATCATATGGTAACTCCAAAATTGCTCGAATCAGGACCCATTAAAAATGGCTTGGGAGTTTTCATCCCTTCCTAACTAAGAAGAGTGCATGGGGGCTTGATGTGAGGAGACAACAACTCAATTTAGTTTTATCAAGAATGAGGTGCACTAGTTTGATTTAATACAAATGATGCATGAAATAGAGGGCCAAATTCTCTTTCTGAGGAGGAGATTAAGTATTTGAACAAAATCAGCTTACTGCACAATCTTGCTATTCTCATGAGAACGATGGTGTTCTTGAATAAGATGAAGTTGTAGCATATTATTCTCCTTCAAAATTTCATGAAATTGACTTGGGAAAAATAAAGAATGAAATGAAGTGTTGAAAGCTTCTTCTCATGAAATACGTTCAAGAATTTTACAGAAAATAAATTGTTTCCCAAACATGTTCTCATAAAGGTGGTGTTTCTTTAGAAGGTAGTTTCACAGATCCAAATTGTTACATGCCTGATGAGTACTTTAGGCCCATGAAACTACTAGTCTTGATGAGAATGAGGATTACTATGCCCAAGAGTCAAGACTTCCCACCCTCAAATGTTAGTATTCTGGAAGAATTTTACCAGGAAAAGCAGTTCCTTTGCATATAATCAATGACTGAAGAATTTTCTTTGCCACATCCCCAACATTTGAGTTCATGATTACTATTTTTCCTCTCCCCCATCCTTAAAATTTTGTTCACATGCATTCATTATAATTGGTTATAAAGTGACATTAAACTTGTAAATGCAACCAGAAGTAGAGATTAAAAGTCATAAAAAAGGAGAACTATCAAATATTCTAGGGTCCTTCAAGCCAATGACCACAAAGGAATGATGTGACCACCATGAATATTGAACCTTAAAGAATCATTTTGTGTCGAAGAAAAAAACCAAGTGAAAATGGATGTGGAGGTGAAATCCTTAGGATAAATGTGCAAATCACTCTCTTTTGTGAGATTATACTAGGCAAACCTATGAACAATGTATGTTTTATGACACTTGTATAGTACCTAAAACTCTGTTTAGACAAAGAAATTTTAAAAGTGAAAGTATATAGAATTCAATATTTGGAAAGGAAAAATTATTATAAGTGAAATGTTTGTTCATTAAGGATAAAAACGTTCAAATATAGTTTTAATTTGCTATGGTGATGGGTTATTGCAGCTTTCAGGAAGAACTATTTTTCACTATGGTCTTGCAAGTTCAACTTTTAAAGTGCCAGGATCTCTGGAGGTAGTATTATGGCCATTTGATTTATTTTAGTTGTCCTTGTTTGTATTTTCTAGGAATTAGAATTATGTTTGCATGAGGAGGTTTATAATCACTTTGATACAAATAAGTTATTTGTGTTTCCTTATAGTCCTATGGAAGAAAAACATATTCCTTGCCACAATATTAAATTCTTGCTTGGCATCGTAAAAATTTACATGGTACAATGCAATATTCTTCTGATCAAGAGTTATCTAGAACTTCCCTGCCTTGTAACATGCTATTGGCCATTTCAAAAATGTCTTGTTTCTTCTCTCCGCAATGTCATGCTGCTTGGGTGTGTGTGCACATGAAACTGTCTCTAGAGTCTATATACATTCTTACAAAATTAACCAGTTTATTATAGTGGAAATCCACTCCATTGTTTGATGGAAGGACCTTTACATTTGTACCTTCTTCCTAATATAATGCTTCCTTAAAAATCTTAATTCAACGAAAGCATGAAATTTCTTATAAAAAGGTGACCCCACATCTTCCTAGATAAATCATCAAGGAAAAATAGGTACCTTGCGATAGGAATTAAGGCTGAAATTCTAGGACTGCAAATATGCACTGGGAAGGCCACAATGAGAATGGAACATCAGAAGATGGCTTAATATTCCACTGACCTTACTAGGAATCCTAGTCCTTAGCATCAATCAATTATTTGACTGAGGTACATATAATTATAATCGTTGATCCCAGAATGTTATGGTTATACAGTTGTTTGTGTCTCTTCTTAAAAATTTAATCTCCTAAAATCAAAGGGGCCACATTTGTTGTATAAATTATGTAGTATAGCCACTATTGAGGTAAATAAAATGGTACGCTTGAGTACTATCTTGAAAATAGGATCTCTTAGCATCATTTAGTTCCTAACTACTGTGCTTATGGTTTTGTGAATGTTAGTTTCACATTTGAATGGTAATTTGGCATATTTGTCGCCCATGCAAGTTGGTCTTAGTAAATTGCTTAATTAACTAATAGGAAAATCATTTCCCTATTATTTGACTTGGTTTTAAGTAAATAGAAGGATTGGAATTTAAAGAGAAAAATCTTATATAATTTCTCTAGTTATGTTTTATATTGGAATGAATTAGGTCAAAGTTTATTTATTTACTTCCATGCTTGTATAGGACCGGTCGAATATGGTATGTTCCATTGAAAAGCGACACTTATGGGACCTCCTAACAGTCCATATGTTTAAGGTGTGTTTTTGCTGACAATTCATTTTCCACATGATTATCCATTCAAGCCACCTAAGGTATATTTACTATTAATCATGTTTAGTCAGTGCATACTATGAAATACCTCTAATATCTTCTAATTTTGTTCTTTATGCTATGTTTTCACTGAAAATGATTGATATTTCTTGCATTTAAAATCAAGATAATTTACACCCAAAAATATTTGTTGATTATCTAAGGCATCTAAGCCTGGTGGTTTAGCTTGAGTGGTTGGGTGTTGTGAATTTGTAGTAGGTTTTGGGTTCAAGTCCTTTGGTTGGCTGCCTGTGTGAATATTATGGGTCTTACTCATGTCCCCACTAGTTTGGGTTGCCAAAACTATAAGCAGACGGTTTACCCTAGGTACCATCCTCAGAATAATGAGAAATTTTGGATGGGTTTCCATGGGATGTTCATCCAATTGGCAAAAAAAAACATTGCATCCCTCAGACACATCTATCTGTGTTAATTTTTCTGATGTCTGATGGAGAATGAAATACTTGTTTGATGGGTATTTGACTATATTAAAGGATAACTATTAGCATTATGTTCTATTCATCTTCTATTCATCAGATGAGGATTTATCCCTTTACATAAAAATAAATCGAGCATGGATTAATGTTGCCCTCTTTGTGTTACTTCCATGCTAGGATAATTGGAAAAACTAATATTTAGACATATTTCTTCCAAAATTTTCTATATGAATCACTGTGAAAACCTACATTCTCTTACATTCATATATTTTGAATGTCAAATTTTTTATATTCAATCAAATGGAAAAATGCTGTGATTTCATTGGTTTCTTCCCCACCAAAAAACTGTATATTTACTATTTCAATCAGAAATGAAAAATATGCATAGGTATGTGCCTTGGAGCACTAGGTATTGCTCATTATGAGCATAAAATATTAGAAAAATCTAACAGTTTTATTTTTACATTCATCCATATAGAGAGATTCCATTGAGGCTTTGCATTAAAATCATTTACATAATCATCAGATAACCTCATATTTCTTAGCCACATTCTGAAGTTACTCTCTCTAGTCTAATATATTAAGAAAAATATGCAGCAATGCTCACAACAAGAGTACATCATTTTCTATTTTAGAAAAGTGCCAACAAAGTCCAAAATGGTGCTAACTACCAACATAAATTTGTTCGAATAAGTAGTTTCAGATACATCAAAGTCCAAAAAACTTAGCAGTATACATTCTATAGAACGAACCTAAAAACATAATAATTTTGAAATACCTTCAAAATTAACGGAAAATATGTCCATTGGAGGCTTCATTTTTTGCTTCCTTGGATGAATCCAAAGCTTGCTTGACCAATTCTAAATTATCTTGGAAGCAAATGGATTGTATCATGTTCAATTTTTCTTCCACAATTTGAATTAAATGTTTTCACCTTGTTAAAGGCTCCATGTTGCTTACACTTGGAGGAACTTCCTACCATATTCCTTAGTGTATTACATGCTGCCTCCAACACATTTATATAATGTTTCTCCTCCACTAGGTTACCCATTGTAGTTAAAATTAGGGAGGTGATATGTTTGTAACTTTGTACCGCCAATATTTTCTCCGAAATGGAAAAATTGAGCTTTGGTTTCTCAGTATTTCATCCTCATGTCTCCGCAAAGCTTGTTTAGACTCTTGAAGTTCTCTGCAATCCATCTTAATAGGGAAATAATCCAAATCATAGAGCCAAGAAGAAATTATGTAGGAGTCTTAAATTTCGAACCTTATCATAATACGCAGGTAACTTTCACTATAGGAAGAGAAAAATTAGATCATGATTTTCCCAACAAGTGCTAGCTAGACATAACAAACTGGTGAATCCAAGAAAGCAACAAATGGTCCAGGGTAAAACTTTTTTACACCCAAACAAGTAACAAGAAACAAATAGCTAGTCATAATTCTGATTAGATTCAGACAGGTTTCGAGTTTATCACACTTGAGGTTTCCAATAACTAGGACTCAGGACAAAGTAGCCCAAAACCCCAATATTACCATTAATGAGCTTAAAATTATTGAATTGAAAGATAGAATCCCCATTGAAAAACACATAATCAAGATGAAAAAAATTGAGATCAGAAGTTAATCCAATACCTGCCACACCATGAGGAAGAAAGGAAGAAGGTAATGATGACAACTTACCTATTTGAGGAGAGAAATCGAAACCATCAACCAAACCAGGTGGCTAAAAATCACCAAATTGAGCCTCACATTGAAGAATTGCAAATGCTATTTGAGATAACCAAACCATAAATCCATAATGCCCTAGA
Source organism: Pinus albicaulis (assembly GCA_034641835.2). Classification (NCBI taxonomy): domain Eukaryota; kingdom Viridiplantae; phylum Streptophyta; class Pinopsida; order Pinales; family Pinaceae; genus Pinus; species Pinus albicaulis. The sequence continues at coordinate 761,451,029 of CM076578.1, read as the reverse complement.
GCTCAATGGAAATAAGTTTCCAGTTAATCATCCTATTGTTCGATGTCTTTAGTAGAAGAACTGCTTTCTCTTGTAACAGTTATAGTTTCTCCCTTTTTTGGCTGCACTGCTTTATGGGATGTGGGTTTAATGCCAACTTTTCTCCCTCTTCTCAAAGATTTGGATCCACAACATATACACTTGGTAACAAATTTGTGGATGTTATTAAGGCTTTTATGGACTATACTAATCTTGTTGCAACCTCCTTTAGGTGTTTAGGGGCCTTGGAAAACGCCATAGCACGCTTGAAGTCTATCATTTTGAGGAGAACAAATGCAGAATGAAGAATCACAATAAATTTCCAAGGGCAAGTCTCCTCAAAACAATTCTGCTAGGTCAAAGGAAATGAAAATTTCTCTACCTGACACATTGGTTCCTTATCATAGAAGACTTATTATGAAGGATTTTCCTTAGGCTCTATCTCTTGGCATATATGCTCTTGGAAATACTAGATGACTATATGATTTGAAGAGAGTTCTTTGCCATTTTTCTTGTGCACTATATTCAGAAGATCAAAAAAATTTGGTGGTGGGTTATTTGAATCTTTTCACTTGTAACTGCGGTCACAAGTGATATTATTCAAAAATATCCAACTTGTTATTCTATTACTAGTCTGCTTAATGATTTTTTGGATGCCATCATGGTTGGTGTCCTCCCTTCTGCAGATGCAGTAGATTTCATACCACAATGCTCAGATGATTTTTGACTTAATAACCTCATCCTTAAAGATATTAATGATTGTGGTTCTCTAAGATATTTTGTGAAATTTTTTACATCAAAAGCCTACTTATAGTATTTGGCAGGTGATAGTCCTAGGTCCTTATCATCTGTGTTGGATGATGCGATAAGACATGCTACTTCTTTGAGGGGGCATGGTGTGGATGTATTGATTGAAATATTAAATACTATTGCAAAACTTGGATTTAGCATTGAAGTATCTTCCCTATTCCAAGAATTTTCCAGCTCTTCTGTGCATGTTCCCATGGACACTAATTTAGAATAGAAAATAACCAGTTTAGTGGATGGAGACGAATCATCGAGGGAGACATTTGAGTTAGGGGTTGATACTTCTACTGAAAATTTTCCTTCAAACATGGAATCCATTCTCCCAAATTTTATAAGAAATTATACACATCTCTTAGAGAATATTCTGCATAGTATAGATACATTGGTGTTTGTCGAGAAAAAGGGTATAGAGGCTATGGTGTAATAGTTTGATTTACCCCTCTTACCATTGTCATTTCAAGGTGGCCAGAATATTGTTGTTGAATTTAAGATTTTTTCACCGCAACACTCATCTCCTCTCACAAGGGTTGCTTGTAATACTTTGAGAGAACACATGAAACTTGGAAATGAATTCATGGTTTTTTTAGCTAGAAAAATGTTGGCAGATATTGAAGTAGCATAACACATAAGAATTTTGAGATGCCTTTCAATTCTAGATGGTATTTTGTCCTTTGCAGCACATTTACTAAAAATAACAACAACAATGATGCTTGGAATTGGTTATAGGGATGCATATATATTGAAGGATGTAGGGATGGTGTAAAAACAAATAGTTTGGTAGATATATATTGTTAGTGATTGAAAAGTAGATGCAAATAAAGAGGTTGAAAAGGACCTTCAATTGAAAATTTTTCACCAAATGTAGCAGGTACAAAATCTGGCAATGACGCTAAAAAATTTTTAGTTGTTTGGAATTTGAACCCAGTGTCTATGAGGAATGGACTTGCTTCTCATTATTCCATTGAACCCTAATATATTTATGTTCTACAAACAATAATTCATAACCATAAAAATCAGTCCATGGTATCGAACGGATTTCAAGAATGTGTCTTGGTAAGCTTGGGCAGCATGCAAATTCATCAGAGGTTCACATTGTAGGCTCTTTAATTGTAGGAGAAACATCTCAAGAGAAGGAAATTAAAAGGATGTCACCTGATCTCCTATAATTTGAAACTATGAATATGGTTGTGTTTGGAATGTGATTGTCTTATGTGACCCTTGTGAAGGTTTTGGTAGTGCCCAATCAACATCATGATGATATAGGATTGCTTAGTGCAGCAACCAAGAGTGTAATACAAAAATGGTGAATTATTGGTATGATCATAGTACAATTGAAAATTCTTTCTGACTAATTTTGAAGCAACAGTTCATTTATTGTGGATAGTACCGTTATGTCATATCAAGGAATGGAAACAGAAAATGACAAACATATTGGAAATGACAAGCAAGAGCATGTGCCTTGGTCGTTAGAGACATATGAAGATACTGCGTGATTTTGGAGTACTTTGTGAGTTCTGCTTTGTGTTAATTGTTCCCTCCGCATCATAGTCGTTAGTGCAACTATTTTTTCGAGGATCTGTCACTTTTCGAAGGGATCCAAAGGTTTTTTTCTGCACCCTACAAGCTCAACTTTTCAATGGTGTTCTACTTATCTGGGGTAATCCAATGTTTTATCGCTGCAATCTAACTTTAATTACCTTTCTTTTCATTATCACCCTCATTAGGAAGAAATGTTTCAAATTTTTGTGAACATGTAAGAGAGAAAAATAGGGAATCACTTTAGTAAAGTGGCAGTCATTAGCTAAACCAAAGGAAGTTGGTGGATTGGGTTTAGAAAACATATATTCCTTTTTAAGGCTTAGACAACCAAGAGTCTATAGAGTTTTATTTCTAAGAAATTCATACACAGTAAACTGATTCTTCGTAAGTATATAAAACCATTATCAATAGAATATTGGATTAGAAAGGTTACCTTGTTCATCTTCACATTGTAGAACTAGGGAATCCATTACTTGGCACAAACATCAGATCCAATTTCCACACCTATTTGGAACCACGAGATTCAATACTTTGCACAAAAATAGATGCAATTCGAAAACCTATTTGGAACGTGGGATAGATCATTTAGGTAGAGTTAAAGTTATCATAAAGGGAATCAAAATACTGTAAGGAATATCTAGTACAACTTCATAATAATTACATCAGGCTTAGAGCGGAGGATTATCTTGTCTGGTTAAAGAATTATTGTGCACTATATTTGAAAGATCAAAGGACTTGGTATTTAATTATTTTCACTTGCAACTTCAGTCATGAGTGATCTTATTCACAAAGATCCAACTTTTTATTCGGTGTTAGATGTTGCTGGTCTGCCTAATGATTTTTTGGATGCCATCATGGTTGGTCTCCTCCCTTTTGCAGATGAAATAAATTGTATACCACAATTATTAAATTCTTTGTGACTTAAAAACCTCATACTTCAAGCTTTTAATGTTTGTGGATCTCTAAGATCTTTTGTGAATTTTTTTACATCAAAAGCCTACTTACAGGCTTTGGCAGGTGACAGTCCTAGGTCCTTATCATTTGTGTTGGTTGAGGTGACATGAAATGTTGATTATTTGAGGGGGTATGGTGTCAATGTATTGATTGAAATATTAAATAATATTGCAAAACTTGGATTTTGTGCTGAAGAATATTCCCTATTGCAAGAATTTTCCAGCTCTTTTGTGCCTGTACCCATGGAGACTGATTTAGAATAGAAAAAAATCTTTTGAGTGGACGGAGATGAATCATCGAAGGGGACATCTGAATTAGGGGTTGATACTTCTGCTGAAAATTTGTCTTCAAACATGGAATCCTTTATCCCAAATTGTATAAGCAATGCTACAAGTCTCTTAGAGAATATTCTGCATAATAGAGATACATGGGTGTGTCTTGAGAAAAATAGTATAGAGGGTACGCAACAACTATTTTATTTAACCCTCTTACCATTTTCATTTCCAGGTGGCCAGAATATTGTTGTTGAATTTAACATTTTTTCGTCGTAGCACTAATCTCCTCTCACAAGGGTTGTTTGTACTACTTTGTGAGAACACATGAAACCTGCAAATGAATTAATGGATTTTTTGGCTAGAACAAAGATGGCAGATATTGAGGTAGAAAAAAACATAAGAATTTTGATATGTCTTTCAAATCTAGATGGTATTTTGTCCTTTTCAACACATTTACTGAAAAGAACAATAAGGGGATATAGATATATTGAAGGATGTAGGGATGATGTACAAAGAAATAATTTGGTAGATATATCTTGTTAGTGGTTCAAAAGTATATGCAAATAAAGAGGTTGAAAAGGACCTGCAATTGGAAATTTGGCACCAAATGTAGCATGTACAGAAGCTAGAAATGACACGAACAGAGTTTCAATTGTTCGGCATGTGAACCCAGTGTCTATGAGGAATGGACTTTCTTCTCATTAGTCCATTGAACCCTAATTCATTTATTTTATACAAAGAATACTTCATCACCATAAAAAATAGTCCATGGTATCAAAGGGATTTCAATCATGTGCCTTCGTAGGCTTGGGAGACATGCATATGCGTCAGAGGTTGACATTGGAGGCTTTGTAAGTGTAAGAGAAACAGATCAAGTATAGGAAATTAAAAGGATGTCACTTTACCTCAAGGAATTTGACACTATGAATAAGGTTTTGTTTTCAATGTGATCATATTATGTGACTCTTGTCAAGGTTTTGGTAGTGCCCAATCGACATCGTGATGATATAGGATTGCTTAGTGTAGTAACCAAGAGTGTAATACAACAAAGGTGAATTATTTCTATGTCATGGTACAATTAAAAAAAAATTGAATAATTTTGAAGCAACAAATCATTTATTTTCGATAGTGCCATTATGTCATGGCAAGGAATGGAAACATAAAATGACAAAAATATTGAAAATTAAAAGCAAGAGCATGCACCTTGGTTGTTAGAGACATACAAAGCTATTGCAGGTTTTTGGAGTACCTTGTGAATTCTTTTTTTTTTTTAATTGTTCCCTCTCCATAGATGTTAGTGCAACCAATTTTTGGAGGCTCTGTCACTGTTCCAAGGGATCCATAGGTTTTTTTCTGCACCCTACAAGCTCAACTTCTAAATGGTGTTATACCTATATAGAGCAATCCAATGTTTTGTCATTGCAATCTAGCCTTAATTTCCTTTATTTCTATTACTACCCTCATTAGGAAGAAACATTTCAATTTTTTTTGAAGAGGTAAGAGAGAAAAATATGGAATCCCTTTAGTAAAGTGGTATTCATTAGCTAAACCAAAGGAAGTTGGTGGATTATGTTTAGAAAACCAAGAGTCTATAGAGGTTTATTTCTAAGAAATTCATACTCAGGAAATTGATTTTTTGTAATTATATAAAACCACTATTAATGGAATATTGGATTAGATAGGTTGTCTTGCTTATCGTCACATTGTAGACCCAGGGAATCGATTACTTGGCATGGGAAACAGATCCAATTTCCACACCTATTTGGAACTAGAGAATCCATTACATGGCACAACAATAGATCCAATTCCCAAACCTATTTGGAATGAGGGATAGAAAACTAAGGTGGAGTTAAATTTTTCATAAAGGGAAGCAGAAAAGTGTAAGGAACATCTAATACAACTTCAAAAGAATTACATCGGGCTTAGAGAGGAGGATTCTTTTGTCTGTTCAAAGATTCTTGCCATAGGGGTATATACTCTGAGGCTAGTATATAAAGATATATTTGTAGATAATTCACAAGGAGCACCTTGATAGTTGAATAAGCTCTAGAATTTCAAAAGTCTTCAAAAATCTAAGTGACTAGATGCATATATACCTATGAGGGATATCACATTCAACTTTTAAAAAATTGTTTTTTGAATAAAGACTTAAAGGGCTATAAGCCACTGTGTCTTATGGTGTTTTGATGTATCTGGCTTGCCAAAAACTCTGAGATCTTTCAAGGTGGGTTTTAGCCATTGTTTTAGTGTGTCTCCCAATCATGACTGAGATTTCAAAGTAAAAAATCCCCTAACACTGGTAAAGAAATGACATTGATCGATCCTTCTATTATTAGGAGTGGGAATGGTGTTATTTCAATTTTCAACAGTGCTAATGAAGGTCAAAAAGAAGAATATGTTGCAGGAGGTATCATATACCTTAGTGATTCTATTATACTCATATCTTCAAAATTTCAATCATTTATTGGTACAAGCTATAACAACTATGATGAAATAAAGGAACTAAATTTCTTGTTAACAATAGTAGTAGAGGAGAAGTGACTGAATTCCAGGTCTTTGGGGATTCCTTGGTTATCAATTGGTTTAATGGTAGATTTAGGATGGAAGAATTGTTTTCACAACCAATTTTGGAGTAGTTGAAGACAGCCAAGGCAAAAATTTTGAAGATATCATTACATCATATTTATAGAGAATTTAAGGTAGAGCAGGGAAAATTTTAAGCATGGAAAATTATCTTGAAGTTTAAAAACATTGGCGAATCTCACTAGTCCCTAATATGCAAACTATAAAAATTATATTGATATATTTGTAAAATTATTCAAATTTATAATGATTATATATATATATTATCTATATAACTTTGGTGATTTTTGAGGTAAAATAATTTTATAATGTAAAATTTGGTGAATCATTTTTAGAAAAAATGGAAATCGGTGAATATTTTTTTGGAAAAATCATGGAAAGTTAGCCCACTTGCGAATATTAGCCCCTAAAATTTTCCATGAGGCAGAGGCTAATGGACTGTCTAAAGAGGGCTTACTAATAACGAAAACCTATTGTTTAGGATGGGAAAGTAGGTATGGTGTAAGCCTCTAGGAGAGGTCATTGCAAAAACCACTAGTATAACTATTGAATTCACACCATATGCAAATAGTAAAAACTGTTGATGGAAAAATAATTTCCTCTTTTATTATTCAAAGCATCCATTGTATCTATATATTTTTCATAACATCAAAATTTTAATAATGGGAGTGGAAAAACATCCTACACAAATCAATAATTATATCATACTAGCAAGACAAGGATCTCCAAATTATTAATGACACCATTGTGCAGAGATGTAGATAATGGGCATTTAACACGTGCCTCAATCTTGAAAGAATATAAAATTTTGAATAATTTTTTTCTTGTAAATGTACTCCACAACATGCTATGATGTGATATGTTTATGCACATATTTTCTCAAGCTCCACATAGGATAAGGTTTGAGAACTAAGGAGAAATATTTATGATGTTACTTGTTTACAGATTTGAGAAAGCCTCAAGGGTTCCAATCAAAATCTGGAAATTATGTTTCTTGGTGGAGTGTGAAACATTCTTGGATTTGTATAGTGCTTCAATGCGTTTTTAGGAACTAGGTAAGTTTGAATGAATAAAAGTTTTTTTCTTCATTTTTCTACATTAGATTCCCATTCTCTCTAAGTTATCAAAGGCAAGTTAAAACTTGATTAGACTAAGGGACAACATATTCCATTGCCAAACTTTAACCTGACAGGGAAGTGTAGTACAGTTGTTTGATACTTCCAGACATTTTGAGGGGATGCCAATAGAAATGTCAATGTTGTTGGATACATCGGCGTTGGTTAGTTTTAGAAAATTTCTCTTTGTCAAATATGTTATTTTCATGAAGTAATATTTCCAACTAAAAGTATAAATACTTGGCATGCCTAGGACATAGTGGTGTTATTTCTTGCCTATATTTGTGATTTATTAGTATTCCACCACTAATAACTTCATTACGTAGCTGTTCATTTAGTAGTATATTACAACAGTGACTTGTTAAAGGAAAATGACTCGAGTTTGTTTGAACGTCATAAACTGGAAGGAAATTTAGCTTTGAATTAGAAAAATGGAATATAATCTGAAAAATATGTTTTCTAATCACATATAGGCCCGTTTCTTGATCATTAAAAAAGCAATCATGGAAATAAGAAATGATTTTGGACATGATGAATTACAAGATTGTCGATCTTAAAAACATGTTAGCATATTCAGTTTTGTCTCCATCAGAGAAAAATGAATTAGTAACATTAAGTTTGATTTGAATATTTATAGAATTATTTCATAGATTGTAAATGGAAATTTCATGTGCTAATCTCACTCAATTAATTATAGGGAAAAAAAGCTGCATACATAATTTGTTGGCTTATGGGAATTGAATTATTTTTTCCCCTAGAATAGTATGTTGATCATTAAAGATTATCTTATTGAAGCTATATTCCCAGTTAGTATCACAAATTACAAAGTCTTGTCTCGCAATTTACAAAGTCTTCTCTTATTCTTTTTTAGTTTCTTGTTGTAATCTTGTATCAACAATACTTTTCTCCACCCATTAGATCTATATTGACCAATTTTATTGTTTAAGTGTCACTTCTTCTTAGAGATAACTAGAGGAAACAATACAACTACAAATGTGGAGCATGAGACATTCTTAGTAGAAATTTCTAGCTCTGTTATGTTTATTTGTGACATTTTATTTTCTTTGTTTATATAGGTCATCAGGCCACATAGCTGCCACTATCTCCCAACTGAAGAAAAATTGTTCAAGTTTCTTTCTTTTATGGGGAAAAATGGCATTAACAATATTGCTGATGTTGACGTATATATTGGATAAATCCTTTATATTCTAATTTAGTTTATATTCTAGTGTTCATCGACTTTCATGTCTTATACATTGCATTGTATATTTTTTTCTTTTTTTTTTCAGAAAAGGAACTCAATATTGATGCTAAGAAGTAAGGATTGAAGAAAGAGAAGAAAAAATAACACTAGAGTGACAAAATCAAAATTAAAGAGATAGACGAGAATTGGTCTAGTGGTACCCGTACAGCCAATATCTTGCATAAGACACACAGATAGAGACTTATGATCAAGTCTACAGAGTTAGTGAATTCACTTGAAATTCCTTGGCAAGGCAATGATAATGTTTGAAGTGATGAAACACTATTTCATGTCTAAATTGTACTCCAACTAAAATTTAGTTGGAAACTCATATCGTAATACTCGACATTTTATATAATATAATTTATGTGGTTGGAATTATTTATAGTTGCACTGGATATTACATAGTATTCTAATTAACATATGTAACTTTTTGTTTTCATATTAGATGAACATGTACATTGTATGACATTTTTTTAAAATTTAGCTGCAAAATCATTCTAATTAATTTATGTTGACTAATAATGAACACATAAAATCCATCTAAAACTTCTAAATTCGTAGCTTATGTTTATTAATAATGAATACAAATAAAATGAATATACTACTAAATTAGTTGCTTATAATGATTGTTAATGAAATTAAATGAAATTAATATAAACTACTAAAGTAGTCATTTATATATTGAATGTGAAACTACCAAAAAAAAATGACTACCCAGAATGATAAATTTGTGATTACAAATGATGACTAAATTGTGCATATATACGACTATTAGTAGCTAATTTACAATATCTTAGAACACGACCAAAATTTAGTCATATTTATTTGGTCCTTAATTGGTTTCAAACGATGACTAAAATTTGCATATATATGACTACTAGTAGGTAATTTAGAGTATCTTATAACACGACCAACAGTTTGGTCATTAATTAGTTTTATCGAGTGATCATTTAGTAATATATTTTGTTGTATAATTGGTAATTAATTGTGGAAATTGATGACCAAATCAATGACTAAATTAATGACCAAATATACTACTAGACAAAAGAATTCATACAACCAATTAATGACTAAGCTAAAAACGACTAAAAGTTGTTCGCGTTATAAGATACTGTAAACTAGCTACTATTGGTCACTGACCGAAAAATAGTCGTTTATATGAAAATTTTAGTCATTTTTTTAGTAACTAATTAGCCATTTTGTACTAGTGTTGGCACATGGTAGGCTGGTGTGGGCTTCACTTTCAATGCCATGCGCTGGAATTCAAGTTGATTCCTTCCATTTTCTAGAAATTTTTTTTGACTTATGTACTGGGGTAGGGTGTGAGGTTGTAGGTTTTATTTCTTTTTGTTGGGGGGTTTGATTTCAGTCTATTTATCTGCATTGGGAAGGTTTGGTACCCTATTTTCATCTTTCTCTCAGGGTCTCATTTCATTTTTAATATATGGGTCAGTTGCTAAATTTCATGTTAATTTTAGTAATTGTTATCTAGTGTTGTAAGTTTTGGGTTGGAGGGTTGCTTTGGTCTTGGCTTTATGATTATCTGAGAGATTTTTGTGACCTGGGTTGATTTCATTGTGTGTTTTTGGGTATATTTTTAATGGAGATAGGGAAGGGGCCCTTTTCAAAGGCTTCCATGAATATTGTACAACACCTAGGTAATTCCCTCAAATCCACTGTTTGTGTCACACATTTTGGGGATTATTTAGTGGGTTGGAGCTTTGTATTTGTTGTGGAATATTCATCTCATTTCATTTCTTTTTTTTTAAGCCAAAAGTATTTATATTAGTTTATCCACGTGTTCCCTCTTCGATTTAGACATGTTGCCTAGGCACTGAATGCACTGCAAGCATGGTAGAGTGGGAAGTGGTCCACAAGGGAAGAGAGGAGAATTATTTTCACTGATGAATCAGTTTCCACATAATTTAATTTAGTTCCACTGGGAATAAGGAAAGAGATACATAAATTGGAAACTCAAGTTGGGGTGGAGAGACAATCCCACTCTAAGTCGGAAATCTTTGAGGATATGTCTACTTCGGTTATTAACCTTGGGCACACCGAGGGAAGGAAGAAGTAATATATGAACTCTAGCCTTGCATTGGAAAATAAAAACCTTTTTGGGGTATAATATCCTTACCAGAGTCTAATATATCAAGTGAATGCTCAAAAATCAATGCTTATTCTTAGATAGAATTGAGGTTCATCTTTCTCATGTTGACGAGCATATTCTATGCAAAACTGATAACAAATATTTGCTAAAGCCTCCAAGTTCTAGTGCAAGAGCTCATGTGCCATTTTATTCCTCTAAAAATGATTAAAATGTATTGTTTTTTTATCCTTCTTGCTTTCTTTATAGTTTTTTTTCTTTATGTTTTTACGATGTATTTAGGTCTTATATTTTTATATGCTAGATTTAGCATAGCACTATGTTTTGTGATTTTTGTTACCATCAATATCTAGAAAAATGTTGGTTTATTAGTTTCATGGTAGGTGGTTTGAGGAAGAATAAAAGATTCAAAGGGAAATATAACACAACTATGTAATGTATCAATTTACAAAAAAAATATGAACTATGAATAAAAGTAAATAATAAATAACCATAGTTCATTAATGTTAAAAATGATCAACCATTATAAACTAGTCAGAACATTCATGAATTATTGCAAGTTTAAATATAAGTGAACATTATAATGGTGGTAATATGCTAATGTGTATGTTTATTATACATCAATTGTAGGAATTTCATATAACCTTTAAGAAACAACACAATCCAACATAACCCTCAAGTAAAATTGCAATGTGACATAATGCTTCATGAACATTGCAGTGCAACATAAAAATTGAGTAACATAGCAGATGAGACAATGAAGATGAAAAACACAATGAGAAATAACCATTGTGTAATATTGAAAACTAACATTACCCTTAAAGAACGTCACAATGTGACATAGCCCTTGATGAACTTTGTAATGTGACATAACCTTTGACAAAAAGTAAATGTTTGACATAGTTCAACTGAGGCAAACATCTCAATGTGACATAACATTAGAAATTTTTTAAATCCAAAATAACCCTTGAGGAAAATGATAATGTGGTTTAACCATTTAGGATTGTAGAAATTTGACATAATTCAACCATGCTCAATCATATACAATGATATTCAACATGGTCCATGATATTCATACATTGTCAACCATAGTAAAACTATCATCAAACATGGTAAACCAAACTTAACAACCACATTAATAATGTCATCATATTATTATTTGGTTCTTATGTATATAAAAAAAATACAAACAAATTATTAATATTTGTAAAACTATCATCAAACATGGTCAACCAAACTTAACAACCACATTAATAATGTCATCATATTATTATTTTTTTCTTATGTCTTACACCAACTGCAAACACATTATTAATATTGATGTGTCTAATATATTTTGATAGGCATATATTTACAAAATATTTATGTGAGTGTGTAGACCATAATGATATAGGGGATCAACCAAATGTGTGTAGCGAACAATCTTCTCTTGAATTTTCCATCAAACCACAAGTCATGCATGAACTAGTCCCTATGATTTAGGAGATCAAGATATTGAATTATTGTTACATGCTATACTTGAAACTTTTGTAAATGAAATGAGTTTAAGGTGTATTTAATTTTGAATTATTATGATTTAGCATCATGGTATGACAATCTGTTAAGTTTTTTACAGCTAATATGGATTTTAATTATTGGGTTCAATGTTACTCCCGAGATAACTTACGAGTGGAAATCAAATAATTAAAATAGTTTCATTTTTAATATGCTTCACTAGTATTGTAATGTTAAACATCTACCATATAGAGGTAGGACTCTACTTGCGTTAAAATACTACCTAACCACTTGGCATGAATTAAATACTATCAATATGATCAATGTCCCTCTTATAAGTAGTGCACTAACTAGGTTATTTTGGATATTAAACATTGGTGGTGGTTATCTTAATGTCCTAGACTATTGATTCAAAAGGTTTCCTCTTTTTACATATGATTTATTTACGCATAAGTTAGAGACTATATTTTATATACATATAGGATTATTGGATCATGGTTGATGTTATCTAGATATAACATTGACAATGTTAATGGTGACGTCGATTACCTGTTGCATGCATTAGGGAGTATAAGAGTTAGGGTATGCATGTTATTTATTCTATGTTAAGTGGGTTAAGGGTTAATAAGTGTAAGGACTTCTTCAGAGCTTCAATTAACTCTATTCTCTATTTAATAACATTAACTACCCTTAATTATCCTTTAATTCATCTCATAAAACTAGAACTTATTATTATAAATCCATAAAAATTATTTAAAAATTGTTCACCACACTATATTTAGCAACATTACCTCAAACATCTAGCTTTCCATACTTAGCTAGTTAGTATTATTAAGGGAATTTCATTGTGAACATTGAGAATCATTATTTTATGATGATATATTTTGTACATAAATGACATATAAAATATAACTAGAATTCTTACAATAATATTGAAGGATTCCATGATTCTTATTCATTTTACTACCTCAACCATATATACATGACACCAAAAACCATTAAGGAATTTTCAAATGTCAGTTGTCCATATATATTTATAGGTCAATTCCAACTTAGTCACTTAAGACTAGATTATTGTGTTTGTATAAGTACGTAAGACATCCTAACAACTTAGGGTTTGATCAAATGTCCCTCTAGAAGAGAACCTCAAGTATATCAACCTATTTTACAAGAATTCAACTAGATTTCCTATTGGTATGGTTATTTTTTCATTCAAATTCATTTTCCTTCATATTTTTTTGGTTCAAATTTCTACTCAAATATTTATTATTGCTATTATTAATTACAACATTAATCATATTCAATATTGCTTAGATTTTGTGTAATGGTTTCTTCATTTGATAGAGTTCTTCAAGTCGTAATTCTTTCAGACTTTAAGGGCTCAGATAGTAAAGTTTCTTAGATGAGTTGTATGAACTCTAATTGTGAGGTAAATCTAAATTATAGGAAATATAACTAAAAAATAAACATTAGACAAAGGAACAATATCAAGGACTTGGTCAAAGTTCTAAATTATTTATAATTCTTGTTTTTAATGGTTATTTTGTCTATAATTTTGTCTTTGTAGTTGTCTATCGTATTAATTCTATTATTTCGTCATTCAAAGTTAAATTTCTTCCTTCATACCTTTTTGGTTGAAATTTCTACTCAAATATTGATTAATGTTCTTATTCATCATAACATTAATCATATTTCATATTGGTTAGAGTTCATGTAATGGTTCCTTCATTTTTTAGGTTTCTTTAAGTCATATTTATTGCATAGTTTAAGGGAATCAGTTAGTAAAGTTTATTAAATGAGTCATGGGAACTCTAATTGTGAAGGAAATCTAAATGATAGGAAATATAACTAAAAAAGAAACCTTAAATAAAGGAAAAATAGAAAGAAATTTTTCAGAGTTCCTATTTATTATAATTATAGTTGTTAATGGTTTTTTTTTCTATCACTTTCATTGTCTATCGTATATTTTTTGTAATTTAGGGTCCAAGTTCATTATCAAAAAATTTATATAGAACTTCTCCAAGAGTATTTCTATATATAAATTAATAGTCAAAGTTATATTATCAAAGTTTCTATCGATCATATTTCAAGTTATATTATCAAATTTTCTATCGATCATATTTCATATTTATTTTCTTGGTTAAAGTTCCTATTTAAATTTCCTATTCAAATCGTTTCATACATGAATTATATCTAAATTTACATACTCACTTATCCATGTGGTATTTTTCCTCATGTTCTATCATTAAAGTTCTTATCATGACTATGAGTGAGATTTCCTTCATCAATTTTTTTTCAATAAGATTTTCTATTGGTTGAATTTATAATGAAAATTTGAACCAAGATCATTAACAAGGTGAATAAAAGGTAATTTTACCAAAAAATAAAAACATCTACCAATAATAACTTTGACCAACTATAAATTGGACCAATAAGAGCTCTGATCAACTTAGAGTTGTGATCAAGTTCTTGTTAATTTCATGTGTTATCCAAACTTAATGTCATTCATAGTAACAAGGGATTTTCCTATACGAGGGATTTGAATAGAAAAATATGAAGGAATTACAACCATAACAAACTCTTTCCTTATTTTATGTCATATTAGGATCAACCCCCACAGATAGGATCAAAGAATTTTTTATCACTATTTCCCCACTCCATTTCAAGAGTATTTTTTTCTTGTTTTTTTGAGATGGAGCATATGGAGGAAATAAAAAATATGAAGGAATTACAACCACGACAAAATATTACCTTATTTTATGTCATATTAGGATCAACCCCCACAGATAGGATCAAAGAATCTTTTTATCACTATTTCCCCACTCCATTTCAAGAATATTTTTTCTTGTTTGTTAGAGATGGGGCATATGGAGGAAATGAAATCATAAATTGTAAACATTTTCTCCTCATTCCTAAATATATACATCATTTCGATTTCTTTTTTATACTTTTGTGGTAGAACTTACTCCTCTCATTTGTAAGAAAAAGATGTAGAGATAAAAAAATGAATCAACTTTGTCAATTATGAATTGGAGAGATTTTTCCAAGATCATTTCAAGAATTGAATTGGAGAGATTTTTCCAAGATTATTTCAAGAATTATTAAGGTGAAGATCCTTAAACATAAATTGAAATATCCAATATGGATATTTAACATGATTAAGGAAAATTTTAGGGGCTAATATTTGTAGGTTGGCTAATACTTCATACTTTCTCCAAAAAAACAGATTCATCAATTTTCATTTTTTTCCTAAAAATGATTTTACCAAGTTTAATAGTATAAAAAAAATTTACCCTAAAAAGTGAAAAATATTTATAGAGCCTATAAAAAATTATTGGAAATTTTAATATTTTACAAAAATATCGTCAAATATTTTACAGTTTTCATACTAGGGACTAGCAAGCTTCACCAAGATTTCTAAACTTTAAAGTCAATTTCCATCCTTTAAATTTTACCTGATCATGATATAAATTTTACATCCTCCAACTAATATATAGGATCCTATTTTACCTTCTTCCATTTCCTTGCATCATTTTGAACTGAATAAATAATTTTTTTGATATAGTGTCAAGGGAAGTGGTTCATTGCAACCATTTGAATTTTTAATTTGAAGACAAAACAAAACATCCCAAGTCATTTAATGATTTATGCTTCATTATCTAATTAATGACACATTGATATCATGCAAATCATGAAGGTGGTGTTATCTAAGATAACATGTGATGCAGAAACAAGTGTAAATCTATCCTAAAACCAAATCTATCAGTAAATGAGAGGGATCAAACTTGTTAAGGTGTATATTTTTTTTTTATATTTAATTCATTTTCATGTGTTAATTCCTTCATATTAAATGATAATAAAATTACACCTTAAGAAATTTTTTTCTCGTTAATGCTTATTAAATCCATGTTTAAAATAAATTTATAGTAGTGTGTGTGTGTGTGTGTATATATATATATATATATTCATCATTTAACCTTATGTGAAAAAATCTCTCCCATACTCTGTTGTAGGTAACTTCACAATTCAATTAACTATAAATAAAGTATCAACTAAAAGTAGAGTCTAAGATGTCTCTATTTTTAATTCATTGAAAAAACAATATTTTTTTTAAATTTAATTAATAACTCATGAACATAAATAAGTATTTATTAATTTTCTCATTACAAATGAATTAGTTACTTTTTTTTGTATTATCAAGACTAGATTATAATCAAAAGTAAATATTTATTATTATTATTATAATATGGGAAATTAGCAATCTCTTTTATTCTTAGTTTTAACCACTCAAAAACCAAATTCTATTTTTTTACTCTAAAATCAACTTGATTTTTTAAAAAACCCAATCTTTGTTACTTTTTTTTTGTTTTCTAGGTTGTATGAATCCTAAGAATACTACACACTTAACCTTTGGTTTTATAAACCTTGACCCAAGGGCATCTAAGTCGTTAAAATTACAAGGATCCACCTTCCCTGGGCCACTAGCCCTAACATGGTTGTATTTTTTCCTAAGAAGTTTTGAATCGGTGACCTTCACATCATGGAGTGTCTTAATTAAAAACATTTTAAATTTATAGTTCTTATTTGAAAACACAAATTTAAATTTACTTTAAAATTGATTTTCATTTTCTTAATTTTAAATCTTATATTTTTTTCAAGTTTTTAATAAAAGTTTCCTTTAGTTATTTTTTTATGGATATCCAAAATTAGTAATTAGGCTAAGGACTAAGGACCAAACTGTTAAGCCTCTATAAGATAAGCCCCACAATCTTTGAGAATATTGAAATTCATGATGTAATTTGAGCTACAATAGGGATCCATATGCTCAACCCCATAATTGTTTATAACATCCAAATTCATAATTTCATTCGAGATGAATTTTGTGCATGTTTTCTTAGTTTGTTTAGTTAAAATGATATAGTATTCATGTCAAATGCTATGCCACTAGAAGATTTAACATAAATTTATAGGAAGATGAAATCATTTTATTACTTAATTTGGTATTGGGAAATGGTGCAAAAACACCTATCAAATTTTTGGTAGTATATTTCTTCATAAATTTATTAACCACTCAAGATATAAAATAATTAAAAACCATAAAAAAATTAATTGAATTCAAGGAAGTATAAGATTCCTACCAATCATATTAAAGTTAGAGTTAACTTCATGATTAATAATCATCTGAACATCGTACTACAAGTGTTAAATAAAATCAAAGCTCCACAAGTCTAGAACAAAAAAATTATGCACAATTATTAAAGGTTATTGGAGATGAATTACATGATAGGTAATGAATTTCTTTGGAAATAACAAAGTGATACATATAATAAGAATTCAAAGCTACGTACCATGAACCGTGTGCAGGTTATTGGCATTAATGTGTCGTAGAATAGTAGATCCAGTTGGAGAGTAGATTGTTCCCTTTGAATTTTTCATACCCTAATTCAAACACGACATAATGCACCATAATAGTACATAGTTGCTCTAGAATTTTGAGCTCTAATGCGGTGTTGCAACGAACTTTAGTAACCCTGGATAAAATCAAAATTAAGGTTCACTTTGCTTAAGAAGTGAGATATATGATTAGTTTTTTTAGTATTAGTTAGTCCATAAAAAAAAAAAATCCCATCTGCTAAAGGGTACTTTGGTTTTGAGTTTTCCTAGGATGACTGACGTTTGCTACGCCACCATATTAGGGCTCTAAAAATTGAAGCAATTGTGTAGGATGTTGATTCTAAATTTCAAGGTAGTTATAATCTCATATGTAGAGTACCAAAAATCCTGAATAATGTAATATAATGGATTTCGAATTGATAGTCTGGCTAAATTTAACCTGCTAAAAATGAATTTGTATGTAAATTTAGTAAGAAACCTACTAACAACATGTTCATAATTAATAAAAATTGACCTTATGACAATGTCATCACAATACACAACATTATTTTGTGACTACTGATTGCTAACAACATGTTTGGTACAATGTGTTTTGAAGGGAGGGTAGTATTATTCTTAGTACAGTTAATGAATGAATGAGAGGCCCTTAATATCTGAATATCTCACTACAAGAAAAAATGACATTGGTGAGGGGCGAAAATGGTCACTATAAGCTCATTGGTGAGGGTCAAAAGAGCCTTCGTCACCAAAAATTGAATGTCACCAAAGGTGGCGTCGCCAAAAGTATAGGTGTTGTGGTGACATTCAAGGACCGTCACCAATAATGATTTATAGTGACGGATAGTGACCGTCACCATTTCATATGAGCAATGGTGACAGACAATAGCCTTCGTCACCAAAAAACTGAACGTCACCAAAGGTGGTGTCGCCAAAAGTATGTGTTTTGGTGACATTCAAGGTTCGTCATGAATATTGATTATAATGACGGATAGTGACCGTCACCATTTCATATGAACAATAAATATTTTTTGTGATGGACTTTTCATGGCCGTCACTATTGGTGCATATATATGGCGACGTTCATTGACCGTCACCATAAACTCATTGGTGACATCAAAGCCCGTCACGAATAATGACTATAATGACAAACAATGACCCTCACCATTTCATATCAACAACAAATATTTATGGTGACGGACCTTTAATGGTCGTCACTATTGATGCGTATATATGGTGGCGTTCGTTGACCGTCATGATTTCATATTTTGGTGAGAGTCGAAAAATGTCACCATAAGCTAATTGGTGATGGTCAAACTATCATCCATCACCAAAAACTGATCGTCCTCATTCCCTGTGAATATCAGGGCACAATGGAATCGAACCACCAACCTCCTCCTTGTAAAGCAGGTGCTCTTCCATTAAGCTAGCACCCTTTAAAGAATTAGACTTTAAACTAGCAATTTCCCCTAAAGGTGCAAAGATACACCAAAGGAATAGAAAATCTAGGAAGATCAAAAGTTGCTAAAAATAATATGTTCAATATACATAATAAAAAGACAATAATAATAATTTTTTATATAATCTAACAAAGCATGTACTACGTAGGAGAATAATTGGAAAGCACAACTAAAAATTTGAATCACACCATAACAATATAAAAGAACATGCAACAAGAAAAGAACAACTCCATAGTTTGAGAAATATGAACAATCCATGGGTTTGTTCTTATATATTGATAGAGATAATGAAATATAAATCTAGATTTATGAAATTCACGTATCACACAAGAATGTCTTGAACAAATATCAATATGTAAAATAGTATTTTTTGCATTTGAATTTACCTTGCAAAACCTCAGGAAATTTTTTCACAGAAATAACCAATAAACATAACAACATGGACCTCAGGAGCAATTGTGCAGGGGATAAAATATGAAGGTAAAGCACTAGAGAAGTATTCAAAGAAAATGATGAAAAGTGTATCTAGAAAGAACTGAGAACCCTCTTAAGTAAACCACACATTTATCATCGTGACTAGTACACTTGCAAAAATAGATCAAAATAAATTATGAACTATTCCACCAAACACAGTGAATTTTTCCACTAAAATACAATTTCAAATTAATCACTAGCATGACGCTAAATTCTCTGCAAAAATAGGGAAGTTTCAAGACAATGTATAATAACTTGCATGGCAATCATGTTGATAAAACCTTCCAAGGAATAAGACCACAACAGTCAACAAGAGTGCCATGAAAGAAGAGGCTCCTAAGAACCTCACAGAAAACAATATTTATGTAAGGCGATCATCTAGATCAAGGGTCATCATTCAATAATCAATATGGAAACAGGTGTTGACATTTTATAATGGAATCCTCTTTGGATTCACTAGTTAGGAAGAAAGAAAAAGGTTTCATCAAGAATTCTAACTTACAGAATTTTGGGATTAGAATATGATGACATATTGATGAAGCAAATCGAGAAAATGAAACTCTTTCATTCTAAGGAAACCTGCTGCAGGATGACTCAAAAGGAAAATAATGAGGTACATGTATATATATGTTGACACTGGATGCTATGAAGTCATGCCATGTGGTTGAAGGTAGTATACTTCTATCTTTAGAAGTATAATCAAAATAGAAAGCAGAAACTCTTCTGATACACAGGTTGCCAAAAGGGCATGATCTACACTAGATGAAATCGACATAATATGTCCTCATATTGAATATGAGGTGGTTGTACATTATCAAGGAACCGTGCAATGGAAGTTCCTGGGAATGAAATAAAACCATGGAGAAATAAAAGGGAATATCATGGGAAGTACAACCATGGAAAGAAGAAATCAACATCCAAGAAAGCCAAGAAGACTTGACTAGGAGATCTCCAGGGAAGATATGTGGACTCTAATAGAAGTATGGAAAATATAGAGACCCTTGACAATACATCTTTAGGAGATAAAAAAGGATGTGGATGCCTACAAGAAGGATGTCATGGTGAAAGATCATCACTAAGGTAAATTTTGATTTAAGTATTCATATTTATAATTGAATAATATCTGATGAGCTTATTTAGAGCAGCCAAAGGGAAGTATATGTCTTCCACAAGTTGATAACCATATTGCAGGATGTAAGATCCTTGGAAGAAGTATGGTTCGAAGAAAAGCATCATGATATAAAGGTAGACCAGATGAAAAATTGATGGATCACTTTCGAACAAAAATCAAAAGTGATGGGTGATTTGAGCCCTAATGAAGATATCCCAAAGATGAAGACTCGTCAACAACGAAGAAATTCATGACATCAAAGAAATTAGTTCTTCCTGAGCAGCTCGGTGTTTTCATCATTGCTGCTACAGGTCCCTGATTAAGAGGGGGGCTGGTAATAAGTTTATTACCTGGTAGAAACTTGGAAGCAAGTCCCTAGGAGCTTGGACAAGTCCTTGGCTAAGAGGGAGCCTTGACAAGTCCTTGGATAAGAGGGAGCTTGAGAAAATTTCTTGATAGGAATGGGTATGTCCTCCCTAATTAAGAGGGAGAGATAGACATATCATTTTGGTCTTCACCTGGAAGACATAATGTGGGATTGGATAATCCTCTGGCATCTGATACTCTTTTGGGGATGTATTAGGGTATCCAAAGTAAGAGTAGTCGTGAAAGGATGGGTATTCTTTAAGGATTAGATATCCCCAAAAGAATATTCCTATGAGGTCATACTCGGTGAACACGCGGATGGAGTATGTACCTTGGAGACAATGATGAAGATGTCTATAATCATTGGTCTCACCAACATTGTAGTTCATGGTCTCGTGAAGAGATAGAGTTGTTAATCAAGGCCTTGCAATGTGACAATGTTGGTTAATAAGATGGATTACCAATCGAATTTTTCTTATGAGATTCTTTAGATTGAGAGTGACTATGTACCATTATGAATACCTCCCTAGTTAAGAGGGAATGTTCAAACATGTAACTAAGTTCAGTCTTCATAATGAATTCTAATTATGAATTTATGTAATGAAGAAGACAAAGATAGTGTCTGGATTTAGTTAAAGATGGTGAATATTCTCCTTGATGAAGTCGGATTACACACAAACCTCATGTCGGCCTACAAACTAAAGCCAGACACTATATAAAGGATGATGCGGCCTCATTATGGTGTAAGAAATTTTGGATCATGTCTGTGATAAAAGAGCGAAGTTTGGGTCTACATTGATGTGAGAATAGGAGGCTAGTCTGGGAAGAAAAGAAGAGGTATACTTACTTTTGTTCTGGGTCTATACCACCTCACACATTTCAGACAGAAGGCTATCAAAGCAAAAGATAAGTCTCTCTTCTAGTGCGTAGAACAATGTGTGAAGAAGGTAACACAACGATGAAAGGATCTGTGATTAGGTCAAGAAAGGAGGTGTGTTATCGAAGGAAGAAAGTCTTATCATATCTCTATTTTGGTCTGCAAGTTTATCACGCATATCTTAGGGAGGCCGAAGGTAATCACAATAAAGAGGAAGGCTACAACATCGTGAAGAAAGTCTCAATCTTGAGTTTCAAAGATGTCCAAAGGATGTTGGAAGTAGGCCAAGAAGAATACTTTAGGAAGCTAAGGATAAGATCAAAGGAAGCCAAGAAGAAGCACACTGTTTGGGGCTGCTAGACTAGGGACCGAGCTTCCCTAGTAAAGGTGCAGTGCAGTGTAGAAAGAAGAGATCAGCTACAGAAGCCGAGAAGAGTAGTGACAAGGGTCTTGGAGGCATACTGATTTCAAGGGTCTATTTCATGGTTATGGTACTCGTCAATGGAAGATCTATAAGAAGAATTTGTTTTGGGTTTTCCTCTCCAAGAGGGAGAGGTTTTGGCCCTGGCTTGAAGAGCCTAAACTTTGTGTCTCTTGTGTTTTGATAATTTAATTGATTAAAGACATAATAAGCAGATAAGATCTAAGTAAAAGAAGCATAACAAGTTCATAATTAATTATCATGAAAGAGAAATTGAATTAAACGCCCTAATTTCTCAACAAGGTTGATATGCTCTTTACTATCGTTACCTACCCCTTAGAGTAACTATGAGGGCTCGAGGGAAATAATAGATAATCATTCCAGCAGTTCTGTCCAAGAATGCTTGAATCAGAAGAAGATTCAAAAGCTCTTGTTACTTGGATATGAAGGCTTTGGTGCTAGTACAATTTTCAAGAAGGAAAAATTTCTCTACAAGGGTGAGAATTTTTCACAGGAGGAGCTACAAAACATTGAACTGATGATACAGAGCAACCTATATAAATACCTTTGCATATTTCTTGAGGGGCATGAGCATTTTGAGGAGGAAATCTTAGCAGATATGGATGGTTCTAGTGTACATGAACAAGTTTCTGCCTCAAATGAAAGTGATGATAAAGAAGTTGCTCAATGTACTTACTCTCTCAATCCAAAATTGAAACATTTTTCCAATTGGCTTCTGGAAATTATGGCAATGGGGCATTTAGATGGTTTTTTCCCAGCTGCAACATGTGAGTATGCCCCAATAGTTGATGAAATGTGGAGGGACCCTGCAATTTAGGCTATGTATGCAAGAAGAAATGAGCTGCATGTCCTCCCTGATGTTGCTGGTCACTTCTAGGAATGGGCTGTTGAGGTATCAAGTAATGCATACAATTCATCAGAATCTCACATTTTATATGCTGGAGTGACTCAAAGTAATGGGTTAGAATTTATAGAATTTTCAACTGATGATCGCAGTCCAATGTCAGAACCTTATAATGAAAACTTTGATTGTCCAACTCCAAATTTGAAGTATCAGCTTATTAGAGTAAGTAATCAAGGATTAAATGAAGGCTTTAAGTGGCTGGAGATATTTGAGAATGTACGAGCTATAATCTTCTGTGTTGCTATAAGTGAATATGACCAAAAGTGGGTTGAGAAATAAGATGACCTTCAGTAAATAACTTTTTGAGAATGTTGTGGAGCATTCATGTTTCAGAGATACACCATTCATTCTATTACTAAATAAATATGACATTTTTGGGGAGAAAATTAACAGAGTGCCACTTACTGTATGTGAATAGTTTAAGGATTTACGTCCAGTGGAAGCACACCACAACAATCAGTCACTAGACCATCAAGCTTACTATTATGTGGCAATGAAATTCAAGGATCTCTATGCATCTCTTAGCAGCCATCAGTTGTTTATATGGAAAATGAAGGCACAAAATTGCAGCACAGTGAATGAAGCCTTCAAATATATTCATGAAATTTTAAAGTGGGCTGCATATGTGCAAAAAAAGATCTTGCAATACGCGAACATGCAATTGCCTGATATTTTCAAATTCAAGTTCTGACAGAGCCTCCAAAAGTCTTTCATCCTTCTGCCTAACTGTAATTTCATTCAATCTCAAAACCTCAGCTAATTGTATTGCAACCCTTCTATTTTCTTTCCAAGTTTCTTCATTTTGATTGAGTGCATCATTCCTTTCCCTAGATACTTCATCCAATTTCTTGGCAATGTTTTCTTTTTCTTTGCAAGCTTCTGCCAGTTGACAAAGAACCTCATCTCTCTGCCTCTTGAATTCGTCACTTTTCTTTAGTTCTATATTTAAAATCACCTTCAAGTGATTTAGTGTTGTCTCCAAACATGCTTTTGATGTTTGAGCTGCCTTTCTTGCTTGCCTTTCACTTTCAAGCTCCAAGATAGCCTCCTTCAGTAGTTTCTGTTTTCTCTTAATTCATTCATCTGATTGTTTCAAGCTTAAAGCTTCATCTAATTGTTTTGCAATATTTGTTTCTACCCTCCAAGTCTCTGATATTTGATGGAGGGTCTCTTCTTGTTCCCTTGCAATTTCACCACTTCGATTGATTTCTTTATCTGCAACCATCTTCAAGTACTTAGATGAAATATCTGGGTACGCCTTTCCCATTTCACCTGCCATCCTCACTTGTCTTACATATTGAAGTTCCAATATATGTCCCTTAATAATTTCTACAGATGTTTCAAAAGAAATGTTTGGCAATATGAATTGAATGGCCATTAATTCCTGTTTGTAAAAGAAGTCTGGACTCGTAAAAAATATCTCTATATCTGACTTTGCCATTTCTCTTACAATACTTTCTTGCATTTCACATTCAGATTCCACAATATCTGTCTTAATTTTTTCTGCATAGGCTTCAGAAAAAACATTCGATGATACGACTTGAATGGCCACTAAAACCCTCCTATAGTGAATGTCTGGAATAGATCTTATGTGATTTAATGTCCTCTTGGAACCATATTTTTCTGTTTCTGCAGCATTCTTTGCTTGTCTTTCAGACTCAAGCTCCAAAATGGGTTCTTAAGTACTGTCTCCCATTTTATTATTGCAAGTTCCTTCGAGTTTAATGTTTCATATAATTGTTCAGCAACTTTTGTTTCTACTCTCTGTGTTTGTCTGTTTAGAGGGAATATGTCATTCATTTCCCTAGGAAATTCAACACTTTTACTGATTTCTTCATATGCAATCACCTTCGAGCATTCACATGAAGTCCCTAAATACACTTTTTCCATTTCACCTCCCATCCTTGCTTGACATCCTGATTCAGGTTCCAAAATATCCACCTTAAAGTTTTCTACAGAGGCTACAGTGGAAATGTTTGGCAGTGTGACTGTTAAATCCCCCACATTAAGAATGTCTGGACTGCTTCTAAATATTTTCCTAGAATCTGCCTTTGCCATTTTACCTGCCATCATGGCTTGGCTTCCAAATTCAGGTTCAAAATTTTCTGGAGAGGCTTCCATTTATTCTTGCTTGCAAATAATGCCTGGAATGGCCATTAAGTGATTCAATGTCATCTCCAAACCTGTGTTTTCTGCTTCAGTAGAATTCCTTGCTTGTATTTGAGATTCAAGCTTAGAAGTAGCCCTCTTATGACATGCCCTTTTTCTCTTGATTGCATCACCTTTCATGTTTATAGCTTCATCTGATTGTTCAGGAATCATACTTGGTTGTATTTGAGATTCAAACTTTGAAATAGCCCTCTTAGAGCATGCCCTTTTCCTCTTGACTGCATCACCTTTCATGTTTATAGCTTCATCCAATTTTTTAGGAATCAATGTTTCTACTCTCCAAGGCCGTGCGTTGTAATGGAGGGTGTCATTCCTTTCCCTTGGAAATCGATCACTTCGGATGATTTCATCACTTGCAGGCATCTTAATGTAGTTAAATGAAGGTCCTGAATTTAGCTTTATGATTTCACCAGGAGTCCTTGATTTCCTTTCAGATTCAGGTTCCAAAATATCCTCATTAAAGCTTTCTATCGACGCTTCAGAAGAAACATTTTGCAATACAGCTGGAATGGCCATTAATTCATACTTAGCAAGAATGTTTGGACTGCAAAATGATATTTTCAGAACATAAGAAAACCCTGTAATAAACCAAACCTGCTTAGGAAATTAACAAACACACAGCTTTATTGCAGATAATTTTTACCCCAAGAAATGATAGTTTGAGAGTATAAGCAACCTACTTAAAAATGAAAACTACAAAGGAAACAATCAAACAAAGAACTTATTCCAGGTATATTTTTACCCCAGGACAAACTTATAAGTTTGACAGTTTCCCAAGAAGAATATTTCACCGACTTTGTTCCCAACTCCTTTTCTATTAGTATAGCTAGGATAATCTGTTATTCATGCATGGGAATTTTCTGAGTTAATTTTTATGGTATTGCAGGCCCGAAATTTCAGGATATGACCAGATTTATGAGATTTGACCAACATTGACTTCTGTTGACCATGATTTGTTGGAAATGGATGGGAGGAGGGTTGAATTCGGTCTTTGTGGCAATCTCAGTCTTGGTCTTGGGTCTTGGATATCTCACTTTGATCTGATTCTGTAAGAAGAGGATTTTCTTGGGTTTTCCCCTTGTGGGGTTTTGCCCTGGCTTGGAGCCTAATTTCTTGTGTTCTTTGTCTCTTTTTGATCTTCATGTTTTGTACTTTTGGTAATTTCTTGATGAAGAATATAACATAAGTAACAAGAAGCCAAAAAAATTCACAATTAATTATCAAGTTAAGATAAATGTACTCTAATCTACAAACATCTTGATTTCTCAACATGGTATCAGAGCTAGGTTGAAGGAAAGGAAAATTGAAGATAACAGTTTGTTGGCTTATTTTCTTATCCCTGTGGCACCTTAAGAAAAGTATCATACAAATTCTGTGACATCCTTCCCTTAAAATACAAATTGAAAGAGGCACAGTACCTCTGTGATTGAAGTTGAAGAAAGACATCAATATTCCTGTGAACTGAGCTCATCAATAAAGGAAGGACTGAAATACTTAAGGGCTAGAAAAAGAGACCTATAATACATACAAAGACTCTATGGAATTATCTCTGTAAATCAAGGATGAAATTCATATCTCTGTTTTCGAGAAAACATTTGGCATATGTACACATATTTGAGTCTCTATGTTGATTTATGAAGTAAGTTTCTTGTACTAATGTGAATTTCAGAGGAACCTTCTCCTATGATAAGCATACAAGTCATTATCTTTATAATCTACAAAGTACTCAAAGAAAAATCAAATGGCTTATATGAAATCTGTTAAAAGAAGACAACTTATTGTGACAATACTTTCAGTGGCAATCTGAGCATGACTGTGAGCTCCTTTCTGAATCAAACAGACCAAGTGTATTCATGATATTTTTATAGTTTGAGTAACCAAAATCTTGTAGCTGACAGCTATTACTGCTGAGTTAAAAAGCTAGTCTGAGAGTATGAACAAGTCCAAAATTGCCATAATGATTGAAGCAAGTTTGTTTGGGAAAAATACTAAAAACGGATATCTGAGATACTGTTCTTCGATCAATACAATAAGGTTCTGTGACACTTCTATGAGGTATCTGAAGCTTACTATAGCAACAAATATTTGAAGATTCAAGGCATCAATGATCACACCAACATGAAACGATACAAGGTTTATCTAACACTATATAAGGCAGCTCAACTCATTTGGGAGACTATACATATTTGACATCTAAAAATACCATCATCTTCGTAATTAATGCAAATATGTGGCACTGTGAAACGAAGAATAGAAGTGTATTGTGATCTGAAGTTAAAAGAAACCAAAACCATGTGGATCGTCTATGAGGCATTTAAATGTACAAATGATGAAATTAAAGACATGCAAAACAAGTCTTATCTGTGACATAAAGGACTGAGCATCTCTATACCTTTGTGCAAAATGAATCAAAAGTTTGTGATCTACTATATGCTACATGACCAAAAGAATAAGGTACATAGTCTATAGAAGGGACCAAAATCATTACTGTGAATAAAAGCCAAGATTCTGATCAATTCCAAGTCTGAAGCTACACTTAATGACAGAATTTACATTTCTGAAAAGTCTGAGCATCTCTATGACAAGAAGAATATGTATATTTGTGCTCTGAACTATACAAATACATACAAAACTTTTTGAATCATCAAGAATCAGAGTTGCGAAAACCCGAGGGATGTTACTTCGTGACAGAATTTATTATGATGATATAAGGCCCATATCTGTGACACTAGAATATGTAGCAACATTATATCTCTTCATAAGGACTGTGAGGGTATAGGGAATCTGTGACACAAGTTTGTGAAAATAGCACCATTCTCATACATAAAATAAAGACGAATTCAATTATTGAAGCTGACCTATTTGATATTGAAAGATAAAGGACACTGAAAGCAGCTCAAAGATATCTCTGTGGCTTATAGCCGAGCTTGATGGCTGAGACCAGATCACTGATAAGCCTCTTATGATCAATTGTCGGGGCATTGCCCCAGATGATCATTACAAGTCACTGCCAGTTGCATGCATTATTGTTGAGTATTATATGCATCAATTTGCAATATTTGAGGCTACTTAGAGTTTGCTACTATGTATATGTTGTTGGCATTTGTATGCTCTTGAGTGATTACCGTGAGTCGAGGCATTTTTGAGTTTTTGATAACTACACTTGTAGCCCACCTTTATATATATATATATATATATATATATATATATATATATATTCTTATAGTCCAAAGAAGCTTTAATGGTTAACAAAACCTATGATTGTTGAAAGAAGCCTTCACATTGTTTTGCAAACTTTCACTCACTGAGAGAATGTCATATCAATCCCATGTTGTAATGGTTAGATGGCTCAGTGATCAACTCTAATTGATGTGTGGGGACAAGGAGAATGATGATCGAAACTTTAGTAGAATGGGAAGAAAACTCGGGTTGTTACAGGCAGTGACTCAAAAACCATTCTCAAGGCACTGATTGTGAAATAAATGGAGGACAAAATGGAAAGAATAGAAGAAAAGGCATTGGAAACCTGACACAGAAATTATCGCCTCACATAGTGACTAATCATGCATGACAAACTTGATAACGAAGAAATAAGGATAGAAAAAATTTGGGATGCAAAAAAGCAGTTTTTTAACTAGAATCTCAAGCCAAACAATAAAAGTTATCTTCACAACGGCATCGAGCGTGCAATTTATCACAGAGACATCAAACCCACTAAGAGAAGGAATTAAAATATTAAAATGTAAAAACCATTTCCAATGCTGGAAGCACCATGGGAATGTATTAGCGTTGACTTCTTGTTGGGATTGCCGAGAACCCAATGAGGTAAAGATTCTATATTTGTAGTTGTTCAATGATTGTAAAAAATAACACATTTAATTCCTGGTAAGAAAACAGATGTTGTGACATACATTGTTGTTTTGTTCTTTAAAGAGATTTTTTCTTTACATGGTTTGCCAGGAAGCATCATCTCAAACATAGATAACAAGTTTATTGTCATTTCAGGACCTGTGGAAGATACTTGACACAAAATTGCAGTTCAATGCCTGCATATCATCCGCATACTAATGAGAAAAATGAGATAGTTAATAGAAGCCTTGGAAATCTATTAAGACGTTTAATTGGTGAGAAACGAGAATAGAGGGATTAGGTATTGTCACAAGCTAAATTTGTGTAGAATAATTTTGGTGAACATGTCTATAAGGATTTCCAATATTCTGATGGTAGGTCATCAAGAGGAGTCATTGGTTTGGCTTTCTTGCTTAAAGCAAGCAAGAGAAGTGTAAAATGTGGAGTCATTCACTGAGCATACGGAAATGCATGAGCAGGTGTAGCAACAACGACAATAGACCAATGTGAAATGGCATGTGTGAATATTCGAAAAGGGAATCTTGTTTTAGCACAATTGAGGAAGGAAATATTTTCTGAAAAGCACCTATTACAAGTTGAAAAAGAAGATGATAGGTCCTTGCAATATCTTGAAAAATATTTTGGACAATGATTATGTTTCAGAGTTCCCTGAGGGTTTGGACATCTCACCAACTTCCAACACGTTTTATTTGTGTGTTCACGAAGTTATTTCAGATGGGAATCAATATGTCGGAAATTGGAAAGAGTAGATTCCAAAGCATAAGAGGGATGAGATCACAAAGATCTTGAAAGATAGGGTTGTGGGAAAAATCTAGAGAACAAAGAATTATTTCGTTCGTTGGGAAGGCAAGGGCTTGAAAGAGACCACTTGGATTTTGAAAGCAAAGTTGGGATGAGTCACTCAGTGTTCACCTGTTTGATCTACACACTTGTGAGAGGGAGCTCACTTTTCTTCTTACTAGGGGAGTCTAATGCAAAAGCGTCCATCGGGAAGTCAGGAATGAGAGAAAATAGGGAAGTGGAAAATAGAATAGAAGGAAGAGGAGAAGAAAAAGTGGAGCACGAGAAACAAAAGTACCAGGGTGAATTAAATTGGTTTTGATATTCCTCTTTGAACTTTTGTAAGCCTAGCTGAGGCTTACACCAGCAGACACTCCCAATAGTTATTTCCTGCAGTATATGAAGCCCATTGAAGCATATCATGTAAATTTATGAAATATGTGGTGTAATATAAAATTTGGTTGTGTAATTTGGGGGTTCCTCCCTTTGTGCCCTTATTGATTTAAAACATTATGTGTCCTTAATTTTATTCATTGTGTGCTCCAGCACCAATAATGATGTGATTCTTAATGTGAATGAGCCTTCATGTGGTATGAGGGTGCAATCACAAGCCAATTTTTCCTTGCAGGCAATAGTGCAGGACTGAAAGATACAAATGGAGATGCACCAACAACAACTTCTAGAATGCATGATGAGTTGGAAACCATCTAGCCAATCGCTCTCCTAGTCAACAGTTGCACTGAAGTGACCACTACAATAGAAGAAAATAGTGTAGAGAAGAAAAAATGCATCCAATATGTCTCACACTTTCCTACCAACAACAAATAGCTCTTAACTCTATCCCTTGCTATCTCCAACAATCCATCCCAAACCTAATATTGATGGCTGAGACTAGATCACTGATAAGCCTCTTGTGATCAATTGTCGGGGCATTGCCCCATATGATCATTACAAGTCATTTCCAGTTACATGCATTATTTTTTAGTATTATATGCATCAATTTGCAATCTTTGAGGCTACTTAGAGTTTGCTACTATGTCTATGTTGTTGGCATTTGTATGCTCTTGAGTGATTACCCTGAGTCGAGACATTTTTGAGTTTTTGATAACTGCACTTGTAGCCCACCTTTTTGTGTGTATATATATATATATATATAAGAAGCTTTAATGGTTAACAAAACCTATGATTTTTGAAAGAAGCCTTCACAAGTGATGCACACAATGTTTTTATTTGTAGTCAAGGAAGCTTTGATGCCAAACAAAACCTAGTATTGTTGAAAGAAGCCTTCACATTGTTTTGCAAACTTTCACTCACTAAGAGAATATCAGATCAATCCCATGTTGTCATGGTTAGATGGCTCAATGATCAACTCTAATTGATGTGTGGGGACAAGGAGAATGATGATGGAAACTTTAGTAGAATGGGAAGAAAACTCGGGTTGTTACAGGCATTGACCCAGAAACCATTCTCAAGGCACTGATTGTGAAATAAATGGAGGAAAAATGGAAAGAATAGAAGAAAAGGAATTGGAAACCTGACACAAAAATTATCACCTCACACAATGACTAATCATCCATGACAAACTTGATAAAGAAGAAATAAGGATAGAAAAAATTTGGGATGCAAAAAAGCAGTTTTTTAACTAGAATCTCAAGCCAAAAAATAAAATTTATCTGCACAATGGCATTGAGCCTGCAATTTATCACAGAGACATCAAACCCACTAAGAAAAGGAATCAAAATATTAAACTGTACACACCATTTCCAATGCTGGAAGCACCATGGGAATGTATTAGCGTGGACTTCATGTTGGGATTGCTGAGAACCCAATGAGGTAAAGATTCTATTTTTGTAGTTGTTCAATGATTGTCAAAAATAGCATATTTAATTCCTAGTAAGAAAACAGATGTTGTGACATACATTGTTGTTTTGTTCTTTAAAGAGATTTTTTGTTTACATGGTTTGCCAGGAAGCATCATCTCAAACAGAGATAGAAAGTTTATTGGTCATTTCAGGACCTGTGGAAGATACTGGACACAAAATTGCAGTTTGGTGCCTGCATATCATCCGCATACTAATGAGAAAACTGAGATAGTTAATAGAAGCCTTGGAAATCTATTAAGACGTTTAATTGGAGAGAAACAAGAATAGAAGGATTAGGTATTGTCACATGCTAAATTTGTGTAGAATAATTTTGGTGAACATGTGTACAAGGATTTCCAATATTCTAATGGTAGGTCATCAAGAGGATTCATTGATTTGGCTTGCTTGCTTAAAGCAAGCAAGAGAAGTGTAAATGCAGAGTCATTCATTGAGCATACGGAAATGCATGATCAGGTGTAGCAACAACAACAATAGCCCAATGTGAAATGGCATGTGTGAATATTCGAAAAGGGAATCTTGTTTTAGCACATTCTAGGAAGGAAATATTTTCTGAAGAGCACCTATTACAAGTTGAAAAAGAAGATGATAGGTCCTTGCAATATCTTGAAAAATATTTTGGACATTGATTATGTTTTAGAGTTCCCTGAGGGTTTGGAAATCTCACCAACTTCCAACACGTTTTATTTGTGTGTTCACGAAGGTATTTCAGAAGGGAATCAATATTTCGGAAATTGGAAAGAGTAGATTCCAAAGCATAAGAGGGATGAGATCAAAAAGATCTTGAAAGATAGGGTTGTGGGAAAAATCTAGAGAACAAAGAATTATTTCGTTCATTGGGAAGGCAAGGGCTTGAAAGAGACCACTTGGATTTTGAAAGAAGAGTTGAGATGAGTCACTCAACGTTCACCTATTTGATCTATACACTTGTGAGAGGGAGCTCACTTTTCTTCTTACTAGGGGAGTCTAATGCAAAAGTGTCCATCGGGAAGGCAGGAATGAGAGAAAATAGGGAAGTGGAAAATAGAATAGAAGGAAGAGGAGATGAAAAAGTGGAGTACGAGAAACAAAAGTACCAAGGTGAATTAAATTGGTTTTGATATTCCTCTTTGAAATTTTGTAAGCCTAACTGAGGCTTACACCAACAGACACTCCCAATAGTTATTTGCGGACACTTGTAATATTCCCAATTAGCAATAGCTAATTGGAATATTAATTTGGATCAATTTTGCCGCCTATATCTAATTTAAAAATAAAAGTGAGTAGAGCGTGGACTCACTTGAGCGCGTGGAGGCAAGCACGCAGGCTGAGTTGGCAGCGTGGGGCCAAGAGAGGCCGTGTTGGAGATGAGGGGGCCTAGGGTTCGAGAGGAAGGGCAATGTTATAAAAGGGGGAGAGCCTCCTCATTTTTGGCCATTATTGGAGTTTATGAATTTGAAATTGGTCGCTACGACTAGAGCATATCGAATGTTTAGCCTATATGAAGCATTGTTTAGTGCGTTGAGTGTCTCCATGAAGAGATCTCACCCTCAGCCCCGGGGGACTTCGAGTGCCTGCTCGGGTGAGGCAGTCCTATCATTTTTTTGCAGGAGGATCGGGTTTGGAACTTGTTGCAGAGCAGCGTCATTAGTGGCTGCGTAGTCTCGAGTGAGAAGGCCGCAGTTCATCTCGTGAGGGCTCTGGGTCGTTATCATTTTGGAGGTTTCAGGTCCGGAGGTGGTGCAAGAGGCAGCCCATACCTATTGAGGGCGTGAGGCAGAATCAGGACAGTCTCTTAGTGGATCCCTTTTAGCCGCAACATATTAGCAGCAATACGACAGTATTTCCAGCTGCTTGAATTCAGATTGGAGAACCGCTATTCCTCTGTTATTCTAAGAATATCTCTTGATTTTCCTTGCACCCGTTTGAGTGCTATCATTTCGGCACCTATTGTATTTTCTTATAATTCTCAGCATAATAAAATGGCTCAGCATTCTCCCTATTCTATGTGTATCTGTTGCAAATACTGATTCGAGTATTTTATGTACTGTTGTATGATCTGCATTACTGGTTATTTTCCCTAGGAGACACTCCAGTCGCTCTACCATCTGTTGTGCTTTGCCTTTAATCTATAGACTGAGTCTGGTGGGGGCTAGGTAGCCTCCATATCTCATCCTCTTTTAGAGGTGAAATATCTGGTAAATGCCCCTCTAGTCCATCTCTGGTTTAGATTTGACTGTGTTTTAGAAATATCCCTAAAAAGGGATATTACAGTGGTATCAGAGCATAGATCTGGCTCAGCCTGTGGAGATAGTTGTCTATGTCATCGGGAGAAAGACCTTACATCAGCCACAGAAGAAGGAAGTACAGAGATCTTGAGCGCAGGTTGGAGAAAACCTAAGGAGAGGGGGACTGTGTTCGAGTGCTGAACACGGAACAGGAGGAGCATGTGGTAGACGCAGAGCAGGGAGAGCCGATGGCAGACGATAGCAATACAAAACATTTAGGGGAAACCCTCCTCAAATCAGTACAAGATCTGTCAAGGCAAATTGAGATGATGGGGCAGAGATTCACCGTTGTCGAAGCTAGACAGCGTGAAACCCCAAGGGGTTTCCAGGTTGGTGAGGGGTCAGGCACATCCCACCATTTCCAGGAGCAGGCTACCACTCTGCACCAGGCATCACATGCCCCCACTCATGCCAATTTGCTCACTTTTCTGAGTGCAGATACTAGGACAGGAGCACCAGAGGAACCAGAGCTTTACCACATAGGTGGTTATTTTTCCGAGTACCAAACATATGGGCAGGGGTTCAGGGATTCTCTTCTATTCAGAGACTTTGTCCAGCTCAAGTAGGACAGCATACCCCGTGACCATCACAGAGGATACCGACACTATCATGAAGGAGACACCCAGCGTTCAGCGAGCCGATTCCATTTGCCTATGTTTGATGGTTCATCAAACAATTCAGCAAAGTCTTGGGTGGAGAAGCTAGACATATTTCCAACTCAACCAGATGGCAGAGGTGGAGGCCATCAAGGTGGCTATGCTGCATCTGGATGCTGAGGCCCAGGATTGGTGGTTCCATGGGATGGTGACACTCGGGCATTCGACCGTGACCACATATGTCGAGTTCACCCGGAGGCTGATAGAGAGATTTGAACGAAGGGATCCGGAGGAACATTTCGTTGGGCTAACAAGGCTCAAATAGACGGGGAGCCCAGAGACATATATTGCAGAATTCTTGAGGCTTTCTGTGATGGTGCCCGATCTATCCGTAGCACAGATGATATTCATGTTCATTGAGGGGTTAGCAGAGCCACTTCAAGTATTGGTCAGATCCACAAGACCATCCACGCTCCATGACGCAATTGGCAGGACTCGGGATCTGCAGGATGCCTTACCCAAGACCAGAACACCTTACTCGTAGAGGCAGGCTTTCCAAATGAAAGGGAAGGATGTGAGAATTTCGCCTCCTAAGGGGAATCCAGGTAGGGGATAGCTAGATGATGATGCCAGGAGGGAGTTGAGGAAGAAGAGGTTGTGCTTTACCTGTCAGGAGCCGTGGGCACCGAGACACAGATGTGCTATTGGCAAAGAAAATTTTATAGAGGTCTTCTCTGAGAGCAGTGGGGAAGAGGATGAGTATGAGGATGGAGAGGCAAGAGACAGGCAGACAATGTAAGATCATTTTCCACCCTCACCTCCGGGAGCGGGAGGTGCAACTTTCGCACCCATAGGGGGAACCCTTGCAGCATTGCGAGGAGTGCCCAAGTATTTGACGTTGCATGTCTGAGGGAAAATACATGGGCAACAAGTTTCAATTCTGGTAGATAGTGGGGCAACCCACAACTTCATCGATTCACAAATGGTCGAGCGAAGGGGCATACAGACAGAGAGCTTCGATGGATTTTCAATATTGGTCCCAGGAGATCAAACAATGCAGTGTGCCCGATATGTTCCAGAGCTGGCAGTGACTATGGGTACCTACACAGTGACCGACCATTTTTTTGTGGTCAACATACCTGATACCAATGTGGTCTTGGGTGTACAGTGGTTGATCACTCTAGGGAAGGTCACCATGGATTGGGAGGCCTTGGAGATGGAGTGGGACAATAAGAAGACCAGGAAACATGAGAAGATATGTGAGATGCACACTTACCCACCCCAGGTTGTTTCAGCTCACCAGATGGAGGAAGACTTCCAGAAGGGAGACATAGAGTGGGCAGTCGAGGTACGTGCATCAGAGGCAAGGACTACCGGACAGACAGTTCATCCTGATATTCAGGCTGTCCTTAACAGGTATGACACGGTGTTTAGGGATATACCACCAGGCCGACCACCAGATCGGGGGTTTGAGCACACTATCGAGTTGGAGCAGGGCATTCAGGCCATTATTACCACACCCTATAGGCACCCTAAGGCCTATCGGGATGAGATTGAGCGGGCCATCCAGGAGTTGTTGGCTCTTGGACACATCCGACCGAGCACCAGCCCTTTTGCTTCTTCCGTGGTGTTGGTGAAGAAGAAGGACAACACATTGAGAATGTGCATTGATTATAGAGCTTTGAACAAAAAGACCCTGAAGAACCGATACCCTATACCAAGGATTATTGAGCTGATGGACAAGTTGAGGGGAGCACAGTTCTTCTCAAAGATTGATTTGAGATCCGAGTACCACCAGATTTGAGTGAGGGAGCAGGACGTACCCAAAACCGCTTTCAGGTCCCATTACGGCCACTTTGAGTTCTTGGTTATGCCTTTTGGGCTAACCAACGCCCCAGCCACTTTCCACTCTTGCATGAACCATATCTTCCGCAGTCACCTGAGGAATTTTGTGTTGGTCTTTTTCGATGATATACTGATGTATAGCAAGACTTGGGAGGAGCATCTCCAGCACATTGAGGCCATGCTGCATATCTTAGAAGAGCAACAGTTTTATGCTAAGCTCTCCAAGTGTGAGTTTGGGGTGACAGAGATGTTGTATTTGGGACACATCATAGGAGTGGATGGAGTGAGGTTCCACGAAGAGAAGATCAAGGCCATCAGAGATTGGCCAGAGTCAAGAAACGTGACGGAACTTCGAGGAGTTGTTGGCATCTGCACATACTACAAGAAGTTTGTCAAGAATTTCTCTCAGCTCGCTGTACCCCTTACAGATTTGACAAAAAAGGGGGCATTTAGTTGGTCAAATACAGCGCAACGGGCCTTTGACAGGCTCAAGGAGGTTATGAGAAGCTGCCCAGTGATTGCGTTGCCAGATTTCAAGCAACCTTTTGTTGTGGAATGTGATGCGTCGAGAGAAGGGATCTGCGCAGTTTTGATGCAGGGAGGGCACCCTATAGCCTACGAGAGCTGGAAGCTCCTTCCCCATGAACAGTTGTATCCTATATACGACAAGGAGATGCTGGCCATTATGCATACGTTGGCCAAATTCCAGCAGTACTTAGTGGGTAACAGGTTCAGGGTGAGGACTAATCACAACAGCCTCAAGTTCTTTTCTGAGCAGAAACAGCTACAGGAGAGGCAACAGAAATGGATCAGCAAAATCCAGGCTTATGATTTTGACATTGAGTATGTCGAAGGGAAGAACAACGTGGTAGCCGATGCACTTTCACATAGACCAGCCACGTTGTCTCTGATGAGTTTGGAGGAAGATTGGAGGGCTTGAATTTTGGTAGAGTACTCTAAGGACAAGGTTGCTTGTGAGATTCTAGATGGTCAGGTGGCGGAAAATAGGTACAGGGAGATAGATGAGATTATCTATTACAGAGACAAGATCTTTTTGACTGAGGGCTCCCAGCTCAAGAAGAAGATACTTCAAGCATCTCATGATTCACCATTGGCTGGTCACCAAGGGTTTACCAAAACCTACAGCACCATCAGAGAGAGGTTCTCGTGGAAGGGCCTCAAGGAGGACGTACTCCAGCATGTTAGGGAGTGCGAAGTTTGCTAGTGCAACAAGGGAGAGATGAACCATCCAGCAGGTTTGTTGCAACCTCTTCCCATTCCAGAGGGGAAATGGGAGAGTATTTCAATGGATTTCATTACAAGGTTGCCCGTAGTGCAAGGCAAGGATTGTATATTTGTCTTCGTTGACCGAATGACAAAATATGCACATATTTTTGCCATATCCGCACACTATGCAACAGCACAGGTGGCAGAGTTGTTCTTCCGAGACATCTTCAGGTTGCATGGTATTCCCAAGACCATTGTCAGTGACAGGGACAGCCGCTTCATGGGCATATTTTGGCAGGAGCTTTTTCGTTTGGTAGGGACGGAGTTAACACCAAGTACCAGCTCCCGCCCACAGATGATGAAGGAAATTTGGTGCTACAGCCGGAAGCCATCATTGATGTCAGAGAGAGGTAACTGCGAAATAGAATAGTCCGGGAGTTCTTGGTGAGGTGGAAGAATTTGCCGGATGAGGATGCTACATGGGAGAGTGAAAAGATCTTATAGCATCCATCACTACAGTTGCTTGGGGTCAAGCAACATTTTTCCAGGGGAGACGGTAATATTCCCAATTAGCAATAGCTAATTGGAATATTAATTTGGATCAATTTTGCCGCCTATAGCTAATTTGAAAATAAAAGTGAGTAGAGCGTGGAATCACTTGAGCGCGTGGAGGCAAGCACGCGGGCTGAGTTGGCAGCGTGGGGCCAAGAGAGGCCACGTTGGAGATGAAGGAGCCTAGGGTTCGAGAGGAAGGCCAATGTTATAAAAGGGGGAGAGCCTCCTCATTTTTGGGCATTATTGGAGTTTATGAATTTGAAATTGGTCGCTACAACTAGAGCACGCCGGCTATTTAGCCTGTCTGCAGCACTGTTTAGTGTGTCGAGTGTCTCCGTGT
Source organism: Pinus albicaulis (assembly GCA_034641835.2). Classification (NCBI taxonomy): domain Eukaryota; kingdom Viridiplantae; phylum Streptophyta; class Pinopsida; order Pinales; family Pinaceae; genus Pinus; species Pinus albicaulis. Next base: position 761,412,337 of record CM076578.1, on the reverse strand, counting down.
AGAGATCTCACCCTCAGCCCCGAGGGACTTCGAGTGCCTGCTCAGGTGAGGCAATCCTATCATTTTTTTGCAGGAGGATCGGTTTTGGAACTTGTTGCAGAGCAGCGTCATTAGTGGTTGCGCAGTCATGAGTGAGAAAGACGCAGTTCATCTCGTGAGGGCTCTGGGTCATTATCATTTTGGAGGTTTTGGGTCTGGAGGTGGTGCAAGAGGCAATGCGTACCTATTTAGGGCGTGAGGCAAAATCAGGATAGTCTCTTTGTGGATCCCTTTTAGCCGCATCATATTAGCAGCAATACGGCAGTATTTCCAGCCGCTTGAACGCATATTGGAGAACCGCTATTCCTCTATTATTATAAGAATATCTCTTGATTTTCCTTGTGCCAGTTTGAGTGCTATCATTTGGGTACCTATTGTATTTTCTTATAATTCTCAGCATAATAAAATGGCTCAGCATTCTCCCTATTTTATGTGTATCTGTTGCAAATACCATTTCTAGTATTTTATGTACTGTTGTATGATCTGCATTACTGGGTATTTTCCCTGGGAGACACTCCAGTCGCTATACCATTTGTTGTGCTTTGCCTTTACTCTATAGACATAGTCTTGTGAGGGCTAGGTAGCCTCCAAATATCATCCTCTTTCAGAGGTGAAATATCTGGTAAATGCCCCTCCAATCCATCTCTGTTTTAGAGTTGACTGTGTTTTAGAAATATCCCTAAAAGGGGATATTACAACACTCCCAATAGTTATTTCCTGCAGTATACAATGCCCATTGAAGCGTATCATGTAAATTTATGAAATATGTGGTGTAATATAAAAGTTGGTTGTATAATTTGGGGGTTCCTCCCTTTGTGTCCTTATTGATTTAAAAAATTATGTGTCCTTCATTTTATTCATTGTGTGCTCCGGCACCAATAATGATGTGATTCTTAATGAGAATGAGCCTTCATGTGGTATGAGGATGCAATCACAAGCCAATTTGTCCTTACAGGCAATAGTGCAGGCCTGAAAGATACAAATGGAGATGCACCACCGACAACTTCTAGAATGCATGATGAGTTGGAAATCATCTAGCCAATCGCTCTCCTAGCCAACAGTTTCACTGAAGTGACCACTACAATAGAAGAAAATAGTGTAGAGAGAAGCAAAAGTGCATTCACTATGTCTCACACTTTCTTGCCAACGACAAATAGTTCTTAACTCTATCCCTTGCTATCTTTGAGAATCCATGCCAAACCTAATATTGATGGTTGAGACCAGATCACTGATAAGCCTCTTGTGATCAATTGTCAGGGCATTGCCCCAGATGATCATTACAAGTCACTGCCAGTTGCATGCATTATTGTTGAGTATTATATGCAATCTTTGAGGCTACTTAGAGTTTGCTACTATATCTATGTTGTTGGCGTTTGTATGCTCTTGAGTGATTACCCTGAGTCGAGGCATTTTTTAGTTTTTGATAATTGCACTTGTAGCCCACATTTTTGTGTGTGTGTGTATATATATATATATTCTTATAGTCCAAAGAAGCTTTAATGGTTAAAAAAACCTATCATTGTTGAAAGAAGCCTTCACAAGTGATGCACGCAATGTTTTATTTATAGTCAACGAAGCTTTGATGCCAAACATATATATATATATATATATATATATATATAGTCCAAAGAAGCTTTAAAAGAATCCTTCACAAGTGATGTGTTGAGCCCCAAGACTGTTCTTTATTTCATCTTACTTTACCTCATTTTCCTTTGTCCATTGTTATCCCAAGCCCAATTGATCAATGAAATTAGTTAAAATTACTTTTAGAATGATTAACATGGCTAACTTGCTAAGTTTTGTGATTTTGTCATTGTAATGCATTGTGAACTGAAACTATCTACAGAATGCAGACATTTCGTAGCTAACCGGAAATTCTGCAGCTGTCTTCACGTTCAAGCATGTTCCAGGTGTCCTCTTAGGAAAAGCCACACATGGGTATATTCCACATTATGTCCTCATCGTTCGTTGCTCACCATGAAGAATGAATCGAATTCTGGACGTGGTTTTGGTACGTGGGAACTCATTCAAGGAGGCAGACTTCTAATAGGACTGTCCTAGTCTAGATGTCCTTTGTCCCTTTATGCTGCCATCTTTAGAGTCCTAGTACGATTTTGATAAGGAAAGACAATGATCCCCGTACTTTTGCAAGTTTTGTTATGTAGATTTCTTATAAAAGCACTCGGGAAACCGAGAGACAAGCTCTAGATTTTGCTTAGATTTCATGTATTGACTGCTATATTTCTGAAGACTGAGAATACTCTGTTTCAAGTTATTTTCCTTTAATGAAGAAGACATCATTTCTTTGAACGTGTTGAGTTGATTTTGAGTTAGATTCCGTCTGGTGGTAGAGGGCCCCTGCCTCCTACACAGATTTACTTTCGTAATTTAGATAAGTATTGTTTGGTCTCAATCTAGTCTCCTAAACTAAGCTCATTTAATTGTCAACTAGGATTTGTAAACTGCTGAAGTGAAGTGTACCATATGTACCTAGGTGCTTGTTTCCTAATGCGTTGTGTGTAGTGTTTTGTGATGTTTTTGGTCTTTTGTGATGATTTATGATGTTTTTGGTCTTTTGGTGATTTTTATGTTCACAATGGAAATGCCTAAAAAAAACTAATGGAAAGGAGTTGGTGGTCAAAAACAGAGTTAAGCCTAAGGTATGGAATGGCAAATGGCAAATGCAATTGGAAACACTGAAGCAGAATCTAAACTATGACTAAATAAAAGCAAAAGCTTGATAATGACTTTTTAGGCAAATGACACAAACTAAACTTGAGAAATGATCACTAAATATGCAAATCCTCTAACTAAACAGTTAAACACTAATGATGCAACATTTTATTCTAAGCTCTTCTATTCTATGACTAATTCCTAGTTCTATTCTGCAATTTAATTGAATGTCACAGAACCTTTACTCAAAGAGTTATTGATTTCTCTCTAAACTAGACTTTTGAGGAAGAGCTCTGTTTATAAAATGATGAGGAAATTGCAGAGATACTTCAGGCCTTAGAATAATGTTGTCTTCTGTTCATATGGTTATAGATCAATTAGGGATTTTAGAACAAGAAGAGGTTTGTGAATAATGAAGGCTGTCTTGTTAATCCTAACAACTGAAGTAATTTATTGTGCAATGGATGACAATTTGAATATGAGGTGCAAGTACAATGAGTTAATCTAAGAATGAACCTAAGATGCCACTAATCTAGAACAATGCTAAACTACAAGTCATCATCAAACTTGAAACAAAGTAACTGAACATGAGTTAAATGCAATGAAACTCTGGAGCATTCTAACTATGCTAACATGCATTATTCTATGAAGTTACACAATCTGTTTGTTCATCATTAGTGATATTTTGGAAGAGTTCCTTCTTTTGGAAGAGGTAGAACAATTCTGACTGTGTAATTGAGTGCAATTTTAAGAAAATAGACTGAAAGCGAATGAAAAACTAAGATATCATATCCATACCCTACTCTTCATTATGATGTCTTGGGCAAGCGTTTAAGAGCAAGAACAGAGATGATACTTAGTACAAACACACAACTAAATCATTCATTATCACGGTCATGTCTTGAACTTCTTAAGAATTTCTTGGAAGAGTTTCTTCTTGTGGAAGAGTGATTAGAACAAGTGTAACTGTGATATTGAATAGCAAAAAAAAACTACAACTAAATCCTACAGTACTATAGCCATTCATCATTCATCATTATAATCTGTTGGAAGAGTGTCTTCTTGTGGAAGAGCTGGAATGAATATAACTACAGTAGCTAGTTAAAACAACTATAAATTCAACTCCTAATCCTACAATACTATAGTCATTCAACATTCATCATTATAATCTGTTGGAAGAGTGTCTTCTTGTGGAAGATTTAGAATGAGTACGACTACAGTAGCTAACAAAAACAACTATTAATTCAAATGCAAAACGTAAAGGCAGCTAGGAAACTTATCTAATTTACGCAAAATAAATCCGTGCAAGAGGCAAGGGCCCTCTACCACTTGACGGCATTCAACTCCAAATTAAATCACGCCTTCAAAATAACTTTGTCTGCTCCATTAAAGATGAAATAGTTTGAACATAACACTCTGCGTCTTCAGGAATGTAACACAGAGTTTAAACAAAATCTAGCAACAAATCTAACATAAAATCTCTAACATAGCTCTCGGTCTCCCCAGAGTTTATAAAGCAAATGCACATAACAATAATTACAACAATTTAGGAACACTGTCTTTCCTTATCGGAATCACGTTAGGACTCTTTGAAGTGGCTGCGTGAAGAAGAAAAGACATCTGGACTGAGACAGTCCTAATAGAAGTCTTCCTTCCTAAATGTGTTCCCCACGTTCAAAACCATACCCAGAATTCGTTTCTTCCTCCATTATGAGCAACGAACCATGTAGACATGACGTGGATCATGCCCATATGCGGTTTTTCTCAAGAGGCCACCTGGAACATACTCAAACATGAAGGCAGCTGCAGAATCGCCGGTTAGCTACGGAATGTCTGCATTCTGCAGCTAGTTCCGGTCAAAATGCTTAACAATGGCAAAAATCACAAAATTCAACAAGTCAATCATGTAAATCATTCTAGAAGTAATTTTAACTATATTTATTGATCAATTGGGTCTAAGATAGAAATGGACAAGGGAAAATGAGGTAAAATGAGGTGAAGGAAAGCACAGTTTTGAGGCTCAACATACCCCCACTGCTGTCTCTTTGCATGTCCTCATGCAAATTATCCTATGAATTCAGAGGCTTCTGCAAGGACATCTAGTCCCCTTCTTCTCCTTTGTCTGGAAGCTAGAGGTCTTCTGGGTTTCCTGATAACAAGTTTGAACCTGAGGTTGGTGAGTGCCCTGATTAGCTTTTTGTTTCTTGTCTTCAACTTCTCATTGGTCTTCTCCACTTTGTCTATATGCAGAGATAAGGTTGAGTTCATATCAGTTTTGAGCTTGATTTGATCCTTGAGAATTTCATTTTCGTTTTTGATGTGTCTATTCAGCAATTCCAACTCATATCTATCCCTCCTTAATATATCTATTTCAGACAATGGAGGACTGGGGGTTCTCTCTCTACTTTCTGAAGCTCTCCTCTCCAAAGTTTCCACATAGTCATAAATTTCCTGTTGACCAGGGTCAACTTCAGGGGTTCCTTCATAAAAATCTTCTTCAACATCCTCTTCAATGGATGTTTCTTCATCTTCTATATTGATTACCCCTGTTTGCTTGATTAGTGTTTTCTTCAGTTTCCCCTTTAATCTGTGGCTTCTTCTAGGCTGAGAAGATCCTTCTCCTTTATCCATGGTAGATTTCTTGATTACCTTTTCTTCCTTAAGTTTCCTCTTGATTTGGGTCAACTTCTCTAAAATGATTTCCTCACTGCTCTCTTGGACTGGTTTGTCAATTTCAACTTTTGAAGCCCTCCATTTCCTACTTCTCTTTGTAGGCTGTGGTTCAGGTGATGGTTCTTTTGCTTCTTCAAAATGATTTCTTATTAAGAAATCATCCCATGTATCATTTGTTTTAGCTAGATGATGTTCAATCAATATTTTGACCAAACCATGATGATACAGGGTTGTCTCTAAAAATTGAACTCTTCTCTGAACACAGGAAGCCATCTTCTTCAGACTTTGAAGCAAGAAATATGGTAGGTTTAAGTCTTCTCCCAGAAAATGCATCATTAGTCTAATGTGGTAGAAATAAAATGTCCCATATCTACCCTCACATGTAACAAATTTTTGCAAAAGAAGTAGTATGTTTCTCCATTTGTTTTTCAACGCAGAACTGGGAATTCCTTTCTTAAATACACTGACATCCATACCTGGTGATTTTAAAATTTGTTTCCAGGAGTCATTATGGAATTCTCTATTTTTAAACCATCTCTCCCCAGTTCTGAGCAACCCTGTAGCCTCTGCAATAAAAACTTCAGTGATAGTAAACTTGACATCCCCTACTTCAACTTCGGTTCCTTGAAATGATCTTGCAAATGTTTTAGTGACTTCCTTATGGAAGCCATTAAATTTTTCCAAAAATTGAAGCCATCCTATTTGTTGTAACATTTCTTTGCATTGTGGGTAGCCTTCTAAATATTTTGAACCCACTGGTTCGGTTCTTACAATTAAACCCATTATTGATTCTTCAATGTTCAAATAAACACTCTTCTACCCACAAAAACAATGACTTTCACCTTTGAATTGAAAGGACTTCAAGTTCTAAATGAAAATAGCTCCAAACTTCATAATGACATACCTCTGATTGATAATGACAAATGCCTTCAAAACCTTGGACTGATATGCTTCTGTTGACAATTGAACTTTGGAGTGATATGCCTCTGTTTGATAATGAAAGCAGTTTCAAATTTCGAGCTGATATGTCTCTGATAGACAGTGGCAGATGGCTTCAAATTTCTTTTGTGCAATACCTCTGGCTCTTGGTAGCAAATGGTTTCAATTTTAACACTGAAACACCTCTGTCTCTGGTAGCAAATGGTTTTAATTTTAACACCTCTGTCTTTTGGTAACAAAAGACTTCAAACTCAACACTGCTACACTTCTGTCTCTGGTGAAAATGCTTCAAACTCCGTCCATAGTGATATTTTATCTGCCCATGGGATCAAGTGGCTTCAAGTCCTCACACTGTTATACTTCCAAATTTACCCTTCTTCTCTGCTCTGCGTTTACAATGCTCAATGCTATTCAAACTGATATCCTTTGGCTCTTCTCTCGGTGATAATAATATCTCCGTCTTCGGAATGGAATGCCGGCTACAGAATAAAGTTATGGCAGTGGTCACGGAATGGAGTAGTGGAGTGAGGTGGAGGGAATGTATTAATGATTGAAGAGACGGCGGAGGATTTTACGACGGCAGAGGGAATCATCATTGAATGATTTGGTTAAGAGACGTGGAGAATTCAAACACCTCGGCCATTTTAACCGCTTAAATGCTATCGGATATGAAATTTGAAATGGAAGATTTTAATCCAAAGTCTATAGAGGGTTTGTTGGTGTTGATCAATAAAAACAATTAAAACAACCTTTTCGAACAATCCATAACTAAACTATGCTAAACTTTTATGAAATGCCATTATAATTTAAACTTGTTACCTCTGCCCTTTATTTGATTTTTTTTTTAGCCTTTGTCTTCTTGTTCACCTTTGGAGGAGTCTTCATAATTTTCTTGATGCTTTTGATTCTTGGATACACTGAGTCACTTTGTTGCAATTCTGATGTCTGCTGGTTGATGCCTTCAGGGTTTATAGCTGCGGAAAGACTGTCTGGCTGCAGAAAGGCTGATCAGCTGCAGAATGTCCACTGAGCTGCAGAATGTTCCTGTAGAGAACTTTAATCATGAAAATGGAATGTTTTTGGAGTATGGGTGAAATTTTATGTGGTATGAATGAAAATGGATGATGGATTATGATATGTATGAAGTGGATAATGAAATGGAATGGGTTCAGTTCATGAAATGGAGTGAAAGAATCATAAGGACTGTACTGCAATTTAGGACATGTTTTATTCACTTACAGCAAGATATCAAATTTTGTATTTTGACATGAAAATGAGATGGATGGAAGATGGAATGAGATGAATGAAATGTGGAATGGAGTGAAATATGAATGATGGATGAGATGGAGTATGGATGAATAAGTGGATGGAGTGAAATGAAATGAATCATAAGCACTATGGAACTGAACTTATGATTTTTATAACAGTTGCTTATAAAAACAAAAATGGGAAAAGTTAGAGTGTCAGAGAGACTCTGATTTTCACCCTATCTTTTCTGTATAAACATGCCAATCAATGATTGGTTTTCATGTTTATACCTTTATTTATTTTTTTATTTTTTTATTTTTTTTTTTCAAAAGAGAAATGCTTCAGAAAATTTAATCAAGTTGATGAAGAAGAGAGACTCTTCTTCATTAACTTCACATCATTTTCTTCTTGGAACTTCTTGACAAACTCTTCTCTTGAGAGTGGCTTGTGGTATAGCTTCAGTCTATGACCATTCACAAGAAAAGTGACCTCTTCTTCATCTATAGTTCTGATTTTTACTGCCCCATTATCAGAAATTCGAACAATTTCATATGGCCCAAGCCAATGTGTCTGAAATTTCCCTTGAAAATCCTTGAATTTTGAATCAAACAAGAGAGCCCAGTCACCCTCTTTGAATTTCTTCTTCTTGATGTACTTGTCATGCCATCTAGCCCTTTGCTGTTGGACTAGACTTGTTTTCTGAACTGCATCTTGTCTGATCTCATCCAATTCATTAATTTGCTCCAGTCTATGCTTTTGTGCCTCTGTTAAATCAAGTCCTAGCTGAAATTCCATCTTGAAGGTTTGAATTTGGAACTCTATGGGAAACAAAACTTGCTTTCCATAAACAAGCTCATAAGGAGTATGGCTTGTTGTGTTTCTCCATGTAGTTCTATAGCCCCACAAGGCTTCAGGAAGCCTATCTACCCAATCTCTTCTATGTAAATGAACAGTCTTTGTTAGGATTCCTTCAATGACCTTATTAGTAGATTCCACTTGACCATTTGCTTGTGGATGATAAGGAGTATATGTTCTATGTCTGATTTTGTACTTCTCCATCATTTTCTCCACTAGCCTTGATGTAAATTGAGCTCCTTGATCTGTAACAATTTCCCTTGGGACACCAAAACGAGTGAAAATATCCTCAAAAAGAAAAGTAACTACAGATGATTCATTAGCGACAAGTAATGGTTTAGCTTCTACCCACTTAGTAACATAATCAGTGCAAACTAATATATATTTCTTTTGTCTTGATGGAGGACTAATAGGTCCTACAAAATCCAAAACCCATTTTTCAAAAGGTTCAATGTGTACCTGAGGTTGTAATGGCATCTCACCTGAAGGAGAAGGTTTCCCTACCCTTTGGCAACTGTCACACCTTTTGACATACTCCCTTGCATCTTTAAACAAATATGGCCAATAATATCCTAAGTTAAGGATCTTATAGGCTGTCCTCTTATCTGCAAAGTGTCCGCCATAAGGTTCATCATGACATGCCTTGAGAATTTCAGGCATCTCATCTTCACGAACACACCTTCTAATAATCAAATCTGGACCTGTCTTGTACAACTCATTAGCGACCCTTGAATATCTTGCACTATCATTAATGATTTTTCTTTTATCCCTTGCATTCATAATTGAAGGAAATTTTCCTGAAACTAAATAATTGGCAATATCAGCAAACCATGGAGTTTGAGTAGAGATTGCAAAAAGATATTCATCGGGAAATTGATCTTCAATCGGAGTGTCATCTTTGATATTTTGGATTCTAGACAGGAAATCAGCCACAGTGTTTTGTTTTCCAGGCCTATCTAGAATAGTAATGTTGAATTCTTGCAATAGTAACAACCATCTTATAACTCTGCCATTAGTGATTGATTTGTTCATTAAGTATCTAATGGCAGAATGATCAGTGTGAACAAAAGTTTCATAGCCTATTATATAGTGTCTAAACTTGTTTATGGCATGAACAACAGCTAAAAACTCTTTTTCAGTTACAGTATAGTTTAACTCTGCAGGAGTCAAATTTTTACTGATATAATAGATGGCATAGGGAATCAAATCTTTCTGTCCCAATACTACTCCTAAAGCTGTATCGGAAGCATCTGTCGAGATATGAAAAGGTAACTTCCAGTTAGGTCCCCTTAATATAGGTGCTTCAGAAATTTTGGTTTTCAGGGTTTCAAAAGCTAACTGGCAATCAGAAGTCCACTTAAATTCACAATCTTTGGTGAGTAATTTGAAGAGAGGAGATGCTATCTTGGTGAAGTTTTCTATAAATCTCCGATAATACCCTGTAAATCCTAGAAAACTTCTAACATCTCTTTGAAAACTTGGAATGGATAGGTTAGAAATAACTTCAACTTTCGCCTCATCAACTCTAATCCCATCCCCTGAAATGTGGTGCCCTAAAACAATACCTTCAGTGAACATCATAAAACATTTTTCATGACTAAGTGAAAGGTTTGCTTCTTGACATATTTTTAAGACTTTTTCCAAGTTTTCTAAAGCCTCTTCAAATGTGTCCCCATAAACTGTGAAATCATCCATATACACCTCTACACAGTCATGTATTAGATCAGAAAAAAATCCTAATACCGCCCTTTGGAATGTTGCGGGTGCATTGCATAATCCAAATGGAAATACTCGGTAGGCATAGGTACCCCAAGGACAAGTAAATGTGGTTTTATCTTGGTCTTCAAGTGCTACTTGGATTTGATTGTAACCACTAAACCCATCTAGGAATGAAAAGTACTTTTTACCTGCTAATGTATCTAATACTTGATCTATGAAGGGTAAGGGAAAATGGTCTTTAAGAGTAGCTTTATTCAGTTCTCGGTAGTCAACACACACCCTCCATTTTCCATTTTTCTTAGGTACAATTACTAAAGGAGAGACCCACTGACTATCTGAAATAGGATAGATGAAATTAACATTTAATAATTTTTGCAGTTCTTCCTTGACAATTTCCCTAAGATTTGGATTCATCCGTCTTTGAGGCTGTCTGATTGGTTTGTAATTTGCCTCTATATAGATGTGATGAGTACAAGTCTTGGGACTTATCCCTTTCATGTCAGTGTATTCCCATGCATATGCAGAAGAATGTCTCTGTAATATTTTGACTAACTCCTCTTGTTGAGATTTTTCTAGGTTCTTATTTATATTCAAAGTTTTGCCTGGAAAAATTTCACTTGTAGAGCTGCCAAATTTGTCCATAGAATGAAGAGACATCTGCCTAGATGACAAAAACTCAATATTGGATCCCTCTTGGAATGATTCATGTTTGTGTTCTAGAGAGGATTCAAAGTTTTCTAGAGTATTCAGAATTTGATTATCTTCACTAATTTCTGAAATTGTGAAGAGTGGTTGTAAATCTTCTTCATCCTCTATCCATTGAGTGTCATCTAGATCTGTAATTTTCCTAGCTGGAGGATATAAAGTGAATCGCTTAGTTGAACTACCATCAGAAATATACATATCACCGGACCTACAACTAATAAAAGCATCATTTGTAGCCAACCAAGGTCTTCCTAGTATAACAGGATGGCCTCCTAGATTATTCTTAGGAGTTAGGATCATGAAATCCACAGGGTACTCCCAAGAGTCTAGGGACACTAGAATGTCTTCTATTACCCCATCTGGTCTGATCACAGATCTATCTGCTAATTGTAATAGTGTGGGTGTAAAGAGAAGATTAGGAAGTTTCAGTTTGTCCATGATTTGTCTACTCATGATATTTATTGTTGCTCCTAAGTCAATGAGTGTGTTTTGAATTTCAATTCCATTGATGTGTATTTTGACAACTGGATTTCCTGGGTCAAGGTACTTTGGAATAGTAATCTTTCCCATCATAATGTCTGCTATTTGTCCTACCAGTTGAATTTTCTTGGTTTCTCTTATTCTTTTTCTTGTTGTCTTCATACTCAACTCCTTTATTGTTTTGGCTAAAATTGGGATTTCTTTGATGGCTTGCAATAATGGAATTTTAATGCAAACATTTCTCAATTCACCTAAGAAATCATAATTAGGCACCATTATTTGTTTTTCTACACCTTTATCAATTTGTAGTCTTTCCGGAAAGGGAGGTATAGAAGTAGATGTGGATGGTTGCTCTAATATTGGAGTTGGATTTATTGGATCTTTTTGTTTCAGTTTTTCAATGTTTTGATCTTGAAAGGATGTATCTTCCTCAAGACTTTTATTAACCCGTAGGGAGTCTTCCTCAGAATTATCTTGTTCTTGTATGATCACAGAAGGTTTCCTCTTTTCAAGTATCTTTCCAGACCTAAGTTGAACATCACTAAGGTCTAGAGGAGTAATTAAATAAGTTGGAAATTGTTGACCTTCTATCATGTATGTATTTTGAGGATTCTTATTATTGGGGTTTGGTATGGGCTGAGCTGGAAATTGATTGGATTTTTGAGGGAATGGTAATGGAAGTGGTTGATTTTGATGAGGTTGGTTCGGATGATGTTGTTGAGGATTTTGTTGAAAATTTTGTTGAAGATTTTGAGGAAAATTTTGTTGAGGATTTTGAGGATAAAAATGTGGATATGGTGGATAGGATGGTGGATGCTGATAGTATGGGGAGTATCTTCCATAGGGACTTTGTGATCCTTGTGCCCAAGCTTGAGATTGATTTTGAAATTGGGGCCAAGGTTGCTGCCAAGAATTCCAAGGTGGAGGTTGATTATACATTTGATCATGAAATCCCTGTGTTTGAGGTCGCTGCCAAGGTCTTCTAGATACAAAGTTAAGAGATTATGTGGAATCTGTAGGAGTTTCTTCTTGAAAAACAGCCTTGAGACCAGGAAGAGAAGGACAATTCTTGGTCTCATGTTTCTCGGAACAAATAACACAGGTTTCTACAACTTTTACATCTAGAGGACACTCTCTCAAGGCATGTTTCTTCCTACATTTGGGACAAAAGATTGCCAAGGCATCAGATTCAGCCTTTTGCTTGTTTTGTATCTTAAGGGTGTCTATTTGTTCACTAAGACTCCCTAAGATTTCAGATTTAAAATCATCAGGCATATGTCCTATTTCTGATCTACTTATTGTCCCAGAAGCAGATTTACTTGCCCTTGCAAGAGCAGGATCTCTTGGACCTTTGACAGTTTTAGATTTCCCTCTGGAAAGGTTGATACATAACTCAGATATTTCAGGTAATGTAAGTTGTGATATATCACCTTTTCCCATCATGTTAAGGATATCCAACCATTCATCCCTAATTGTTTTCAACAAAATAGCTTTTAAGGTGTCCTGATCTAGGTTTTCCATTTTTTCCCTTTTTATGTTGTATTTAAATCTTTCCAACAAATCTTCTAAGTTTTCATCTTCTTTTTGTAACATCTTGAACACTTCTTCCTTATGATTAACCGGCATACAATAATCCAAGTATCTCTCTAGAAATTCTTGTTTCATGTCTTCCCATGTTCTAATAGAACTACTGTTTAAACTCATAAACCACTTCAATGCTGCTCCCTTCAAAGTTGAAGGAAATAATTTCAGTTTTTGAGCATCTTGTAGATAGTCATAAGTTCTACACAACACTTCAAATTTGAATAAGAAAGTTTCAGGATCTTCAGTTTTAAGTCCATAGAAGTTCGGGAGGACGGAGGGTGAAATGTTTTTCATGGTTGTATTGGTTTCTTCATCAAGTATAGGGAACCCAAAAGAGCTTCCTATTCTACCTCTTCCTCCATCTGCACCTCTACCTCCTTCTCCTCTTCCTCCTTCTCCTCTAACTCTACCTCTACCTCCTCCTCCAAATAATGTGTGTTCTCCATTAACAACTCCTCCTCCTCCTTCTTCTGCCATGGTTGACTCTACTGTGGAAGTAGAAAGATTTGTGTCCCTAACAGGAGTCTTTAGATCTTCTTCTATGGCAGGTTCATTGGATGAAGTGGAAGGTTTCTCTAATGGAATAGGTGACCTTAGATCTTCTAGAAGTCTAGGATCAGTAAAGGATGGAAGATGGGTTTGAGTTGAAGGTGTACTAGTTCTAGGTCTAGATGAAACAAGTGGTGTTCTAGAAATCAAACTTCTGCCTCTGCTGCTTATAAATCTTCCGCTTGAATCTCTCTCCCTACGCATAAAATTGTTTTTTTGGACGCTAAGAAACAAAGGTTACCTAGTTTTCACTTCCCCGGCAACGGCGCCAAAATGTTTGGTCTCAATCTAGTCTCCTAAACTGAGCTCATTTAATTGTCAACCAGGATTTGTAAACTGCTGAAGTGAAGTGTACCATATGTACCTAGGTGCTTGTTTCCTAATGCGTTGTGTGTAGTGTTTTGTGATTTTTTTGGTCTTTTGTGATGATTTATGATGTTTTTGGTCTTTTGTGATGATTTATGATGTTTTTGGTCTTTTGGTGATTTTTATGTTCACAATGGAAATGCCTAAAAAAAACTAATGGAAAGGAGTTGGTGGTCAAAAACAGAGTTAAGCCTAAGGTATGGAATGGCAAATGGAAAATGCAATTGGAAACACTGAAGCAGAATCTAAACTATGACTAAATAAAAGCAAAAGCTTGATAATGACTTTTTAGGCAAATGACACAAACTAAACTTGAGAAATGATCACTATATATGCAAATCCTCTAACTAAAAAGTTAAACACTAATCTTACCATGATGCAACATTTTGTCCTAAGCTCTTCTATTCTATGACTAATTCCTAGTTCTATTCTTCAATTTAATTGAATGTCACAGAACCTATACTCAAAGAGTTATTGATTTCTCTCTAAAGTAGACTTTTGAGGAAGAGCTCTGTTTATAAAATGATGAGGAAATTGCAGAGATACTTCAGGCCTTAGAATAATGTTGTCTTATGTTCATATGGTTATAGATCAATTAGGGATTTTAGAACAAGAAGAGGTTTGTGAATAATGAAGGCTGTCTTGTTAATCCTAACAACTGAAGTAATTTATTGTGCAATGGATGACAATTTGAATATGAGGTGCAAGTACAATAAGTTTAATCTAAGAATGAACCTAAGATGCCACTAATCTAGAACAATGTTAAACTATAAGTCATCATCAAACTTGAAACAAAGTAACTGAACATGAGTTAAATGCAATGAAACTCCGGAGCATTCTAACTATGCTAACATGCATTATTCTATGAAATTACACAATCTGTTTGTTCATCATTATTGATATTTTGGAAGAGTGCCTTCTTTTGGAAGAGGTAGAACAATTCTGATTGTGTAATTGAGTGCAATTGTAAGCAAATAGACTGAAAGCAAATGAAAAACTAAGATATCATATCCATACCCTACTCGTCATTATGATGTCTTGGGCAAGCGTTTAAGAGCAAGAAAAGAGATGATACTTAGTACAAACACACAACTAAATCATTCATTATCACGGTCATGTCTTGAACTTCTTAAGAATTTCTTGGAAGAGTTTCTTCTTGTGGAAGAGTGATTAGAACAAGTGTAACTGTGATATTGAATAGCAAAAAAAAAACTACAACTAAATCCTACAGTACTATAGCTATTCATCATTCATCATTATAATCTGTTGGAAGAGTGTCTTCTTGTGGAAGAGCTAGAATGAATATAACTACAGTAGCTAGTTAAAACAACTATAAATTCAACTCCTAATCCTACAATACTATAGTCATTCAACATTCATCATTATAATCTGTTGGAAGAGCATCTTCTTGTGGAAGAGTTAGAATGAGTACGACTACAGTAGCTAACAAAAACAACTATTAATTCAAATGCAAAACGTAAAGGCAGCTAGGAAACTTATCTAATTTACGCAAAATAAATCCGTGCAAGAGGCAGGGGCCCTCTACCACTTGACGGCATTCAACTCCAAATTAAATCACACCTTCAAAATAACTTTGTCTGCTCCATTAAAGATGAAATAGTTTGAACATAACACTCTGCGTTTTCAGGAATGTAACACAGAGTTTAAACAAAATCTAGCAGCAAATCTAACATAAAATCTCCAACTTAGCTCTCGGTCTCCCAAGAGTTTATAAAGAAAATGCACATAACAATAATTACAATAATTCAGGAACACTGTCTTTCCTTATCTGAATCACGTTAGGATTCTTTGAAGTGGCTACGTGAAGAAGAAAAGACATCTGGACTGAGACAATCCTAATAGAAGTCTTCCTTCCTAAATGTGTTCCCCACGTTCAAAACCATACCCAGAATTCATTTCTTCCTCCATGATGAGCAACGAACCATGTAAACATGACGTGGATCATGCCCATATGCGGTTTTTCTCAAGAGGCCACCTGGAACATACTCAAACATGAAGGCAGCTGCAGAATCGCCGGTTAGCTACGGAATGTCTGCATTCTGCAGCTAGTTCCGGTCAAAATGCTTAACAATGGCAAAAATCACAAAATTCAACAAGTCAGTCATGTAAATCATTCTAGAAGTAATTTTAACTGTATTCATTGATCAATTGGGTCTAAGATAGAAATGGACAAGGGAAAATGAGGTAAAATGAGGTGAAGGAAAGCACAATTTTGAGGCTCAACAAGTATCTTAGTCGTTTTCACGTTTTTGAAGTTTGAGTTCATAGTTAATTTCATTAGTCACTATAGCTATACTTGTTCTAAGAAAATCTTCCAAAAGATCATGATAATGAATGAGAAATGGCTGTAGTGTTGTAGGATTTATTTGTAATTTCTTTTGTTCATTATCACAGTTGAACTTATACTAAGCAAACTCTTCCAAAAAATCCTTATGATGTCTAAGGCAAGACTGTGATACTGAAAGTTTCAGTTGTTTGTTTACACTAAGTAGCATAGCTGATCTTACTCTTAAAACGCTCTTCCAAAATATCATAATAACGGGTAGGAGATAGCTATGATGCCTTAGTTTTTAAATTGCTTTTAGTATTTATGTTTGCATTTGCACTGAATTGTACAGCAAGGATTTTTCTAGCAAGCTCTTCCAAAATACCATTCATGACGGACAAAACAGGCTGTAGAATCCCATAGATTAATGCATGATAACTTAATTAGGGTACTCCGGAGTCAAATTGTATTCAATTCATGCTCTGTTATTTTGTTTTAAGTTTGATAATGGCTTGTTAGTTCAACACTGTTTATTGTAGACTAGTGACATCTTAGTTCAGTTTTAGCTTAGCTCATTGTATTTACATTCCACATTTAGTTGTCATCCATTGCACATTAGATTACATTAGTTGTTAAACTTAAACAATACGACCTTCATTATTTACAAAACCTCTTTTGTTCCAAATCTATAAATGACTCATAACTATCTGAATAGAAGACAGTATCATCCCAAGGCCTGAAGTACTTTTCCAACTTCTTTACCACTTCATAAACAAAGCCTTTCCTCAAAAGAATACTTTAAAAAGAAATCTATAACTTTTGAGTAAGGTTTAGTGATGTTAAACTAAGTTGCAGAATAGAATTAGGAGCTAGTCTTAGAGTAGAGATCTTATGATGTTACCAATGTTTTTCTCCAAATATGTTTCAACAAATCTTTAATCATGGATAAAATGTTGTATCATTATTAGATGATTGTTTAATTGTTTAGTTAGGAGAATTTGTATACTTAGCTGACCATTTCTCAAGCTCTTCCAGGATACCTTTAATGAAAGAATTGGACAAATTAAGTTTATGTTTTGATTCATTTTCTTGAAGTCATTATCAAGCTTTTTATTCTTCTTAGTCATATTTTAGGTTTGATTCTGTTTCAGTATTTGCATTTGCATTTGTCATTTTTCCTCAATAAAGTAGGCTTCACTCTGTTTTTAACCAGTAGCTTCCTTCCATTAGCATTTAGTTCTTTTCCTTGTGAACATAAAACCATATAAAGACCAAAAACATCATAAAACACTAAACACAACGCATTGAGAAACAAACACTTAGGCACATACAGTTCACTTCACTTCAGTAGTTTACCAACCCTGGTTGACAATTAAATGAACTCAATTTAGGAGACTAGGTTGAGGACAAACATTTTGGCGCTGTTGCCGAGGAAGTGAAAACTAGGTAACCTTTGTTTCTTAATTCCCAAAAACAATTATATGCGCAGAGAGAGAGACTCAAGGGGTAGATTCATAAGCAGCAGAAACAGAAATTTGATTCCTAGAACACCAATTGTTTCACCTAGACCAAGAGCTAGTACACCTTCAACTCAGACCCACATTTCATCCTTTACTGATCCTGGACTTCTAGAAGACCTAAGATCAGATATTCCATTAGAGAAACCTTCCACTTCATCCACTGAACCTGCCTTAGAAGAAGATCTCAAGACTCTTGTTAGGAACACAAACTTTTCCACTTCCACAAGAGAGTCAACCATGGCAGAAGAAGGGGGAGGAGGAGTCTTTAATGGAGAACACACATTATTTGGAGGTAGAGGTGGAGGTAGAGGAGAAGGAGGTAGAGGTGCAGAAGGAGGAAGAGGTAGAAGAGAAATGGGAAGCTCTTTTGGGTTCCCTATAATTGATGAAGAAACCAATATAACCATGAAAAAAATTTCACCCTCTGTCCTTCCAAACTTCTATGGAATTAAAAATGAAGATCCTGAAACCTTCCTATTTGAATTTGAAATCCTGTGTAGAACTTATGACTACTTACAAGATGCTCAAAAACTTAAACTATTTCCTTCAACATTGAAAGGAGCAGCATTGAAGTGGTTTATGAGTTTGATCAACAGTTCTATTAGGACATGGAAAGACATGAAACAAGTTTTTCTAGAGAGGTATTTGGATTATTGTATGCCGGTCAATCATAAGGAATAAGTGTTTAAGATGTTACAAAAAGAAGATGAAAACTTGGAAGATTTGTTGGAAAGATTTCATTACAACATCAAAAGAGCAAAAATGGAAAACCTAGATCAAGACACCTTAAAATCTCTTTTGTTGAAAACAATTAGGGATGAATGGTTGGATATCCTTAACATGATGGGAAAAGGGGATATATTACAGCTCACATTACCTGAAATATCTGAGTTATGTATCAACCTTTCAAGATGGAAATCTAAAACTGTAAAAGGTCCAAGAGATCCTGCTCTTGCAAGGGAAAGTAAGTCTACTTCTGGGACAGTAAGTAGATCAGAAATAGGACATATTCTTGATGATTTTAAATCTGAAATATTAGGGAGTCTTAGGGAACAAATAGACACCCTTAAGATACAAAACAAGCAAAAAGTTGAATCTGATGCCTTGGCAATATTTTGTCCCAAATGTAGAAATAAACATGCCTTGAGAGAGTGTCCATTGGATGTAAAAGTTGTACAGACCTGTGTCATTTGTTCTGAAAAACATGAGACTAAGAATTTTCCTTCTCTTCCTAGTCTCAAAGCTGTCTTTCAGGAGGAAGCTCCTACAGATTCCACAGAATCTCTTAATTTTGTCTCTAGAAGACCTTGGCAAGGACCTCAAACACAAGGATTCCATGATCAAATGTATAATCAACCTCCACCTTGGAATTTTTGGCAGCAACCTTGGCCTCAATTTCAAAATCAATCTCAAGCTTGGGCACAAGGAGCGCAAAATCACTATGGAAGATACTCTCAATACTATCAGTATCCACCATCCTATCCACCATACCCACATTTTTATCCTCAAAATCCTCAACAACATCATCAGAACCTACCACATCAAAATCAACCACTTCCATTACCATTCCCTCAAAAATAAAATCAGTTTCCTGCTCAACCCATACCAAACCCCAATAATAAAAATCCTCAGAACACATACATGATAGAAGGCCAATAGTTTCCAACTTATTTAATTACTCCTTTAGGCCTTAGTGATGTTCAACTTAGGTCTGGAAGAATACTTGAAAAGAGGAAACCTTCTGTGATCATACAAGAACAAGATAACTCTGAGGAAGACTCTCTACGGGTGAATAAAAGTCTTGAGGAAGACACATATTTTCAAGACCCAAACACTGAAAAATTAAAACAAAAAGGTCCAATAATTTCAACTCCTGTATTAGAGCAACCATCCACATCTACTTCTATACCTCCCTTTCCAGAAAGATTACAAATTGATAGAGGTGTAGAGAAACAAATTATGGTGCCTAATTATAATTTCCTAGATGAGCTGAGAAATGTTTGCATTAAAATTCCATTATTAAAAGCCATCAAGGAAATTCCAATTTTAGCCAAAACAATAAAGGAGTTGAGCATGAAGAAAACAAGAAAAAGAATAAGAGAAACAAAGAAAATTCAACTGACAGGAAAAATAGCAGACATTATGATGGGCAAGATTTCTATTCCAAAGTATCTTGACCCAGGAAATCCAGTTGTTAAAATTCACATCAATGGAATTGAAATCCAAAACAGACTCATTGACTTAGGAGAAGCAATCAATATCATGAGTAGACAAATCATGGATAAACTGAAACTTCCTAATCTTCTCTTTACACCCACATTATTACAATTAGCAGACAGATCTGTGATCAAACCAGATGGGGTAATAGAAGACATTCCAGTGTCCCTAGATTCTTGGGAGTACCCTGTGGATTTCATGATCCTAACTCCTACGAATAATCTAGGAGGACATCCTGTTATATTAGGAAGACCTTGGTTGGCTAGAGCTGATGCTTTTATTAGTTGTAGATCCGGTGATATGTACATCTCTGATGGTAGTTCAACTAAGAAATTCACTTTATATCCTCCAGCTAGGACAATTACAAATTTAGATGACACTCAATGGATAGAGGATGAAGAGGATTTACAACCTCTCTTCACAATTTCAGAAATTAGTGAAGATAATCAAATTTTGAATACTCTAGAAAACTTGTATTGACTACCGAGAATTAAACAAAGCTACTCTTAAAGACCATTTTCCCTTACCTTTCATAGATCAAGTGTTAGATACATTAGTTGGCAAAAAGTACTTATCATTCCTAGATGGGTTTATTGGTTACAACCAAATCCAAGTAGCACTTGAAGATCAAGACAAAACCACATTTACCTGTCCTTGGGGTACCTATGCTTACCGAGTATTGCCATTTGGATTATGCAATGCACCTGCAACATTCCAAAGGGCAGTATTAGGATTTTTTTCAGATCTAATACATGATTGTGTAGAGGTATACATGGATGATTTCATAGTTTATGGAAACACATTTGAAGAAGCTTTAGCAAACTTGGAAAAAGTCTTAAAGAGATGTCAGGAAGCAAATCTTTCACTTAGCCATGAGAAATGTTTCATGATGTTTACTGAAGGTATTGTTTTGGGGCATCACATTTCAGGGGATGGGATTAGAGTTGATGAGTCAAAAGTTGAAGTCATCTCTAACTTATCTATTCCAAATTGTCAAAAAGATGTTAGGATTTTTCTAGGATTTACAGGATATTATCGGAGGTTTATAGAAAACTTCACCAAGATAGCATCTCCACTCTTCAAATTTCTTACCAAAGACTGTGAATTCAAGTGGAATTCTGATTGCCAGTTAGCCTTTGAGACCCTGAAAACCAAAATTTCTGAAGCACCTATTTTAAGGGGACCTAACTAGAAGTTACCTTTTCATATCTCAACAGATGCTTCTGATACAGCTCTAGGAGCAGTATTGGGACAAAAAGACCTGATTCCTTATGCCATCTACTATACTAGTAAAAATTTGACTCCTGCAGAGTTAAACTATACTGTAACTGAAAAAGAGTTTTTAGCTGTTGTTCATGCCATAAACAAATTTAGACACTATATAACAGGCTATGAAACTTTTGTTCACACTGATCATTTTGCAATTAGATACTTAATGAACAAATCAATTACTAATGACAGAGTTATAAGATCGTTATTACTCTTACAAGAATTCAACATTACCATTCTAGATAGGCCTGGAAAACAAAACACAGTAGCTGATTTCCTATCTAGACTCCAAAACATCAAAGATGACACTCCAGTTGAAGATCAATTTCCCGATGAATATCTTTTTGCAATTTCTACTCAAACTCCTTGGTTTGCTGACATTGCTAATTATTTAGTTTCAGGAAAATTTCCTTCAATAATGAATGCAAGAGATAAAATAAAAATCATTTATGATAGTGCAAAATATTCATGGGTTGCTAATGAGTTGTACAAGACAGGTCCAGATTTGATCATTAGGAGATGTGTTCGGGAAGATGAGATGCCTGAGATTCTCAAAGCATGTCATGATGAACCTTGTGGCAGACACTTTGTTGATAAGAGGACAGCCTATAAGATCCTTCATTTAGGATATTATTGGCCATCCTTGTTTAAAGATGCTAAAGAGTATGTCAAAAGGTGTGACAGTTGCCAAAGGGTAGGGAAACCTTCTCCTTCAGGTGAGATGCCATTACAACCTTAGGTACATATTGAACCTTTTGAAAAATGGGCTTTGGATTTTTTAGGACCTATTAGTCCTCCATCAAGACAAAAGAGATATATATTAGTTTGCACTGATTATGTTACCAAATGGGTAGAGGCCAAGCCATTACTTTTTGCTAATGAAACATCTGTAGTTACTTTTCTTTTTGAGGATATTTTTACTCGTTTTGGTGTCCCAAGGGAAATTGTTACAGATCAAGGAGCTCAATTTACATCAAGGCTATTGGAACAAATGATGGAGAGGTACAAAATCAGGCATAGAAAATATACTCCTTATCATCCACAAGCAAATGGTCAAGTGGAATCTACTAATAAGGTCATTGAAGGAATCCTAACAAAGACTGTTCATTTACATAGAAGAGATTGGGTAGATAGGCTTCCTGAAGCCTTATGGGCCTATAGAACTACATGGAGAAACACAACAGACCATACTCCTTATGAAGTTGCTTATGGAAAGAAAGTTCTGTTTCCCATAGAGTTCCATATTCAAACTTTCAAAATGGCAGTTCAGCTAGGACTTGATTTAACGGAGGCACAAAAGCATAGATTGGAGCAGATTAATGAATTGGATGAGATCAGACAAGATGCAGTTCAGAAAACAAGTCTAGTCCAACAACAAAGGACTAGATGGCATGATAATTACATCAAAGAGAAGAAATTCAAAGAAGGTGACTGGGCTCTTTTTTTTGATTCAAAATTCAAGGATTTTCAAGGTAAATTTCAAACACATTGGCTTGGGTCATATGAAATTGTTGAAATTTTTGACAATGGAGCAGTAAAAATCAGGACAATAGATGAAGAAGAGGTCACTTTTCTTGTGAATGGTCATAGATTAAAGATGTATCACAAACCACTCTCAAGAGAAGAATTTCTCAAGAAGTTCCAAGAAAATAGTGATGTGAAGTTAATGAAGAAGAATCTTTCTTCTTCATCAACTTGATTGAATTTTCTGAAGCATTTCTTTAAAAAAAAAAAAAAAAAAAGGGTATAAACATGAAAACCAATCATTTATTGGCATGTTTATACAGAAAAGATAGGGTGAAAATCAGAGTCTTTCTGACACTCTAACTTTCCCATTTTGTTTTTGCAAGCAGCTGTTACAAAATCATAAGTTCAGATCCATTGCACTTATGATCCATCTCATTCCATTTCATTTCATTTACTTATCCATCCATACTCCATTTCATTCATTCATTCATACTTCACTTCATTCCATATTTCATTCATCTCATTCCATACTTCATCCACCTCATTTCCATATCAAAATTTAAAGTTTGATTTTTTTCTGCAAATGAATAACACATGTCATGGATTGCAAGCCATTTCCTATATTCTTCCACTCCGTTTCATAAATTGAATCCATCCCATTCCATCATTCACTTCATACATATTCCATTATACCATTTTTCATCGCCTATCTTCACTCATTCCATAAAATATTCTATGTATATTCCAAACCACTCCATTCCATGATTAAAAATTCTCTACAGGTACATTCTGCAGCTAAACAGATATTCTGCAGCTAATCAAACTTTCCGCAGCCAGACATTCATTCTGCAGCTACAGATCCTGAAGGCACTGATCAAAAAACATTTTAATTGCAACAAGATGATCTAGTATATCCATGAATAAGAAGAATCAAGAAGGATTATGAAGACTCTTCCAGAGGAGAACAAAGTATATAAAGACCACAAAAAGAAAATGAAAAGCAAAGGTAAAAAGTTCTGGTTATAATGGCATTTCATAAAAACTTTAGTATAGTCTAGTTATGAATCATTCGAAAAAGTTGTTTTCATTATTTTTATTGATCATGCCAAATATACCCTCCGCAAAACTTTGGATAAAAATCTTTCCTTTCAAATTCTATACCCGACCATCATTTAAGCGGTTAAAAAGGCTGAAGTGTTTGATTTCCTTACGTCACCTAGCCAAATCATTTAATGATGATTTTTTTGAATCCGTTGTAAAAAAATCTTCGAAATCTTTTCACTCATTGATTTGTTTTCTTCACCTCACTTCATTAACTCGTTCCGTAACTACTTCCATCACTCCATTCCATAGCCAGCCCTTCATCATTTCATTCTACAAAACAGAGATATCTCTATCACCGTGAGCAGAGGTATATCAGTTTGAAATATCAAACCACTATCACCGTGAGCAGAGATTGAAGCACTATCACCATAAAGCAGAGGTATATCAGTGTGGAGTTTGAAGCCATTGTCACCGTGAAGCAGAGGTATATCAGTGTGGAATTTGAAACCATTGTCACCGTGAAGCAGAGATATATTAGTTTGAAGATTGAAGCACTATCACCGTGAACCAGAGGTACATTAGTTTGAAGGTTGAAGTTATTGTTTCCGTAAGCAGAAAGAGTACTAATCTGAAGATTGAAGAAAGGAATTATGGGCCTCATTGTAAGAACTGAACCAGTGGGCACAAAATACCTGGAAGGATACCCTCAAAGTAGAGAAATGTTGCAAAAGGCAGGATGGCTACAATTTCTTGAGAAATTTTATGGCTTCCACAAAGAAGTTACTAAAACATTTGCAAGGTCATTCAAAGGAGCCGAGGTTGAAGTTGGAGATGTTAAATTCACTGTCACAGAGGTTTTTATTGCAGAAGCAACAGGATTTCTTAGACATGGAGAGAGATGGTTTAAAAATAGAGAATTTCATAATGAATCATGGAAGCAAATCCTAAAATCACCAGGTATGGATATCACTGTGTTTAAAAAGGGAATTCCAAGTTCTGCATTAAAAAATAAATTGAGAAACATATTACTTATTCTACAAAAAATTATCACTTGTGAAGGTAGATATGGCACATTTTATGTTTACCATATTAGGTTGGTAATGCATTTTCTGGAGGAAGAGTTAAATTTTCCCTATTTCTTTCTTCAAAGTTTAAAAAAAGATGGCTTCTGGTGTTCAAAGGAGAGTCCAATTCCTAGACACAACTCTATACCATCATGGTTTGGTTAAGGTTTTAATTGAACACCATTTAACCAAAACAAAAGACACTTGGGATAATTTCTTGGTAAGAAATCACTTTGAGGAACCAAAAGAGCCCTCACCTAAACATCAACCTACAAGAAGAAGAAGAAAATGGAGAGCCTCTAAAATTGAAACTGACAAAACAGTACAGGAAAGTAGTGAAGAAATAATATCTGAGAAGTTGACTCAGATTAAGAGACAACTTAAGAAAGAGAGGGTAATCAGAAAATCCGCCACAGAAAAAGGAGAGGGATCATCCCAGCCAAGAAGAAGCCATAGAATTAGGGGGAAACTAAGGAAAACACAGATCAAACAAACAGGGGTGAGAAATATAGAAGATGAGGAAACATCTATTGAAGAAGATGTTGAAGAAGATTTTAATGAAGAAACCCCTGAAATTGACCCTGCTCAGCAAGAAGTTTATGACTATGTTGAAACATTGGAAAGGAAAGCTTCAGAGAGTAGAGATAGAACCCCTAGTCCTCCACTGTCTAAAATAGATGTGTTAAGAAGGGATAGGTATGAGCTGGAAGTACTTAATAGACATATCAAAACTGAGAATGATATTCTGAAGGAACAATTCAAACTCAAAACCAGTATGAACTCAACCTTATCTCTACAAATGGACAAAGTGGAAAAGGCTAATGAAAAGTTGAAAAAGAGGAACAAGAAGCTAATCAGGGCACTTATCAACTTAAGGTTCAAACTAGTCATCAAAAAACCCAGAAGACCTTTAACTTCCAGGCAAAGAAGAAGGAGAGGGTTGGATGTTCTTGTAGAAGTCTCTGAGTTTATGGAATAAGTTGCATGAGGACATGCAAGAAGTCAGCAGTGGGGGTATGTTGAGCCCCAAGATTGTTCTTTCTTTCATCTCACTTTACCTCATTTTCCTTTTTCCATTGTTATCCCAGGCCCAATTGATCAATGAAATTAGTCAAAATTACTTTTAGAATGATTAACATGGCTAACTTGCTAAGTTTTGTGATTTTTCCATTGTAATGCATTGTGAACTGAAACTAGCTACAGAATGCAGACATTCCGTAGCTAACCGGAAATTCTGTAGCTGTCTTCACGTTCAAGCATGTTCCAGGTGTCCTCTCAGGAAAAGCCACACATGGGTATATTCCACATTATGTCCTCATCGTTCGTTGCTCACCATGAAGAATGAACCGAATTCTGGACGTGGTTTTGGTACGTGGGAACTCATTCAAGGAGGCAGACTTCTAATAGGACTGTCCTAGTCCAGATGTCCTTTTTCCCTTTACGCTGCCATCTTTAGAGTCCTAGTATGATTTTGATAAGGAAAGACAATGATCCCCGTATTGTTGCAAGTTCTGTTATGTTTATTTGTTATAAAAGCACTCGGGAAACCGAGAGACAAGCTCTAGATTTTGCTTAGATTTCATGTATTGACTGCTATATTTTTGAAGACCGAGAATACTCTGTTTCAAGTTATTTTCCTTTAATGAAGAAGACAACATTTCTTTGAACTCGTTGAGTTGATTTTGAGTTAGATTCTGTCTGGTGGTAGAGGGCCCCTGCCTCCTTCACGACTTTACTTTTGTAATTTAGATAACTATCTTAGTTGTTTTCATGTTTTTGAAGTTTTAGTTCATAGTTAATTTCATTAGTCACTATAGCTATACTTGTTCTAAGAAACTCTTCCAAAAAATCCTTATGATGTCTAAGGCATGACTGTGATACTAAAAGTTTCAGTTGTTGGTTTACACTAAGTAGCATAGCTGATCTTACTCTTAAAACGCTCTTCCAAAATATCATAATAACGGGTAGGAGATAGATGTGATGCCTTAGTTTTTAAATTTCTTTCAGTCTTTATGTTTGCATTTGCACTGAATTGTATAGCCAGGATTGTTCTAGCAAGCTCTTCCAAAATACCATTCATGATGGAAAAAACAGGCTGTAGAATCCCATAGATTAATGCATGATAACTTAGTTAGGGTACTCCGGAGTCAAATTGCATTCAATTCATGCTCTGTTATTTTGTTTTAAGTTTGATAATGGCTTGTTAGTTCAGTACTATTTATTGTAGACTAGTGACATCTTAGTTCAATTTTAGCTTAGCTCATTGTATTTACATTCCACATTTAGTTGTCATCCATTGCATATTAGATTACATTAGTTGTTAAACTTAAACAATACGGCCTTCATTATTTACAAAACCTCTTTTGTTCCAAATCTATAAATTACTCATAACTATCTGAACAGAAGACAGTATCATCCCAAGGCATGAAGTACTTTTGCAACTTCTTTACCACTTCATAAACAAAGTCTTTCCTCAAAATACTACTTTAAAAATAAATCTATAACTTTTGAGTAAGGTTTAGTGATGTTAAACTAAGTTGCAGAATAGAATTAGGAGCTAGTATTAGAGTAGAGATCTTATGATGTTACCAATGTTTTTCTCCAAATATGTTTCAACAAATCTTTAATCATGGATAAAATGTTGTATCATTATAAGAATATTGTTTAATTGTTTAGTTAGGAGAATTTGTATACTTAGCTGACCATTTCTCAAGCTCTTCCAAAATACCTTTAATGAAAGAATTGGACAAGTTAAGTTTATTATTTGATTCATTTTCTTGAAGTCATTATCAAGCTTTGTATTCTGCTTAGTCATAGTTTAGGTTTGATTCTGTTTCAGTATTTACATTTGCATTTGTCATTTGTCATCAATAAAGTAGGCTTCACTCTGTTTTTAACCAGTAGCTTCCTTCCATTAGCATTTAGTTCTTTTCCTTGTGAACATAAAACCATCAAAAGACCAAAAACATCATAAAACACTAAACACAACGCATTGAGAAACAAACACTTAGGCACATACAGTGCACTTCACTTCAGCAGTTTACCAACCCTGGTTGACAATTAAATGAACTCAATTTAGGAGACTAGGTTGAGCACAAACATGATGCACACAATGTTTTTATTTATAGTCAATGAAGCTTTGATGCCAAACAAAACCTAGTATTGTTGAAAGAAGCCTTCCCATTGTTTTGCAAAGTTTCACTCACTGAGAGAATGTCAGATCAATCCCATGTTGTCATGGTTAGATGGCTCAGTGATCAAATCTAATTGATGTGTGGGGACAAGGAGAATGATGATGGAAACTTTAGTAGAATGGGAAGAAAACTCGGGTTGTTATAGGAAGTGACTCAGAAACCATTCTTAAGGCACTGATTGTGAAATAAATGGAGGAAAAAATGGAAATAATAGAAGAAAAGGCATTGGAAACCTGACACATAAATTATCACCTCACACAGTGACTAATCATCCATGACAAACTTGATAAAGAGGAAATAAGGATAGGAAAATTTGGGATGTAAAAAAGCATTTTTTTAACTAGAATCTCAAGCCAAACATTAAAAGTTATCTGCACAACGACATCGAGCCTGCAATTTATCACAGAGACATCAAACCCACTAACATTCTGTTGGATGAGGAAATGAATTCCCATATAGCAACATTTAATGGGATATCTAATATTTTCAGAATAACTACGTTCCTCCCCTGGGTGATTGACAAAACCGCTGGGCAATTCCATTGCTTCAGAATAACGAAAATACCTTTTCCTTTCTTTGGCATCCAGATTTCCTCCAAAGGTGACTAGCATTGATTCTGAATTGGGTTTTCCATGACCATTCTTGAATTTCGGAGTAGATTTATCGATTAACACCTCTCGCTGAATCTTCTGAACAACATCCGAGGCTGCCATTAACAGAGAAACTTAGTTTGGGCTTCTTATTTTTGCATAAAATGCACTGCTTAAATCTATAATTATCTTCAATATTAGGGTATCTGAATACCTGAAAACTTCAAATACAGGTTGCAAGATGGATTCTCTAGGGGCTGAAATTTACTCTGCAAAAATTTCTCCGCTTCACATTCTAAGGGATAGTCAAAGACTTGCCATGGAATCTCTGTCTCCAGCTTAATTTCAACATCATGTTCAGAGCTTTAGGGCCTCCTGAACGCTGTGATAATTCCGAGGAAAATTTTCGGCGAACATTCCACGTGATTGAAGGATGAATTAGAGCTTGAATCTAGTAGAGGAATGAAATATTTGTAGTATAAATTATTTTGGAAGAGCAGCTTGATAAGACATGTGATAAGAATTACAGTGTTTGCAGTTTGTCTTGCAGCAGGGTGTAGCCACTATTGAGTGTGTTGCTGATTTTGTGAGAAAATCAGGGATATCAAAGGTGGAATAGAGGTTGAAGAGCTCAAGCAAATGGTGATGTGGAAGAAGTGATAAGCACTGGAACTAGAGACTTTGCTGTTATTCCCATAAACAACAAGATTTTCTATAGAGGTTCCCAATCTCGAATTCATGGGTCATCACCATTTACAAAAATTTCTGATTGAGTTTGCCGCGTCTTGCGAGAGTGCACAGATTATGGTCTGATTCCTGATTTCCATGGCATGGCAGCTACATCATTCAGGAATAATTGCTTAAACCCTTACCTTCTCAAAGGCCTCTCAACAGATGGAGGAGGAGGGGGCGCCTTCTTCTTCTGGAAAATGAATAGTCGATTCGTCATCTTTGCTCAAGTCGAAATCTTCAATGCACTCCGTAGTGATGAGAGGGTATTAAGGCTCCCCTCCTCTAGCTCTGGTCTGGTCTTACTATTTTGGTAATTGAATGTTGTATGTGTTTTGTTTGCCCGCCAATCCTCGATGACAATGCCCTCTTAAAATTTAAATTTAAGTGGGGTGGGAAAATGATTTTCGGATGAGAAAAAGAATTTTAATGGGAAGCGTCAAATACTTATATATATATATATATGCAATATAATAAATATTTTAATTTCTTAAAATTTATTTAAATATGGTAAATATTTTAATGTTTTTCAAAATAAAGGTGGAAACTATGTTGAACTTGCGAATTATTTTTTATTTATTTATGTTATTTTTTTTTCATTGTATATGATTCATCTAGATTCATATTAAGTTCAGATCTATCAAGTGTTTATAGGGATCAAATCTAAAAAGGTTTGCACCATAAGAGATTTGATTCCTCCCTCTCGGCCCTTGGTAGATCTAGAGTTAAGATAGATCTAGATTGGCTTAATTATTAATTTTCTATTTTTAATTTTTATTTTATTTTGACGTACTCAAAATTTTAAAGAGGACGTTACAACATCTTTACCATAGGACAAGAATTCAACACTAGAGAAACCCTAGAGGCCCATAGAAAAATTGCAGGCAGAGAAAGGTTCGTGGAGTTTTAGGCTAGGGTAGGGCATAGTTTTGACAAAGAGTGAACAAGCTTTGGACAATGTCAAGCTCTCATATCCTTGTCAAAATGCAAAATAAGATTAAATGGTAACCATGAGTGTTTTATCACATGATATATATTTTGTACAAAGATGGTCGCCATGATAAACCCTTTGAAGACACGCAACTACTCGTCAAATATGATTTTCAGATGAGATGTTGATTGCTTACTATTGGACCCACATGGAGGAGGAGGAGTTGGTGGATTACGAACTAGAGGAGGGGGGTTTTCAACAAATTTGGTCTAGTCCCAAGGATTTCATCCATTCGTATTTCAAAGTCAAGTTAGAAGGTCACCATACCGCAGCTTCTAGGCCTACCAAATCTTTAGAAAACAGAGTTAAGAATTCAGTAGGCAACTATCTAGCGGTTTGAAGGCCCTAACGCCTGCTTTAGCCATGCACTATTCGGGTCCTTTAGTTTCGGCTACCCAGTGCCTCAGGACATTTTTCAGGGGATAAATAGCTCTTCTTAGGATCTTTGGCTCTAATTTTAGTTTCCCTACTGTCCCAGATATTGGAGGAAGACATACAATGTGTTACTTCTTCCTTAGGGTTTTCAGGTTTTTTTTAACACAGTGGGGGTTCTTCACTCTTAGAAACCTCTCCGTATTGTTTTCCCGTATCTCATTCATCTCAAGTGCCATCAACCTCTCCCTCCTTTGGTGAACTAGTGAAGGAGAGTCTTGCCTCGGTGACGAAATAAGGTCAAACTAACATCGTGAATGGTCTTGGGGTTTTCATTGAGAAACACTCTTGTGAATAAGGAGTTGTGATTCAAAAGGAGTCTGAGAAACCAAGGAAGAGGAAAATCCATTGTAGTGTCAAGAAGAAGAACATAGTCCCCCTTTCTCTAGTTTTGGGAGTCAACATCACAATTCAAAAGACTAAGGAAATGTCCCAAAAATCCTTGGTGGGGCAAGTAAGGGGTTCCAAATTCAGGTCCTCAACCCTAAAAGTGTGTGCTAACAAGGAAATCTTGCCTATTGTCAAATGTCCTCCAAAGGTGTCGCTATTAGCCTGAGGTTGGAATCATTTGTGCTTTGAAGATGTAGCAGACACCCAGAAGGTGATGCAAATGAACATTTAAGAGATTGTGACAAGAAGTGTCAATAAGTTCCAAGTGTGTTAAGGAGGGAGTGACAAAGTATGTTGGGCAGTGCTAAGGCTTGCTAGAGGCCATGGAAACATGCCAAGATGTGCCAGGTGCTAGGGTGTGCCAATGCATGTCAAGGAGTGTTATGGAGTGCCAAGGAAAAACAAGGGAGAACTAGTTTCAAATGCATGGAAATGAATGAATAATAGTGTGTGACAGGGAGTTTCAATGAGTTATAGGTGTGTTAAGGAGGGAGTGACAAGGTGATATGCTAGGGAGTGCCAAGGTATGCTAAACTGTCAAGGCATGTCAGGAAGTGCTAGGGTGTGTTAGGGTGTGTAAAAGCATGCCAAGGAATGTAGGGGATGCTAACACATGCCACATAGTGCCAAGGCATTTAAGAGATTCCAGGTGCTATGGTATGTCAATATATAAACTATGTTTCTTAGTTGTTTTACAACCCCAGTTGGATGTGATAAGCCTTGTCTTGGACTTGTTAAGTGGGATGAGTTGAGATTGGACATGAGTAGCCTAAGATGAGTTACATGTAGTTCTTAGGTGAACAAAGAATACATTGAATTTCCACGACATATGAGAATTTGGTTTTGGTCTTATAATATTTGATGCAAACACACTCAAGTGCCACAACACATCTACTTTGCACAACGAAATCTACACACATTAGGGAATCAACTAGTGTACATGACAATTTTTAACTTTTTCAAACTGTTCTTTGTTAAATTACAAACTATAATAGAATAGGCTAGAGCTCTTGTACCAGGGATTATGACCCTTTACAATCACACTGATATAAGGAATACAACTAGGGCTTGGTGTTAGCCTTTTGATAAGCAATCTACCTCGAACAAGACAACACTTTAACCACTTTTTGATGGTGGCCACAAATAGCCCTTTCAGTCCACATGTCCTGAACATCACATCTGGCAGGTCCTCTTGCCTCCCATTACGCAACTCCTCAATTTTCCTCTATTAATGATCAACTCCTAATCAATGTATAGATAGGATTTATTTGGATTCATTTGTATCATCACTTGACTTGGGGTCTCTCTATCTTTAGATAACTTCACATTTTTCCTTGGAGGACTATTTTGGACGATGGATGCATTTTGATGTATGGATTTGGGATATTTTTATGTTGGAGCTTTGTTTTTGCAAATTTGAAACTGGTTTGATATACTCTCTAACACTGTGAGTGAAAATTTAACTCTATTCTTCTTGTTGTTGCATACTATTGAATTCACTATAACTAGGGCTAATTGTTGCATGATGGAAATGTGGAATTATGTGTCTATTTAGCTTATTTAATGTATGGGCCATTGTTAGATGAATGAAATGTCTTAGAGACCATTTTATATCGATAATATTGCACCATTTGTATGAAGTATAAATGCTTGAAGGTCACTTTTCGTATTCCTCTAACATTGGACGAATTTGACTTTCTGGACCTCCTTGATCAAGAAACCAAATTCTTGCTTATTATCATCCCTGACTCCATATCCCCAAGTGAATTAGGCACTAGTACCTCAAAAAGGGTGATGATTTCCCCCCATTTTTTCACAATTTTCCATTTTTCCAAAGGTCTAGCCCCATTATGTCACCTAGGGCATCAATTTCCTAAAAATTTAGCCAGAGGAAAACTTCGATCTCCTAGAGGCAACTGCGTTGTTGGGTCCCCTCACTCTCCTCGGAATTTGGGCCAATTATGATGGTGGAATCTCCATATACCTCAAGCCCTATCTCTACGATCAAGTTTTTCCTAGGTGTTCCCAAGGCTAGAACCTAGTAGGATCAATTTGACCCATCGAAGTAAAAACTCTTGCCTGATCCTTTCCCCTCACATTGTCTAGGATAGGAACATCATTGGTTTCTAAATTCCATCCCTGAACCTTGGCTGGGTCCACTTGGCCCTATGTGGTCCCATTTGGTGTCAAAGGCCTTTCAACAAGGACCAATTGGGAATCCAAGTTCCCAAAGCATTTTATGGATTGAGAACTTCCTTCATAAGTCGTATTATTCTCCCTTAACCCTTCAATCACCCTCCTCTCTCCCTATAAGATCAAGTCCCTTGCTTAAAAGGCAAGGAAGTCCCACTCTTTATTATATCTTAGGGAAATGGTTTCTAGGGCTAGTGAACTAGGGCTAGGGCTAGTTGGCTGGCCCACTTGACTGCTACTTTAGTCCTTCAAAGTCTACATATCCTTAGGCCCTATACACCTACCCTTCTACCAATATTGTTGTCCTTCACAAGTACAAGAGTTAGGCCTCTTCTTTGACAGTAACCTAACAACCCTCCAACTGAACTTGGACTACCATCAATCTGCCCAACCATAGTTAATTATTTTTACTGATCTAGGGCCCACAATATTCTCTTCATCTACGAATCTTCAAATATTCCACCTAACAATGGTTTGAGTCCTCTCAAAATCATTGTTCTTGTGCATCGACAATTTGATCTTTGTTGTCCAATCTATGAAAAAATATAAACTACTCCTCTTATCATCCTTATAACAATCTATAGATGACTGAACTAGGGTCATAAATTAGCCAGTAATAGTCCATTGACTAATTTTGTATAGGTTTCTTTAGATCTTTGTATAAAACTCTCTGGATAGTCCACCAAAATCAACTCCTCTGCATGTCAATCCATTCTTCATATGGAATATTTATTCTGCATGCTCAATCTTATGCTCAGGTTCCACCCTCCTTTGGATCTGCTATCTCCACACATAATGAATATGCAAACCATCTTCCGTATCCACGGTCTATATTGCAAAAATAAATGTCGCTCTTAGGGTCACAACCATTCTTCTTCTACGCAAATTTGTCATAGTCTTAAGGGCATACCTTATGAACTAAACATGCTAGGAAATTGTCCTAACTAGGGTTGAAGAAAAAATTGTGGTGATGTTTGGATGGGTGCTAATTTGTAGGGTTTTCCATTTTTATAATTTTCTTTGTTGTGCTTTCTACCTAGTTGCTTTCCTTTTGCCCTAACATTTTAACTTTTTCGATGTCTATCTCTCTATTGTTTCTTGCCCCATTTGAAATATCATCCTTATTTGGTAGGTGTTTTCTTCAATATAGTGTGAATATTTTTCCATCACACATATTTTGCGGTGTTTTTCTATGCAAATATCTTGTAAGGCCCATTCATCAGGGTATTTGATGAAATGAAATGATTATCGATGATCACCAACTAATGGTACCTGCAAAGATTTACTCTAACAATTCTATAGTTTTCATGTGCCAACAATTATACAAAATTTTAACCTCATGAACTAGTCTCCTCTATTCTCTTAGTTGATGCTATAAGCACTTATTGTTGTTGTCAAAGCTTTTACTCTCTAGTCCCATTGAGCTATTTCAGTTATTTGTGGACATTGATCTATTTTCATTTCATTTCTTCAATTTTTCTAACTATTATTTGTTAACTTTGGCCAGTGACTTCTCTCTTGCCTATGCTTTTTCTGCATAAGCATTCCAGCCAGCCAAAGCAGCAGGGGCAGCAGGAGCCACTCAGTCTAGCCAAAGCCCAGCAGGGGTAGCGCAGAGGTAGCAGGAGCCACGCAGGGCTGACACAGGCCCAGTCAGGGTAGCGCAGGGGCAGTGTAAGCCCTTCAGGTGTGACGTAGACCCTTACTGAGTAGCGCAGAGGTCGACATAGGCTATTCAGGCTAACGTAGAGGGATTTAGAGCAGTGTATTACTGCCATTTTTATTTCTCTGTTGGGTGAACTTGTTTTGGTGCCAAGTATTGTTGTACTAGCTACACCGGTTTTCCCGCATTGGGTTTTTTCCAGGGACAGTTGTCCAGAAAATCAGTGTGCCACTTTGTCTATGAGCATGTTATTCAATATTTGATCTATATGTGTAGGTTGCTAGTTGTATTTACTATTTAGTTCACTAATTTATTAAATACTTCATAAATTAACTTGTAACTTAATTCAAGTAGGAGAAGTAAATCAAGATACTGCAGTAGGGTTTCTTAGATTAAGAAATTTTCACATTCCCTAGGTCTATCCCCATTAGGTCACCTAGGGCAACAATTTCCCAGGAATCTGTCTAGAGGAAAACTTCTATCTCCTAGAGGCAACTGCGTTGTTGGGTGCCCTCACTCTCCTCAGAACTTGGGGCAATTCCGATGGTGGAATCTTCGGATACCTCAAGCCCTAGCTCTAGGGTCAAGTTTTGCCTAGGTGGTTCCAAGGATAGAACCTAGTAGGATCAATTTGACCTATCGAAGTAAAAAATCTTGTCTGATCCTTTCCCCTCACCTTGTCCAGGATAGGAACATCATTGGTTGCTAAATTCCATCCCCAAACCTGGGCTGGGTCCACTTGGCCTCGTGTGGTCCCATTTGGTGTCAAAGGCCTTTCATCAAGGACCATTTGGGAATCCAAGTTCTCAAAGGATTTTAGGGATTGAGAAATTCCTTCATAAGTATTTTTATTCTCCCTCAACCCTTCAATCCCCCTCCTCTCTCCCTAGAAGATGACTTCACTTGCTTAAAAGGAAAGCAAGTCCCACCCTTTATTTTATCTTAGGGAAAGGGTTTCGAGGGTCACTTCCCACCTATTCATTGACCTATACTCTACAAGTGACTTCCTAAACTACCGAGTCTCCACCCATCGGTGAAATTCCATGAAGAGAAAGGAGCCTTAGCTGTGGTGACAATGGGCTAAGCCTCCATCGTTTCCCTTGTCCTAACAGTTGCCCTCTTAGGAACCCCTTTTAGGTTGACTACTAGTTTGAGTGGTAACAAGTTGTTCACAATTCCATTTGTGAAAAACTCTTTGGTATGCCCACTTTTTCCATATTACATCTCCAATATGAGAAGTCCAGGGCTATGGAGGTTGCCCTTCTTCTCTCTGAATCAATCCTCTACAATATGGTGAACTAGGGCTAGTTGGTTGGCCCACTTGAATGTTACTTTAGTCCTTCAATGTCTGCACATCCTTATGCCCTATACACCTACCCTTCTACCAATTTTGTTTTCCTTCACCAGAACAAGAGTTAAGGCTCTTCTTTGATAGTAACCTAACAACCCTCCAATTGTACTTGGACTACCATCAATCTGCCCAACCACAGTCAATTATTTTTATTGATCTAGGGCCCACAATATTGTCTTCATCTAGGGCTCTTCAAATCTGCCACCTAACAATGGTTTGAGTCCTCTCAAGATCATTGTTATTGTGCATCGAAAATTTGATCTTTGTTGTCCAATCTATGAAAAAATATGAACTACTCCTCTTATCATACTTCTAACAATCTGTAGATGACTGAACTAGGGTTACAAATCAGCCACTAAAAATCCATTTACTAATTTTTTACAGGTTTCTTCAGATATTTGTCTAAAACTCTATGGAAAGTCCACCAAAATCAACTCCTCTACATGTCAATCCATTCTTCAAATGGAACATTTCTTCTGCATGCGCAATCTTCTGCTCAGGTTCCACCCTCCTTTGGATCTATTCTCTCCACACATACTGAATCCGCAAACCATCTTCCAGATCTGCAGTCTTTATTATAGAAATAAACCTCGCTCTAAGGGTCACAACTTGTCTTCTTCTACACAAATTTATCACAGTCTTAAGGGCATACCTTATGAACTAAACATGCTAGGAAACTGTCCTAACTAGGGCATTTTACTTGTGTACTTCTAATTGTTGTAGAACAAGCCGTATCCACACATAGAAAAAAAACGACTCTTGCCTCCATAAGGGACTTCACCTAGATCATATGGATCCATATATTCTAGGCATTTCTTTGACTGAATCTTGACATGAACTTCAGATCTCAATGTCGACCCTCAAACTAGGGTTAAATCAGTCAATATTACGCCTGCGTCGACTTCTGTTATGGCTCTAAATTACAGTGCAAGCCCTCCTCCATTTATGTTGTTCTTTATCAAAAACCTTGCCGGCTACTAACCACCACAAGGAAAGATGGTATCAACCCTCTCTTCTATTTCATGTAGAAAATATAACCAACGGGATTCAATCTAATCTTGTAATATACTAAAACAAGATACTGAATCCTTCCTACAATTTGTGGAAACAAAACATGATTGCACAATCGCATATAAGTAAGAGAAACAAGTTATCAATCGCAAAACACTAGATGTATCTGGGGAAGCAACTGCTCAAAACCCTCTATGTCTATTTTGTATTAAGTCAAGGAATCATGAAACAATACAATGCTTAATCTCTCTTGAGATTCTCCAACACTCTGCCAATTGTCTCATGCTGATCTAGGAAAAATCGGTCTAATACATAGTCAATTCTCAACCTACCTTGCTCATGAAATTCCTATGGAATTATCTCCATATTAATTAGGAAAAACAACCTTCCTTGATTGTGAAATCCATCATTGCATCCCAATGACTTTATAATTGCACATGGGAAATTTTCTATAAATACAACTGATAATTATGTTCCTCTGAATTGTGTTACAATAAGGCTGAAGGGTATTTTTTATTATTTAAAAATAAGATAAAAACCTAAACAACCAAAACCCTAACCTGAGGAGATGTAACACCAAGAGTTTGTGGGCCCCATTGGGGTTAGTTGGGCAGCCAAATTTCTAGGGTCGTAACTTGGTCATATGATCTTCATTTAACGCACATGATACCTCATTAGAAATATCTCTCTGAGGACTACAATGGTAATGTGATTTATATGAAATCGCCAAACCTTTCATGCCCAAAAAACGTCGTTTGGGGCCTCAAAATGGCTCTGGAAGTTCAAGACCTGAAAAACTGACAAAAATAGTAATTTGTGCTATAATTAAGGAAACTGAAAAAAACACTGTTACCGATGAAATAGGTAACCTGACCTCAAAAGGGGAACTCTAGCCCAAAAACGCTCAAAAAACATGAAAAAACACCCCCCCAAAAAAAATGTGTCTTCCAGAATGCACTTGTTTTTTTTCGAAGGTCAAATTTCAACATTTTCTAAAATTATGCTAAAAACAAAATTGTCTGTTGAAAAAAGGATTGAAAAAACACCCCCCAAAAAAAAAGTGTGTCTTCCAGAACGCACTTGTTTTTTTTTTAAGGTCAAATTTCAACATTTTCTAAAATTATGCTAAAAACAAAGTTGTTTGTTGAAAAAAGGATTGAAAAAACACCCTCAAAACAAAATCAGTTGATACTGGAATAACAAAAAAAAAATTGTGTCATAATTTTGACACTTGTGACAATGGAATTAAAGACAACATATTAGGACATTTTTTAAAATCGTAGATTTCTAACATTTTTTATAGATGATGTTAAAGATAAACAAATACATGTCTGAAGGGCTTATAATTTTGAACAATTTTCATCCATGTTGTTAAACATAAAATATCTTGACTTTAAACAACCCCAAATTTGTAATTATTTTCAACCATAACCTTAAAGATAAAGTTAAATCTAAAGTTTTTCCATCTTAAGTGTTCAACATACTTGAAAAATGAAATTATGGAGAAAATATAAGACTTAACAATTTAAAACAAAAATAAGTAAGATTAATTTTAATTTTAAAGAATAAAAACTTATCTTTTTTCAAATCTTAGCATAAGACAAATTTAAATATAATTTCAACCAAAACCTAAAAATCGAGCATCAAAACAAAGTGTTCTGTTTCAATGATGCATATAATTATTAAAACTTTTAAAAGTATCTTATACCAAATGGTAACAATACATAATATCATGGTAATATCACTGCATAATCTAAAAATTCAACATTAGTTTCTATTTTCTATTTTACGTATAATTAAAATATCAGCATTGGTACATTGAATATAACATAAATTATTTTTGTAATTCATTGTTACATTGTCGATATTCTAAAAAAATGAATTCTTCATAATTAAAACGTATAATCCAACAAACATAGAAATGTCTCAGAACTTTATGAAAAATGAGATGGAAGTCAAACTTTTTATTTCAAGTTACCATGCAAACATCAATTACAGAAAAGTGTCTTAGATAGTTATTCAAAATCAGCCATAGGTTCTGGCACACCATCATAATCTACATCTTCAGATGAATGGCTCGATGCAGATGAAGATGATCCATATTCTTCTCTTTCATCAACTAGTGCTCCATCTGAGTCAGCATGCATGCCCACCATTTCAGAGTTCAAAAGTCTTGTAGATCTACGTCTACATTCTGCAGAGTCCCATTTCAACAGTAATTGTTCTGGTAGCAATTTCTTCAAAATATTTATGGTCTGCAACCAAAGAGTTCCTCTCTTTGTAAAATTGAAGTCATACACAAGTATGTCAACATCCTCCAATTTTAAGACATCTGTGCGGCGACGATT
Source organism: Pinus albicaulis (assembly GCA_034641835.2). Taxonomy (NCBI): domain Eukaryota; kingdom Viridiplantae; phylum Streptophyta; class Pinopsida; order Pinales; family Pinaceae; genus Pinus; species Pinus albicaulis. The sequence goes on along the minus strand of CM076578.1, from coordinate 761,372,747 downwards.
TATATTTGTGCCCTTTCTTTTTCTCTTTCTGCCAATTCTTTTTTCCACTACCATCTCTGGCTTGTACACACCATTGAAAGGGTGGGTACTTGTGGCATACCAAAGTACATCAACAGCTGTAATCTCTTCATTTTCATTAATGACCTTTATAACCTTGGCAATCCAGAATGGATAGCCAAGTGGGTCTTCATCTGCTAACACTGCTATCATGCAACCCTCCTTAAGATCCTGCACAGAACCCCTGTAAAGGTCTTCCATGGCTTCACGTTGTGCACGTGATCTTCTAGAACCAATATAGATTTCTCTTTCCTCTACCTGTGGGAAATTAATAATAGATTGAGGCTGTTGTTGTTCAACATTGTGTGTTTCTTGATGTTCATGTTCATTTGGCATATTTTGTGGCCAAAAAAAAGGAGTCTTCAAAAGCGTATCCTCATTTACTGATCTTGAAATCATATCACTTTGATTACTGAAAAAAGACTCCCACCAAACTGAATCAGCAACATCGAAGTATTCATATGTATCTCTAATACATCTGTTAATTTCCTCTAGACATTCAAAATAATTTATCTCTCTCTTCTGCCTTCGTGCATTATGGAGTTCGGAAACTAACTGTAATAACAATATCTTTGATGAAAAAATTGGACGCTCTGGAATGAACTTCAAAAATGCTAAACCTGATGATGGTCCCCATTCTTCAATAGTTGAATACTTCTTGCCCCATATAAGTGTTATCCCATCAATTTTTTTGATACGAAATTGATGCTGGAAGCTAATGTCGTTAAGTTTTTCAATGCATTTCTACTCACCATGCGATCCAAAAATAAACCTTCGCATGTCAATAGTTTCTTCCAACACATGAAAAACAGGCTTTGGAATGTACGATTTCTTAATACATTCAATTAATGATGGAAGGCTCCCAACACCTTTCCTCCTCAATGTTACTGAAAAATGACTGAACATTTGATCAATATGATCATGAGTATGCCCAACAAGAAGGAAACCAACCTTTATATTTTTTAAAATCCCTAATTCAACAAGCATGTTTAGATACTCAAAAAGAACTTGATTTTTGTTCTCACGACTTGTGTTGTCTAATTGTAAATACAAAACTTCAGGAAGAATCCCAGACCAATGAGTAACCACATCATGGATTATAGTTATGATCAGATTTGCATCATTGTGAATATTTGGAGTTGTGAAGAAAACTCTTGGAAACATCTTCTCATTAAATACCATACAACCAACCAAGTGAAACTGAATGAAATTTTCCTCTTGTAATTTTTTTGGCGTGCGGACAAAATGTGGAAGAAGTGTTTTCTTTTGGTCCATACCATCAATTATCAATCCCGGATATTTATTTGGATGATCATAACACTTCTTTCGATGTTTATACAACTTTTGTCTTTCACTTGTTTGCTGATTGCGATGGTCTTGAAGTTCTTTGACAACGGAATATGTACATAAAATAAAAGAAACATATGAATAAATATATTTTCATAGTTGATAAGTATCAAATTTTAAAAAACAATGTTTTGAACACATACCTCTTTCCGCCCCTTGACATTTATCTCTTTTTGCTTTAAGAGAAGCACATGTGCTGCAAATCCCCATCCTTGTCTTCTTAGGAATACAAACATTGTTGAATTCAGTTTTCTATATCCTTGTAAAATAAGAATATGTAATAAAATTACCAATTCCTTCAACAGCTTCTGCATAATCTTTGTATAACATGAATATTTCTCGTCTCGAGAAATTATCTGGAATATCTATTGTGTCTTTATTTGGCATACACTCTCCATGATTTGAAAATAATTCTTTCATCCATGTCTTAACAGTATTTGCAAACGGCCCCACCTCCCGTTTATGATGTGCTTCTGAATAATATGTGGGATCCTTTTCCAATCTATCCTGGATTCTTGACAAACGACAATTACCAATTGAATACAACATTTTGAACGCCTTTCTGTAAAGAAATACATTCCCAATATGATAATCATAACCTGCTAGTGTAGATTGCATGCAACCCACTAAATATGAATTTTGCATGCTTTTATTCATTGACATATATGTTTTCCTTTTCTGCAAAGCAAAGTTGAAATGCATATTTTTCAAGCAATCCCTTCGACAACATGCACTTGAAATCAAATTAACGACAGAACTTTTTGTCGTGAGATATTTTGTCCTCGCCCTTGTATAACTGGAATGCCTTGGATTGATATGAAAAGGTCTACTCCTACTCCTAGTTGCAATATTTGCTTGCAACGGCTTCATCATTCCATCATCCTTTGTAAAAGTAGTTTCATCACCATTAGAAGGAATATTATCCCAACTATCATCATCCTCAACATAGTTAAGAAATTCATCAACATCATTGCATGGAAAATTTTCTTTACCATCATCAGTTGAAGAAAATATTTCACAAGAATCATCGACACTTTTGTAACCCTCACTCAAAATAAATTCTTCACCATCTTGACCCATGCTTTCAAATTCTTCCCTGGGAGGATTCAATTCTTCATCACCATGAGTGTCTTTGAAATGGTCACTTGGAGAAAATGCAATATTCAGATCTGTGTCTTTAAAATTATCATTTGCAAGAAACTCTTCATCCTCCCCTTCCTCAGTGGCGCTCTCATAATCCTTGGGATTAGGCATAACTGGAAGCTTTGAATTTGTATTCACTAGAATTTCTTCACCCTGCCCCTCCCCTTCCTCACTAAATCTCTCATAGTCCTTAGGATTGGGAATAAGTGAATGCCTTGAATCTATATTTATTAGAAATTCTTCATCCCCGCCTTCATCAGTGGTTAAATTATAATCGTTATGATTAGGATGAAGTGAAAATTTTATCTTTGGAAATTCATCCCCATCTTCATCAGTGGTGCTGGCATAATCCTTAGGATTAGGACGAAGTGGATATTTTGACGCTGCAAATTCTTCATTCCCCTCTTCCTCAGTGGTGCTGACATAATCCTTAGGATTAGGACGAAGTGCATATTTTGAATTTGCAAATTCTTCATTCCCCTCTTCATCTGTGGTGCTGACATAATCCTTAGGATTAAGACGAAGTGGAAATTTTGACTCTGGAATTTTTTCGTCCCCTTCTTCATCAGTGGTGCTTGCATAATCCTTAGGATTAGGACGGAGTGGAAATTTTGACGCTGTAAATTTTTCATTTCCCTCTTCATCAGTGGTGTTGGCATAATCCTTAGGATTGGGACGAAGTGGATGTTTTGACTTTGAAACATTATCATTCCCCTCTTCATCAGTGGTGCTCGCATAATCCTTACGATTAGGACGAATTTGATATTTTGACTCTGGAAATTTTACATCCCCCTTTTCATCAGTGCTGCTGGCATACTCCTCGGGATTACGACAGAGTGGATATTTTGACTCTACAGATTCTTCATTCCCCTCTTCATTTGTTGTTCTCATATAATCCTTAGGATTAAGCTGAAGTGGATATTCTTCATCTCCCTCTTCATCAATGGTGTCCTCATAATCCTTGGGATTAGGACGAAGTGAAACTTTTGACTCTGCAATTTCTTCATCATGTCCTTCATCACTGTTGCTTTCATAATCCTTAGGATTAAGAGTAAGTGGTATAACTGGTGCTCGATTTTTTGACTCTCTATTCATGGTGAATGAACTCCCGTTATATTCATCACTCTGAATAGAGTTGTTGCATGACGAAGATGTTGATGTTCTAGAAAGAAAAACTTCGTTATCAGAAGAAACCATGGCTTCCAACAAGAATAGGTTGAATGATACAAATTCCTCTCCCACTTACAATATATAGCTTAAAGACTGAAAAATTTCCCTCCAAATTTTCCCTCCAAAAAAATTCGCGAAAAAATTTCCCTCCAAAAATTCCCTCCAAAAAAATTCACGAGAAACTTTAACTATTTTAACTATAATGACTACATGTAAATATTTAAATTTTTTATTTTAAACTTACGTTATATTCATCTAAAATATATTTCATTTTTTTTTTTAAATATTCCTTTCATGCATGTCTTCGAAACTAAAATAATTTTCTTATTTGAATAGTTTAAGATTGACTACATGTAAATATTTACAAAAATAACATGATGTAAATATTAACTATTTAAACTATAATTAACTACATGTACATATTTTAGATTTTAAAATTTAATCGCATGATTTTAAACATTGATTACATATAAATATTAACTATGATAACTAAATACAAATATTAACTATTTTATCTATAATATTCAATATAATTAACTACATGTAAGTATTTCATATTTTAATTTTTAATCTGAGATTATATTTGAATTATTCAACATTCAGTACATGTAAATATTAAATAAAATATTAATTATGATAACTACATGCAAATAATAAGTAGTTTAACTATAGTATGAACTATAATTAATTAAATGTAACATTTAGTACATGTAAATATTAATTATGATAACCACATGCAAATAATAAGTATTTTAACTATAGTATGAACTATAATAAATTAAATGTAAATATTTTAAATTTGAAATTTTAATCCCACATTCATTAAACAGTAAATCAATCAGACAATATACGATATTTAAAAGGAATAATTGTTTCTATTCATCACATCACATCAAGTTTTCTGGTATTTGTTAGAGAAAATTTCTGGAGGTGTTGCGTTGGCATTGGTAACTTCGTGGAGGCATTGCATTGGCATTGGAAGCTTTGTGTCGCTATTGGTAATTTTGTGGAGGTGTTGCATTGGCATTGGTACCTTCGTGAAGGCATTGCATTGGCATTGGAGGCATTGTGTTGCTATTCGTAATTGTGTGGAGGTGTTGTGTTGACATTGGTGACAGCAACTTCTTGCATTTCAAAGGTTAGTTTTCCTTCTATTCTGACAATTTAGAGATGATTTTGGGAAAAATCTGGTTTTCTATAGTTTTTTTGTGTTCAAAAACTACTTTTTTAAGGTTTTTGGGTTCAAAAACTTTGATTTTTTAATATTTTTTTAGTGAAGAAAATGCAAAAAAAACTGAATTTTTTAGGGTTTTAACAACAAAAATTTAGATTTTTTTTGTTTTTTAAGACTTGTAGGTTCATTTACACATAAAAATCCATAAAACGACCATGCACATAAAAAAAAAAGTGGCCTTATAACATTTTTTATTTGTATTTTTTTTTTATCATAAATATATGAGTGATTTCATTATTTAAATTTTTTTTTATGTGAGAACTTTTTATTTTATATTTTATTTTATTTTATTTTATTAATTTTAGATCTTTGTTTTATTTTTTTAATTTTAAATCTTTAATTTTTTTTTTCCTTTATTGTTTTGTTATATATAAACATATATATTTTTAATTGTATTGTGATATATATATATATTTTTAATTATATTATAAACTTAAAACAAATATTTATTGTTATAGTTTATTATATTGTTTTGTTTTTTTATATTTACTGTTATATTTTATTATATAGTTTATAAACAAATTTATTTATTATTATAGTTTATTATATTATTTATTGTTTTGTTTTTTAAATTGCAAAAATTTTAAAAAAAATTTTAAAAAAAATATGCATTTTATTGTTTTGGTGGTGCCGGCCACCCGGGCGGTGCCACGGCGGTGGCCCACCCGCCTCCCGGTGCCCGATGGCCCAACGGGCAGAGCTCGCACTGGGATCCCCGCCCGTTGGGTGCCATGGCCGCCCGGGCGGCGCCACGGGGGCGGCCCACCCGCCTCCCGGTGCCCTCATCGGCCGAGGGCCGATTCCCGGAATCGGCCCTCGACCGTTGGGGGCACCGGGAGGTGGGCTGGGCTGCCCCCGTGACGCCGCCTGGGCGGCCCCGATGGGGGCCCAGGAGGCGGGCTGGGCCGCCCCGCCAAAACACATTTTAATATTTAAATTTTTTTTTTTTTTAAATTTTATATGTTTTGTTTTTAATTGTTTTGTTTTTAATTTTTTTTTTTTAATTTTATAATTTTGTTTTTTTAATTGTTTTTGTTTAATTGTTTGTTTTTAATTTTGGTTTTTTTTTTCATAATTTGGATTTTTAATTTTTTTGTTTTTTTTTAATAATTTTTTTTAAGAACACATTTTATAATTTTGATTTTTTTTAATTTTATTTGGTTCTTTAAATTTTTTTTTTTAAACAATTTATTTTAATAAACAATCATAGAAACATTGTTATATATAAATATAAATAAAAAATTGTTATATAATGTAATAAAAACATTATTAAATAATAAATGTTAAAAATTTCAAAATATATCAAATATATATATATACAATGTAATAAATTTACAAAAAAAAAACATTTGTTTTAATATAACAATAAAAATTAATTAAAAATATATATATAACAATACAATTAAAAAAATAAAAAATTATATAACATTATAATATTTGTTATAAATAGTTAATAACTTTTTTGTTTTTTTTTAAATATTAAACACAAACTGAAGTTTCAAAATACTAGTTTATTTTTTAAGTTTAATTTTAATGCTTTAATTTCAAACTATTTAGTTTTAGAAATACATTTTGTTTATTAAATTTATTTTATTCACAATATTTTTCCATTAACTAATATATATATATATATCGGGAAAATGGCATCAAAAAAGATTTATGTGAATGTTTCTGCACCTAGGGCAGCGGCTCCCAAATCTACGGCAGCAGCTCCCAAATCTACAGCTGCAGCTTGACGCACTATGGATACAACTCCCAAATCTAAAGTTGCAGCTGAACGCACTATGGACACTATTGGACGCAATAAGGATATTGTTGCACACACTAATAAAAGTCAAGCAAGTGGGGCACCAAGTTCATTAAAGGTTATTTCTGATTGGAAGAACGCCAAGGAAATAGATAAAACCGATTTCTCATGGTATCTTGAAGACAGTGAAACGGAGGTTGATATACACATCTATCTGATTTGTGGTATGATTGACTTAAATGAGAAATATGAGGTGATGGGCAGAGTACGAGACATATGTATGGTCTCGAATACAAACACTATTTATGTTCTTCTAAGGGAGGCTCAGAAACGTGAGAAGGTTAGATATCGTCTATCAATCGTCAAGTACGACACAGATGAAACAACTTCAAAATTTTCTAAAGAAATAGCAAACAACATTGCAAATAACATTGTAAGTATGCTTATTTTTATTTCTTCTATGCATTATTGTAAGGATGATTCAATTTTTTATAAATTATTGATCATTGACATGTTTTATTTTATTTCACAGGATTTTGTTCCGAGTCTTTCAAACATGTTTGATGGTATTTATATGTTGGTTCCAAATGTTATGGATGTGATCAAAACTTTCCACAAAGACAAAGCAGAGGAAAGGAGATTGAAGCAAAGAGCAATAGCTCGTGACACTGCAACAATACAAAGAGGGGATCAACCAAGTGTCACTAAGGTGGGTCAATCTAATAAACTTAAACATGTTTCTCTTGAAGGTGTCGAACATGAAACAGAAAATTATGATAGAATTAGTGAGGAGGAGATGAGAACTATTGTGCAAAAGAAGAAAACAGATCAGACACCAAAAAGAAAAATTGCCAAAGATCTCTCTCTTGTACCTCATAGAGGAGAGCTTGTTTATAAAGAAAATGATATGTTATCTAATAAGGCTAGGAAATCAAATATTGGTGAACCTGTAAAGGTCGTGAGCAGCAGTGAAGAACAAATTGAAAGCTCTTACGGAAGCAGAGAAATCATAACACCAGGTGCTGAGTTAGAGGATGGCATTTTTAAAACAAAACAAAATGTTATTCGACAAGAGTTGAGGAAGAATAAATTAATTCTTGGTGGCCAAACATTTGAACTTAATGTTAACCAATTTTATGGCTCAGATGAAGGGCAATCTCAATATCAAATTAGAAAGGCCCATCACCTACATGTACATAATCTGAAAACATTGTTCGGGTTCAATCCATATGCGCATGTGGTGGATTATGTGGTTCTTGTCGATCCATGTCAGGTTCCCAACAAACAAGCATTTGACAAGGCAAAATGTTTTGATTATAAATATTATGTAATTGCAGGAAACCATTCAATAGAGGCTAAAAGACAATTGATTGCAGAATATCCCAATAACTATCTTTTTCAAACAGTGAAATGCATCATTTACGCTGGCTTAACAGAAATGGAATCAAAGTTATTGGCATGGGATCGTAATGCAGATAATGAGTACAGAATGAAAATGAATTTCATCCAAAGGGTCAGATTTATTCATAATGAATTCATAGAAAAATGTCGTGTGGATAAGACAGAATTTAGTGTAGCATTTCGAAAGGAATGTTTAATGGAAACAGGTTATCAAATTGATGAAAAAAAAGCAAAAGATGGAAAATTGAATACAAATCTCTTCAGAGGCACAGATAACATTTTTCAGTTGGCATTTAGAACTGGGGAGGTATGGGATTTGATTGATGAGATTTTTGATCGATAGGAGAATATTTCCATAAAAAATCAGAAAGTTAAAAAGAGTAAACCCATAATATGTACCAACAGTAAGGGGGGTCCTGAAATGAAGCAGCTTCCAGAGGATATGACTATTACACCTTGGAGAACAATGCAAGGTGTGAAGGATGATAAATTAGTCAAATCAGTATTAGCTCGTGTGAAGTCGGGTGAATTATTAATGGAAGAAATGTGTGCATAATTTCAAAAGTAAGTTTCTTGAATTATTTCTTTCATTATAATTTTATTTTAAATAAAACATAATGATGTTGGTAGAATTTGTTATACATGTCAATATATTAACGTTTTTAACTTGATTTATTCAGTCAGAAAATTTATATGAAAATACAAGAACATATGGTAAAAATGTTGAATGAAGACAGTTGGGCTGATGTTGTACGCAACTACCCAGAAGCAAGTTCTACATCAACACTAAAAGAGTTTTATATTGCATTCAATAAGGTATGTTGATTTATAAATTTATTTTATTCATATTTTAACTATTTTTATTTTATTACTTATACATATCTATATATATATATATTTATTTTATTAAAGATGTCGAAGAAGGATGGAAATGGTGTACCAGATACTTTCAAAAGCTTTATTGAAAAAATTAAGATGGAGAACATGAGAAGGAAGCGTCTTATGAATGTTGAACTAGATCCTACTCTTAATCATTACATTTGGAATGGGCTCGACAGTGTCCAATATCAAATAATACAAGGTGATTGTGAAGACATTGCAACACTAATACCTAAAAGGGAGTATGGCCTAGTTATTGCAGATATTCCTCATGGTTTCAATTTCCCAGACATTGAATATGATAGAGAACCATATACTTATCAAGCTTTTAATAAAGTGGTTACGGGTTTTCAAGAAGTGACAACATCACCACTTTGGCAATTTGTGACATTTCATTCAGACACACAGTTTCCAATGTTATTAACAAGCTTCAAGGGTAAAGCAAACTCAAGGATGCAACTTACATGGTAAGATTTTGAAATTGTATGTTTGATTCTTCCTAAAAAAATTTATTCATGTAAAATTTAATTGAACTTTTACTATGCTATGTAACAGGCAAAAGTCAAATATTGTTTCTTCCGAAGATCAACCTATTATAAATGATTGTGAGTTCATCCATGTTGAATGTTGGACAAAAGAGGATAGCTATAAGAATATTATTATGAATCAAGTAGATGGGAAGAGTCATAGTCAAGTATTGGTTTATGATGCAGTGGTAAGAAAGCTAACATATGAGGATAAAGATGCAAAAGGAGATATAGTTAACATTTATCAAAAACCACAAGCATTGATTAACTATCTTATATATCTATGTTCAAATGAAGGAGAATGGGTTTTGGATTTATTCTCAGGTTCAGGTAAGTTTTAATATACAAATTTAAATTTAAATATTGTCTTTTTTACTTTTTATGTCTCCATAGTAATTTTCTTACTTATTTTTTTTGTGCCTGATGATTAGGTACAACACTAGCATGTTGCCTACAAAAAGGAAGAAATTGCATTGCCATTGAGAAAGATCCAGTTCAATGCAAATTTATTCAACAAAGAATTAACACTCTTAAATTCCTTCCAGATGCGAAGCAAGAAGTTGGTTTGAGGAAATGAGATTTTAATGAATCACGTCTGGCAAAAAAAGCAAAGGAACCTCAACCACCATTATATGGAATGATTGGAAAGGGACACTTTGGAAGATTTGGTGACATGAAAGATCCATTAGAAGACGGCGATGATCAAAATGAAGAAGCAAATGCTGCGGAAGAAGCCATCAATGTTGTTCTAGATGATGTTGAAGATGTATTAGTTGATATTGTTGATGATGTTTAAGTTATGCTTGCAAACAAAGCTTATTTTTCAGAACTACTAATCAGCTTTACTTGTAATGTTTAGACTTTGATATTTTATGAGAACAACCCATTTTTTTTGCAAAAAACATGTGATTGCTATTATTTCTTGACATAAAATTCAATAAAAATGTTGTTTTCTTAAGTTTTTTTGTTAAAATTCTCTCAAAAAATTAGTTTATTTAATATGTTTTTTTCAACAAAAACTCTGTAAAAGTGTATTTTTTGCATTGTATTTATATTGAAAAATTGTATTTTTTTGTCATATGGTTCAAAATATTGGGTTTTTAGCGATAATTTTTTTGATGTGCATTGAAAAATTATTTAACAATACATAAACATGTGGAAAATATAAACTTCAGAATATTGACCTTTTTTCCATCTTTTATGTATGTGAAAAAGTGAAGATATCATTACAAGTTTTTATTTTAAAAAAAAATATTTTTTTATTTTTAAAACACAAGTACATAAATGCACTTAAAAATAAACATCTCACAGAAGAAGAAGACATTAAAAAATTATAGTGTCAAAATCAATGCTATAAAAAAAATGTTGGTGATGATACACCACCACTATTCAAAATCGACATAAAAAACACCACTTTAAAAAAAAAAAAATTTATTAAAAAAAAAAAACAAGATGAAAAAAAATTAAAGTGCCAAAAACATGCTCAAATTTTTTTTTCGTGATTCTGCATCGCCACCTTTTCAAAATCAGGTGTTTTTCTTGATATTTGAAAAAGTAGGTAACATTGAGGTTACCTATTTCATCGGTAACATTGTTAAAACTGAAAGAGACAATGGTGAGGGCCCAAGTGGAATAGGCGGGTGGCCACCAATATCCACCTCGATCACCTTAAATTGAACTTACTGAGGTAACTCAATCATCATGACTTAGTTAACTGACACAAGTTGTTATGAGACGAAATTAAAATTTATTGTCCAATTTCTTTAACATAAAAATAAATTAGACGCCTCACATTCCTCACTCCTAGTACATCAAAATTCCTCACCAGTGTGGGTGCATTTTTTTTTGTCCTTTCTAGTTGCCAATTTCATTGTGTCTTGTTGCAAATTTCAACACTCCCTCTGAACAAGAAAGGAATTCAATATATCCCCATTCGGTACCTTTGGAATGTTCTGCATGCTAAACTTCTCTAGTGTTGATTGCACTTGAAAATCCTGAAACTAAATAGCCTCCGAACAACTTACTCAGTATAATGCATCTGTCATCAGAGTCTTCAGACTACTGCTAGCTACTGCACCTATCTAGTATTGGATTCTCTGCGCTACTGCTGACATCTGCATCCATGCCCTTTGAACTATTTATAAATCTGATTTGTGATCTAGTATTTCACATCTGTCACTTTGTTTTTTCTTGCTGACATCTGACTACATCAATCTAACGGATCCTTCCTACTACTATTGTACTGTGGGCTCCTCGTAGCCACGTTCGATCCATGAGACAGGCCATCTCACTGGACCTTGCCCAAATTTCTTATCTTGGGATTATGTCTACACATCACCCCACCTTACACCTCGAGGTATGGCTGCTCCCTCTTCCCATCTGGCTCGAAATTTCCCCCTCATGGAGGTCTCTGCTTGAGTGGACGCTTCCACTCAGTCTCCTCTCTGCTTCTCCAATTGTGGCAGCTACTCCACAACCTTCTGAGACTGCTTCTCATGAGGATGCATGTTGAGAGGTAATTTATGCTCCCTATAAACCACCAAGTCTCTAAATTTTGCCTTCCTCCTCAAAGCTTTGCATGAATTTGGTACCTCAATTACATATAGGTTCTTGACTCGCACACAGTGTAATTTTCCCGATGTTACAAAAAGTTTCTGAAAAAGAGTCAATTTTAAATCGATGATATCTCCCTCATCCGAGCTCCTATTCGACCGGTTTTTTTTTTTTTTTTTTTCCATTTGGGTAGATTTTCGCAAGGAATCCAAATATTCTATTTGTTTTTGAAAATTTTACACCAAAATATTCAAATATTCTCTGCAAACTCGCCGCCCAAAAAATTCCTGCTCTGATACCATGTAGAAAATCTAACCAACGAGATTCAATCTAATCTTGTAATCTACTAAAACAAGATACTGAATTCTTCCTACAATTTGCGGAAAAAAAACACGTTCGCACAATCACATATAAGTAAGATAAATAAATTATCAATCGCACAACAACATGATGTATTTGGGGAAAGAAACTGCTCAAACCCCTCTATCTCTATTGTGTATTAATTCAAGGAATCATGAAACAATACATTAATGCTTAATCTCTCATGAGATTCTCCAGCACACTGTCAATTGTCTCCCATTGATCTAGGCAAACTCGGTCCAATACTTAGCCAATTCTCATCCTTACTTCAGCCTACCTTGCTCATGCAATTCCTCGGGAATTAACTCCTTATTAATTAGGAAAATCAGTCTTCCTTGATTGCGCAATCCATCATGGCATCCCAATGACTTTATAATTTCACATGGGAAATTTTCTTTGAATACAATTGATAGTTATGTTCCCTTTAACCTCTATCTCAACTGGGTATTCCTCGAAACTGACATGCATGCAACTATTAATAGCAAATTATCAGTTATATGATTGATCACTCATTGTGAATTAAATCTAATTTAATTCACTGGACCTCTCATTAGCTCATCACTCAATTAGAACCAGTTAAACTGATTTTAACTCATTTAATCGAGTTAATTACACTTGCACCCCACTAATGCATCAACTTCAATTGGACCCCAAAAATATTAGAATCCCTCTAGGTGCCTCATCTTAGACCCTCAAGTACTTGAATTTCCTGAGCTAACTCAGTCATAATGACTTAATTAACTGACACAAGTTGTTATGAGGTGAAATTACAATTTATTGTCCAATTTATTTAAGGGAAAAATAAATTAGACACCCCACATTCCTCACTCCTGGTGCATCAAAATTCCTCACCAGTGTGGGTGCAATTTTTTTTTGTCCTTTCTAGTTTCCAATCTCACTATTTCTTGTTGCAAATTTCAACATTTCAGAATTTGATGCGGCCTTCACACAAAGACACCATTGAAATCACATGCCCATATTCTCATGAGAAACCTCTCTTAAGCTCGATCTACCAGAAGAGAACCAACAATGTGCCATCCTACCTCCTAGCGCAAACCAACCCTTAAGGTATGCAACATTCTTCTGAACCCTCACATGATGATCTTTCTCTTGGAGGATGATCATGACCTCCCTTTAGCAACCCTTACTCGGCCCTCGTACTCGACCTACTTTAGGACTACATCTCTCTTCACCCCCTTGATGTGCCAGACAGTGGGAATACATGTCAAACATGCTAATATGTGCCAAGTGATAAGGCATACCAAGATGTGCAAGGGTGTGTCAATGCGTGTTAGGGACTGTCAAGACAACAAAAGGGAGAAAAAAGTTAAACTACAAGGAAATGAACACATAAGAGGTTTAATAAGTCATCAATTTACCTTTTCCAAGAGGGGCATGCTAGGCACACCAACACTAGGCATCAATAGGTGCCAAGTGAAAAGTCTTAGTGCATTATAAGTGCCAAGTATTCCTTTGTTGATATTCATCTACTTTCCAACAATTGATAATCACAAATAAATTTAATATTAAACCATGCCAAATCATACCAAGGCATCTCAACGTATTCCATACATGCTAAGAGTTTCCAAGCGCCAACACGTGCCAAGCGCCAATATGTGTCAGGGACTAGTGTTATGTATGTTATGAAGTGGAAGGGAACGTTGAAGAGTGCTAAGGTTTGCTAGAGAGTGATAATGCATGTTGATGAGTGTTAAGGATTACTAGGAAAAAACATTAAGGGAGCACTAGGCAAAAATTCATGGAAGTTAATGAATATGAGGAACGCGTGCCAGAGACTAGTGTTAATGAGTGTTAGTTGGCATGCCAAGGAGGGGCTGAAAAGGTATGCTAAGCATTGGTAAGGCATGCTAGGGAATATCAAGGCATGTCAGGAATTCCCAAAGTGTGCTTGGGAGTTCCAGGGTGTGCTAATTATATCATGTGCCAATTAATAGTGCCAAGATATGCCAATACATGGTAGGTGCTAAGGATGTGGTGCAGGGTGTCAGGGTATGTCAATAAGTGTCAAGGCAACAAAAGGAAGAACCAATAAGAGGGTTAATAAGTCAGGAATTTATCTTTTTGAAAAGGGTCATGCTAGGCACACTAATAATAGGTCCCAATACATGCCAAGTGGCATTGTGTGCCAAGTGCTAATGTATGTCAATACATTCAACCAAGGTGTTCCAGGGCATGCTAGGGACTATATGCAGCATGCCAACAGATGCTAGGAGAGTTCCATGTTGTGCTAGCGCATGCCACCATGTGCTTGGGCATCAGTGTCATCACAAGATGTTCTAGGTACAAAGATGTTCCAATACATGTGGGGTGCTAAGAAATGTTAGTGTGTGCCAAAGCATTTATTTAAGGCGTGCCCAGATTGGTGAGGATCGTTAGGTCTTTCTCATTAATATAATTTTCAAATCTTGATTATGTATTAAATAATATATTTCCTACACACAATAGTGGAACTTTATCTAAATGGAATTTGCTAGATAATAAACTTAATATATATGAATCGTGTGTTGACTCATAGGAAATCTCTATTCGACTAGTCATTACTTGAGGGAAATGATAAACACTAATTACTTCTAAAAAAATTGACTGACCCTAACCACTATGGCCTTGGATGTATTATAAAAAATACTCCACAATAATGGTATTAAATCGTTAACTTTTGACAAAAAATATATTAACAGACACATAGCATCATCAAAAACTCATTGGAATGATCAATGATGACGGGGATTTTTTGACCGTCACCAAAAGTAACAAAAAGAGCATTGGTGAGGGTCATTAAAAGTTCGTCACTAAAAATGTCACCAAAGAGAGAATTAGTGACGGGCCTTTAACAACCCTCACCAAAAGTCTCATTGAACATGTCTTTGGTGATGGACCATAAAGGACCATCACTATATACACTTATAGTGACAGTTTTTTAATTGTCAATGATGACGGACATTTTTTTATTGTCACCAAAAGTAACAAAAAGAGCATTGGTGAGGGTCATTAAAAGTTCGTCACTAGAAGTGTCACCAAAGAGAGAATTAGTGATGGGCCTTTAACAACCCTCACCAAAAGTGTTATTGAAAATGTCTTTGGTGACGGACCATAATGGACCATCACTATATACACTTATAGTGACGTTTTTTTAAGGACCGTCACCTATGGAAAACATTGCAAGGTTTTGCGTAGTTTGCAAAAGTTGGAATGAAATATGGCATACCCTAATTCAAACAAGACAATTATTTTGGCCATCTACTAAAGTGGACTTTGTTTTTTAGTTTCCCCAAGGTGGCTAACATTTGCTAAGTCACCGCATTAGGGATTGAAAAGCCGAAGCACTTGTGGAGGATGATAAGTAGAACTTTAATGATAGCTCAAATTTTAGATGCAAAATACCAACAATATTACCCAATTTAATAAATTGGATTTGGAACTAATTTTGTATCTTAATTTAACCTACTAAAAAAATGTTCATATTTAATACACTGCAACATGATAACATTTTGTTTTGAAGGGAGGGTAGAATTATTCTTAGTATGTATTCATGAATGAATGAATCAGAGATCCCTCATATCTCCATGTTTGAAGGATTTGAAGGATTTATATAGCATCCGTGAGCACCAACAATGTGTTTTGAAGGGAGGGTCGAATTATTCTTAGTACGCATTCATGAATGAATGAATGAGAGATCTCTAATATCTCCATGCTTGAAGGATTTGAAGGATTTATATAGCATCCATGAGCACCAACAATATGGAAGGGAAATAAAATATGGAAATGGGATTAGAGATACATAATAGAATAACATGAGACCTATTAGTTGCGATTCGTGTAAGACCTCCTATGGAAATAATTGTGATGTTTCACACAATTTGTAGAAGTTGGTACAAAATTTGGCATACCCTAATTCCAATAGGAATTAACGAATTCTATTCATACACAACTCCTCCAGGTTGGTAATGTAGTGGCTGAATGAACATCAACAATTGTGGCTAAAATAAAAAATAAGGTCCACTTTGGTTAAGTAATGACATATATGATCAATTATTTTGTATTACAATATCTATACAAAATAAAATCTCATATATGCTAAAGTGGAATATGGTTTTACGTTTTCCTACACTACCGCATAAGGGCTCCAAAACTTGAAAAATTTGTGGAGGATGCTAACTGGAACTTTCATAGTAGCTCAAATTTGATATGCACAGTATGAAAAATCCTTCCCAAACTAATAAATTGGATTTGGAATTGATTTTCTATCTTCATTTGAGTAGAAAGATACTCACAAGGCACTCATATTTAATATGATGCAATCTACTAACAACATTTTCATATTTAATAAAATTTAACCTCCTAACAATGTCATCACAATACATGAAATTTTTAGTGATTACTCACAGAATATTTGGTAAAATGTGTTTTTAAGGGAGGGTAGAATTATTCTTAGCAGAAATGAAGATAGATGAACCTTCAGATGAAGATGTGAAGTTGGGTTACACTTTTTGCCATTTTTTGAGAAAAAAAATTCATTTTTTTTCTGTTCTTCAACCTTCTGCAAGCCAAAACAATTTTTCTGTTTAGAATTTCATTTTGCGATAAAAATAAAAGTTGTTGGAAATTTTATTAGCTTTATATTACTTATTTTTTGTAATTTTTTTACACACTTTTGATATGTCAATTAGCATTTCTTTGATTATGTGTTTTTTAATAATGAAAGGATTCATAAGAATTCATGTTAATATGCACTGCTGTATTCTTTGAAACTTTGTGTTTTTTAGAAAAAACATGTGTTACAACAATCTAGACAGAGTCTACTTCGGTTTCGTTATATTTACAAAGCCAACTGATGCATATC
The DNA here is from genome assembly GCA_034641835.2 of Pinus albicaulis. NCBI lineage: Eukaryota > Viridiplantae > Streptophyta > Pinopsida > Pinales > Pinaceae > Pinus > Pinus albicaulis. The sequence goes on along the minus strand of CM076578.1, from coordinate 761,355,468 downwards.
ATAATTACTAGAATTTTTTGAGCTGGTCTAATATGAAAAAACTACATATTTTGAATATGTTTTGCGACGCACGAAATTTCTTAACATATAAGTTATAAACTAAAAATATAGAAACTACCCATTACAAACTACGGACCAATGTAATGCACCATAATTTTTTCAATTTTTTTTACAATGCATTTTGGAAGATACAGAATTATGATTTCACTGAATCATAATGACCTTCAGAAATTGTTTGCACCCGTTTTATTACAAAATTAATTAAAATTAGTAAATATTTATGAAATTCCATAAAAGTTATATTTATTGAAAGTAGATTGAATTCTAAAAATTCGTCTTGGTTCCAACAGTTAATTCAAAATGTTTCATGGAGTTTAATCAATCCAAAGTTGAAGATATTTATTCAGAGCTTGGTTCTGCATAATTACAGATGTGTTAGTTCGGCTAAACTCTTAAGAAAAATTCGGCTGAATTGTTTTTTGCGCCGATGGTCCGTTAAGTCTAACGACATAAAAGTTGGACCGAATTTTTTATAAAATTTCGGCCGAACTTTTCCTAACTTTTCGTCGGCTGGAAAATACAATGAAAGCCCTCTAAAAAAACATTTCGCAGCAATATAAATTGTCGTAAAGCATTCATTATTTTCGCATAATTTTGCACATTTGGTCTGATTTTGCAAAGAATTGTTTTGGGTTTAAGGACTTTTCTTGGAGGTACATTCAAAGGACATTTTTGCAAAGTATTGTTTTGGGTTTAAGGAATTTTCTTGGAGGTACATTCAAAGGACATTTTTTCAAAGGATTATTTTGAGTTAAAGGAATTTTCTTGGAGGTATGTGATACATTTTTTGGATTTTTTTTGGCCTTCATTTTTTTTGAAGGTATTTTGTTTTTAGAGGATTTGGGCTTAATTTTCATTGTTTTTAGAGGTTTTGGGCTTAATTTTCAAAGGACTCCTTTTAGGCTTAATTTCGAAAGAACTCTTTTTAAGCTTAATATTCAAAGGACATTTTTTGGAGGTATTTTTTAAAGTGATATTGTTTTAGAGGTTTTTTTGAAGTAATTTTTAAAGTGGAATTTTTTAAGAAGTTGGAATTAATTTTCAATGGACATTTTTTGGAGGTATTTTTTGAAGTGACATTTGTTTAGAGTACGTGTTTTGGGTTGAAGTAGATCTTTTATAATGATTTTTTAAAATGAGTTTTTGTCTAAATTTTTAAATGATTTTTTTTTGGAGGACTTGGAAGGAAATATTTTGAGCTTTGTATTATTTTTATAAGACATTTATTTCTTGAATTTTTTAAAGTGTTTGGGATTGAAGTAGTATTTTTTGAAAAAAAAAATAAAATGAGTTTTTTTTTAAATTAAATCTTTTGTGATGTTTTTTTTAATTGAGTTTTTGTCTAAATTTTTGAAGGAATTTTTTTGAACTTCATACCCTATTATCATGGGAAATCGAAGGAATTGTGGGAGAAAATATGATCGAAAAAAAGACCCTGAGGAACGTAGAGATGAAAATATAATATCGCAAAATAAAGAGAGAATCACTCTCAAATATTGAAAGGGAAAATCAACCTCAACTATAAGTTGAAGCAGGTATCCAAATGTAAATATTATGAATTCGATATTTAAAATTTTCCTAGTGTAAAATGTGAAGCTTAATGTTTATTTGACGAACTAATTTGAAAAATATTTTGCAATGTAAACAGAGCAGATATTCCTCAAAACATTGGTGATGAGATAAAAAAATTTGAAAGAGAAAGTGAAAGAGATATTGAACCAATGATTGAAGATGGTGAAAATGTTGAAAGAAATTCAAGTAAAGAAATTGAATCAGAAGGTATATATATATATATATATATATATATATATATATATATATATATGTTGAACACATGCACATATTATTGAAATTATACATATTTATTACTTTAATTATTTTTTAAATATGTAAACTTATTATGTACTATTAATTCAAATATGTATAGATGAAATCAATGTCGACGATGAGATGTTAGAAAATGTTGACACTCACACATATGGAGATAAAAGAGCTGACCATGTTATACGATATCGTGTTAAACACATTTTTGATACATACTTCATAAAGGAAAATGTGACAGTTCAAGACCAAATGTCGAAAGGTCTCCTATATTTAAGGAAATTAAAAGAAGCTATGACTTTATTGGGTATTCGAAAATGAATAAAAGATAAAAAAAATGAAGGAAAATGTGATACAAAATATTAATAGTACTATAAATGCAATTAGAAGATCTAGACAGAAAAATGTTTAATTTGCACATAGAGCAATACATATGGTAGTGGTTTCATCAAGTAATAAAGAAAATCTCCTGGTATAATCTATGGCACGAGCATTAGGAACCATAGAAATTTCAGTTGAAAATAGATGTAAATGATGAACTCGCTTGTTGGAGAGATATTTCTAGGCAACCATACAAAGATAGACTTGGAGAAAATGTTAAAAAACAATATATGAATATTGGAATAAAAATTCATGTGTTTCGCCAAATGCAAGGGATGTGATGCGAAGAAGAATAACATGAAATCAGTACGAAGAACATGAAAAAAATTTCTTGGACACCACTCAAATAGAGTTTCTCAATAAGTTCAAAGAAGAGAATCATGAAATTCATGTCTCAATCAGTGCTTTTGTTCAACAAAAACCATGGTATGTAAAACCTATCACCGTACACAACACTTGTTGTTGTCGTTATCATGTGGAATTTCATTTATATTATGAAACATTCTTTAATTTTGGTAGAAAATTTTGGAAAGATTCACCTCCTCCTTCCACTATCCATGATTTCATATCTCAAATTCTATGTGGAAGAGAAAGTGATGAATTATTTTACGAAAATAAATGTGTTGGTGGTAAAAAATGTGATGATTGTGGAAATTTGACTAAATTTAAAAAAAAATATCGTACCGATATAAATGATAAATCATTGTCCAACATGAAAGTGAAATGGAAGATATATGAATATATCCATACATCGATTCAAGGTTCAAATAGTGCTAAAAGAATTGAATTACAAGAAGAAGAAATTCTTGTGATAGATTTTTTGAGAAAGTTTGAGGCAAAAATGTATAAATACACCAAGCATTCCCATCGAGCTCGATGGAAAGAATTGAAATTCAAAAAATCCCGTGAATTTTTTCCACCAGGGACCATTTTGCCAGTAATTGATTTTGCAGAAAACATTTGTTCCACAAAAAGAAATTCAGAGTGAATACCATCATTCTAACCAGTTTTCCATGCTCGTCCATATTCTATATATACATGTTGAACAAAACGTTGATCATATTGAAAGCACCAGTGAAAATCGACATTTTTTTAAAGAATATCACTTATATATCAGTGACGATTGTACACATGATACATATTTTGTACAACATTGTTTTGGAAAGATTTATGACTTCTTGAAAAGTCGTCGAATAAAATTCAATGAACATAGGATATGGTTAGATGGATTCGCATGTCAATTCAAATCTTCACGATCATTCTTTTGGTTCTGTTGTCTTCATAAGAAAACCTGCATTAAACATTGTTGTAAATTCTTTGAGACTAGCCATGGAAAATGAGAACATGATAGTGCAGGGGCATGCATAAAATGAGCACTTCAAAGATATCAAATGAACCCCTCTTCAAGCTGACTTGTGGATGCTAAAGCAGTTGTTCAATGTTGCATTGTCGCTCTAAGCCATCAGACTAACCGAACAAGAGAAGTGCGAAGATACATTCAATTTAATTTTTATTGGATATCTAATTTTAAACAGTGTACATTTATCACGATGATTATCTTTGATGGTATTTTAATATCATATTTACATTCTTCTTTGAATTTTCCATATATAGGTTTTTTTGGAATATTGGGATCAAAGATGTAGATAGATCAATTGGAAATGACGTTGAAACAATACAAGGGACTCGAAAATTTCATTCAATTAAAACAAAGTTATCCACAAATGTGTTTACATTGGATAAAAGAAAATATTCTTGTCTTTTTCATGTTTTCATAGACAACACAGAATCCAATGACGTTTGTGAAAAAAAAATGTATGTAAAAGATTGGAAACATACAGAGCTAAATACAAAGGGGAAAATGTCCATTGCAATGTTTGAAGAAATGCAATCAGAGGAGACTACAATATCATCTGATGGTGATTGAATTTCTAATCTTGTTAGAGAATGTAACATTTGAATTTCTTTCAAATGATAGAGATATAGAAATAAATTTAAATACATAAGTTTGTTAAGTTTGTTTTATTATGCAAGAGATGTTTTTGTTGTAATTGCACCTACTGACAATGATGAGAATGTGAAGTATTATTTGATGCATTGCAGTGAATGAAAAATGAAATTATTATAAAACTATAATGATCATGGGTTTCCATATGAAAGAGGATCTATTATACAGAAAGGTTATTTTTTCAGAAAAACTAATAAAAGTGGAGATTTTGTTTACTTTGAAGACTATGAACATGATGTCATAAGTTTTCAATATAGTCACTTGGTGTGTGTAGCACACATAAAGTTGATAGAGGTTCAATCAAAGAAAAAAACGAAAATTAAGAAATGGAAAATGTCAAAATCCGATCATGAAAGGATCATTGAAGATGGCATTCCATTGGAATTTTTTTGATTAAACTGCCCAAGAATTTCTTCTCTTTGGATTCATGTTTTAGAACTTCCAGAACTCAACTAAAAATTGAGTTGCCTTGTTAGGTTATCTGTGCAAGTGTTTGCACATGTACATTGTTTTGGTACATGCACACTAGTATAAACTGAATGTAGCTTTTATATACCTTAATTGATGAAAATTATTTCATGTAATATATATATATATATATCTGTGTGTGTGTGTGTGTGTGTTCTAAAATGTTCACTGAAAGTATCTTTTCTATGTGCATTGATGAAAAATGTTGCATGTACTGGATATATATACATTATAGAATGCATTTTTAAAATTTTATGATTGTTTGACACATCTAACAAGACCTAGAATATTATGATTGTTTATATATATATATATATATATATATATATATATATATATATATATACATCAATATGTATTGTACTTCAATCGTTTTAACATATATATTCAAACATGTGTAAAATAATTTCTACATGTACATATATTCATGTGATTTTTTTTTTTTGTTTGGAAAATGACAACATGAATTTTAAAAACAAAACATAATATCATAATCACTTGCCAAATGCAGTTCAACCATCCAAAACTTAAGTTTTAAAAACTTCTTGATTATATCACAACATTACTTCACACGCCATGCCAATTGTAGTTCAACTATCCAATAAAAACATTTAACATTATATCACATGCCAAATGTAGACCAACCATCCAAAATTGAAGTTTTAATTTAATAAAACATTATAGATCACAACATTAATTCACATGCCAAATGTAGTTCAACCATCCAAAACTTAATTTTTAAAAACAATTTACAAATTATAACACAACATTACTTCACATGCCAAATGTATTTCAACCATCCAAAACTTAAGTTTTAAAAACAAAAAAAATTATAACACAACATTACTTCACATGCCAAATGTCGTTAAACCATCCAAAACTTGAGTTGTAGAAACAAAACATTATAGATCACAAGTATCAAAACTTTTTTAAAACAAAACATTATAGATCACAAGTATCAAAATTGAACTTTAAAAACAAAACATTATAGATCACAAGTATCAAAATTGAACTTTAAAAACAAAACATTATAGATCACAAGTATCAAGTATCAAGTAACATTACTTCACATGCCAAGTGTAGTTCAACCATAACACTTTAAAAACAAAACAAATTATTTAACACAACATTACTTCCAATCACATGCCAAATGTAGTTCATCCATCCAAAAATTGAGTTTTAAAAACAAAAAAAATTATATATAACATCGTAACATTACTTCACATGCCAAATGTAGTTCAACCATCCAAAACTTAAGTTTTAAAAACATTATATATCACATTCACATGTACCGAATGTAGTTCACATAAAATATGTCCAAAATTTGTAGATCTCAAAAGTATCAAGTTATATATGACTTCATCTAGATAAGACTATATATAAAAAAGTAAATTTAAGACTAACTCTATTGAAAATATAATGTTCCACGTATGCATGTGCATCATCCATCAAATAGTGCATGTGCATCATCCATCAACTACAGATGGATGTAGTGTCTTTCCCATCAAAGTCTCAATCCTCGAGCTATCTTATGAAGCATGGGGAACATGTACACAATGTGTAGAAACATTAAAATTTGATGTTTTAAAATTGAGTGAGAATATATAGAACTTCATGTAAAAAACAAAATGTAAAAAAATTAATGCAATAGCTCATGAGGTTCCCTCTCCATTTGTTGCTCGTCCGTTACAACTTCCCCCACGGGAACATCTCCAACAATAAACTATACAATATACATGTACAATTATATATATATATATATATATATATATATATATATATATATATATATATATATATATATAATAAAAATTTTCAAATGAAAATTCATATATATAAACTTATTTTCAATAATATTAAAAAAAAATAGAAAACTTGTTCAAATGGTTGAAATGGTGTGTATGTTCCTATCTCCATCGCTAGAGTCTGTGGAGAAAAGAAATCCTCTATAGAAACCTAAAATTCAAAAAATTTAAAAGTATAAAATAACTCAAGATCAAGATCTCAATTTATAATAAAAATTTTAAACTTTAATTTATAAATTATAACTTAAAAAATACATTTAAGTGAAAATTTTAATACTTCTACTGGTGGATTTGGCACATTTCCTAAGAGAAAAGAAAATCTTGAAAAACCTAAAATTCAAAATATTTAAAATAACTCAAAATCTCTAGATCTCAATTTATAATAGAAATTTTAAACTAAAATTTATAACTTATAACTTAAAAACATATATATATTTATTTAAGTGAAAAATTGAATACTTGTGTTGGTAGATTTGGCACATCTCCTAAGAGTGGTTCAGAAATAAAATCTCCAAAAGCCAAAAATTCAAAAAATTTACAATAACTCAAGATATAGATATATCTCATTTTTTAATGGAACCTTTTGAGGTGGAATATATAACTTAAAAACATAAATTTTAAAAGCGAAAAATTTTCCGTACTTGTGATTGTGGATTTGGCACATCTCCTAAGGAAGTAGAAGGTACCGCACATTGGACGGAATAAGAATCTGTTAAAACATTTTATTATATATATGTACATGTAGATCTGTGCACAATTATTTATTTTAAAAATATCTCATCATGTTTCGATATATATAATAATAGATCAAAAATAATTGTACATGATCATGTTCACTTAAAAAACACTAACATTTGCCAACATATCTTGATGGTGAGAACCATATTGATTGTATGATTGATGGTGAGACCCATGATTGTTTGAACCAGAGACTCTGACCGTGATACTAACATTTTCTTCATTCATCAAGCGTGACAAATGCAACTGGTGTTAACATATAATGATACATTTTGTTATATTAATGTATACAAAAAAATGTATGTATATATGTATTTATTACAAATTGTACATGTGTTAAAATAATTGAACCCTAACCACTAACACATACCGTTCCCATGCCCTCTACCTCATGAACAATTAGGTCCCGCCAACCATTACGACAATTATTTGCATATGTTTTGAAATCTTGAACACTCATGTTGTCAATATCTTCATCTGTATAATACATAAAATTACCACGTGCATTCGCACGTGCTCTTTGTCGATTCATACAAACATTCACTCCACCCAATACACTATGAACATTGTCAATGATGGCATCTCTTGCTTCTCGACGAATTTGAGAAGTGGCGTCCATCTCTAACCACAAAGTTTTGAAACAAAAAGGTCGACTAACCAATGGTGGCTGAGGGCAAGGAAACTCAATATCACTCCTAGTGCCCCTATGGTCACACAATCGACCTTTCCTAGGACCAAAAAATTCAGAGGGAAGGTTATTGTAATTAGGTTTCATTTGCAAAAATAATTCTGCATAAAATAATTTTGCAAAATAAAGCAGAAGCTCGTTGTTCCATGGGATTCTTCCATAGGCCGCAAGGTATCTATCATACAAATAGTGAGCTATATTAGGCTACTTGAAATATTGCACCTTCAACATCTTCCTTTTAGGCCCTTCTTTGAAATTAAACATAGAATTTTCCATATATGTTGTAACTCTTTTTTTAACAACCTCCCATTTATTGGGACCCATCACTGTTTCCTTTCTTTTCCTCATGACTTCTACAAAAGTATCAGTGGTTGGCCCAAGCTTTTGGTACACATCTACTAGTTCGCCTAAAGTGTGTGTAACAATTTCCAAGATTTTTCGACTCTTAGCAGGTAGAGTCAAATCCACGAGATCTCTCTGCAATTTTGCATGAAGATGTTGACACCTTTCTAAGGTTCATTGCTACATGTTTGTTTCTCAAGGTATATTGGAAATGTCGGTCGGATAAGTCATGGTTGGTGGACAAATTTCTTCTTGAATGACGCGTTCTGCCCTACGTATTTTTTGAGCAACATTTGGAGAAAAATTTTCAGCCTCTCCATCAATATATATAATTTTGTATATTAAAAAAACATAGGTAAACAAATTTGTACAAATTGAATGAAAAAAATATTCAAATTGATGGCCACCTCGATGTGGTTGGCTAGCATCTTGCCCACCCTGAGACTGTTGAGAACCAGAACGACCCTGTTGAGAACTAACACGACCAACGATTGGTTGAGAACTAACATGACCATCTGTTGATTGGCCTCTAGGGGAATACATATCACCACCTTCATGCAACCTGCTAGCATGTATTGATGGCCCTCTAAGGCAATCTGAAACACCACCAACCTCACGAGACGATATAGAAGTTTCATAAACAAATATGAATTTATAATCAATTCAAAAATACATTCATATGTATGAATACATGTACATATTCATTGATTAAATTACGTGAACCATACCACGATTGCTTGAACCATGGGCATGATCCATTGATGGAGTAGACACCCTTCTCCTCTTGGCTCCTAAAAAATAAAAAATGAAACTTATTAACAAGTAATTTAACTCACAAAATTGATAAAAAATAAATTACATATGTACACACATGTATGTATATGTATGGAGATTTAGGATTATACTTAAATACCATGAACACCCCTCAATCCCTGATCCTTCTCTCTTGTAGAGATATGGGATTCTATTGATATTCGTTTTTCATCCTCCATTATATATATATGTACAGTGGACATTTACAATTTTTTTTTTTTAAATTACTATTTAAAATAAATTCAAAATAAATTTCAGAAAATTAATGTAATTTAATGTACACAAATTATGTAAAACACAACTTTCAAAGCACTAATTGATGTGTGAAACTCAATTTAAGTTCACCAAATTGCGCTTTACATGGTGGGAGCACACTTGGTATAAAATTGAAAAAAACACATGGTCATTAAAAAATAAGCGTGAAACTCCATTTAAACAAAAAATTGTTGAAGTCCATGCATTTTAATTTTATAAAAATGTAAATTTCAACACTTGTTGCAAATGTGAATTTCACCAAGTTGTGCTTTACATTGTGTGGTGGGAGCACACTTGGTATATAATTGAAAAAAACACATGGTCATTAAAAAAGAAGCATTTATAAGTACAAAACACAGACATATCCAAGATATGTTACAATGTCCATCAATAAATTTTGAAGGAGAGCATATCAACACTAATACATATTTGACAGATGAATCTTGAATTTTTGAAGAAGAGCGTCTCAAAACTAATTCATCTTTGCGAGATGAATCTTGAATTTTTGAAGAATAGAGTCTTAAAACAAATTCATCTTTGAGAGATGAATCTTGCATTGGAATTGCCCCGTATAATTATAATTCATATATTAATTCATCTTTGATAGATGAATCCTGAATTGGAATTTCCCCACGCAATAGATCAACAAACATCTTATTCACATTTGTACAATGTCTTATACTACAAAATTGAAATTTCCTAACAATATTGTTTGCTATTCCATGCAGTTCTTTTAGCCTCTCCTTCTTAACTTGGTACACCCCATTCATCTGGTTGCACAAAAGTTCAGAATTGGTGAAAACTACAATTCCATTTGATCCATATTCCATAGTTGTTCCTAAGCCTTATATCAATGCATTAATATGTTCATTTCCCTCGTTGTTTGTTTTTCTTTCCGATATATTCATTTTCCTTTGGATGAAATTGCTAGTCGTTATACTGGAAAGCACATATGTAATCACTTCTTTCCCTAGATTGGGATAGCAGGAAACATATATGCATAATTTCCATTTTTCAACCATATTTATTGAATTTTTTAATCCCTGAAAAAAAACAAACTCAATAAAAATATATTAAATTAAAATTTATTTCAAATGCATGGGAGAAATGACACAAGTGCATGAGATAAATGACATGTTCATGGTTTATCTTAAAGGTTGACTTAAAGTTTATGGTATAATTCACATATAGAAATGAGATGTGTTAAAGATTGCATTACCTAGAGTTTAAGGGAGATTTATGACACATATAAATGGTTCATGCATGGTTTGCATGAAAGTTTTCCTTAAAATTGATGGCATGAATCAAATTTAGTTCAACAACATGCGTTAAGAAAGGATGAGATCCAGAGGCTACCTAGCCCTCTACAGACTGCCTTAAAACTTGTAGAAGTTAAGACTCAACCAACAAAATAAAAGCCTATTGAAGTTCAACCACTTTAGGTTCATTTTTTAGGCCTTATAGTTTGCCTTGAATTAATGGGGGAAATCCTTGAGTTTGGGGATACTATCCTATGAGAGTTTAGCCACTTTAGGTTCAGTTTTTAGGCCTTAAAGTTTTCCTTTAATTAATGGGAGGAAGCCTTTATTTTGTGGGAGAAATGGCATTTACATGGTTTGCAAAATTATTTTATGCACTTACTAAAACAACTAGTTATGTCAAAAGTCACACCTTTATGAGTTTGTGGGAGAAATGAAATAGAAATGACACATGCCTTAAAGTTTGCCTAAAATTTTATGGGAGAAGGGAGAAATGACACATGTACAAGGTTTGCCTTAGAGTGGTAGTGGTTTATGGATATTAAAATGAAGAACTTCTATTTATATATGTTTCAGAGATTGATTGTAGGGGAATTTACTGTATATGTCACCTTTGAGAAAAGATGAGATCTAGAGGCTACCTCGCCCTTTACAAACTCTGCCTTTAGAACTTGTATAAGTTAACACTCAACAGATAGACTAAAATCCTATGAGAGTTTAGCCACTTTAGGTTCAATTTTTAGGCCTTAAAGTTTGCGTTGAATTAGTGAGAGAAAGCCTTTAGTTTGTGGGAGAAATGACATTTATATGGTTTGCAAAATTATTTTATGCACTTACAAAAAATATTCTTTAAAGTTAATGGGAGAAAGCCAACATGACATGTATGCTTTAAAAACTTTGCCTAAGAATTTATGGGAGAAATGACACGTTTACACATTTTGCCTTAAAGTGGTTGTGATTTATGGATATTAAATGAAGAACTTCTATTTAGATCTATTCCAGAGATTGACTGTAGGGGCATTTACTGGATATGACACCTTTCATAAAAAATGAGATCCAAAGGCTACCTGTCCCTTTACAGACTCTGCCTATAGAACTTGTATAAGTTAACACTACCTGTCCCAATTATACCCTATGAAGTCTCTAGAGGATCAATGGAATCACTCACACTACTTTGTGTAGACATAAGGGTGTATAAGAGTGTACTAAGTTAAAAAAATATGGTGATATTATTGGATATCTTTCCCAAGGGCTTAAATGTACTTCTTAAGTATATGTGGGGTCTATATAACCGTCTACAAAAAAAAGTGATTCTTTCCAAGCTAAGAATAATGTATGAGCCATGTGTATACGCACATTATCTAGAAACCATAGGCCAAAATAAAGGGTACTTAAGTGGTTTGAAGAAAAAATAGCACCAAGAAGCTTTGAAGGAGGGGAATAAGAACTAGAAATAGGAGGACAAGAATAAAATATCCACTACACATCCATGCAAGGGTAGTACAAATAATTATAACCATTGCAACATTGATGGTCACATTAAGGAGAATTATTGGATGTTTGGTATGTGTTATATTATTTATGTGAATACCCCATGCACTATATATTTTTCTAAGCATAGTGGTGGGAATAAAATGGGAGGAAAGGACCCCCACTTTAGGGTTTCATATAGATGAAAAATTCCCCACACGTAGGTGTTCAGGGGTAGTACCCCAAAAAAATGTTTTTGGGAAAACAAATTTCTCCCTTTATGATGGTTTTCATCACATGGTTTTTTCTTTTAGCATTTTTCTAGTGCACAATAGTTTACCCCATGGTTTTACAGTTTCAGTTAAAGAACAAAATTTTTATCTAATCCAAGGTAATGGATTGGTAGTTTATAATTTTCGTGGGATATATTCATATATATGCATACATACATATGTGTGTGTGTGTGTGTGATGGTCTAAAAATTAATATACTAATAAAAAAAATGATCTTCTCATTTTGGGTTTCTCGAGTAAATTGTATGTTAATGCATGTGTTTTACATTGAAAATTTTTCATTTTATTAAGAATCTATTTGAAACAATTAACTATATAAGGTTAAAACCTATGTTTTGTATCAAATTACTTTTGGATTCAATGGGAACCTTTTATGGCTAATGTGTTTTCCTCGAAATGTGATAGACCCCATTAAAATGGGAGATATATCGAAATGATTCCTATGGTATAATAAAATAGTTGAGTAGTTTAAAGATATAGATGCATAAATTCAATGAACATAGTTTTGAGATATATTAGTCTAAAATAGAATAGTTGTTGGTGAAAAAATAGCAGTGGATCACTATGGATATATTTGCTTCATTAAAAGGGATTTTTCTAGAAGGATGTCCACTAAGTTGGAAAGAAGGGAAAATATCACAATTATATGTTAATGCATGTGTTTTACATTGAATATTTTTCATTTTATTAAGAATATATTTGAAACAATTAACGATATAAGGTTAAAACCTATGTTTGGTATCAAATCACTTTTAGTTTCAATGGGAAACTTTTATGGCTAATGTGTTTTTCTCGAAATGTGATAGATCCCATTAAAATGGGAGATATATCAAAATGATTCCTATGGTGTAATAAAATAGTTGAGTAGTTTAAAGATATAGATGCATAAATTCAATGAGCATAGCTTTGAGATATATAAGTCCAAAATGGAATATTTTTCGGTGAACAAATATCATTGGATCACTATAGATATATTTTCTTCATTAAAATGGATTTTTCTAGAAGGATGGACTAAGTTGGAAAGAAAGGAAAATATCACAATTATATGTTAATGTGCATGTGTTTTACATTGAATATTTTTCATTTTATTAAGAATATATTTGAAACAATTAACTGTATAAGGTTAAAACCTATGTTTTGTATCATATTACTTTTGGTTTCAATGGGAAAATTTTATGGCTAATGTGTTTTTCTCGAAATGTGATAGACCCCATTAAAATGGGAGATATATCAAAATGATTCCTATGGTGTAATAAAATAGTTTCAAGTAGTTTAAAGATATAGATGCATAAATTCATTGAGCCTAGTTTTGAGATATATAAGTCCAAAATGGAATAGTTGTTGGTGAACAAATATTAGTGGATCACTATGGATATATCTGCTTCATTAAAAGTGATTTTTATAGAAGGATGGACTAATTTGGAAAGAAGGGAAAATATCACAATTATATGTTAATGCATGTGTTTTACGTTGAATATAAAAGGTTTTTTCTCTCTCTCATTGTTTGAGTCTTGATCTTATAAACGATTTCCACTAAATCCATACCCTATTACTTTTCATGTGAACCGCATTCCAAAACCCACCCATCTATGTACCTAAGAGCCAAGCCAAGTGTAAAAAGGGCTTATTTCATATTCTTCTTTAACACATATGTGATTAATTATCGTTAGAATCTATATGGTAGAAATACATATAAATATTAATCCTTAGTATAGATCTATTTTGACTTTAAGGAATATTTCATGTTTTTTAGAAAGTTTATCTTAGGAGGTAGAACTAAACCATCTATAAACCACAAAAGAAACCATGGCCCATGAGCATCACATGCAAACACAAGCTACTCCCATGTTTGAAACACCACTTCACATCATCATAAGGGTTGAAAACCACTAAGAAATCCATACTAAGTTCCTTAGAAGGGATGACTATCATATTTAATGATTGGGTTTATCTCCAAGGTCAAAAGGAAAACCAAAGTTAGGAAATGGAATTAGAATAGAAATTAAGGTAAGACCATGACCTTTTACCCAATATTGAATGAAGGTGAGAAACCATAGATATGATGAAGGAATTTCAAGAATCCAAACTATCTGATATGATAGGTAAGAGTGTAACATACCTCAAATACATATAAGAAAAAATTTGTTCCCTTTAGCACTACTATAATTTTACATGCGTAAGAAATATTTTTTTTTTTCTAGAAGGATATTTTGAGAGTAATCTTGAGCAAGTTCTTGAAGGCTGAAAGAATGAAGCTCTGGGATTATCAATTGTGGGTTTAGACCCTCTATTGACCTACATTAAAGGCAATTCAACTATGTAGTCCTTGACCAAAATTGCAGAGGCTTAAATTCGAGTTTCCTAAGAGATTTCAGAGGTGACAATTGGTTGTTTCGATTGGTTTTCTAAGCATCTTTTGGTCAACTATTTTTTGGATTTTGGAGGACATTTTGAAATTCAAAGCCTTGAATTTGACTTCATTATCATTATAAAATATTGGATTATCTCTCTCTCTAAAAATTTATATCTATTAAGAAGAAGAAGATCTGTTGGGTTTTCCCTTATCTATTTTCTCTTCAACATTTTATTTCTATGTTTTGTATACAATTACTATCAAAATCCTTGACCAAAATTGCAGAGCCTTAAATTCAGGTTTCCTAAGAGATTTCAGAGGTGACACTTGGTTGTTTCAATTGGTTTTCTGAGCATCTATCGGTTAATTGTCGTTTGGATTTTGGAGGGCAATTTGAAAATCAAAGCCTTGAATTTGACTTCATTGTCACTGTAAATATTGGATTATCTCTCTCTCTAAACATCTATATCTATTAAGAAGAATAATATCTGTTGGGTTTTCCCTTATCTGTTTTGTCTTCTGCATTTTATTTGTATATTCTATATACAATTACTGTCAAGATCCTTGACCAAAATTGTAGAGGCTTAAATTCGGGTTTCCTAAGAGATTTCAGAGGTGACACTGGGTTGTTTCAATTGGTTTTCTGAGCATATTTTGGTCAACTTTCATTTGGATTTTGGAGGACAGTTTGAAAATCAAAGCCTTGAATTTGAATTTATTATCATTGTAAAATATTGGATTATCTCTCTCTCTAAACATTTATATCTATTAAGAAGAAGAAGATCTGTTGGGTTTTCCCTTATCTGTTTTGTCTTCTGCATTTTATTTCTATGTTCTATATACAATTATTGTCAAGATTGATCTAATGGTTAATGTGATTTATTTTTAATGTAGAATTGTAATTGGGATAATAAAAGGACATTGAAGTAATTTTTGCAAGAATAGAACATACCATTGTTAAAAATTAGCATGGTATCATATCCCAATTTAACCATTTAATGTTTAATAGAGGATTTCAATGACAGAGGATTTCATACGTGTAAATTTGCAGAAATTTGCAGATGAAGCAGCAATGAGGATGAAGTCGGGAGATCAATTTATAGAAATTTGCAGACAAAGCTGCAATGAGGACAAAGCCGGGAGATAAATTCACAAAAATTCACAGATGAAGCCGCAACAAGGACGAATGTGGGAGATCACTGAAGACGTAATGGAGGATTCTGTGTGAACAAAAAAAATTAAATTAAAATCAAACCGAAAAAAATAAAAATAATAGAGCAACTGCAACACCCCACCTCGTCACAGAACGACACTGTAACAGAGAAAGACCTCAACATAGCAACACCGCAACAGAGAGTCAGAGAGAAAGACATGAGACAAAAATAAAAAAGAGATGCATGTGCATAAGAAACCTGTTAAGGTTTGTGGGCCGATATATTTATAAGAACAAGTTCGGTCGAAATATTTTAAAATTTCGGCCGAACTTGTGTTGCTTGTTTTCCCATCTCTGGCCAAAATTCTGTTTTCCACGCCGTCAGTACGCTATCAATGTAAATGAAAGAATCATTTCAGCCGAACTAATTTTGAAAGTTTGGTCGAACTCTCGAATAGTTCGGCTGAACGTTTATAAAAGTTTGGCCGAATTATTGAGAAAAAAAGTTTTCCGCCCCCAATTCTCACAAAAGCGTAACCCAAATTTTCATTTTTACCCATTCATAAATGACTGAGAGATCCTTCATATCTCAGTATCTCTATGTTTGAAACATTGCAGTGAACGCCAAAAAAATGAGAAAGGACTTGTCTTTGACATGATATGTGGCATGTATGCTTGGGCATAGTATGGGATGTGTCTGTGAGGATCAACATGGAAGTTTTAGGAGATAGGAAAAATAAAATTTTGAGTTGGACAATGGTTACAATTATCGAGGTGCCTTGGTGGAAGAAATTTCGACATGGTTTGAGTTTGAAAAGACTTACCATTGCAGGAATACTTGGGATGAAAAATCATTTCATGGAGGGCCTTCTTGAGGCAAGAGGACTTGAGAATTTGTGGATGTTGTTGGTGCAAACCTAGGGAAACACATAAATGTATATGGCGAGGCAAGTGAAGGCTTATCTCCTTCATAGAAGATATGAGCAACATGTTCGAGGGAGTATGAACAATGCAAAATTCTCATAGGACTAGATGTGGAGACATAATTTGGAATTTAGTTGGGGGACTTATGCATGAATTTGAGGTGCATATGAAAATGTGCAAAACTTGGAAGATTGTGGATAATTTTTTTATGGTAGTTGAGAATGTGAGCGATTGTTAAAGAAATAAACAATGATGATGTGAGGAGGTGCATATTTGTGAGTTGGACATGACATTTGGAGTAGCCACCTAACTATTATGGGTCATGGAGGCTGGAAATGCACAGATAAATATCAAAGTTGTGTTGGAGTATGGCAGTAAAATTTCACAAGATGAAGAGGTGTGCTCGATGACATGATGATTTTCAGCTTTGATACATTACAACCAAGTTGGATGGAGTGGCCTTCGATGATATATACGGGGTAGTGTGGATGGTTGTGATGCATTATGGTGATGCCCATGATTTTGAGGGATTTTCTACATGCAGACTTAATTATAGGACCAAGGAGGAGTCGTGAAGTTGATGGAAATTGATAAAGGTAATTCATGGAAGTTGATGGTGGTTAACTCAAAAAATGAGGCATGGAATCTTACCAAGATGCTTGAGAGAAGGTTATCTCTTTCCTAAGGTTGTTGATGAAGTTTGATCTTGGGGAATAAATTTTCCGGGATTTTGTTGAGAATGACAAATGTTTTAAAGTGGGGAGGATATAAGGCCCCGGGGTTTGAGTGAGAATGAAAGAATGCCAAATGTTCAATAATCTAATTCCAACCACCTGCTAGGTGCCAAAAATGTCCATCCAAGTGTCCCATTTCAGTTTCAGTTAGTCGAGTTTCACTCCAGTTATTTATTATTGATGTTTCCAATGTAAAATTATTTAACTAATTCGTAATACTCAGAAGAGAAATCATTTTCTCCACTTCTTTTAAGTCTTCAATTATTCTCATGTTACAGAGATAGTTTTCATAAGACTCCCTGAGAGAGTAGCAATGCGAGCAAAGTTGGAGCAACAGAGAGAAAGGGTGAGCATGCATAAGACTGTTTGAGAGAGAAGAAATTTTTTTAAGAAGTTTCAAGACGCCTCATGCCTAAAGTAGTAGAGAGAAAGTCATTTTGATAAATAGGCCAATATTTAAAAAAAAAATTGAAGTGAGGGTAACGCAGTCAAGGAAATCAAAGCATATCCCTATACGTGAGCTCTGGAGGTATGGATCAACGTTAGTCCAAAGCCTTAGTACACATTACTTGCGGAATTTTCAACCACACACGACCCAATAACACTAAGGATTGTGTTAAATTGATTTAGCAAAGCACGTGCCACCAAAATAATGTGCCAAAGATTCATGAAGGTATTTTTTTTAATAAATTCAACAATTTGTATTCAAAGTTGTTTTGTTTTTAATGGATTTTTTTTTTCCTTTTTTTTTTTTTTGTAATAGTCAATTCATAAAATGGAGGAAGCAATTTTTATGGAAGAAAGGGATTGCTTTGAATTTTTTTTTAAGTGAAAGTGAATATAAAGTTTTTTTTTCCAAAAAAAAAAAAAAAAACTTAAATTTGTTATAAAGATAGAGGGCTTCAAGGTATGTTTTAAAAAGGGTTCATGCAATGCTTAAAAGACCTATAAAATTTATTTTTGGCATTGCAATATTTTAAAGAAAAGAGATTGCAAGATGGTTTTTTGTGGAAGCCAAGCAACTACGTGATCTCTACAATTTGTGTTTCTTGTTGAGTCGTAGTGAGTGAACACTCAACAAATGGAAAAGGCCGAGAGGCTAAGAAATTCGAAGTGAAAACAAGAGATGTTTATGATATTTTTAGATATAGAAGTGAGGAGGAAAAATGATGCTTTTTCATTAAAATGCATAAAAGAATATGTGGAAGACAACATTCTTCCCCTCATTTCAGATGCCAAAAAACCTAGGAGGCATGGGATAGCCTTGAGAGGTGTTTTGATGTAAGGGGGAGTATTGAAGTTGAAAATGAGGATTTGGTGAATCCGAAAACAAATCTTGTTGAAGACAATTTGATGAATCCAACAACACAACTTGCTGATTACAATTTGATGAATTCAACAACACAGCTTGCTGATGAAAATATGGTGAATCCAACAACATACATTGTTGAGGACAATGGAGCTTCAATTGGAGCAATCAATGTTGATGTAAACTTTGATAAATATTATTTTCATAATGATGAATGGTTATAGATGATGCAATAAAATCATCATATTGATATGATTTTGTTTGGTGAAATAATCTCATTTGAGTTAGTGGAAGACAATTTGTTTGCAACATCACAAGTTATTGAAGAAGAGAGAGAGAGAGAGATAAATATAGAGACAGAAGCAGAGGTAGAGACAAACAAGGAAGCACAATAGGATAAATCTCTCATTTTAGATCAGAAGGAACAAAGATAATGTGGGTTTGGAGATGTTTTTACACTTACCAATGATTTCCAATGTGCAGGTACACATGACGATTATGAAGAAGAGTTAATGTTCCTTGAAACATAACTTGCAATGCCATGTCTAGATGAGTTCTACATATAATTTGTAGATATGAATGTTGAAGACAATATGCATTATGAACACGCCAATGAAAATCAGGTATTGGAGTTTTGAAGAGATAAAAAAAAATTATTATCTTATGTTGCAGGAGATTGATGATCAAAAATGCACTAGAGAAGATAATATGTGGTAGCAGCCCACATACAATTCGTTTCTTGAAGAAGTCAAGGAAATTCTTAGACATCCTTGAATAATATAAGACTTTCACCAACAAATGACGAGATTGAGGTTTCAAGGATACAACAAACGTAAAAATTTGAAGCAATTTAGAGGCTACAAGATGTGAAAGAAGAGAAGAAGAAAACTAAAACTAGTTGAAGTCAATTTTTAAAATTGTAAGCCTCTTTGAGACACAGACTAGTAGATATCTTAATTAAATTTTTATGTGGTTGTAATTAAGGGGAAGTGTTGGAGAATATAATTCCAACCACTTGCTATGTGTCAAAACTATCCATCCAAGTATCCTAGTTCAGTTCAAGTTGAGTTTCACTCGAGTTATTTATTATTGATGTTTATAATGTAATATTATTTAATACCCATAATATAAGTCTTCTGCTCCACTTCTTTTCAGTTTTAAATTCTTCTCACCTAAGTGGCAAAAAACTCAAGATGTGGAGAAGTTTTATGGAGGCATCGTGCAAAGGCTGTGGATGGGATGTGATGGCGGGCATCAGGTGGTGGTGCATGACAGGACTACCAGAATGAAATGGGAACTTACCTAACCAATGTTGTGGGTACCCACTTAAAGGCGAGGTCACCTCCCTACCGAGAGCAAGTGTGCCTACCGAACGAATGTTCCCAATGGAAGGAGAGTGTGCTTAGGTTAAAGGAGGGCATGCATGACATGGCGAATAGGCATGGGCATTGTCATATCATGCAAGGCACACGATGGGTGAATGGAGGTCAACTTGAAATTTTGAATTTTTACTTGGTTGGATTATTGCATCTTTTCACAAGTATGGTCTCTTATAAATTGAAGAGTGATTCAAATGGATGAAGGAATAATGAACTCGGATAAGAGAAGAAAAGGTTAAAAAAATTGTAGTGAAGAGGAAGGAAAATGAAGCAACTACTCAGAACATGTGAAAGTGTTCCAGTTTGGTTCTGAAGAGGAAGAAAAATGAAGCAACTACTTAGAACATGTTAAAGTGTTCCAATTTGGTTCTGATTGTGTGGAACATAATCTCACACTCTTAATGTAGTTTTTTTGGGGTTTCTGTTTGGGCCCACAGGCTATGAGGTTGCACTAACCTTGGTTGTATAATTTGGTTGGTTTGTAGTTAGAGTGCAAGCCAAAAGTTATGCACGCATATTTGTAAACTCTTTATAAATTATAGACAAGTGATAAGCGGATAAGGAGGTGACTGGAGAGAAGAAAGTAAGCCAAGCGATGAGAGGATAAGGAGGTGAGATGCGAGAATAAGGTAAGAAAAATGATCAAAAGATAAGGAGGTGAGTAGTGAGAAGAAGGCAAGGCAAGCCATGAGTGGTGATGAGAAGGCAAGCCAAGTGGTGTGAATATTCTGACATCATTAGGTATAACAGTAACAGTTTTAGGGATAAGAGTCTTAATGTTAGTATCACTTTAGTGGAATGGCTATTTACAAAATTAGCATTTTTTAATTTTAATTTAAAAAATTAACATTTTTTTAATTTTAAAATGATTTATCAGGCACTGATACATATGGAAAAAAAATGCACTCCAAGAAGGCTTTTATCTCCCATCAAAGTGGTCTAAAACCCATCAAATAATTAGATTATTTTTTCAAAATTTGAAAAATTGTTTTAAAAATTTAAGAAAAAACGGAAATTAAAAATCCTAAAACCCATCTGATTACAAAATTTGAAAAAATGTCTTAAAAATTTAAGAAAAAACATAAATAAAAAATCCTAAAAAAATGCACTCCAACACGACTTTTATGTCCCATCAAAGTGGTCTAAAACCCATCAAATAATCAAATTATTTTTAGAAAATTTGAAAATTTGATTTAAAATTTTAAGAAAAAACATTAAAAAAAATAAAAAATCCTAAAACCCATTAAATAATCAGATTAATTTTTCAAAATTTGAAAAATTGTTTTAAAAATTTAAGAAAAAACATAAATAAAAAATCCTAAAACTTTGTTTCTGCACATGTAAATGCACGTGGAAATGGTTAAAATTAAGAGGGGTCGGAGAGGACAAAGCTAAATACCTAGCAGAGTAAGGTACTAATATAATTTAAAATTAGAAGAAAACACCGACTGCATCTCCTCTCATCTATTGATATAAGTCACCTTTAAATAAGATGGAATCCTAATTCCTTTGTTGTATAGATTAATTTTAATCTCTTTCAGTCTCCACGAGAAAGATTCAAATTCATCTTGATTTTAGTCTCTTTCAGTCTCCAAGAGCAAGATTCAAATCCATCAGATTCTTCCATTCTCTGGAATAAGCACACATGAGTGTTTGTACATACATTCAATGGAATAAGCACATGTGAGTGTTTGTACATAGACGCATATACACCATGGGAGGAACAATAAAGAGAAATGGTATCTAAAGCAACAATGAATACCATAAACTCTACCTAGGCAACCACTCAATATCAAAAAAAAAGTACTACATTGTTAATTACTATACATAAAATTTTAGGTAGTTTGAACCAGAAAACACTCAGAAATAAATGTATCATGTGACTGTATTCTCAAATCATCATCAAATCACTAAACATCATGGTAAACCCATAACCTGGGAGAGAACGACTAAAGAAAATCAATTCAGAGAACCCGAGGACATGATTTCTTCCATCTTTAGCTGGAGGTAACTGATTTGTATATAGCCGCTCTAATGGTCTATCCTCTACCCCACATTTTTCTCTTCGTTATTTTTTTCTCCCTTTTAACATTTCTGTGTTGCACAATGCACATGTACATAAATAATATGAGATTAACTCTATTTTATATTTTGGAATGTGTATGAAAAAATATTTTGCAATTTCTATGAAAAAATTCACTGCATTATTTGTTATTCTAATAATATCTAATACAAAGTATTCCAAACAGGTAGAGAAATAGAGAAAGGCAAATAAACAAAAGCAAAACCTTCCCATATCCTGCCATAAATGCACCATCTATTGGGACCATTGATTCATCCAGGGGAAAAACGAACAAACCACTCTATGTATATTTCTTATTCTAATAATATATAATCTAAAGTTTTCAATTCAAAATATGTAGAGAAAGAGAGAAAAGAAAAAAAGAAAATCCTTCACATATCTGGTCATAAATGCACCATCTATTCATCCAGTGGAAGAAATAAGAATGAAGAGACCACTGTATGTCTCTTATAGTTTCATTAACTTACTATTATTACATTAGAATAAATATATATTTGGGGGCTTTGGCATCTTAAATAATTTGTGTGTAGGTGAGCATTATCATTATGAATTAATGACTCTGCTCAATTGCACGTTGTATGAATAAAGAATCTTGAAATTTGGCATTGTGTAAGAAATAACATTTAAATATAGATGTATCTATTATTAATCAGTGAGATGAGTTAATTAAATTTATTAGAATTAAATGTATTTTATTATTTAATAGAAAAGAATAACAATTTTAATAAAGGGCTTAAGATGAATCTATCATCATTTAAAAAACTAGAAATGTGATGTATGGATCAACCCTACACTAATGGTTGAGTACATCAACACTCTCTATGCAGTGGAACAACTAATGGCTCAACACAAATAATGGGTTAGGGTAACACTCTCTATGCAGTAAATAACTAATGGATCAACCCTACACTAATGGTAGAGTAAATCAACACTCTCTATGCAGTGGAACAACAAATGGGTCACTGTAAAGTAACACTCTCTATGAAATAAATAACTAATTGATCAACGCTACACTAATGGTAGAGTACATCAACACTCTCTATGCAGTGGAACAACTAATGGGTCTGAGTAAAGTAACACTCTCTATGTAGTGGAACAACTAATGGCTCAATCCAATTAATGGGGCTAGGATAAAGTAATCATTAAACATTGCAATTTCTGTACATATTAAGCACCATCTAGTAAGTTAATGATTAATTTATTCGTTTTCCATGTTATCCATGCAATATTATATTATTAACATACTATTATTGTCTTTCCATGTTTTCCATGGAATACTATCAATGGACAATGAACGAGATGAAAAGTGTGAAAACATTATAGAAATTAAGCAAAGCACCATTGCAAATATCAAGCACAATGTAGCAATTCAATGATTGACTTATTGTCTTTCCATCTAGTCCATGGATTACCATATTATTCTCATTCCCATTATATTTCTGAGAAAATTTTGAAAAGTGAACAAGATGAAAAGTGTGAAAACATTATAGAAATTAAGCAAAGCACCATTGAAAATATTAAGAACAATGTAGTAGTTCAATGATTGACTTATTTTCTTTCCATTTAGTCCATGTATTATCATATTATTCTCATTCCCATATTATTTCTGAGAAAAATATGAAAACTCAACTCATTGTTAGGAAAATATGAAAATTCAACTCATTGCATGGTGCTTAATATTTTCCTTGATTATTCACAATGATTAACCATTCCATCTTCTCCATTCCTTTAAAAATTTATATGATTTTATTATCCATTCAATTTAAAATTCATATTATTGTCTTCCGAATAATCAATTAATAAGATGAAAAGACAATAAATCAATCATTGACTTACTCCATAGTGCTTAATATTTACACTTATATTGTTTAATATTTACAACAATTCATAATGATTATAATGATTATGGTATTAGTAGATTCCATTTAAAATTCATATTATTGTCTTCCAAAGATGAATAAGATGAAAAGACAATAAATCAATCATTGACTTACTCCATAGAGCTTAATATTTATAGTTATATTGTTTAATATTTACAACAATTAATAATGATTATAATGATTATTGTATTAGTAGATGTTAATAACTCTTTTGGTGAAAATTATAATTTGTTCCGACATATTTCACACCCCTTTGAATATAAAGGCTTTGCCTGTATAAATGAAACAAAAAATCAAGAATGCATGATCCCTTACATGAATTCACAACTATCTCTTATTCGATCAGTACCATGAATTCACAACTATCCCTTCTTGGATTGAAGTACTATGATGAATACAAATTGTCAATTTATTCTTCCTAGACCTATGATGAATTTGATGTAAATAATATGAATTGATAAAAACCGGACTTCCATGAATACAACTTGTCAATTTTCTCTTCTTCGCTATAGAAGTGAATGTTTGTGTTCATTTCATTTGTTTCACTTATTAAATTTTTGATCTACTTTCATTTGTTTCACTTATTAAACTAGGTTTCCAAATATGAAAACATTTGCGTATACTTTTGTTTTAGTTTATGTAGTTGCTAAACATTTTCATCATCACTTTAACCTTATAAGGCTACACAAGAAACCTACAAACAATGCATATTAAGCGTTCAAACAATGCATAAGCGTTCAGTCGACACATCCATTTTAAGAAAAAAAATTCAACCAACTACATTGTTAAGTACAAATTTAACTCAATTTAGGGAGAGCATAAGATACTATAGAGTGTGACAATATTTTTTATAATCATTTATATATGAACAACTATTAAATATTTATTGCAGATTTTAAAAATATAACAAATAAGTTAGATAATTACGCCCATAGGCGTCCTTCCTATTGGAATTGGCTACTTTAATCATTTTTTTAATTAATCTTTTTGATCGAATGGTGTGAGTTGGATGGTGTTGGTGTATTGTCGTCGTCGCCGCTCCATCAATGAATGGAATTAAAAGTGATAAATTCCTTGCATGTCTAAATCACATGTTTAAACCATAGTTAAATTATTTTTTACAAAACATGATTAAAAAATCACTGTGCCTATTGTTAATAACCACGTATGCTAATTATTTAGAAATGGAATTAAAAAAAAAACTTATAAAAGATGCATTGCAAGGTGGATTAATTTTGAAACTTATAATTGTTCACATTCTCAAACAACCACTTGGCAAGTGTGCATTTAAAAACTTTTCCTCTAGTCCATTACCGTAGTGGTTGCCTATGTATGCGAGCTCAATAAAGAACAAAATATTATTTTATTAGATTATTCTTCATGTCGTCGATTGATATTTTATTAATTTGAAAAAATTGTTGTTGCTATGTATTCAACTCTCCATGCTACCCATTTGGACTTTCTTAATGTAGACTTCCTTTCATAATCTATCCACATGCACAAAAAAAATCTACAATAATTAAAGGGTTGACATGATGTATGATGTTTCATTTTATTTAAACAATATAATGAATAATTAATAAATTGTAGGTTTAAATTATAATATAATTTTAGTTTAATAAATTAGTTGTAAAAAAGGTGTGACTATCATGTGATCATATATCACTTAACTAATGCAATTATACTGATTGTTGTATTCTATATTCATTTTAAATTTTGGTGTGTTAAAAGCTTTGGTTAGTAATAAGGTTTCATTATCACATAATTACTATATAAGGAATAAACCCGAAGGTTAAATTATATTAATTATTTTAACACAATTATATTATAATATTATATTATTAGATTATTATAATTATATAAAATAATAATAATAATAATAGTAATAATAAATTATTATAAATTTAGAATTTATTTTAATAATATTTTAACCTTGTAAGCATAAAAAAAAAATCTACTTGATCACGATGAGTAAATTGTATTTTAATGCAATCCCTAATTAATATACATTAATTAATTAATTAAAACATTAAAATATTAATAAATTGGATCATTAAACATTATTAATTAAAACATTAATTAATAGTAATTAATTAAAACATTTTACAATATGTAATTAAAACTTTTATATAAAAAATGTTTAATAATCCCTTCGGTCTATTAATTTGTTGAGTTTAAATTATTAATTCTTATGGTTTATTAATTTCTTAGGTTTTGTATTTAAGATATTAATTATTAGGGTTTATTAATCCATTTAGTTCTAATTCTTTGGGTTGGTAATATTAGGAGTTAAATATTAGTCATACAATTTAATATTAATGCATGGCCCAATGTCACATTATGAAAAACATTGTCTCAATATGAAAATCAAGCATGGACTGTCATTGTTAATCATAGTTAGTCATAGTCAATCAAGTTCTTCCATGGTTGAATGCCACATTATGACAAATATTGTCTTAATATGAAACTAAACCATGGAAAACCATGGTCATTCTTCTTCCAACGTCACATTATGACAAAAACTGTCTCAATGTTTAAGTCAAGCATGTTCAACGATGTTTGTTTTAAAATTTATAGTAGTTATCTAAATTTTTTTATATACTTGAGCTTTATAATATTAATCTCTTAGGTTTAATATCATTCCCTTGAGTTTGTAATGTTAATAGTCATGTGAGTTTATCAAACCTTTTGGTTTAAGATATTAATTTTTAGGCTTTATTAATCTCTTATGTTTTTCATATTGTTCCCTTCACCTTATTTATCCCTTAGGTTTTTAATATTCATCCCTTGGGTTCACCAATTTCTTTGGGTTATAATATAAAACCCTTGGCTTTATTACTTCTTTTTGTTTATAATATTAAACCACAGTTGGGTCTTAGAATTTTTTGAGTTAAAAATATTAATTCTTAGGGGTTTTTAATCTCTTTTGTTTTCAATATTGACCTCTTGTCCTTATTGATCCTTTAGGTTTTTAATATTTATCCCTTGGGTTCACCAATTCCTTCAGTTTGTAATATCAAACCCTTGGGTTTATTAGTTCTTTTTGTTTATAATATTAATAAACTCAAGATTAATAACCCCTTCAGTTTTTTTTTTTTTTCTCTTTTCTAAATTTGACTATAATATATTACTATAACAAAATGGTACAATGAGGCATTAGCATCAGCATTTCTTAGCCAGGTTTCATGGCATATTGCATCCAAAACATGTTAAATATTGCCCTATAGTGGGAAACCAGTTTGGTCCAAAATAGATGTGCCGCCCACGCAGGGGAAATCGGCATGTGAGCATAATTTACTGTTCTATTTACAACCATTTCAAAACTAATTAAACTTTTCAAAGAAAAACTTAAATGAACCCAAGTGATTGGGATCTGGGAACCTGATTCCTGAAGAAGCTTGCAGGTTTAGCTGTCATTTGGTGTCACTTGGCGTTCTTCAATAATTAGGTAACTGTAGGTGTCGAGGTCTTCCTTTTCAGCCTGCATTACTCTCGTGTCATCCTTCTCCCTTTCTCTGGAAGTAGCTTGTTCCTGATTGTCCCATGTCTGCTCTATGGTGCCTTCATCAGTGTGAATCGTCTTGCATTTGAAAGCAGGAGGCTCGACCTGAGTTGAGTGGTGCTTCTCTGTTACGCTGGTGTGAGGATCTTTAGGAGGCTTGCCCTGAGTTGTGTCGTGCTCCTCCTCCTGAAACATGATTGTTATAGTGGCTTTGATAGTAGGTCTGTCCATGGCACCTTCGTAAGTAAATTAGGCTATGTAATGGGAAGAATGTGAGTTGGATAGGAAGGTAGCAGCAGAAGGAACAGACTGTGAAGGCTGAGAGTTGGTAATGCGAGTGCGACCTCTGCCGCTAAGCCTGTCTAGGTAACTAGACGAGAAATAATCAGATGAAGGTGAAGAAGCGGAGTTCAAATCAGCCGAGGGAGAGGAATGAGGCATTCTCCCTCTACTGCTGCCTCTTCTGCATCGCATCCGTTGACGCAACCTGGGCATATCTTCATCGAGAGAAAGGGACTAGGAATTATGAGGAATGGAAATTGTGAATAAATGGTCACTGCGAGTAGCAAGAGATGCGGGAGTGAGGATGATGTTACAGCAAATGCTTTGTGTATAGTGGTTACCTGGCCCAAACTTTATGCAGCAGAGAATTGGGTAGCACCTACCATTTGCAGTGCGGAAACTTGGCTTTGCATCCACATGTGGACATTGACATTGCAGAGGCAGAGGAGCCTGAACATTCGAGAATGCAGGTCGGAAGGCTTCAGAGGGAGCCATTATGAATTTTTGATGGAGGATGGCAGTGTTGAGTTGATTTAAGTGTCGCATTGAATTTCATTTATGAATGTTAATAAGTGTGAGTTTACGGGCAGCAGAATGGCTGCGCCACTTGCCACCCCAAACCTCCACTATCGTATTAATCTTGGAAAACACCCACATCTGGGGGTTTTGATTCTTTGTGCACCAGTGCAGTGCATTCCTGGAGTTGAGTACTATCATTGAGGATGGTGAGGGATCCTGCTTCTAACACTTGATCTTTGTCTACCCCTATATTTGCCAATAGATCAGCAATCTTGTTGCCATCCCTTTTGACATGATTGAAGGTGATAGCTCTCCCGTTTCTTAACCATTGTTCAATGAGTTCTAGGCGAGTCGCTAATCTCCATATATTTGCCACTTTGTAGGCTGGGGACCCCATTTGTATTTGATTGGCCATGTTGATGAGGATTTGGGAATCCCCTTCAATTATAACAGGCGAGAAATTATATTGATGTGCTAAACTAAGTCCTTGCGACAACCCTTCTAGTTCTGTTGAATTATTCGTATCCCAGCCAATCGATCGAAAGTAGATGAGAAGAGGGGTGCCTTCATGATTTCTGAATATGCCTCCATATCCTGCCTTGCTCGGATTTCCTTTTGAGGCTACATCAAAATTTAATTTACTTATACCTGGTGGAGGGGGAATCCATGGAGGGAGAGAGCAAGATGTGGTGGGGAGGATGTTGGGATCATCACGAACAGGGGGGAGATGGATGTTCCAATTTTCCAGAATATTCCTTTCCTGTGCTTCAATAGGATAATCTTCTACCTGCCATGTCTAAAGAGCCACTGTTTCTTGAATATTCTAGCAGAAATTACTCCATAATATGTCAAGGGGAGTACTTTGATTTTTGAAAATTTTCTTATTTCTTTCCTTCTAAATTTTCCAAAGAAGTAGACCCGGGAGGATTTTCCAAAGATAATTTAATATCTTGTTGTTGTATGGAGTGGAGATCCAGTTGTGTATGGTGCTGATAATATCCCTTGAAACTCTGCATGTTCTTTGACACCTGAAGCTGAGTTCTTCCCATAGTTTGGTGGCCAAGTTGCACGAATCCATAAGGTGTTGAATAGTTTCATTTTGCTGATTGCAGTTGGGGCCATGTGAGGGTCCATGGAAACCTTGTTTTATGAGATTATCCCATGTGAGAATTCTTCTATGGCTGAGAAACCAGATGAAAATGGAAAATTTAGGCCAGATTCCAGGGATCCATATCCGTTCCCATATAATATCCATAGGTTCTTGCATTTGAATCATCAATCCATATGCCTCCTTGGTTGTAAAGATTCCTCGTGGTGTATATCCCCATATTAGAATGTCCTTTTGATCTGAATATCTGATTTTCCAATTATTGAGCCCCATGTCCATTTCTTTGTGGAATTCCTCTTGTTCTTGCAGAGTAATCAGTTCTGCCTGTTTCCATTGCATGTATCCTTGATTGTTATGTTGATTCTAGAATTGAGAAACTGTTTTGTTCTAACGAATAGAAAGTCCCATCAATCTAAGAAGCTTTGGTGGAAGAACCATGGCCGTCTAGGGTTTCTGACAAAACCTTACCACGACAGAAATACTGGTGTGACAGGCCTCTACTGCAGCAACATAGTACCTCAAGCTTTGGATCAGAATATTTGATCGAGTATCCATCATGAATATTGAGATGGGGGAAGGGCCTCCCCCCACAGAAAATAGCGACAAAAATGAAAATACTACAACTAAAAACGCAGAGCAAACGACGAGTCAATCAGTACTACAACAGGAAACAGAAGCTTCGAACAAGGGGAAGGAGAACAAAGGCACGACGAATGTAGAACATGTGAAGGCGACATCATCCACATGCAAGCCCATAGCTGTAGAGCGCCCCAAGATTGACCTACCGAGTCATCGAATCAATGCTCAAATACAGTTTATGAAGGACCATGCGCTCATAGGTAAATTCATTGGCTTTTGGCCAATAGAGAAAGCCTTACAGGGATGGATTGAATCAAAATGGAAACCAAAAGGACATGTTACCTTATAGCTAGGCCAAAAGGCTTCTTCAATGCCATATTCAACTGCATCGAAGACAGGAACAAAGTTTTGGATGGTGGCCCTTACTTCTTCAACGCAACGGGTCTGTATCTGAGGGACTGGATCGAAAGATTCAACCCAGACAAATAAGACTTCAGCTGGGCGTTGGTCTGGATCAGAATGTACTCTCTGCCTTTGCAATACTAGTATGAAGAATCACTAAAATACATAGGCAACGAACTTGGAGAATTCATTAATATTGCAGAGGAAACGAAGCTCAAAAGGTATACCTCTTATGCTCGCATTTGTGTCTACATGCGGCTAGGCAAAGCTCTCACGGATTTGGTAAGTCTATTTCATGATGATTTTTAATGGATTCAGCCCATAGATTATGAGCATGTACCTTTTAGGTGTAGAAAATTCCGTGCACATGGCCATCTATTCTGAGACTGTCCTATAAATGCCTCTTCCAAAAACACAGACAACCCGATGAAGTCTGACTCAGAAGGATTCACCAAAATTAACAATCGAAAGAACCATGCCAAAAATCCCTCATCATCCCCAAAAAACCCCTTTCCCACTCCATCAACACCATCCACAAGTAATAGCTTTGATATTTTGTCGCAACATTCCATGCCTGAAACAGAACCATCCAAACCTCTTGAACCATCCACCACACCATCCACCTCCACTCATGGCACGGATCCGAGCACATCTGTGCATGAACCACAACTCAATCCAAAGACAACAGTCAATCCCACCATTCCCAACATGGAGAAATACTTAGTGATATGGCAAGAAAAAGGAATGGACATCGACAATGTCTTATTAGATCCTACCAAGATCACTAGCTGAATGCCTGAAAGAAACCAACCCATCCACATGGATGATGAACCAGAGAGATTTTACATAGGAGATTTTTACATTATTAGTCTTGAAAAATCTTGTCGGAAGAAAGAGTTTGACAAAATCCTGGAGAGGCAACTTGAGAACATGGAAATAATTATTTCAAGAGCACATCAGCAGAGAACCTTAGGCATATAGCCAGACAGTAGCTGGGATGGAAAAAATCTCCAAAAATATAGCAAGAAAAGGGGAAGAAAAACAGATCTACAAAGAACAATTATTGTAGGGGAAATCTTGGTGGAGTCAGGAAGATATTCCAAGTTAACTAATTACTTCAGCCTGGTTTCCATTAGTCAACCATGAAGCTCATCTCATGGAATGTAAGAGGGCTCAACAGCCCCGGGAAATAAAGAATGATAAAGACCATGATACAACAGGAAAAACCACAAATTTTTCTCATGCAAGAAACAAAATGCAACAGCACTACACTGGGTTCCATTATTTCTAGAGCGTGGCCAGGATGTTAATCAGTGGCGGTTGACGTGTCTGGAGCATCGGGAGGACTTGGGATCACATGGAATTCGCAAGCCATCTCCCTTACGGACTTTCATGCCTCCCATTATCTCATACAGGCCACTTTTCACATCATAGGAACCAATATACATGGTCATTCGACAAATGTATATTTTCCTCAGGACTCCCTACAAAATATTGTGCTTCTAAACACATTAGAAGCTCTCAATTCAACCATAAATCACCCACTATGGATTACAGGTGGGGATTTCAACATGATCACTAAACTGGAGGAGAAAAAAGGTGGCAGAGTCAAATTGGATAATGAAAGCAATCATTTTAGAGACTACATACAAAAAAATTGGTTGACAGATTTACCATTCAATAATGGCATCTATACCTAGAATAACAGAAGATCAGGATCACAACAAATTGCATCTTGGTTGGATCCATTTCTCATTCCAGACAATTCCATTCACCTGGGTAGAGATATCACAGCCTCAATCTTGCCATTATTAGGCTCAGATCATTTGCCAATCTCTCTATAATGGCAACGACCGGGTGATTCCACTAGAAGACATTTCCGATTTGACGCCTTTTGGCTTTCACATCCAGAATTCAAAAATATGGTCAAAACAGCCTGGAAAAGCTTCACCCCTCCAGAAGGATCAATCATGTATCAATTCCAACAACGCCTAAAGTATCTGAAAAGGCTATTCAAGTAATGGAACCATTCCACCTTCAGAAATATTTTTCAAGCTCAAAAAACTCTTGAACAAAATATGAAGGAACTACAGAAGTGAATTATTGAGGAAGGGAGAATAGATACAGTAGCTAATTAGGAACAAGACCTTACTACTTAGCTAGAAGACAGAAGGAAGCAAGAGGAAGTGCTATGGAAGAAAAAATCAAGAATAAGATGGCTAAAAGAGGGGGAGAGAAACACTAAATTCTTTCACCGTACCACCATCCAGAGAAGAATTCATAATAATATACCCCACATTCAGAACCAGCAAGGAGAAAGAATGGAGGAACATGAGGACATCGAGAAAGAAATCTTCAACCACTTTAAATTTGTTCATCAAGAGCCTCCAGTGAACAAGCAACTAGCCATAAATAAAATTCTTCAGCATGTGCCTAAAATAATTACCGAAGAGAAAAATCAACTACTGCTCCAATCGGTTACTCTAATGGAAGTTAAATCTACAATGGCTCAATTGAAATACAGGAAAGCCCCTGGACCTGATGGATTTACATCCCACTTCTTCCATCACTTCTGGGATCTCATCAAACTAGAATTATGGAAAGTGGTGGAGGAATCTAGGACAATACATTGGCTGCTTCCTTCGCTAAATGCAACATTCATAGCCCTCATTCCCAAAGAAGATCACCCCAACACCCCGAATAATTTTCGTCCCATAGCTCTATGCAATGTAATCAACAAAGTAATTTCGAAAGTCATTTCCAATAGACTCAAGCCGCTGCTTCCCTTGCTATTTTCACGGGAACAATCAGGATATGTGGAGGGACGTCAAATCCTAGATGGAATAATTCTAACACATGAGATCATTCACTCTCTAAAGCACAACAAACAGGTAGGTATGCTTCTCAAAATTGATTTATCAAAAGAATTAGACAAATTAAGCAGGACATATATAAAAAAAATTCTTATAGCCTATGGTTTCAGCCTAACATGGGTCAGATGGGTGATGAATCTTATTTCCTCTACTTTCTTCTCTATCTTAGTTAATGGCATCCCTTCATGCCCATTCTCCCTGTCTCGAGGTATTCGTCAAGGTGATCCCCTATCATCGTTCATCTTTTTCCTCATGCCGAAAGGCTTAGGACGTCTCTTGAAGCATGCTCTCCACTCTCAAAACCTTAGAGGCATCTCAGTGCATGGATCTTCTGCCACCACTCATCAACAATTCGTGGATGATAATATGTTTTTTGGGCACCCTTCCATCCAAGAATCTTATACTCTTAAATCCTTGTTAGATACCTTCTCTAAGGCCTCAGGAACCACCATTAACACTTTCATGTCTCAGATCTTATTTTTTCATACACCCATAGTATCCCAAAGAAACATAGCTAGAATACTGGGTCTCACTATACCAAACTACCCCCCAAATACTTGGGCGCACCTTTGATCGACTCAGCCATAAAGCACACATCCTGGCAACTTCTCCTCAAAAAACTTGAAGGCTGTCTCTCTTCATGGACATATATAACTCTTAATATGGCCAGTCGACTTGTGTTCATGAAATCTGTACTTCAAACTATGCCTACATACCTTTTTTCTATGCTTGCAGCGCCAAAGTGGGTACTGAAGAAGATCAAGGACATAGAACACAACTTTCTATGGGGTTCCTCGGGACAAAATCGCAAATGGGCATTAGTAAAATGGACAATAGTCTGCACACCAAAAAAGTAAGGAGGCCTTGGACTACGGGATCCACAACATAGTAATCCAATGATGGGAATGAAAATATGGTGGCAATGGATATCAGCCCCATACACTCCATGGGCCAAATTATGGACAGCAAAATATGTAAATAATCAACCACCGAAAGAATTGATAAGACTCACAAATAATGATGTTGGTTATCTCATTTATAATGCAGCAAGATAGAACAGGGACATGCTACAACAACACAGTTTTGGGATATTAGAGACGGTGGTAATGCTAGATTTTGGGTTGACTCTTGGCAACAACGACCCAAAATTATAGAAACCCCTTGAGTTCATTAATATATTGAGTATTAAATATTAACTCTTAAGGTTTATTAATATCTTGAGTTTAAAATATTAATTATTATATTTTATTAATTTCTTGGTTTATAATATTAATATTTATCCCTTGGGTTCACCAATTACTTTGGTTTATAATATTAAACCCTTGGGTTTACTACTTCTTTTGGTTTATAATATTAATAATGTATTGGGTTTATTAATTGATTTAATCTAAAATATAAATTATTAGGTTTTATCAATTTCTTAGGTTTTTGAGTTTAAAAAATTTCTTCTTACGGTTTATTAACCTATTGTGGTTTTAATATTGATCCCTTGGCCTTACTAATCCCTTGGGTTTATTATTTCCTTGGGTTTTTAATATCAATCATTTTTTAATTCATTGGGTTTATAATATTAAAAATCATGTGAGTTTATCATTCATTTGTATTTAAAAGATTAATTCCTAAGCTTTATTAATCTCTTCTCCTTTTAATATGGAATCCTTGGGATTCTTGATCTCTTACTTTTTTAATTTTTTTCCCTTGGCTTCACCAATTACTTGGGTTTATCATATTAGACCCTTTGGCTTATTAGTTATTTTCGATTATAATATTAAATATTCCTTGGTATATTTATAAGAGATATATACTTATTATAAATAGTAATAAAATACTTGTATTATGTCATATTTTAATTTTAGTGTAGTCTGACTTATAACTATTAATGTATTGAAATTTTTT
This sequence comes from Pinus albicaulis, assembly GCA_034641835.2. NCBI lineage: Eukaryota > Viridiplantae > Streptophyta > Pinopsida > Pinales > Pinaceae > Pinus > Pinus albicaulis. The sequence goes on along the minus strand of CM076578.1, from coordinate 761,320,091 downwards.
AATAATATTTTATTATTAGATATTTTATTATCAAATAATAAAATATTATATATATATATATATATATATATATATATATATATATATATTTATAAGTTTATTATATAGTATCAATATAGTTTATATTATTAATATATTACAAGTAGATATATAAAATATATTGGTAATTATATTCCTAAGTATATAATGATTATTTTGGTAAAATACATGTGGTGGGTAGTGGATATAGGCCTATCTGCCTATATCAACCACATTGGTAAATGTGATTGTGCTAGTTAGTATACACTAAACTTTCCATTGTGCATTAGAAGGGCTACAATACCACAAGAAAATGAAAAAATGGAAACTGCTGAGGAAAAAGAAATGAATAATGTCCCTTCAACTGATAATTCAGAAATGGAAGTAAGAAAACCATTAAATAAAATGAACGCAACAAATTTTTCCATGAGGCCATAAAGCAGTCTACTCATCTCATGATTTCTAACTATGTTATGTTGGAAACTAACTTGAACTTTTCCATTCACTGGAATTCTCTCATTTTTCTCTATGAAAACCCGAGAATGCACGTAAATTGCAAGATCGTACACATGGCCTACTATTTATGCATGCTCCTTCAATTCGGAAAGGAAAGGAAAGAGACAGTTGTCCTCTGCTTTCGTTAATTTTACATTTGGAATAAAGAGGTCTTTGTTTAATGAACCCATGAACCCTAAGCCTACGATGTGTCAATATTTTCGATGTACACAGTTTTCTTGAGTTACTTTAAAAGCGAATTGTTTTCACTTGATTCCAATGAGTATTAATTATTGTATAATTTTTTTTTCCATCTATAAGTGGTGAATCTTTTCCATCTCTAATGAAGTAGCTAAGCTTTTCAAAAATAATGGTTGTTTTTTATTAATGTTAATCTTTTCCATCTCTAATGAAGTACTAAGCTTTTCAAAAATAATTGTTGTTTTTTATTAATGTTAGTGATAATTTTGAAGCTTTTAAAAAATAATCGTTGTTTTTTATTAATGTTAGTGATAATTTTGCATTTGATTCCAAATGAGTATTAATTATTGATTATACTTTTTTTTTTTCCATCTATAAGCGGTGAATCTTTTCCATCTCTAATGAAGTACTTAAGCTTTTAAAACATAGTTGTTGTTTTTTTATTAATGCTAATCTTATTCATCTCTAATGAGGTAGTGAAGTTTTTCAGAAATAATTGTTGTTTCAAAAATAATTGTTGTTTTTTTATTAATGTTCATGATAATTATTGTAAATAGCTTTTCTCATCTTCTTTATATGAATAATAATTATAAAAATTAAATAGTTAGTAATTTTCTTTTATGAAAAAAACATAAAAATATACAAAAATATAATTTTATTCTAAATTATATTATTATTATTATTATTATAAATAAAATCTAAGTTAAAAATATTCATTAAAAAGTAACCTAATTACTTTTGAGATAAATTTTATTTTTTCATCTCTAATTACTAGAGAGAATATTCTAAAATATTTTAGAAAGATTAATTCCCCATTATCCTTATCCTCCTAATAGTTATTGATAATTAAATTAAAAATCTAAAAACCTTATTTCAAAATAATAATGCATAATTATTCTATATAAATTATAAACAAAAAAACAAAAAAAATCAATTTAATTTTAGTTAAATTGTTATGAAATCATATAAACTAGATAATTTGTGAACTATATTTTTAATTTTAAATCTTCATAAGTTCATATTAAAGAGTTCATTTCAAGGTTAGTGAGAATCTATACCCATCCCTTATTATTTTGAACTTTACAAACTACATTAAAGAAATATCTTATTATTTTGAACTCTATATATTACATGTTTACACACACACACACACACACACACACACACACACACACACACACAGATATATATATAAACTATCGATATCCCCAATAGGGGTGTTAATGTGAGTAATGAAGTGGCTTCCAGGGTTTTTCCCACCACCCTTGAATGTTATGTACATTTATGAGGAGGGGGCACGGCTAGCCCCATGCATGCATTCACATGTAAGACCCTAGATGGCCTTGGCTCATTATAAACATGTATAAATGATGTCTTGTGAAGAAGTTACTGGTGGATTGAGAGGAGGCAGTGAGGCTAGGTCCTCAACCTCCCTATGGGTGCTTTATTTTCTAGTTGGTGGTGAATGGTGCTTTGTGTTCTAATTTGGGTATGTTGTAACGATGGCGAAGAAAATACTCTCTAGCCAGTGAGGGTGTTCGTGGTAGTAGTGGAGTATATTTGGCATTGAGGTCTCTAGTTTGAAGCTTAGAACCTTGGCACATGGTAGGCTAGTGTGGGCTTAATTTTCAACCCCATGCATTAGAACTCAGGATGTTTCCTTCCATTTTCTAGAAATTTGTTTTGACTTATGTACTAGGGCAGGGTCTGAGGTTGTAGGTTTTATTTCTTTGTGTTGGTGGTTTTTATTTTAGTCTATTTATCTTCTTTGGGAAGGTTTGGTACACTATTTTCATCATTCTCTCAGTGTCTCATTACTGTTTAATGTATGGGTCAGTTGCTAAATTTCAAGTTAATTTTAGTAATTGCTATTTAGTGTTGTAAGGTTTGGGTTCGAGGGTTGCTTTGGTCTTGGCTTTCTGGGTGTCAGAGAGATTTTTGTGACCTGGGTTGATTGTATTTTGTGTTTTTGGGAATATTTTTAATGGTGTTAGGGAAGGGGTCCTTTTCAAAGGCTTCTATGAATATTGTACAACACCCAGGTGATTCCCTCAAATCCACGGTTTGTTTCACAAGTTTTAGGGATGATTTAGTGGGTTTGAGCTTTGGATTTGTTGTGGATGCATCTCATTCAATTTCATTTTTTTAAGGCACAAGTATTTACAGTAGTTGCTCCAGCTGCTCCCTCTTGGATTCAGACATGTCGCCTAGGCATTGAATGTGCTGGAAGCATGGTAGGGTGGGAAGTGGTCCACAAGGGAAGAGAGGAGGAGTTATTTTCACTCATGACTTAGTTTCCACATACTTAAATGTAGTTCCACTGAGAACATGGAAAGAGATACATAAATTGGAAACTCAAGCTAGGGTGGAGAGACAATCCCACTCCAATTCGAAAATATTGGAGGATATGTCTACTTGGGTTCTTGACCTTGGGCACAATAGGGGAAGGAAGAAGTTATATATGAACTTTATAGTCTTGCATTGGAAAATCAAAACATTGTTGGGGTATAATATCCTTACCACCTTCTAATATATCAAGCGAATGCTCAAAAATCAATGTTTATGCTTGGATAGAATTGAGGTTCATCTTTCTCATGTTGATGAGTATATTCTATGAAAAATTGATCATAAATATTTGTTAAAGCCTCCAAGTTCAAGTGCAACAACTCACGTGCCATTTTATTCCTCTAAAAATGATTAAAATGTATTGTTTTTTATCCATCTTTCTTTATTTATTCTTTGTTTTGGTTAAACTCAGTAAAGAGGGCTTATGTTTTTATGATGTATTTAGGTCTTAGATTTTTCTATGCCAGATTTGGCACAACACTATTTTTTTGTTTTTTTGTTGCCGTGAATATCTAGAAAAATGTTGGCCTATTACTTTCATGGTAGGCGATTTGATGAAGAGTTAAATATTAGAAGGGAAATATAGCACAAATATGTAATCCTGGCTTTTTTGGTAATAAAAAGTATCAATTTACAAAAAAAGATGAACTATCAATAAAAGTAAATAATAAATAACCATAGTTAATTAGTGCTGAAAGTGCTCAACTATTATAAACTAGTCAGAACATACGTGTATTATTGCAATATTAAATATAAGTGAACATTATAAGGGTGGTTTTGAGATTCAAGAAGATGAGGAGCTTAGTGAAAATGAGTCGCCTTCACTAAGTGGGCCCGCAGGCTATTTTTAGGTGTAAGTCTATTTTTAGACATGGTGATCATATTTCAGAAGTTACAGTATGCTATTTGTGGATGGTTGTTCAAGCTGGAAAAATAGATGAAATTGTATTTTTAGAATATTGGGCGAAGTCTATTTATATATCGTCAATCTAAAAATAGATGCATGTCGATTATTATTAGCTCTTGATAATAATCCGACAATAAACAACAACTTATTCTCCTGGAGCAATTTATTTCAATATACATATTTGGAAAATTGGTGGGCTCAAGGAATTACCCAATTCCTAGGGTTTACTTGTGGTTCATGCATGGAGGACTCAGTTTGAACTGAAGTGGCAAAGTTATGACAGAGTTGGAAGAGTAGTTCATGGAGTTCTATTCAGTTTAACTTAGTTAAAGTGAGTTAAACTTAGTTGAGCTAGTTGTATCTAGTCTAACTGAATGATACACTAGTGAGAGTAGAGTGAATTAATTAGTTAATTAATTCATAAATAATAACTCATTAATCAACTGAAAAAATATAGCAGTTAACTACAGTGCATGTCAGTTCCAGTGGAGACCCAGTGGAGAGGTAGGTGAAAGGGCAAGATGGACTATCCGTTGTGACTATAGTGATGAATTGATTGCATCACACACACATTGGAGTTTACAATGAGGATTGCGCAGTCAAGGCAAGGGTAATTTGAATTCAGTAAGAGCTATTCTTCAGCAAGGATTGCACAGTGGAGACAGGCTATCAGGAGGGAAGAAATCAGTGCATAGATTTGCAGATTTCATCTTCTTAGTGTTTGACGATTGTGTTGTACTGAGAGCTTGAAGTACTAATATTTGTATGAGGATTGTTACATGATCTCCATGATACATAATATATGATATTTGGGGTTTTTTAGCTTCAGGCTTTCCCGTTAAACAACTGTGTTATGTGTGATTGTTTTTATTTTATGCTTCATGTGTGTGCAATTGGTTTTCTGCAAAAGATTAACAGTGGAAGGATTTTGTATTTAGCAAGAAGATAAATATTGTTATATCAGGGGAATCTGGATATATGCATGCTTATTGAATATAATTTCTACATGGTATCAGAGCCGTGTTAATACTTGAATATTGAAATTGTGAAGAATTGATGAGTTTGTGCTGGTGGACAATTCGAATTTGCTGCAGAAAATTGTTGGTGTAGAAGTTGAGTATACATTGAAATTTCTTTCAATGTGTTTTTATTGGAGTATTCCCTTGATGGAAGCTTGAGTTACATACCTTGTAAGGATAGGATGGAGGCGGTACTGGAGGATAATGGATTGAAGGAGTTCATCGATAGCGATGTTCCTAAGCCGGATTCTAGTGATGCTGCAGGACTTGACGCATGGAACAAGAAGGTAGAAAAGACAACAAGAATTCTGTTGGAAGGTGTGAAGGACCACATTTTGTCTATACTTCACAAGAAAGCCACTCCATTTTCAATGTGGAAGGCTTTGACAGATTTTTTCCAAAGCAGAAGCGACCAGAGGAAGTTGGTGCTTAAAGACAAGCTCATAAAAATAAAAATGGAGAAGGCCGACAGTATTCCAAAATATCTCAAGAAGTTTATCCACTATAAGAATGAACTGGGAAGAGCGGGGGTTACTGTTGATGATGAAGACTTGATGGAATTTTCTCTCCTTGGTCTTCCGAAGGTTTGGCATAACTACGAAGACTCTGTCAATGGATGGGAGAAATTGTCGGGATGGGAGCGACTTTGGTCAGATCCTGTGCAGGAGGAGATAAGGCGAAGTACCAGGGATGATTCTTCATCGAATAATGAAGATGAGTAAAATTATGCCATGGATTCGAAAGAAAGGAAAGGGAAGGGGAGGAAATTCCCTTCAAAATCCGAAGCTAAAGGCAAGAAGCAGGATTTGTCCAAGGGGAAGTGTTTTCAGTATCACGAACATGGGAATTTCGCCACTAACTTCCCACAGAAGAAGAAGAACAAGAAGGTTGTTGGAGCTGCAACTGGAAATTACTTAGCCTCATAATTTTAACTTGATTTCTCATTGATCACATGCTTGGTTTCAAGCACAATGGGATTGGTGTGGTATCTTGATAGTGGTGCATCTTTCCATATGACGGGAGACAATGAGTTATTTAGTGAACTGGAGGAGAAGGACCTCCAAATGCATATAGAGATGAGCGACGATGGTCAATACAGTGCGACTGGAATTGGGACCATTACCTTTGAGAGGGAGTCCGGTAATCCATTCTTGTTGAAAGAAGTTATGCATGTTCCACGTCTGAAGAAGAACTTGGTCTCGAACGCAATGTTGGAAGACAAAGGTTATGACATAAAGCAAGGGAAACCTTCCTTCGACATAAAAAAATGGTTCAAACCAAGAAGATAGGGATTCAAGTTAAGAATCTCTACAAGCTGGAGGTAGATGGCTATGCTGCAATGGTGGGAAAATCAGAAGAAGTGGTGAGGCGGGACGAGGGGGAATTATGTCATAGGAGATTGGGCCATCTTCAGCATGGTGCTTTGAAGATTTTGCAGCAGATTTCTACTGGACTTTCCAAGGGTAATCTTGTACAGTCATATTGGTGCAAGGTATGTACTATGGGTAAGTTTGTGAAGACCAGCTTTCATGAGAACGAGAACAGTGCTTCAGTGATCTTGGAGAGAAATCACACAGACGTCTGTGGACCTTTCTCGGTTGCTTCAATAGAGAAACACAGGTATTATTTTATTTTTGTTGATGACTATTCTCGTAGATGTTGGATCTTCTTCATGTAGAAGAAGAGCGAAACATTCTCAAAGTTTTGTGAGTTTAAAGCATTGGTGGAGAAGGAGTCAGGGAAGCAAGTGAAGGCTCTACGGAGCGATAATGGTGGTGAATAGATCTCAGGTAAATTCAAATAATTTTGTAGAAAAGAAGGAATTCGAAGAGAAATCATAATGCCTCATAACCCACAATAGAATGGGGTCGCGGAGAAGAAGAACAAAATGATCGTGGGTGCTACACGAGCTATGCTTGAGAGGGAGCTAAACTTGCATGCAGAGGAGGAACTTCCAGTTCTGAAAGATGAGAATTCAGATGTGGATCAACCATAGGAGGAATTTCATGGAGTGGAGGAGTCCACTCAAGCAGAACCAAACATTAGAACTAGCAGAAAGCATACCACAGAAGCTGAGAGACTGAAGTTTGATGCGACACAAAATGTAGGAGTCCTTACATCACAGTGTAGAAAGAGATAGTCACCTGACTGATTTACTAGATACATGGCTCTTATGAGGAAGTGTATCATGACAGAGCCATATTCGTTAGAAGAAGCAGTGTAGGCACCGACATGGGTAGATGCCATGGTGGAGGAGTATGACTCCATTTTCAGAAACAGTGCTTGGGAGATTGTTCCAAGGCCAGTGGGTAAATCAGTTGTAGGATCAATATGGATCTACAAGGTAAAGAAAGATACTAATGGGAGTGTCGAGAAGTATAAGGAAATATTTGTTTCCCAGGGATTCTCACAGATCAAGGGGATTGAATATGAAGAAAACTTTGCACTTGTCGCAAGATATTCTTCCATATGGACCATCCTTTCTCTCTCAGTGCAGATGGGTTGGCACATTAATCAGATGGATGTGAAGGCTGCATTCCTTAGTGGGATCATTGAGGAAGAGGTGTACATCCTGAAGGATTTGAGATCTACAGTAGCGAGTCGCATGTGTGCAGGCTCAAAATAGTGTTGTATGGGCTTAAGCAAGCACCTCATGCTTGGTACACATGGATCGATAGCTATTTCACCAGACTTGGCTTCACCAAGAGTGAGGCGGATGCAAACCTATACCAAATTGTGGTAGAGGGTAAGCTTTTAATCACTGTTTTTTATGTTGATGATTTAATACTAATGGGTGATGATCAGTTGATACACTCATGCAAGGTAGATCTTGTAAAGGAGTTCAAGATGAAGGATTTGGGCCTCCTTAATTATTTCCTTGTATTGGAAATATGGCAGCGGGAAGGTGAACTATTTGTGTCTCAAGGCAAGTATGCCCAGGAGATATTGGAGAATTTTCACATGCAAGGCTGCAAGCCTATTGATACTCGTCCTCTAGGAAATTGGAGGAAAGAGGATGTTACATCGGCAGAGGTAGTGGATTCCACTGTTTATAGATAGTTTGTGGGTTCACTCATGTATTTAGATAATACAAGATCGAACATATGCTATGTGGTGAGCCAACTTTCACAAGCGATGGTTAAGCCTACCAAGCTATTTTGGAAGGCAGGTAAGCATGTCTTGATGTATCTCAGGGGCACATCTGAGTATGGCTTATGGTACAGAAAAACGGATGAGGTGAAGTTGCATGGCTTCACGGATGCAGATTGGGCAGGCAACCCAACAGATAGAAAGAGCACATTAGGAGGGATTTTCAGTATCGGATCTACAACAGTTTCTTGGTACAACAAGAAACAAAGATCCATGGCACTCAGTTCAGCAGAAGCATAATACATGGTAGCAATTCAAGCTGCATGTGAGGCTATATGGATGAGGAAGATCCTGGTCAGTTTTTTTGGTTCACATTTAGATCCTACAGTGATACATTGTGATAATCATAGTTTCATTAAAATCTCAATTAATCCAGTGTTTCATGATATATCTAAACATATTGATATCCGGTATCATCATTTTGGATATTGTGTGCAGTGAAAGATCATGTTGCTTCAGTACATTCCTATTGAAGATCAGGATGCAGATATTCTGATGAAGGCGCTCACCAAGAGCAAATTCCAATACCATAGAGGCAAGATCGGGGTGAAGGATAATCCCTATCTTGTTGAGAGGGAGTGTTGAGATTCAACAATATGATGAGCTCAGTGAAAATGAGTTGCCTTCACTAAGTGGGCTTGCAGGCTATTTTTAGGTGCAAGACTATTTTTAGACTATGTCTATTTTTAGACATGGTGATCATATTTCAGAAGTTGCACGATGCTATTTGTGGTGGTTGGTCAATTTGGAAAAATATATGAAATTATATTTTTAGAATATTGGGCGAAGTCTATTTATAGATCGTCGATCTAAAATTAGATGCATGTCGATTATTATTAACTCTTAATAATAGTCTGACAATAAACAACAACTTATTCTCTTGGAGCACTTTATTTCAATATACAGATTCGGAAAATTAGTGTGCTGAATGAATTACACAATTCCTAGGGTTTACTGGTGGTTCATGCATGGAGGACTCAGTTAGAACTGAAGTGGAAAATTTATGACAGAGTTCGAAGACTAGTTCATGGAGTTGTATTCATTTTAACTCAGTTAAAGTGAGTTAAACTCAGTTGAGCTAGTTGTATCTAGTCTAACTGAATGATACACTAGTGAGAGTGGAGTGAATTAATTAGTTAATTAGTTCAAAAATAATAACTCATTAATCAACTGAAAAAATACAACAGTTAACTACAATGCATGTTAGTTCTAATGGAGACCCAGTGGAGAGGTAGGTGAAAGGGAAAGATGGAATATCCGTTGTGACTACAGTGATGCATTGATTTCATCACAAACACATTGGAGTTTCCAATGAGAATTGCGCAGTCAAGGAAAGGGTAATTATAATTCATTCAAAGCTAATCTTCAGTAGGGATTTCGTAGTGGAGGTATGCTATCAGGAGGGCAGAAATCAGTGCATGTTTTTGCAGATTTCATCTTGTTAGTGTGTGACGATTGTGTTGTACTAAGAGCTTTATGTACTAAGATTTGTATGAGGATTTTTACATGATCTCCATGATACATAATATATGATATTTGGGTTTTTTTAGCTTCATTATTTCCCATTAAACAATTGTGTTATGTGCGATTTTTTTTATTCTATGCTTCACGTGTTTGCAATTAATTTTCCACAAAAGATTAACAGTGGAAGGATTTTGTATTTATCAAGAAGATAAATATTGTTAGATCAGGGGAATCTATATATGTGGATTCTTATTGTATAATTTCTATGGGTGGTAATATGTCATTGTGTACATTTATTATACATCAATTGGACATATTTCATATATCCTTTAAGAAACACCACAATCCGGCATAACCCTCGGGTAACATTGCAATGTGGGATAGCGCTTCATGAATAATGCAATGCAACATAACAATTGAGTAACATAGAAAATGAGACAACAATGATGAAAAACACAATGAGAAATAACCGCTATGTAATATTGCAAACCAACATCACCCTTAAAGAACATAACAATGTGACATAACCCTCGATGAACTTTTTAATATGCCATAACCTTTGACAAAAGTAGAGGTTTGACATAGTTCAACTCAAACGAACATCTCAATGTGCAATAACCATTAAAAAATATGGAAATCCAACATAAGCCTTGAGGAAAATCATAATGTGGCTTAAACATTTAGGATTGTATAAATCTGACATAATTCAACCATGATCAATCATATACAATGATATTCAACATTTTCCATGATAGTCATGCATTGTCAACCATAATAAAACTATCATCAAACATGGTCAACCAAACTTAACAACCATATTAATAATGTCATCATATTATTATTTTGTTCTTATGTCTATACACTAACTACAAACACATTATTAATATTGGTAAGACTATCATCAAACGTGGTCAACCAAAATAAAATACCACATTAGTAATGTCATAATATTATTGTTTTGTTCTCATGTCTATAAACCAGCTGCAAACACATTATTAATATTGATGTGTCTAATATATGTTTATAGGCATATATTTAGAAAAAATTTATGTGATTTTGTAGACCATATTCATATAGGGGATCACCCAAATCTTTGTAGCGAACACTCTTCTCTTGAATTTTCCATCAAACCACAAATCATGCATGAACTAGTCCTTATGATTTAGGAGATCAATATATTGAATTATTGCTACATGCTATACTTGAATCTTTTGTAAATGCAATGAGTTTATGGTGTCTTTAATTTTGAATGATTATGGTTTTACATCATGGTATAGAAATGTGTCAATTTTTTTATGGCTAATATGGATTTTCATTATTTGTTTCAATGTTATGCCTAAGAGAACTTACAAGTGGAAATCAAATAATTAAAATAATTTCGTTTTTAATATGCTTCCTTAGTATTGTAATGTTGAACATCCATCATATATAAATAGGTGGTACACTACTTGCATTAAAATACTACCTAACCAATTGTCATGACTTAAATACTACTAATATGATAAATGACCCTCTTATAAGTAGTGCATTGACTAAGTTATTTTGGAGATTAATCCTTGGTGGTGGTTCTCTCAATTCCCTAGATTATTGATTCAAAAAGTGTCCTCTCTTTACATATGATTTCTTTACACATAATTTAGAGACTAGATGTTATATACATATAGGATTATTGGATAATGCCTGATGTTATGGCATCTAGATATAACATTGACAATGTTAGTGGTGACGTGGATTACCTATTGCATGCATTAGGGAGTATAAGAATTAGGGTATGCATGTTATTTATTCTATGTTAAGTGGGTTAAGGGTTAATAAGTGCAAGGAGTTCTTTGGAGCTTAAATTTTCTCTATTCTATATTTAATAACATTAATTACCCTTAATTATCCTATAATTCATCTCATCAACCTAGAACATGTTATTCTAAATCCATAAAAATTATTTAAGAAATTGTTCACTACACTATATTACCTCAAACATCTAGCTTTCCATACTTAGCTAGTTAGTATAGTTAGTATTATTAAGGGAATTTCATTGTTAACATTGAGAATCATTATTTTATGATGATATATTTTGTACTTAAATAAAATATAGAATATAACTAGAATGCTTAAAATACAATAATATTGAAGGATTTCATGACTCGTATTTATCTTACTACGTCAGCCATGTATACATGACACCAAAAACCATTAAGGAAATTTCAAATGTCAACTTTTGAGATAAATTTATAGGTCAATTATAACTTAGTCACTTAATACTAGATTATTGTGTTTGTATAAGTACGGAGGACATCCTAACAACTTAGGGTTTGATCAAAAGTCCCACTAGAAGAGAACCTCAAGGATATTACCTATGTTACAAGAATTAAAATAGATTTCCTATTGGTATGATTATTGTTTCATTCAAAGTTATTTTCCTGCATATTTTTTTGGTTGAAATTAATCATATTTAATATTGGTTAGAGTTCGTGTAATGTTTCTTTCATTTGATAAAGTTCTTTAAGTCATAATTCTTTCATACTTCAAGGGACTCAGATAGTAAATTTTCTTAGTGAGTGATGGGAACTCTAATTGTGAAGTAACTCTAAATGATAGGAAATATAACTAACAAAGAAACATTAGACAAAGGAGAAATATCAAGGACTTGGTCAAAGTTCTAAATTATTTATAATTCTTATTGGTAATGGTTATTTTGTCTAACAATATTGTTGTCTATAATTTTTTCTTTGTAGTTGTCTATCCTATAATTTTGTCTTTGCAGTTGTCTATCCTATTAGTACTATTATTTTGTCATTCAAACTTAAATTTATTTCTTCATACTTTTTTGGTTGAAATTTCTTCTCGATTCTTGATTATTTTTCTTATTCATCGGAACATTAATCATATTTCATATTGGTTAGAGTTCATGTAATGGTTCCTTCATTTGTTATGGTTCTTTAAGTCATATTTATTTCATATTTTAAGGGAATCGATTATTAAATTTCTTAAATGAGTCATGGGAACTCTAATTGTGAAGGAACTCTAAATGATAGGAAATCTAACTAAAAATAAACGTTATAATTATAGTTGTTAATGATTTTTTTTCTATGACTTTAAATTTCTATCATATATTTTCTGTAATTTAGGGTCCAAGTTCATTATCAAAAAATTTCTCTAGAACTTTTCCAAGAATAATTCTATGTATAAATTAAAAGTCAAAGTTATATTATGAAGATTTCTATCGATCATATTTATTTTCTTGGTTAAATTTCCTATTCATATGGTTTCGTACATGAATTCTATCTACATTTACATACTCACTTATCCATTTGTTATAGTTCCTCATGTTCCTTCATTAAAGTTTTTATCATCACTATGAGTGAGATTTCCTTCATCAATTTTTTTTTCAATAAGATTGTCTATTGGTTGAATTTATAGAAAAAAATTGAACCAATATCTTTAACAAAGTGAATAAAAAGTACTTTAACCAACAAATAAAATCATCTACCAATAATAAATTTGACCAACTAGAAATTGAACCAATAAGAGCTTTGATCAAGTTCTTGTTAAGTTGATGTGTTATCCAAACTTCATGTCATCCATAGTCACAAGGGACTTTCCTATACAAGAGATTTGACTAGAAAAATATGAAGGAATTACAACCACGAAAAACTCTTACCTTATTTTATGTCATATTAGGATCAACCCCCACACATAGGATAAAGAGATTTTTTATCACTATTTCCCCACTCAATTTCAAGAGTTTTTTTTCTTGTTTGTTTGAGATGGGATATATGGATGAAATAAAATCATAAAATGCAAACATATGCTCCTCATTCCTAAATATATACATCAATTCAATTTCTTTTTTTTCCTTTTGTGGTAGAAATTACTTTTCTCATTTGTAAGAAAAAGATGTAGAGATTAAAAAAAAGGAATCAACTATATCAATTGTGAATTGGAGAGATTTTTCCAACATCATTTCAATAATTATGAAGGAGAATATCCTTAAACATAAATTTAAATATCCAATATGGATATCTAATAGGATTAGGGAAAATTTTAGGGGCTAATATTTGTAAGTTGGCTAATTTTTTATATTTTTTCCAAAAAAATAGATTCATCAATTTTCATTTTTTTCTAAAATTGATTCTACCAAGATTAATAGTATATAAAAAATTTACCCTAAAAAATGCAAAAAAAATATAGATCCTATACAAAATCATTGGAAATTTCAATATTTTTGAAAAATATCGCCAAATATTTTACAGTTTTCATACTAGGGACTAGACGTCCATAGACAAGTTCACCAAGACTTCTAAACTTTAAAGTCAAATTCCATCCTTTAAATTCTACCTGATCATGATATAAATTTTACATCCTCCTACTGATATCTAGGATCCTATTTTACCTTATTCCATTTACTTTCATCACTTTGAACTGAATAAAGTTTTTTTTTGATATAGGGTCAAGGGAAGTGGTTCATTTCAACCATTTGAATTTTGAATTTGAAGCCAAAACAAACCATCCCAACTCATTTAATGATTTATGCTTCATTATCTAATTAATAATGACTCATTGATACTATGGAAATCATGAAGGTGGTGTTATCTAAGATAACATTGGATTGAGGTGATGGAGAAGCAAGTGTAAATCTATCCTAAAACTAGATCTATCAATAAATGAGAGGGATCAAACTTGTTAAAGTGTATATATTTTTTTTTTCTATTTAATTCATTTTCATGTGTTAATTCTTTCATATTAAATGATAATAAAATTACACCTTAAAAAATTTGGTTATATATATATATATATCATCACTTAACCTTATGTGGAACATCACAATTCAATTAACTATGAATAAAGTATCAACTAAAAGTAGAGTCTAAGCTCCTTCTATTTTTTATTCATTGTAAAAAATAATATATATGTGTATTTTAAATTTAATAAATAACTCTGGAACATAAATAAATATTTATTAATTTTCTCATTACAAATGAATTAGACTTACCTTTTTTTCACAATTCAATTAATTGCAAATAAAGTATCAACTAGAAGTAGAGTCTAAGCTCCTATTTTTAATTCAGTGTAAAAAATAATTTATTTTTTATTTTTTAATTTAATTAATAACTCATGAACATAAATAAGTATTAATTAATTTTCTCACTCTAAGTTCCTATTTTTAATTCATTCTTAAAAAAAATATTTAGAGTTAAGTTTTTTTGTATTATCAAGACTAGAGTATAATCAAAATTAAATATTTGTTGTTGTTGTTTTTTTTGTAGTTGTTGTTGTTTTTGTTGACATATGGGAAATTAAAAATCCCTTTTATTCTTAGTTTTAATCACTCAAAAGCCAAATTCCATTTTTTTACTCTAAAGTCAGCTTGAATTTTTAAAAACCCAATCTTTGTTATTATTTTTTTTTGTTTGCTAAGTTGTGTGAATCCTAAGAAGACTACAGACTTAACCTTTGGCTTTAAAAACCTTGACCCAAGGGCATCTAAGCCGTCAAATTTACAAGGGTCGCACCTAGCCCGGGCCATTAGCCCTTAACATGGTTGTATATTTTCCTAAGAATTTTTGAATTGGTGACCTTCACATCATGGAGTTTCTTAATAGTACACCTCGTTATTGTAATATTTTTTACTATTATTAGGATTATATGATAAATTAACAACATTTTGAATTTATAGTTTTGATTTGAAAACACAAATTTAAATTTACTTTAAGAATTGCATTTTCTTAATTTTAAATCTTGTATTTTTTTCAATTTTTTAATATAAGTGTATTTTAGTTATTTTTTAATATAAATTTATCTAACAAAGCATGAAAATATATCACCCATATTACAATGTAGAATGTCTCTTAACACAAATATGGATATCGAAAAATTGTAATTAGGCAAGGACCAAATTGTTAAGCCTCCATCAGATAAACCCCAAAATCTTTGATAATATTGAAATTTATGATGTAATTTGAGCTACAATAGGGATCCATATTATAAACCTCACATTTTTTTATAATATCCAAATTCATAATTTCATTTGAGATGAATTTTGTGCATGTAGTTTTATTTTTTTTAGTTAAAATGATATGGTATTAATGTCAAATGTTATGCCACTATAAGATTTAAATATATCATCAATAAGTGTGACATAAATGTGTACGAATATGGGATCATTTTATTAATTAAATATATCATCAATAAGTGTGACATAAATGTGTATGAAAATGAGATCATTTTATTACTTAATTTGGTATTGGAGAAATGGTACAAAACACCTATCAAATTTTTGGTAGTATATTTCTTCATAAATTTATTAACCACTCAAGATGTAAAAAAAGTTAAAAACAGATGAAATCTTAGATACATACTATATTATATTAATAAAATAGAGTTACATATATACATGAGGTATTGTCTCAAGATAGGGAAGCTATCTTGGAGGCACAATAAGTTGGTTGAGAGAATATCTCAACCACACACCAAACTAGGAACTTAGGTTTAGCTAACTCCTATTGAATAGGAATAGACTCTATACATAGAAAGTCACAACCAAATACAAGTAGGAATTACATATTCCAACACTCCCCCTTAATGACTACTTGTCTCATTATCCATCTGCAAAATCTACATCTGGTTCTGTTTGGTAATTACACTTTGTATCTTGTTCATGCTATTGTCAAAGTCCATATAAAGAAACAACCATCTACCGAAATGCATGGGTTCCCAACTACTGAAACCACCAGTCTACTAGGCACTACAAGAAAAAATCACATTGGTGAGGGGCGAAAATGGTCACCATAAGCTCATTGGTGAGGGTCAAAAGAGCCTTCGTCACCAAAAACGGAACATCACCAAAGGTGGCATCGCCGAAAGTATAGGTGTTGTGGTGACATTCAAGGTCCGTCACCAATAATGATTTATAGTGACAGATAGTGATCATCACCATTTCATATGAGCAATGGTGACGGACAATAGCCTTTGTCACCAAAAAATTGAATGTCACCAAAGGTGGCGTCACCGAAAGTATGTGTTGTGGTGACATTCAAGGTCCATCACGAATATTGATTATAATGAAGGATAGTGACCGTCACCATTTCATATGAACACCAATGATTTTTTGTGATGGACCTTTCATGGTCGTCACTATTGGTGCATATAGATGGCGACGTTCATTGACTGTCACCATAAACTCATTGGTGACATCAAGGTCCGTCACGAATAATGACTATAATGACAAATAGTGACCCTCACCATTTCATATCAACAACAACGATTTTTGGTGATGGACCTTTAATGGTCGTCACTATTGATGCATATATATGGTGGCGTTCATTGACCATCACCATTTAATATTTTGGTGAGGGTCGAAAAATGTCACCATAAGCTCATTGGTGATGGTCAAAAGAGCCTCCATCACCAAAAACTAATCTTCGTCATTCCATTTGAATATCAGGGCAAGATGGAATCGAACCACCAACCTCCTGCTTGTAAAGCAGGTGCTCTTCCATTGAGCTAGCACCCTTTAAAGAATTAGAATTTAAACTAGCAATTGCCTCTAAAGGTGCAAAGATACA
Source organism: Pinus albicaulis (assembly GCA_034641835.2). Taxonomy (NCBI): domain Eukaryota; kingdom Viridiplantae; phylum Streptophyta; class Pinopsida; order Pinales; family Pinaceae; genus Pinus; species Pinus albicaulis. The sequence continues at coordinate 761,302,929 of CM076578.1, read as the reverse complement.
CCAAAGGAATAAGAACCAGGAAAACTAAAAAAATTCAGTGTCCTTGCTCCTATTTTTATTCTACGGCACTCTACAAAGTATGATCTTGATCTATGATGTATTTGTGTCAAGTGGTTCTAATTTAATAGTAAATGTTATATTCAGATAAAATAAATTAATAACTGAGAGGCCTTATGGACTAATTTTTAATCCTTACACCAAAATCTCTTAATATTTAAGTCTATGGAACAACTTGTTCAAAGTTCAAACTAAAGTAGAATTTAAATGGAAAGCCTAAAACTAGCTAAGTAGGGTACAAGTTAACATTTTGGATATAAATTCTATTCAATTTATATGACAAGTTATGCCATAACCTTGAAACTAGTTTCTTAGCTAAAAGACTTTCTTAAGTCAACAATGACAAAGAAAGATAGTCATGGAAAGAAAAATTCTCTTGTTTTTTCTAATGAGGGTGCATGTAACTTGATAAAGGTTCCATGACAGTATCAAACCATAAACAGTTTCACTAAAACATGGAAATGACAAAGTCTTGTTAAGAAACAAAATTTTACTTGAATATATGAAAATCATAAAGCTAAATGATATAATTAAACTAAAAGTAACTGTAAAAAACTGAAATTGCCATCATATACCATCTGGTTTGGCTAGTTCTTCAGAAAGAGAAAGCGCAATTGCATGATCCAGCTCCTCATCTTGATTTTGTAATGGACCATCCTGAACAAAAATGTCCACATACAACAATCAATGTTATCGTATTGGTAAGACTTTTGATATAATCTATCAAAGCATGTACTATGTAGGAGAATAACGGACAAGCACAACTAGAAATTTGAATCACAAAATAACAATATAAAAGAGCATGCAACAGGAAAGGAACAACTCCACAGTTTGATAAATATGAACAATCCATGAACTTGTTCTTATATATTGATATAGATAATGAAATAGAAATCTAGATTTATGAAATTCAAGTATCACACAACAATGTCTTGAACAAATATCAATATGTAAAATAGTATTTTTTGATTTTGGATTTACTTTGCAGAAGCTCAGGAAAACGTTTCCACAGAAACAGCCAATAAACATAATAACATGGACCTCAGGAGCAATTGTGCAGGGGATAAAATATGAAGGTAAAGCACTAGAGAAGTATTCAAAGAAAATGATGAAGTGTATCTAGAAAGAACTGATAACCCTATGAAGTAAACCACACATTTATCATCGTGACTAGTACACTTGCAAAAAAAGATCAATAAATTATGAACTATTCCACCAAAAAACAGTGAATTTTTCCACTAAAATACAGTTTCAAATTAATCACTAGCATGACGCTAACTTTGTTAGAGCTAACAGATAGAAGATTGAAGTTTAAAAGACAATACACTCTGATGAATTAGGGATTACCGTGGCATTAGAGGGCACATGCCAAATTACATTATCATCTCCAAATGCACCCCTACGTAGTGTCCATCTGACACTTTGTGACTTGAACCTTTAAAAGGCTTGCTCAGCCACTTCATCATTCGAGATTTATTGTGAGTATGATGGTACAATGTGACCTGCATGTCCCAAATAACATGAGCCAACAATGAAAACCATAATTAAATTATTATTGTCTTACTAATTTAATCCTTGACAAGACGAAAAACATGAATCCAAGAAAGAAAATGATAAGGTTCTCGTTAACCAACTATTTAATTTACAGATATGGTAGAATTGTTGATTGGTTGTTTTAGAATTTAAAGAATTTTACTTATTCTCTCAAACATATGAAAAGACACTAAAATTACCAAGGTCATATTTCAACATAAATCTTGCAGAAAATCAAATGGCAACTATGAAGATACTATTACAAAAATCTTACAGAAAATCAGATTGCAACTATGAAGATACTATTACAAAAATCTTGCAGAAAATCAGATTGCAACTATGAAGATATTATTACAAAAATCTTGCAGAAAATCATATTGCAACTATGAAGATATTGTTCTAAATTTTAAAAATTATAGTAATAAAATCCATCTTCAACATGACTTAACATTTTATATCATATTAGACAAATTTTGAGTCAGGGAACAAGTACAAGGTTCGGAGTTAAAATATTTGTGTCAAGGACAAGGAGATATCATATACAACTTTCTGAGTTGAGGTTTATCACTAGAGAACATAGTCTTGAGTCTTAAACCAATACTTAATGAGGGAATTCTGGAAATAAATGGGTACAAAATGTGAATTCATCCCTCATGAGTCATGGCAACCCACAGACAACTCCTGAGGCTTTACAACCACTGCAGCTGCACCCATCACACTACGTTTTTAGGTTGAATTGTCCACAACTAAGGCTTTGCAAGTTCCATCCACTGCAGCTACACCCATCACACCACCATTTTAGGTTGAATTGTCCACATGTCCTAATCCACAAAAGATGTAGTTGAATAGTTTGTTGTGCTGAATTGCACAGCTTTTGCCCACAACTAACCATAAGTTCTTGTGTGTGATGAGTGCACCAGATATGTATCATGGGAGCCACAAAACCTGCAAACACAATTATCCATGAAGTCCAAAATGGGGAGGATGTAACTGGCAAGAACAAAGGTGGGACAAATGCTCCCTTGCAATGAAATTCTAGATGTGACTCCTCATGAACAGAGAGCCATTCTTATCAAAATATTTTAAGAGAAACATGTTTTAAAGTTAAATGGATACAATTCATTAACCACCGTTCCATCCTACCATGTCATATCACCTTGAGCACCCCCCAACACAATGTCTCCCTTGGTAGAAAAGGCCAAATATCTAAAAAAGTTTGCTCAAAAATGTAAAAACAACATCCATATATGGGAAGAATACACCAATGCCCAACAGGCTTGGGACTAGCAGTTGCTAGTGAGGAGTTTCACACCTTTGGTCAAGATTCTGTTCTCACAGGCTTCACCCATGGGGGATAGGAATGGATTGAAATTATGGCATTAGGAGGTGATGAAACATGTGCATATATTGCTGCTTGTGACGTGATTTCTCTTCATGAAACAATTGTTGATCAGTACAAAAAATGTATATATTCTTGGAATGTGATCTAACTATGAATATGGAAGTGTTCAACTATCTTATTGAGGACATTGTATCTATGAAAATCTGGAATTTAAATCTTTAAAATAACATAATTTATGGGAGTGACAAGGTATGCAAGGCAGTGGTAAGCTAGAAGTCAAATCTGAAATAACACAATTCCAAAATAACTTAGGGTTTACAGTGGCTCCACCAAAGATACTCTGACATGGAGGTTTTTCTCATGGTTATTTTAGATTTCTGGAGAATATTTGGTGGAGCTAGGGTTTCTCTTGGTTTTCCCTATCTAGGGTTTTCAAAAGCATGGAGAATTATATGATAGGTTGTGATTGTGTTCATGGGTTTCATTTATTCTTTATATATACGAACTTTTCGGGTGAATGTTCCAACAAATCCTAACACCTTAAGACAAAACACACATAAAGTACAAAGAATATTGAATGAGAGAGAGAGATAGTAGCACTACTCTTACATCCCTAACCCAAATATGAAAAGGAATATGCACAAGTGCATGATCGACTATAATAACAACTCACTCCTTCCTCTTTTTATATGAGAGGTAAAGGGGCTTTAGTGGACCTAGTCCACCACAAGCAAACTTGCAAGACACAAGTAGGTCCACCCATGTGAAGCACTCTACTCTACGTGACATGTGTCAGCATCAAAGGTGACAGTGATTAACAAGAAAGCCCTCCATGGCATGAGCACTAATCCCCAAGGTCCAACAATCCTCCAAAGTTCCTAAACTCCAATGCATCTCCTAGGTCATGTGTCTCCCTAAGGACAATGCATATCCAAGGTAATGTGTTACCTTAAGGACTCCCACACCTACATATCCACTCCCTTAACCCAAGAGTTCACATGTCAAGGGGTTTTGTGTGCTCATGTTGAAATATCCATCTCTACTCCAAGCACACAAACTCCCTTCATGCATCAACAACATGAAGTCACAAAGCTCCATACTAATCCAACACTTCGAGGAATAATGTCTTTCAAACATCCAAACAAGGTCTAGCAGCAAACGGTAAACCGCCTCCAATGTCCAAGTCCATCAATGTAAAATTCATGCTATTATTATTTCAAGAATATTTATATTTTATCTAACATGATGACCCACTATGTGCACTATTTGTAGGGAATCTTTTGGATTTTTCTTCTTCAATGTGTTGATCCACTATGTGCATTGGTCAACAACTCCATTTAGTCAAGGAAATATTCTAAATTTCTTTCCAAGTTTCATTTCTCTTTCCTGTCATCAAGCAAATTGGAGAAACTAGAAAGAATTCTATTAACTGTCGTCCATCCAGTTGTTTCCTAAAAAAGTGCCTATTGCTTAGAGAAAGTAGGAAACCATCATGAAACATGACTATAGCCACATAGTTTTAGTAGCTATAATCTGACAATGTTATTGAAAACACTGTTAGATTTGTTTCATAAAAGAGCACCTAGTCCCAAACAACAGAAAATGTTCCTGGAGAATGGCTTGTTTCACTATCGTTGAGCTTGACTGTAAACACCGACAGGTTTTTGAGCAAATAAAATAAAGTCCCTGGAGAAAAACGGTGATGGTTTCTCTCTAAAACATATGCAAATAAAGATACAAGATTTTAGTGGAGGACTTAAGTAGTTTCATGACTACCGCTCGACTTGTAACTGTTTGGTTTTTTGGTCTACTTTATTTTTTATATTTCAGATCTAGTTCCAGAATTTTTGGATTTCAAATTTCAGTTATAATAGCATAATTTTGGGTTGGCTCACATCATTGGTATTAGAACCTCAATTAATAGTAGATTCATATCATATTTTTTGCTACAGTTTAGATTAGTTACTTATGTTCACCAATCTGTTTGTCTTTCAAGGAATCTTTGTAAGGAAGATAGAGCAAAGCACAACTCAGATATATTGTCACCAACATACACATCAACTCAAATATATTGTCACCGAGAGAGAGAGAGAGAGTAGCACTGCTCTTACATCCCTAACCCAAGCTTGAAAGGAATATGCACAAGTGCATGATCGAGTATAATAACAACTCACTCCTTCATCTTTTTATATGAGAGGTAAAGGGGATTTAGTGGACCTAGTCCACTATAAGCAAACTTGCAAGACACAAGTAGGTCCACCCATGTGAGGCACTCTACTATACGTGACATGTGTCAGAATAAAAGGTGATAGTGATTAACAAGCAAGCCCACCATGGCATGAGCACTACTCCCCAAGGTCCAACAATCCTCCAAAGGTCCTAAGCTCCAATGCATCTCCTAGGTCATGTGTCTCCTTAAGGACAATGCATATCCAAGGTAATGTGTCACCTTAAGGACTCCCACACCTACATATCCACTCCCTCAACCCAAGAGTTCACATGTCAAGGGATTTTGTGTGCTCATGTTGATTTTGGGATGCTTTTTTCATGGTGAAATACCCAACTCTACTCCAAGCACACAAACTCCCTTCATGCATCAACAACATGAAGTCACCAAGCTCCATACGAATCCAACATTTCAAGGAAGAATGTCTTTCAAACATGCAAACAAGGTCTAGCAACAAACGGTAAACCACCTCCAATGTCCAAGTCCATCAATGTAAAATTCATGCTATTATTATTTCAAGAATATTTATATTTTATCCAACATGATGACCCACTATGTGTACTATTTGTAGGGAATTTTCTAGATTTTTCTACTTCAACGTGTTGATCCATTATGTGCATTGGTCAAAAACTCCATTTAGTCAAGGAACTCTTCTAAAGTTCTTTCCAAGTTTCATTTCTCTTTCCTGTCGTCGAGCAAATTGGAGTAACTAGAAAGAATTCCATTAACTGTCGTCCATCCAGTTGTTTCCTAAACAAGTGCCTATTGCTTAAAAAAAGTAGGAAACCATCATGAAAGATGACTATAGCCACATAGTTACAGTAGTTATAACCTGAAAATGTTATTGAAAACACTGTTAGATTTGTTTCATAAAAGAGCATCTAGTCCCAAACAATAGAAAATGTTCGTGGAAAATGGCTTGTTTCACTATCATTGAGCTTGAATGTAAAAATTGAAAGGTTTTTAAGCCAATAAAGTCCCTAGAGAAAGACGGTGATGGTTTCTCTATAAAAAATATGCAGATAAAGATACAAGATTCGAGTGGAGGACATAAGTAGTTTCATGACTACCGCTTGACTTGTAACTATTTGGTTTTTTGGTATGCTTTATTTTTTATATTTCAGATCTAGTTCCAGAATTTTTGGATTTCAAATTTCAGTTATAATAGCAGAATTTTGAGTTGCCTCACATCATTGGTATTATAACATCAATCAAATGTAGATTCATATCAGATTTTTCGCTACAGTTCAGATTAGTTACTTATGTTCACCAATCTGTTTATCTTTCAAGGAATCCTTGTAAGGAAGATAGAGCAAAGCACAACTCAGATATATTGTCACCAACATACACATCAACTCAGATATATTGTCACCAAGAGAGAGAGAGTAGCATTTATCTTACGTCCCTAACCCAAGCTTGAAAGGAATATGCACAAGTGCATGATCGACTATAATAACAACTCACTCCTTCCTCTTTTTATATGAGAGGTAAAGAGGCTTTAGTGGACCTAGTCCACTACATGCAAACTTGCAAGACACAAGTAGGTCCACCCATGTGAACCACTCTACTCTACGTGACATGTGTCAGCATCAAAGGTGACAATGATTAACAAGCAAGCCCTCCATGGCATGAGCACTACTCCCCAAGGACAATCTTCCAAAGGTCCTAAGCTCCAATCCATCTCCTAGGTCATGTGTCTCCTTAAGGACAATGCATATCCAAGGTAATGTGTCACCTTAAGGACTCCCACACCTACATATCTACTCCCTCAACCCAAGAGTTCACATGTCAAGGGATTTTCGATGCTCATGTTGATTATGGGATGTTTTTGTCATGGTGAAATACCCAACTCTACTCCAAGCACACAAACTCCCTTCATGCATCAACAACATGAAGTCACCAGTCTCCATACTAATCTAACACTTTGAGGAAGAATGTCTTTCAAACATCCAAACAAGGTCTAGCAGCAAACGGTAAACCACCTCCAAAGTCCAAGTCCATCAATGTAAAATTCATGCTATTATTATTTCAAGAATATTTATATTTTATCCAACATGATGACCCACTATGTGCAACTTTTGTAGGGAATCTTCTGGATTTTTCTGCTTCAACGTGTTGATCCACTGTGTGCATTGGTCAATAACTCCATTTAGTCAAGGAAATATTCTAAAGTTCTTTCCAAGTTTCATTTCTCTTTCCTGTCATCAAGAAAATTGGAGCAACTAGAAAGAATTCCATTAACTGTCGTCCATCCAGTTGTTTCCTAAACGAGTGCCTATTGCTTAAAGACAGTAGGAAAACATCATGAAAAATGACTATAGCCACATAGCTTCACTAGCTATAATCTATAATCTGACAATGTTATTGAAAACACTGTTAGATTTGTTTCATAAAAGAGCACCTAGTCCCAGACAACAGAAATGTTCATGGAGAATGGCTTGTTTCACTATCATTGAGCTTGACTGTAGACACTGACAGTTTTTTGAGCCAATAAAGTCCCTGGAGAAAAATGGTGAATCTGGACTTAAGTAGTTTCATGACTACCACTCGACTTTTAACTGTTTGGTTTTTTGGTCTGCATTATTTTTTATATTCCAGATCTAGTTCCGGAATTTTTAGATTTCAAATTTCAGTTATAATAGCAGAATTTTGGGTTGGCTCACATCATTGGTATTAGAACCTCAATTAATAGCAGATTCATATCATATTTTTCGCTACAGTTCAGATTAGTTACTGATGTTCACCAATCTATTTATCTTTCAAGGAATCCTTGTAAGGAAGATAGAGCAAAGCACAACTCAGATATATTGTCACCAACATACACATCAACTGAAATATATTGTCACCGAGAGAGAGAGAGTAGCACTTCTCTTACATCCCTAACCCAAGCTTGAAATGAATATGCAAAAATGCATGATCGACTATAATAGCAACTCTCTCCTTCCTCTTTTTATATGAGAGGTAAATGGGCTTTAGTGGACCTAGTACGCTACAAGAAAACTTGCAAGACACAAGTAGGTCCACCCATGTGAAGCACTCTACTCTATGTGACATGTCAGCATCAAAGGTGACAGTGATTAACAAGCAAGCCCTCCATGGCATGAGAACTACTCCCAAAGGTCCAAAAATCCTCCAAAGGTCCTAAGCTCCAATTCATATCCAAGGCCATGTGTCTCCTTATTATTACTGTGCTTTCTACCTATTATTTTCATAATGCTAAAATGTCCACTTGCATTAAAAACTGCATGCCATGTACATAAATAGAAAACCTGATGGATGATAAGGAAAAAGGGCTATCCTATATGCCATGGAACATCATATTCCATACTTAGAATGCACCGCAAGGTGTCAAAATTGCATGCCAAGTGGAGAATTTTCATTTCTCATGTTAAATCTGTGTTACAACTTACAGCCTGACTTGATTGCACACAGCCTCCTGCAGATGTACCTATGGAAAATTCATAAAATATAGTGCTACAATACTTCTCCCTGTGAATAGACATCAATTTTTCTAGAAGAGTTTTGCATAGACAATCCTTCTACAGTTCTAGGTAGCCCATGTAAGAGATTTTCTGACAAGTGTCAGAATTCTCTTAAACATTGAACTAACATGTAATGTGCAAGGATACATAGGGCTCGAATTTTTGGTAATATTTAAGAAGTCTTAAAGGAGTCAGATCTGTCCAGAGTGACTGAAGTAATCCATACCACTCACTGTACTGTCATGTCCAGAGTATTGAAATAATTCGCATTCTTGAAGTGTTAAGTTCGTGGAATAGATATCACTTTTTTGAAGCATAATTCAATAATTCTGGTTAGAATTTTTCAGGGGAGTATTCCCAATCATTACTTTAGAATTGTTCACAGGGGAGTGAGGATTCTATCTATCAAATCACTATTCCAACCATACTTTACTATTCCAATCACGAATAAGTAACACTATTCTACTTAAGACAGACCATTACTTTACTATTCCAATCAGGAAGTAACACTTGTGACTAAGATATATCACCACTTCTGTAATCTGGTTAAAAATTTTAGGGATTCTAATATAACTTCACTATTTAATATTGTGGTTAGAATGGTTAGAATATTTCAGGAAGTAAGAATTCAAATATAGCTTCACTATTCCAATTAAGAAATGACATTATTCTAACTAAGATTTCCACCAATTGCAACCAAGTAACACTATTCTGGTCAAGATTTTTCTTTTGTTTAATATTCTAACTAGGATTTCCTAGGTTGCAAAGGGCTCCCTCACCTTTTTGGTATTCAATCAGAATTACCAAGGATGAATGGGTATTTTGTTTTAGAATTTCTCTCAGTTTCTATCCTTAGAAAACCCGTTGACTACTGTTTTAATTCCATGATAGGATGAATCTAATAATCCAATAGTAGCAAGAACATAATAAAAAAATATATACACAATACAATGAACTACCTTAGAATGATAATATTTGACCACAGAACTTGAGTTTGGTGGCTGAAAAGGCTTATGATTCGATCCCTTGGCCTTCTGTAACGAAATCAATTTATTCAATTTCACATAGCTTTTCCCAGAGAACTCCATCAAAACCTCTGTGCCCACAAACGCCATGAAATGATTCTCACATCCATCATCGTTGCTTGATGCCAAGCAATATAACTCAATCCCCATTTATGATATTCCTTACCAAATATCAACGGAAGAAATACAAACTCCTTCAGCAAACCTTTAATTATTGATTCACATAGATTCTAATGAAATATAATTCAGAAATCATTACAAAATATTAAATATCAAAACATATATAACATAACGCAATATATCTTTCTCACTACAATACAGGCACCCTATATGCTCAAAAACCCAGAAATCAAGGGATACCGAGATAGAATCTCAATAGAGAGGATAAAATGTGATTCGATTAAGTGAAAAAAAAATTGTTGCAAAACTGTTCCTCGAGAGGTAACTGACTTTTCCTATTTTTTTCCCATTGTTAAAATATGAGTCTATGATTTACTAGGTTTTCCTAGTCCAAAAACTCTACAATAACGAGAAAAAAAACTTTGGTTTTTCCTGTCAGAATTACCAAGGATGAATGGGTACTTTGTTGTAGAATTTCTCAGTTTCTATCATTTGAATACCCGTTATATCCAGATACTGTGAATTTTATCCACATTAATATCTCTTTGATGGGTGGAATTTATGGCCAAATAATAATCTCCCATTGATCCCCTTTGCCAATGAAACAACAGTCTTCTAAGTAAAAATCCTCTGTCAGGTTATGTGGGATTCCTCCTACATTAATATCTCTCTTTTCTTTGATTATAAGATGTGTACAGTTATTTTAAGCATGATTTGGAATATTTTGAATTATTAGGTATCTAAATGCAACCACTGGTTTCGGGTTATGTTGGATTCTTATCACAGTAATATATCTTTCTCTACTTTGGCCATAAGATGTATACCATTATTTTAAGCATGATTTGGAAATTGGAACATATTTGTATGCAAATTATTTTGTGACAATCTATTAAAACCAGAATCCAGACTAAGACAGGTGTACATACCAACACTCAAGTTCATAAGATGATACACAGGGAGCTAGTTGATAGTGATCACCAATCAAAATTAGATGTTGAATGGTCGGTTCAAGCGCTGCTAGCAGTTGAGGTTCCAAAATATCAGAAGATTCTTCAACAAAAATAATTGCTGGTTGAAGCTTTTTAAGAATGTCCCGATACAATGATGTTCCCTGAAACGCTTAGTGAAATCAGAAGTTTATTGTGATCCTTTACATTCTATTTTAAAGTTCTAATATAGTCTGAAGAACACGAGAAAAATTGCAATAGTAGTCATACCCACAATCTTTGACCCGCGAAACATTTCTAGCTACCATAGCTGATTTATCTCCTGCATAACCTCGCATATTCTAGCATACTTTCTCTTAATATCTGAAAAGCTTTTCAAAGCCTTTTCATGTTTGTTTTGGGTGATCAGGTGTACTAATAATACCCAAAGGTTTTGATTTAATTGCCATGGATTCTCATATAGCAGCCACTGATATCTGTTTAAATCTATCTGCAACACTGAAAAGTGAATTTTGTATTAGGAGTTTGAGATTTAGGAACTTAAATAAAAGAGGATCAATAAATCAAGGTTTTGACAGCTTATATGCATATGAAGTTGTTTAGCCCCACCAGAAAACCAGCTATTGTTTGCTTCCCTTCTGCAAGGAAAGAAGCTTTCTTCCAACCATGACTTATTTCTTGTATCATGATTATTTTGAACATCCATCTCTATTTCAAACTCTTCTTCATCACTTGTTTGCTCACTGTCTTCTGATCCAGTATCACTAGTATTAGAATATCCAGTCTTGTCCAATATTTTGCAACGGCTTAACAATAGAGAAACATTTTTCTACCAGTTCGAAGGTCTCCCTCTTGGGAATCCACTCGCTAATGTTCTTTGAGAGAGTTTTATAGCGAGGTCACAATATTTCTAGTTTCGTACGCTCTGCCAACTCCACCTCGAATACATTCCAGAAGGGATATTTCTTCGGGAAATTGCTTTAAGAGGTCTCTACCAAATCCGTTGTTAGAAATAAATTGCCTCACTTGATTTTCAGGCATGGAATCCATTAAGGACTCCGCATTCAAAAAGCTGCTCTCACGTAGCTGTTCCAGAGCTATTTCCATTTCTGCTTTGACTTGTTCCAACTTAAGTGTACATTCAATCCAATCGAAGCGATGTTCGTTCATTCTTCCAATTTTAGAAGATAAATTGTGGGGAATCAAGCCAGGTTCCTCACTTCTCCCTCCTATCCTCACCAGGTTGGGACAGAATTTCAAGCAAGACAATAAAAATTGATCCAGACCATGGTTTTTATAAGTCATGACAAGTATAGGACTAGGAGGCAAAGAATCTGCCGTCAATAAGAGCTCTAACATCTTTACACCAACATAACATTTCCCTGTTTATTTCATGGCCAGGCACACATATTAATGGTTATGCACATCTACGAGCATTACAAGCACTACCTCAGAACGATAATCTTTGACCACAGAACTTCATTTCGGTGGTTGAACAGGCTCTGTATTGTGATTGTGCACTTGTAATCACCACCAATACTCTCTATGTTAGTATATTCCTTAATGAAGTATGCTCTTTATCTCCAATTTTTTTCTACTTGCATACATATTCTGTATACTCAATTATATTTGGTATATATATTGGGTTGCCTATTTTACTATGGAATTTGAAATAAACTTTTGTATGACATCCCTCTCTAAATAGTTTTGTATAATTTTGAGTTCTGATGTTTCCTCCAGACTGCATAAACCTAGAGATGTTTCATAAGCTCACTCAGAACAAGAACATTTTACCATGACCAGTACGAAATTATATATTTATTTTTAGTTCATGAGCTTATGTTATACAACAACCAAACAGATTTTTATCCTCATGTTGTTTGCTATCACTTAAGTTCTTATTATTTACTTCTATATTCAGTGTGTGGAGTATACAAGACAATCTATTTTTGCATGAAAAGCAGCAAGTTTTGCCATAGTAGTTGTGTGTTAAGCTGATCTCAAATCAAAATTTATGTATTTGTGTTCAATTCTGCTAATATGAAGAGTATGCCCTTTAGTTTATTGATTAATAATTTTTCCATCTTCCATGCAATATGGTAAGAAAAAGGTCAGGGAACCTAAGGAGGATAATGTTACACCAGGGCCTGCTATCAGAGAAGGAGAACAAGTTTTTGGCGTGGCACACATTTTTGCTTCATTTAATGATACGTTTGTGGTAAGATGGAAATTTTTTATTTGTATGGGACTCTAGCTTGTTTGTGATATTCTCTATAAAGACACTGGACTAATTGCCTTTTTGTGCAGCACGTGACTGATTTGTCTGGGAAGGAAACAATGGCTCGTGTTACTGCTAAGGTTCCTGTAATCAAGCATGTTATTTTCTCCAAGAAACTTCAATTTTGAGAGTGAAAATGATTACAGGTTAGAGCATGAGATGTTAGAGACTCAAATTTCTGAAATATTGTTATACATGGAGCAAACAAGCGGCATGGACATTAAAGCTGATAGAGATGAATCTTCACCCTATGCTGCTATGCTTGCTGCACAATATGTTGCACAAATATGCAATGTATGTGGTATATTCCAAGTGTTAGATCATTTTTATCAGTTGCATCCAACACTGTCTATTTTAGGTGCCTAGTATGGACATGTTATTAATGGTCCCAGGAGTTGGGAATAAATGCTTTGCACATTAAGCTATGTGCCACGGGAGGAAATAAAACTAATACTCATGGGCCTAGAGCACAATCTGCTCTTTGTGCTTTTTCTTGATCTTGGATGAAGATTGGTCGCATACGTAAACATTTCTGTTACTGAAATATTAATCTGAAGTATATGAAAGAGGTGATCATAAGAATAGTCGAGGTTCTATATTATATATAATTTTGTGGTCTTAACAGAGGACATGACTCCAATTCCAATGGACATCACCTGAAGAAAACCCACAGGGCTAAAAGTATCACATTATTCAATTACAGATTTCTGCTAAGCTTATCGTCAAGAAACAAAGCATACTCAATTAACGACAAAACCCTAGTTACACAGAGATGAAGAGATGAAAATAGGGTTTAGGGCAAAGTGATGCTCATGAATATATGCTCATAATGAATTCACCTATATGTTTTCATCATCATTTTCTATCCATTTTCTATTATACTAGCTTCAGCAGCAGCAGAGAACATGAATCCCCTTCAGCACGGCCATACAAGCATGGCGGAATTCATCAAAACTTCTTGCAAACTGACTCTGCATATGAATCTCTGATTCTCGTCGCTCACTTCCTAATCCAGGTCTCTCAGGGCCAAGCAGAGTGAGGTTGTGAGGGCTTCCATGATGGTGAGCCTTAAAACAGGAAGAGATAGGATGAATAAAACAGAAAAGGAAGCCCTCAAATATTGTATTGAGGATTTCAAGGACACCACGATCCAGATTCATCAATCTCTGGAAGATCTTAAGCACTTCAAGCCGAACACGTTCAAGGCTCAGATGAGCAACATGGAAACTTGGAAGAGCTTGGCCCTCACCAACGAGGACTCTTTTCTCGACGGTTTTCAGTCTGCAAGAGGAAAGGTTAAGGCCATGGTCATTCCCCTTGCAGAAAGTGAGTAAATTAATCAGTAATGTTTTGTCAACAAATTCATAGCCACAGGAGAAGAAAATGAGCTCGATGAATTAATCAGTAATGCCCTTGCCCTTGTTAAAAAATTCATAGCCACGAGAGAAGAAAATGAGCTTGATGTATGAGAGCAGAAACCCTCATGGATTTTTGATGTTCCTTAATAATTTTTTTCCTCTCTAACTGATTAAAAATAACAGTGTTTAATCCTAAGATAGAGATAATTTGAATTTTCTAACATTAAAATCAAGGGTGCACAATGTTACACGTAGCAATTTAGGAAATTTGTTTTCAAATAGGTATGCTTTACAGCGTAATGAATAAAAAAGTTGCAGTCAATAGGACAAGGATATCAAAATGTTGAACCATCCAATGTAAAGATGGTTTTCAGTGCTAGTGATCCAGTGACATAAAAGACCCCATAAATTTGTGCTTTGGGATACCCCCAAGATTCAATAAGTAATCCAAAGTGAAAGGATTCGTTGATAAGGTGATAGTGCCAACAATCCTGAGCTGACCCAAAGTGACACCTTGTGAGTCTTGCAGAACTAGGGTGCAAGTTTGAGCATCAAAAGGAAGTACAATTGCACAAGTGGCAACATCTCACAGTTACGGCACTTGGCCACAAATATTTATGTCTTTTCCCATGGAGGGTACTTTTAACATTTCGTAAGTCACAAATCGCATATTTTAAGGAATTTTGGATAACTTGGCTTCAACCATGAAAGCAAAGAAAATTGAATAATGATAAATAGAAGATAATTAAAGAGAACTAACCTCTCTACCTTCTTCTTCTTCACGCTCAGCCAATTTGTCTTGTGATCTCTCTTTCTCTTTTTCCAGTTTCTTCACAGATTTTTCTCTTTATTTTATTGTGGATTTAGCGGCTTCAACAGTTGTTGCCTCTGCAGCCATTTGTTCCTCCCTCTCCACTTTGGCATCCTCTGAATCACATCCTGAAGCTGAATCTGTATTTGTGTCTGACCTTTATCACTTACTGATGAAATGCCATGGAAATCATCTAATTCAACTTTGGCTCTTTCTTGGCCTTCCTTGGTGCATCTTTTCATGTCCACAACCTGCAACTCTGAAACATCTACAAAAAATATACCTCTTTCTTTACCATGTATGCTGTGCCATGGTATTTAAGTGATTTCTTTCTTAGTTTTCTCAAGAGATGTACTGTAGGAGTCTTCCCCTTTCCTGCTGAATGTCACTATTTTCCGAGTTAACATTAATCATTTGAATTTCCTGCTTCATTGTCCTCAATTTTGACCATGGCGGCCATCTTTTTTTAAAGTCATTGATATTGTATCTCTAGCTTTAACTTGAGACTCAAATGTGAATTCGTGAGAATTTTTCAGTTGGGCTCTTATTGGACTCTCTTCCTTTACATGTGAAGGAAAAATACTATTGACAAAAATAATCAAACCTTCATCATGCCGATCAACACTTTCATTTGCGGGAAGCCCTTTGTAACCATATATGTCTATGCTTTCTACCCCATCTTGAGCCTTTGTTAAATCTTCCCATATAGATGGATCAGATCCGCTCCCCTGAGTGGAAGAGTTACGACTAGAAATGATTTTTGGTTCATTGTACACTTAATGATACTGAAGGATTCACCTCTTGTAGCAGGTGTCTCATTCTAGATTATGTATCCATCTCCTTTGCATATAGAATCAGTCTCTGAGTTATTATCGTGTCTCACAAATTTGTTTGAATCAAGAGATACTGACAATGCCAAGCCATCTAAATGACAAGCACTCTGTGAAAAAATTGAATTATATGAATTGGGTGGAGCATGCTTAGGAGCAACAGATGCTGATAATTCGATATTTGAAACCCTGTTTTTGTATGCATATTTACCTGCAAAGAAAGGAGTCTTACCTATAACATTTCTATTTCCAGCATTACTAGAGTTTCTCAAACTACTTCCACGACTAGCCAGCTCAGGGGAAGCCAAAATTTCTGCCCAGTCATCATTTCCTAGGACCAGAAATGGCTTAGCAACCTTAGGCAATGATCTCCCAAGTGCCTCTTAAATTGTTGACTCAGGATGTGAGGCAATTGAACTTGAAGTCTATTTCTTAAGGCCATGGAGATGTCAGGTCGGTGAATGTTTTTCACCATGAATATTTTTTATGTGCGATTTATTCAAAAGTTCAGGGGTCTCCTGTGACTTCTTATTGAATTGATCTTGCAAAGGAGGAATTCCATTTGGCTTTCCAAAGCTGATCTCAAGTTCATTGGATCGAGGCTTTTCTTGCTTTCCAAGTGATGTCGAACCTTGCTAGTCAATATGTATATTTACACAATTTACTGAAATGGAATTGAAATCTTATAAATAACTTCCAAAACCTTCACCAAAACTAATGCAGCAAGGGTTAGCATGATAGCAAATCCCCAAAAATCCAAAGGGGTTGGTTTCAAATATCATTGGGTAATGTTACCAAGAGAGCTCCAATGGTCAATCTGTAGAATTTCATAATTTCCTGAAGAAAACACAAGTAATGAAGTGAGGGTTTACAGGGTAGCAAATTGCCAAGCATCCAGAGGTTTTCTTTCAAATTGCATTGCGTTTTGTTAAATAACATGAATTTTATTTAACATTATAGCATTCGTTGCATACTGTTTGTTCGAGATAAACGTTCAGAATCTAAGAAGAATTCAGTAGATATATGCGTTAATTTTGATGGATGCATGCGATCTGGAGTGAGCAATGAGAAAAGGCATTAAGAAAACTGTGGAAAGAGGCAAGAGATATGAATATATTTAGCTTCTCAAGTAAACTCTGGGCCACCTAAAGCTTTGAAGAAATCCATGCAGCCATTGTTGTGAAGTAGATCCACGATGCTCAGCCTTCCATCTTTCCATTCTCTAACTAGTCTTTCCTTGTGCAAACCCTTGAACCGGGGTTCGAATTGAGTATTTTCAGTGCGTAAAACTGTGGGAAGTAAGGAACCGGGGATGGGATGAGCTATTCTATACTATAAAATAAATAAAATCTACTCCAGACATAATAAATTATATAACTTGCTGATATAGAAATTGTTTGAAATGTTCCTAGCATATTATTTCATACCTTTTCTAGACTTATATCTGTTTAGTTGATTTTTCATCTTCAATATATGTGATTGCACAGTTTCAATTTGCCATAACATCTCCTCTATGGATTTTTCTCTGTCCTTGGATTTTGTCCCTCTTAAATAATCCTTGAAATGATTTTCCTCTAATCTGTCATTACTCACATTACCTGTAATTGTTTTCATGATGTTAGAATCATCATCAAGTGAAACTCCATCTGCTTCCAATATTTTATTATTCTCATATAAAGGAAACAAGAGATGACGAGAGATATCAAAAGACAACTCCACTGCATTTTCAAATTTCTTTCTTCGCTTGCACTGCAAAATTCGGTGCCTGTGAGTTTTATCTATTAAAGGGGAAGATCTCGCTGTAAATGCCTTCACAGCTTGCTGCTCATCCTTCCATGGCTTTCTTGCTTGAAAAAATTCAAGTAAGTGGTCGTATTTGGAAGCTCGACATAAAATCTCTCTAATCCGCAATTCAATCCCTTGTCACTGTCATTCAATATGGTGTCTAATCTTTCCACTCAAGTGTCAATGCCTCTTCCTCTTTATTAATCCACTTGCATCAAACTTTGCAGAAGTTGCAGCTCCATTACCATTACACAACTCTAATTCTACTTCAGCAGCATCACACATTCCAGAGCATGGACCATCATTTTCACTGTCAAATTCTGTTTCTCAAAATGAACTTGAACATTCAGTGGCCTGCTCAACAGGATTGAATCTGATTTCATCTCCAGTGCATTTTAAAATTTCCACCATTGACTCATCTGTTTGAACTTCTAGACTAGCCTCAGAAATATTATCCAATATATTCTCAGTGTTTGATCTGTTCTCCTCCAGTTCTTCAACATAGACCATATTTTGTGTGTATGGCAAAGTAGAACCACAAGCATATTAGAGGCTTTCATCTTCAGGGAGACCACTGGTGTCAGCGATTATCAATAGGTTGATAAGCTTCTGATCAGGAAGATTATATATTTCATAGGCAATACAGCATTGGTAATTTCTCCTTTTTTTTGAGAAACTACACTTTGGATCTTGATAAAGCATTTATGATGGCCATTGCTAAAAGAATCAAGATAACAGGTGCTTTTACCATCCTTAGTTTCATTTGGGAGGCCAAAACACATTTCTACTCTATCTGCAAACTGTTCAAGATATTTTCTACCCCGATATAATAAAGTATGTGTAGAATTCCAAATGCTAGAGCCTCTCTCTTTATAATTCATCCCACAGCCGCAGATGTCCTCAAAGTCATCCACAAATGATCTCCATCTCCTGTAGTCCTTGGAATGGATCCTATGATGCATATAAGGAAAGCATATTGGTTTTCTAGGTCTCTTCAAATGATCTGGCCCAAATGAATCTTTCAACGGATTGGAGAAAAAGTCATTCTCATCCAGACTTACAAGCCCTTCCAGGATATCTATCAAATGTATTCCATCACATGCAGATAAGCCCCATGATATTGAAAATGTAGAAAGTATTTTAGTGTAGTTATTGGCCGACACATTCAGGACTCTTAAATTGGAGAAGCTCCCAATACTATCAGGGATGTTTCCCTTCAGCATATTGAAGCTGAGGTCTAGAAAATCCAAATTGATGCAGTTCACAAGCTCCGGGGTAAATTCCCCCACAGAAACATTATGAGAGAGATCTAATTTCTCTAACTTCACCTAAAATCCCAGCAAGGAAGGGATTGAACCAGTGAATTGATTGCATGTCAAATTGAGCACTCTCAGGTCTGTCAAACTCTAAATTTGTGGGCCAAAGTAATTTCCTAATTTATTGTAAGAGACAGCTAGGTAGTGCAACTTCTGCATCCGTGCAAGCGAAGGAAGGGAGCCTAGCATAAAATTGGAGCTAATGTTAAGGGAAACCAAGCTTGTGCAAGCCTTGATATCATTATCAGATGGGGTTGATAGCGCATTTCTGGAGACATCAAGGACTTAAAAGGATGGAAGTTGGCATACAGTCTGCCAAGTGTTGCCCTTCAGCCCAAAGCTAGACATATAAAGCTCGGTGACATTATTTGCAGTGCAATTCACACCGCTCCAATTGCATGGGTCACCAGAACTTGCATTCTTCGACGGTGAAGCCGAGTTAAACAGGGATTTCAAGACCCGTGTTTGTTAGGCATCGAGACAAATTCTAGAATCCAAACATGAAAGAATGAACAGGAGACTGAGAAAGGGAGAACATCTCCAATAATACCTCATTTTTAACAGCAAATAAATGAAGAATCCGTGCAATCCCCGCTTCAGCCTATTTGTTGGGCATCCGTCTCCTGCACTGATTTCCTCTCAGGCTTCCTCCCTAGGCCCTATATTTACATTCAGAAGGCGGGATCTCAAAGAAATCTGAGTTTCAAACCCTGTGCTGACCTTTGGCACCAATAAGAAGGCAATGGACAGTCAATTAACATCAAATGGAAACGGCCCTCCAGCAATGATCTCGAAAGTGCAAAGATATCCCAGGAATAGGAGATAATTTTGAAAAACTATCATTACGAAAACTCTTATATAGATATTAATTGATATTAATCACTATCTATATTTCAAAGAAAAATGTTAAAAGTATTTTAGTGTATTTAAAAGTAATATGACATGGTATTTTTATTGATTTGTTCTATGTTTTAGTTTCATTTAGGTTAATTTGATTTGAAAATTGATTTTTAAGGATATGCATTGAATTTTTATCTAGAATCATTTATTTTTAAAGTTGTTTTTATGTTTTGGTGTTGTTTTTTCAACTTAAATTAATCTAGGCAATATTATCTTCGTGAGATTCATTTTAGAAAATCATTTAGGGGCAATTGCTAGTATAGTAAAGGTGAAAGATAACTGGTCTCTCGGTGAATCACTATGTAAAGTTGATTAAATATGAAAAAAATTAAGCACTTCACTGAGTCACGATTAAATAAAGTAGTACGAAAGTTATTTCCCAATATTTTAACTGAAAATTTCAAGTAGTTTTACATATCGAAATGGGGTCCCATAAAACATCTTTGCTCCATTAACAAGACGTGAATAGATATCCACACTTCTTCACATATGAAACTCAATTTTGAACACTCAGAACAATTTTTCAATATGGTTGGAAATGGAACATGAGTGTCCGCACGTCCCTAAATTTGTTCAGTCTACGAAAAAATCTCTAAATTCATGGGCATAACTTTATAACTTTCTTGGAAATCAACATAATAGTCTATCTGTTTGTTTTTCTTACACATGTGTGCTACTGCCACACAAGTGATATGAATCATTCCTCTTCCTTCAAAATGAATACCATGCATTTCCCTAGGATAGAGAAAAGGTGCCAAATTAGGCTTCAAATAAAGACCATGCATTTCCCCGGGAGGATGAAGAGATACATGGATCTGAGTCATCTCTTTAAATCTCAATCCACTGAACCGACAGTGCTTTCCCATCCGTCCCTACACAAACAATGGATTGTACTATTGAGTTTCTTCTTTGCCATATCAATTTCTGGCCATTAGGCTTCAAACTAGGATTTCTCAATCTCGTCTATTGTGACAAATTCATTCTCGACTACCTTTGTCCACTTATTCACTTCCATGCCCACCTTCAACTCCTTTTCCACCAGTATCGAGTTATAAAATTGTTCTGAATGTTGTGGCCAAGCCATCATGTGAACACCCATGTTGATGCTCTCCAAAGTCGAATTCCACATGTAGTGCATTAAGAAACTACTAGTAAGCCTTTGAGACAATTCCTGGATTTGTTGGCATGATAGGGAACACGTTGTACTAAAAGAAACATAAACAATTGAAGTTGGAGCTTGGTCATTCAGTGATCTCAAGCAACTTCCGACTTTTGAATTACCCTTCTTAGTCGTCCAAATTGATTGAGGAAGAAAAAAACCGACGGGAAACAGAGGACAATCACGTAATATATCATGATACTGATATATCGAGCTTAGATAAAGAAATTCTCTTAAACATATTTGATATTGGAGAGGTTGTCAAAAATATCTAATCTGATGGACATGAAAATTCTCTAGCCTTACTAGGTATTTGAAATGGTGCACAATCACTCTATTTGGAAAATATCAAAGTGGCATATCTTTGAGTTATTGATTGAGCATTGGAGGAGGAGGATATAGGGAATAAAAGGTACTTACACCGGCTCGCACTTTCTCCAGCTTATTAAGTCCAAACCAGCTGAGTCAGCCATCCTTGACCGGTAGTGAATAGGTCTTTCCTGTCGTGTTACTTCGGTATAGGCCTGGGGGGAGAGTCATGGCTTGATCAGTGCTGAAGCAGGTTTACCTTATCAACAAATTTTGCAAGGGGGGCCCCTCCACCAAATACTACTTAATATATTATTTCCAACTATGCTTCACATCCTCTCCTTTATAGTCGAGCCCGCTTGCGCATCGTTGGATGTAGCGACATCGCACCCTTTTCCGTCTCTTCGCCCGGTGAAAAGATGGGGGGGTAGCGATCTTTTCTCGAGGGGAATATGTCTTTTATCGAAGTAGAGGATAGGAACTCTCCTGTTATATCTGACCAAGTAATCCTGGTATGGTACGCTATTTCAAATTAGCATAAAATGCATATATTATATATGTAATTACGCTTTCTCAAATCCAAACACCGTACTTATCTTTTTTTTCCCCCACCTAATAACGCGACAATTCTTCAACTTTGAATTACTATTTGAGTTGTTTCCCTTGGCGACACTTCAATGGTGGAGGTTTAGAAAGGTATGTAGTCTCTTGTCCGCATTGGGCAAGGTGCGAAGCTGTTTGCTCGACCAAAGAGAGAGCAAGTTTTCCCTCTTATTTTGGCTTATCACCTTGGCAAAGGTTTTGGACATTCTCGATGGCGGCCCCCTTGGTCAAGAGTTCGCTTGCTCACCCTTACCATATGAATAGTGAGCCCCTACCAGGCCTTGCAATCATTTTTTCGAGCAAGCAAGAAATTCCTTGCCCGGTGCGGACAAGCGACTACATTCCTAACGAGATTGGCCATTTTACTGTGGCAGAGGTTCTTCAAAATTGCCCGATGCGGACAAGTGACTACGTTCCTCTACTTCCTATTTTCTCATCTTTCATTGTCTTCTGATTTTCAAGGACAAGTGGGGATCTCGGGCTTTGCCCTCAAGAATACTTATTCCTTACAAAGAGAAGGGAAAAATATAGACTTCTATACGTTAGTTGTGGGTAAATTTATTTCTAATAAACTTTCCTTTATAGATAGGGGTTTTCGGTCCAGGGAAAATGATTGAAAAATAATATTTCTCAATAGTTTCGGTCCATCTAGGTCTGTGTTCGTCTTATCAAGCCTTGGGTAAGTCACTTATAGAAAACTGTGCTTTATAAAATTGAATGGGTGGAAATAAGGTTTGGAATTTTATTTCTATATATATATAAGGTCTTCGACCATAGAGTGAATAAAGGGAGGGTACAAGGGTGAGTAATTTGGGTTTGACTCCCTAGGTATCTAGCCAGGTTAGCTGAATACCTAGTTAGACCATCATGCAGGGATCTAAGTTAAATTCATACGATCCCCAAGGCTGATTTACTATCGCCTATCGGGACGAACTTGCGAGGGAGAACCCTAAAAGGGGAAAACTTCTGGATAGGTAGATCTGCTAAGGCTAAATCTCCTGTAAGGTTTAATATCCAGTTATGGTCATCGTGCGGGGACCTCATTTGAATCGAGATAAATCCCCAGGGTGGAATATCCTGTTCTGGTTCCACGTTCAATTCTCAGTAATTTACACAAATTCACCATTTACAATTCTTTTTTGGAACAATCACTAACAGGGAAACCCATTGGCTATCTGAGATAGGATAGATCAAATTTTCATTAAGTGACTTCCTTAATTCTTCTTTTACTATTTATCGTAAAGCAAGATTCATTCTGCGTTGGGATTGTCGAATTGGTTTGGATTCATCCATCAGATTATATGATGGGCACACATAGTAGGATGATTTACTTTCATTTCTATCTACTTCCAGGCAAATGCCTTGTTTTTTTTTTGCGGTAATGAAATTAGTTGCTTCTTTTGAGAGGTTTACAGGCTAGTATTAATGTTCAATGTCTTGATCGAGCTAATTTCTATTGGTGCACTTATAGATTTGACTACTTTTTGGCTCGAATATGCTTCCCTAGAGCATGCAGGAAAAGGCATATAATATTACTTAAGAGATAAAGAAGCTAATGATAATTTTTTCCACGTTCTACTAACCTATGCTTTCCCAACCTACAATATAGATGGAAGTGACTGGCGACCGCACTGACCCTTGCAACGAGGAAGTTCCAATGTAATATATCAGGAGTTTCAGTTTATAGCACCTGCTTGGAAAATGGAAGGACATGGATAGGAGATTGAGCCAGGGATTCCGAGTAAAAGGGAGGCTCGAAAGACTCGATTGCGTAGGTTAAATAAAGAGCACACAAAGAGGAAATAGAAAATAATATATATGAGTAGTACCCCACCTGGAGACCAAGGCCAGGCTCAAAAAGGGTGAACCAATATATAAAGAGGGTTTACATAAAGACGGGAAAGGAAAAAGCTACTACATAAACATAGAAAAAAGTTGAGGCACAAATAGCAAGTTGAGTTCCTCTTGTTGATCCACCAGCGTAAGCAACATATTCACCAATTCCATACTTTGTTGATCGAGAAACTTAGTAAATAACTAGTTGTAAGTATTAATTAGTAGTATTAGTTTTAAGGAATACAAATAGAGTATAAAGGAATAAATCTAGTCTTCGGGACTTGATCCCGGTGACAACTTATGGTGGTCCCTACCCCTAGCTGGCGAACTCATGGAGGCATCCAAACGAGACAAGTGGGTAAGGAAGGGGCTCTCTCTGGCTTGGATAGAGATTACCATTACCAACCTGGCCCAGAGCTACTGAAAAACTTGCAATGTAATGACCGAGGAGAGGAAAGACTTTAGATTTTAGATCAGGAAAGGAGAGCGAACACTTTCTATTCTATAGCTTGTCTCTAGCTGATAGCTTCCCTATGATAGCTTACCTTTTGTTTCCTTGCCGCCCGGACATACCTTGTCACTATTTTCTAACTGCCTTTTGGACTCTCCTTTTCCGGGCTCAACCCGAGCGCTATATGACTAATCTTACTATGATGACTTACTATGATTACTAGCTACGACCGAAAAACCAACTATATACATATTATTTGCACAGCCAGGATATCGCTATGAAGAGGAGCACCGGTAGAAGAATGAGGAACAACCGTGGAATATATTTGATAGATAGTCTGTATATTTTTGCATGGGAAGCCAAGAATTACCTATGATCCTTTCATTGACTGTCTCGAAAACTAACTAGCTATTCACTGCCTCATCAGAGATACCTTTTCATGATAGTTTGCCTAGGTGGACTTACATGTTATGCGGTCTTTCTGGGATATCTTGTATAAGAGGGATAGAGCAGAGGCGGTTAGATGTTTAGTACCTTGGTTGGCCTAGTCAACTATCACGTATGTCATACAACATGGAAACACATTACATTGGTTGAGATCACAAATAAAGTCGAGGAATGATATAACATCCAAATCATTCTTATGTGTGCATGGAGGAATGAAGGGCTCAACTTAACAATAGGAAAGTTGAGGAACTTACTCGGTTGGATGGAAGAACTAACTCTCCAAAGTGGTGGGTATTACGACTAGCCTGTTACTATTACAAATTAACTGCTAAGACAAAGACTACTAATCATTAACCAAGACTGACTCAAATGATACTACCTAACATATTTCATAGTAGCTTGTCTCAATACCCCTCACTCAAACTGCCATTTTATCACTCTTTGAACATTTATCACTTGGATCACATAGAAGGAAGATCAATTCATTTGCTTATATTACAATGCACCCTCCTCTTATCTTTCACTGCAATTAGGAGCGGAGAGGTTCGATCGACTACCGGAAGTAAGAAGGATCGACTCTAACTACATTTTATGGAACTGCCTCCTAACATTTGAACTGAACCCCAGGATGTAGTTTCCACTTTATTTATTAGTTAGCCATTTAACTCAATTGAACTTAGGTGCAGACCTGGGTTTACTTTATGCTTATAAGGGAAAACAAAAGGTTAAACCCCATGTGCTATCAACCTTGTTTCGTAGGCCTAAACCACCTCTAACTTTCTTTGACTTCTCACGTTTCTACTATTGGAAGAGATCAACCTGTCCTCTATTGGGAAATCTCCACTAGTACTTGTTATTTTACTTGCAGCATTTAAACCCACTACGTGCAACATCTACAAGGAGAAGATTAGTTTTTCCTAATCTTGGAAGGGTGCTTAATTCAATGAATTTACCCTTAGGACATTCAGACCAATGGTAATTCCCTTACAAGTGTGCCTTGAAACATAGTTGGAATATGCCTCTCAAGCACTATGTTTGAACATCCCTTCATCCTTTTGGCCCCACTATCCAGAATGGCTCTTCATTCTTCATTAGTCTTTAGGCAAGGTTTCATTGGTATATTCGCCTTTGTGATTCACTGAGAGTATAGAGGGTTGGTGTCCTTCGTGGATCCTCCACCATCAATTTGGATAGAATGAACAGTTTGAAAAACCCATAAAGGTATTATGCCCTCTATCAATTAAGAGTGCACATTGTATATGTGTATCTCGACAGGCAAGGGGTGAGCCCATATGAAAATTTAGCTCCCTTTCAATTTATAAAAACCAAATAAAGACCAATATGTCCTTTTTCATCTATTGATTGGGGTGATACCAATGGGACCTAGTGATGTGGACATCATGAACGGGTGTTAGCCTATGTAAGGTTGCATCATCAAACTACATGGATTAGACAACATGCATACCTCCTTTCATTGTAAAAGGAAATGTTAGGCCGAGATGCACATTTTGGTTGTGTGATCAGAGGACAAGCCCTTGTCCCTTCCCTATAGATATATGTTCAATGGCCTTCCACGTACTGCTTAATGATTGGGTGGTTGGGCCTAAATTTTGAGAGCTATGGTCAGGGAGGGATATGCCTAAGTGACATCTATCTACCAAGTCCTCTATGTGGGACCTCATCCACCTTCCTCTTTGTGTTTTCATTTGGTTGCTACCCCACCATGTTTATCTATCCTCATTCTCACACCATGGATCAAACAATCCAATGGCTGAGGTCTCAGCAGAGTCATGGGGTTCCATTGAGTCATGTATAGCTTAAGCCCTTGGGGACTAATAATACTACTATAGGTGGAAGGTGCTAACCAGGAGAAAGCTCAACCTAGTATCTATTTTAGATTTACCCTTTTTAGCCTCATCATTCCTGTGAAAGGCCTCCCACTACACTTTAGAATTTTCCATTACCAAGGTTTGTTGCAAGCTTTCCCAATATCCCTTTCCCACCTTTGACAATAACTACCTTGTGGTTTGAATATGTTGCTGTGATAGTATATAGCCTTGAAACCTCCAACCTCAAGGTGTTATACTACTTCCATAGTAGTCATGGAATGCTTTTACCAAATGGTAATCCAATTTTTTCACCCCTTTCAGCATAGTTTTGTGGCATCAAGTGACTTATAAAACCATTCTTCACTTCCATACCCTAGAATTTGGGATTGTGTATATCCCCATTTAATAAAAACAAGGTGGGGTAGCTCTAAACTATAACATTGGATCCACCTAGGGATGTTATCTCCCTGTAAGGTAAGCGAGGGATTTTTTTTCACAGAATTTGTGACATAACGAACATGATTAGGAGTCCTGCCGCCCGAGAGAGGTAAATACATGAGGGGTAGAAATGGCTTATCTTGTCATGGAATTCATGATACACCATCATCAAATGACACCTTACTATAGGTGAATGGGATGGTGGAAGCCTTCAATAAGATTCTGTTACATAGATTGACCAAGGTGTGCTCGGTCAATCTGGATGATTGGGATGAGTGGATTCCCACCGTACTATGGGTGTATAGTAATGCCTGCAAGATATTGAAAAATTAGTAGCACATGACCTTCAATTTGGTATATGGAATGGAAGCGGTTATGCGGTGGAATATATCATTTCGAGCCTCTGTGTTGCCAATATAGCCTCACAGATGTCGTCTAAAGCAAAACAATAGCAAGACCATCTGGACATGCTGGTATAATTGGAAGACCACAGGTATCTTGCAGGCTATCATCAGACAGTGTAGAAAAAGTGCCTTTATTATCTCTCAGGTTACCGAAATGATACGATCATTACTTATTAAAGAAATAGATCCTTCATGTTCTATGGAGTTATGGCTTACTCCCCTATTGGCTGACACACGCTGGCTGAGAGGCAGGTCGAGGTGAACCTATTTATTCATGGTACTACTGCAACTACTGCAATCGAAATGGGGGGGGGGATTTATAGGATCCGATTGGGAAAATATGGCTATAGAAGTCATTGTTGATAAACCCGGGATTGGACCACGTGGTTTAAGTGATTTGGTTGGAAATAGGCAAGGAGAGCCTGGCCTACTTGGTGTGATAACTTGTAGGTTCGGTCAGTGGAATCAATCATTCAAGGCCAGTAGGTAAGTGAGAGTGGTGACTAGCAATAGAGAGTAAGTGGTGTCAACGTTTTTCCCCTGGTCGATAGGCATTTCCAACCAACTTTGGTCCTTTAAGACTCTTTTCCCTCCAGCACTTAGATAAGAGGATGGTAGATAAGATGGAGATAAGAAGATAAGAAGATGGGAAGATAAGAAGATGGGGATATATGAGTGCTTGGAAGGAAGACTTAAGAAGGGTAGAGAAGAGAAGAAGGGTGGCAAAAATAATCTAAGAAAGAAGGAAGAAATGAGCATGTGTTTCTACTAATGATTGATGCGGAGGCTAAGGAAAGAGCAATAGCAACAGAAGCAGAGGCAGGTGCAGTTGAAGATCCAGTTGATCGAGTAAAAGCAGTAGTAGTTGGAGAAGCAGAGGAGCAAGCAGTAGATGCAGTAGATCAAGTAGGATATTCAGTGTTAGAAGTAGATCCATTAGCCGCAGGAAGGGAAGTATAGGTTCAAAAGCTAGTTGACCTTAAATCAGTTGATCTTATTGACCTACAACTAGTCAATGTAAAAATGAAATTTATATATAAGCAGTTGTTTATTCTTCAATTCCAGCTGGAGCAGAGTAAGCAAAGGCAACAAAATCCACTTAAGCATCCAAGTAAAATAGCTAAAGCATAGGCAACCGAATCAACTTATTCATCGCCGAGATCAATTTCTTAATGGAACTTCTTCTGAGTATGGATGTGGATCTGCACCGGGATCGCTTATACTGGTGCTTCCTTAGCTATTGATGTTACCCTTGCCTCTCTAGCTGCTTTTACCTTTGGATCCTCTACATATGAATTAGGAACTATAGGCTCTGTCTTTGTAACTATCTCTACCTTCAATCAACCTTCTTGCTGCCTGCTTCACTCAACCCGCCTATCTCACCTACCCATCCATCATCTATCCCAGCCAATCACACCTTACCTGCCGACCTAACCTACCTCACCATCAAGCATACCACCCATATCTTCATTCCTACCCTCTCATCCTCACTACCTCAGCATCAGACCTCACATGTTAGTGTGTGCCAAAGCATTAATTTAAGGTGTGCCCAGATTATTGATGACTGTTAGGTCTTTCTCATTAATATAGTTGTCAGAGATTGATTATGTATTAAATAATATATTTCCTACACACAATAGTTGATCCAAAATCTTTTGTTTGAGATGTATAAAAGAATTAACATGTGAAGATTGTAGCTTTTAAAACAAGAAACTTTAAAGGCATAAGCGGAAAAAGAGAGAAGCAATTAACATCATGCACGAAGACACAAGATTTGATATCGGAGTTCGTCCAGGAGGGACTACGTCTCCGGGCCCTGCTCTAATAGTGGGGAGGCCCTGCTTTCATTAAATGGAAAAATGAAAGTACAAGTACAAAATGAGGAATTACACCCTTATACCTGCCCAATCTGGAAATGGCCGAAAATTGCAGACCTCTGCTGACAAAACGGGCAGCACCGTTGGATTTGTGGCGTCAAGTAGTGCTGAATCCATATAAAACTTGCCCCAATCGGACAAAGTGAAAATCTGGCCCCTCTGGAAAAATGGCTCAGATCATGGTTCTGCCCCCCTCTGCACACTGCTCAAGGTTCCACTGCCTCGTTTTCCATGCCCGCTCCTGTCTGTCCTTGGGCGCACAAATGAATGAAGGTTTAAATAAATTAGTGTGGGTGGATTCTTCAAATCGGCCCTTAGCCGAATTGATTGAGATCCACATTTGTTGGGCGGAGGTCGGGTGGTCAAATCCCGACCCCGCCATAAAAAGGCCGATTGTATTTACCCGCGCTCCATTTTTGAACCGGCGTTTGAACTGTTTTGTTATTTTTAAACTCCGCATTGAACCGTATTATATTTTTAAACCGTCGTTGAACCATTTGATATATTTAAAAATTTTGATGAACCGTGGGGGGGCCGGACCCATATTGGGCGGCCCGCCCCATGTAAAACCTCGCCAAGTGTAAGGGACGGTGGCGGTGGGGTCAACAACCCCCGCCCCCTATCGTTGTACCATTGATGTTGACCGCGGGGGTGGCGGGGCTGACCACCCGCCCCCCAACACATTTGTTTAATATATATTGTAGTTCCGTGCAGATGGGGTGGCGGGGTTGGTGGCCCGCCACCCATATATATATATTTTTTTTGTTTTTTATTGTTATTAAAACAATATGGTTGTTTTTTGAACCTTCGAATTTTGACCGTAGGAGTGCTTTTAACGGTCCCACAAATTCACCTGGAATCTGGCCAGGTTGGTCAGAATCCGGTGGCCGGGTTTCAGCAAAATTGTTGCCTCCTTAGTCTGCCACATCACCAAGTCAACCTCTGAACATTGACTGCTCCTAACTCCTTCATTCGGACTCGGAATTGAGTGCCGTCTGCGCCGTTGGATTCAGAATTTCGAGATCTACAACTTGAACTTGGTTCGAAAGATTTTTGAGCACTTTGATTTTTGAGCCTTGTACTCAAACCATTTGTACCTGTACCTGTTTAATCCACCTGGATCATTCCTCCCCACTAAAGAGCTTTTGGACCCCAAAAGCCTCATCAATCAACAGGCAAGTGAGGGAATTGCTCCCTCACCTTCTCCTTTTCAAGCCATTTGGCTTTACTTGGGTGCATCCCTTTGAAACCAACACGGAGATACTCCACATCTCCTCGTCGCAAAGTCCTGGTCCTTCGATCGAGAATGATGTCCTCTGGTAGTTCATCGAGATATTCTGGTGCAAAGTCATCCACTGTAGGAACTGATCCTACCTCCTCAGTGTCCATAATCAATGGGGGTTCATAAAGTTTTAGATTTTCAACATTCACAACTGAGTACATCTGCATGTATACCGGAAAGTCGAGTCGGAAAGCATTATTCCCAATATTCTCCAATATGGTAAAGGGACCATACCGGATTGGTCACAATTTCTTACCTTCTCCCTTCATTCGATCTTTGTTGATGTGGAACCACACTTTGTCGCCAAATTGAAATTGATGGTCAACTCGGTGCTTATCATGTCGGGCCTTATATCAGGCCTGACTCTTCTCCAACTGCTCTTGCACTACTTGGTGAATCGTCTGAATCCGCTGAATGAACCGTTGTGCTTTATCCCTGTCATCACGCCCACTGGCATCTTCATCCCTTCCATAGATCATGTCGAAAGGGTCCTTTGGTAAGTAACCAAAGCATGTCTCAAAAGGTGAACGCTGCGTAGAGGAGTGCACTGCTCGGTTGTAAGCATGCTGCACATATGGAAGGTGTTCATCCCACAACTTGGGATGTTTGCTGCAATAGCCCCGTGTAATATTCCCAATTAGCCTTGCTAATTGGAATATTGCATTTTTGCTTTATTTTTCCGCTTTAGATAGAAATAATAAATAAAGTGAGAAATAAGAGGGGTCACCTCACTTTAGTCACCTCACTTTATAATAAAGTGTTCTTTTTCCTAGTAGATTGACGTTGTAACTTAGAGAGGGGGCCTTGGGGGTCCACGTGGATATGATGGGGGAGGCAACAGGCTAACCCAAGGTAAACTCAATATGCACATTTTTCTAAAGTGGTCGACGACAACATACAAATAGTCGTGACCCTTTCTTGACATAGGCAAACCTCCTACAAAATCCATCAACACACTTTCCCATGGACGACCCGGAATAGGGAGTGGTGTGTAGAGCCCGAGTTTTCTATTAGAGGGCTTTGAAACAGAACACATCACACATCCCTTTACAAAACGGGTTACAATTTTTTTCATATGGGGCCAAAAACAAAACCTTTGCAAATGACATAAGGTTTTTTCGACACCAAAGTGACCAGACACAAGAGAGGTATGTGCCTCTCGAATTACATGTACCCTTTCTGTTGTGGGTATACACAATTTACCAAGGTGATACAACAGCTTCCCCTGCAAATGATAGTTGTCCACCTGTGAACCATGAGTTAGTTTTGCATAAACTTCTTTAAAGTCATCATCGTTAGTGTACTGTTCAACATAACTTTCAAAAGACAATGACGCATTATGCAAAATAATAGAAGCAGCGATAGGAGGGCGAGAGAGCATGTCTGCTACTTTGTTACTAGTGCCCTTATTATACTTTATTACCAGATGAAATTGCTGTAGGAACCCCATCCACCTGAAATGACGAGATTGTTGTAGCTTGGTTTGTGACTGAAGGTACTGCAAGGGCTGATGATCCGTATGGATGATGGTCTCCTTGCCGATCAGGTAGTGTTTCCACTTTTTCACACTTTGGACCAAGGCATACAATTCCTTGTCGTAAGTGGGGTAATTTATTACAGCCTGGGAGAACTTCTCCGAATGGTAACAAATCAACTTCTTCTGCTGCAAAAGTACAGCTCCCATGGCGTACCCACTGGCATCGGTTTCGATCTCAAAAGGCTGCTGGAGATCGGGTAAAGCCAGGACTGGTGCGGTGCTGATTTTCTCTTTCAGTGCTTCGAAGGCCTTCTGTTGTTTTCCTCCCCACTGAAAGGCGTGTTTGATACTTGTCAGAGTGTGTAAGGGTGATGCAATAACGGAGAAGTTGGCAATGAACCTCCTCCAGTACTGTACTACACCTAAAAAACTACGGACCTCTGTTACATTGGTAGGCTTAGGCCAATTTACAATCACCTCGACTTTTGAGGGGTCTATTTTTAATTGACCATTACCGACAATATGACCAAGGTAAACCAAAGAGGTTTTCCCAAACTCACACTTTGACAACTTTACATACAATTGTTCTTTCTTTAAAACATCAAGCACTTTGATTACATGGCATACATGTTCCTCCCATGTCCTACTAAATACAAGAATATCATCTAAATACACAAGGACAAGCTCATCAATGAAAGGCCTAAAAAGATCATTCATGATCCTCATGAATGTGGCTGGAGCGTTGCAAAGTCTGAATGGCATCACCATCCATTCGAACAACCCCTGTTTGGTCTTGAAGGCGGTTTTCCACACATCCTGCTCTGCAATTCTGACCTGGTGATAACCACTACGCAAATCCAATTTGGTGAAATAAACAACATTTTTTAATTGATCTAATAAATCATCAATGCGAGGGAGAGGGAATCGATTTTTCACCGTGATTTTGTTTAGTGCCCGATAATCCACGCACATCCTCCATGTGCCATCTTTCTTAGGCACTAACATGATCGGCGAGCCACAAGGAGAAGTACTTGGCCGAATGACCCCTTGGTTCAACAGTTCCTGTACCTGCTTTTTGATTTCCTCCATTTCGATGGATGACATCCTATACATACCAATGTTTGGTAATGGAGCATCATGTTGCAAATGGATCTCATGTTGGATCCCTCGTTTTGGAGGCAAACCTTTGGGTTCCTGAAACAACTCACCATAGTTAGAAATAACATCACATAATTCTTGTTTATGAGCCGGATCACATCCCCGGAAAGCATCGGTTATTTCTTCATCCTTTGCTCTCACAACCATGAGCAAACACCCCTTGCTGGAATTCACCAATCTCTTCATCTGTCCTGCACTTACAAGGCTAGCACTGACTTTGGTTTGATGAGCTCTTACAATGTATTCTACCCCATCTTTAGTGATTTGGTATTTATTTTCATGGCGAAAGAAAACTTCTTTCCTATCATAAAGATAGGGACTCCCCAACACAATGCCACAGATATCCAATGGTATTACATCCAATTCTACTTCATCTACCAGCTTAGAAGCAATAACAAATTTTACCTTACACTGTTGGGTTACATTTAGTTTCACTTTATCATGTATCCATCCAAGCGGATAAGGTTTTGGATGAGGCTTAACTTCTAAGCCTAACTTTTTAACCAAGGATTCTGAAATAAGGTTTTCTTGAGAGCCTGAATCAAATAGAGTTTCTACTTTTGCATGGTTTATAACAACTCTAATATGAAACAACTCAATTCTCTTACGTTCATTAGAAAGAGGCTCATTTGATGAACTAGTGCTTTCATGTGATTTAGAATCATGAAGAGAATGAGTACCTTTTGTCCCTGCTGCTGTGATCAATGCCTCATCGCCTGAGTCGGATCCAAGGTCCTGCTGTGCGGTTGCTACCATCTTCTGCTTACCCTTTCCTCCATATCTCTTCGGCTTCTTTTCTGGATATAGTTTCCAACAATGATCATCGTCATGGCCTTCCTTTTTGCAGTGAGTGCAATAATGCTTTTCTCCTTCATCCTTCTTTGTTGACGTCGTCTTCTTTTCCTTACCCTTTCCTTTCCCTTTGAATTTTCCATTTGAAGGTTTGGAAGGTGGTTTCTTTGAATGATCGTCCTTATCATTTCTGCCCCTGTTCTCAGGATGAATGGCCTTCACACTGGCCGAGTCAATGGTAGTAGGTTCAAACATTAACAATGAATGTCTAATGTAACTATGCAATGAACCAATGTACTTAGTTACAACTTCAGGAGAATCTAATGAGATGCCCAAACTTAATGCCTGTTTTTGAAATTCTTCAGTAAAGGTTTGCACATTTTGTCCTTTACCTTGCCTTAGGTACTGCCACTCCATTAAGGCTTTCTTCTTGTAACCTAAGGGATAGAATTGATTTTTAATTGCAGTAATAAAATCTGACCAGGAAGAAAGAAGGTTACCCAAGTTACTGCTGCTTCGAAGTTTGCTCTCCCACCAGATGAGAGCTGTGCCACTCAATCGAAGAGAAGCCAATTGGATTTTTGCCTCGTCCTCCATAATCTGCTGGATCCTGCAATAGAGTTCAAGCTGCCTAATCCAATTGTTAAGCTTATCAGCATTACTTTCACCATTATATACTGGTAGATCAAACTTAACATCTAACTTAAAGAAAGGCTTGTTAGATGCATTTCCAGAATTTTTATTATGATGGTTAGAAGAGGAGGAAGGACTTTCATTTCCTGAAGGGGGTGGATTTCCTCCACCATCTCCATGCGTTGAACCTTGCCCTTCTAAAGAATGATCTCCTGTTTTCTCTAACCTTTCAAGTCTAGAGAATAGTCTCTCTACTCGATCTGCCATGGTATAGAAATTTTTGTGGAAATTGAGCTCCTCTTCATTCCGATCTTCGTCTCCCATGTTCCTTCTCTGACGTGCACGTCCTGCTTCGGGATCAAAAGCCTGTAGCGTCCCTTCGCCTCTTCTTAGCCTGCTTCTTGTTAGCATACAAACATGTAATTCACATCTACAAACACCCACTCCGATACCACTTGATCCAAAATCTTTTGTTTGAGATGTATAAAATAATTAACATGTGAAAATTGTAGCTTTTAAAACAAGAAACTTTAAAGGCATAAGCGGAAAAAGAGAGAAGCAATTAACATCATGCACGAAGACACAAGATTTGATATCGGAGTTCGTCCAGGAGGGACTATGTCTCCGGGCCCTGCTCTAATAGTGGGGAGGCCCTGCTTTCATTAAATGGAAAAATGAAAGTACAAGTACAAAATGAGGAATTACACCCTTATACCTGCCCAATCTGGAAATGGCCGAAAATTGCAGACCTCTGCTGAAAAAATGGGCAGCACCGTTGGATTTTTGGCGTCGAGTAGTGCTGAATCCATATAAAACTTGCCCCAATCGGACAAAGTGAAAATCTGGCCCCTCTGGAAAAATGGCTCAGATCATGGTTCCGCCCCCCTTTGCACACTGCTCAAGGTTCCACTGCCTCGTTTTCCGTGCCCGCTCCTGTTCGTCCTTGGGCGCACAAATGAATGAAGGTTTAAATAAATTAGTGTGGGCGGATTCTTCAAAGCGGCCCTTAGCCGAATTGGTTGAGATCCACATTTGTTGGGCGGAGGTCGGGTGGTCAAATCCCGACCCCGCCATAAAAAGGCCAACTGTATTTACCCGCGCTCCATTTTTGAACCGACGTTTGAACTGTTTTGTTATTTTTAAACTCCGCATTGAACCGTATTATATTTTTAAACCGTCGTTGAACCATTTGATATATTTAAAAATTTTGATGAACCGTGGGGGCGCCGGACCCATATTGGGCAGCGTGCCCCATGTAAAACCTCGCCAAGTGTAAGGGACAGCGGCGGTGGGGTCAACAACCCCCGCCTCGTATCATTGTACCGTTGATGTTGACCGCGGGGGTGGCGGGGCTGACCACCCGCCCCCCAACACATTTGTTTAATATATATTGTAGTTTCGTGCGGATGGGGTGGCGGGGTTGGTGGCCCGCCACCCATATATATATTTTTTTGTTTTTTATTGTTATTAAAACAATATGGTTGTTTTTTGAACCTTCGAATTTTGACCGTAGGAGTGCTTTTAACGGTCCCACAAATTCACCCGGAATCTGGCCAGGTTGGTCGGAATCCAGTGGCTGGGTTTCAGTAAAATTGTTGCCTCCTTAGTCTGCCACATCACCAAGTCAACCTCTGAACTTTGACTGCTCCTAACTCCTTCATTCGGACTCGGAATTGAGTGCCGTCTGCGCCGTTGGATTCAGAATTTTGAGATCTACAACTTGAACTTGGTTTGAAAGATTTTTGAGCACTTTGAGTTTTGAGCCTTGTACTCAAACCATTTGTACCTGTACCTGTTTAATCCACCTGGATCAATAGTGGAACTTTATTTGAAGGGAATTTTCTAGATAATAAACTTAATAGATATGAATCATGTGTTGACTCATAGGGAATCTCTATTCGACTAGTTATTACTTTAGGGAAATGATACACACCAATTACTTCCTAAAAAATTGATTGACCCTAACCACTATGGCCTTGGACATATTATAAAAAATACTCCACAATAATGGTATTAAATCAATATCTTTTGACAAAAAATATATTAACAGGCACATAGCGTCATCAAAAACTCATTGGAATGATCAATGATGATGGACATTTTTTGACTGTCACCAAAAGCAACAAAAAGAGAATTGGTGAGGGTCATTAAAAGTTCATCACTAGAAGTATCACCAAAGAGAGAATTAGTGATGGGCCTTTAACGACCCTCACCAAAAGTTTCATTAAAAATGTCTTTGGTGACGTACCATAAAGGACCATCACTATATACACTTACAATAACGGTTTTTTAATCATCAATGATGACAGACATTTTTTGACCGTCACCAAAAGTAACAAAAAGAGCATTGGTGAGGGTCATTAAAAGTTCGTCACTACAAGTGCCACCAAAGAGAGAATTAGTGATGGGCCTTTAACGACCCTCACCAAAAGTGTCATTGAAAATTTCTTTGGCGACGGATCATAAATGAAAATCACTATATACACTTACAGTGACAGTTTTTTAAGGACCGTCACCATATGTGACATTGGTGACGGACCTTAAAGGTCCGTCACAAGCATGACCCTCACCAATGCAATATTTTCTTGTAGTGAGGAATTCCTTCACATACATGGTTCATCCAACCTCTCAATGAACTCCCCATAGATATAAAATTTCACCTCATGGAGTCTAAAACCAATATGGCTATGGCTCATCGAAGTGTATCCATCCTGCATGACACACTCTTGCAAGGTGTTAAAACTCTCTAACATAGGGAACATATAACAAAGGGGTATGCATGCCTCTTTGGGTTTTACAGCACATACAAAAAATAAATGACATGTACATTTGCTCTAATTACAAATTGTGACTCATACTCTACCATGACCATGAGTCTATTCTACAAACATAAACAAACTTTGACTACATCATTCATATGGTAGAACACATCACTACTTTGGCTTTGTACTTTGAGTCTTTGGCATGTTCATTTTTTACTTTGGCATGTTGGTCTCCAAAGTCTAGTTGTGGTTAAACAGAAGAAAAGGATATGCCAACGTCCATATAAAGGACCAACCATCAACTGTAATGCATGCGTACCAATCGCTGCAACAGCTAGTCTCGTAGGATGTCCTTCGCATACATGGATCTGTCAACCATTATCACTGCATACATGTACCTGTATCTACAGATCCCCCTCCAACGTGGGTTTTACCAGATGACCCGTAACCATGTTATAAAATATTTTTGAATGGATTAATGGAAATCCCACTAGTCAGCTCATCTCTATCGCAGAGGGTAGCAATCAATGACTCAGCGCTTAGGTAGCGCTCAGGTAGGTAGCGTATATTTCTCCTCTAGGTAGGAAGGCATGCAGGCATCACTCCTTCTCACACACTAGCAATGGTGGTAATGTAGATAACTAGGCAGGCGTGCAAGGCTCCTCCTCACACAACAGCTCTTCTTCGGCACAAACCTGTTTCCAGTCCACTTCACTGTTACACATGGTTTCTAGTTGACCACCAACTGACATTGCAAAATGGTTTCTGGCTGACCATGAACCTGTAATTACAAAGTGGTTTTGAGATTACCACGAACTTTACGAGGATACACATGCCTTACATGGCTTACAAAACAACTCCAACTCTTGGAGTTATCAGGTACATACTTTAAAAAAACCACTACAAAAAACATCCTAGAATTGCTTACAATTAAAATGTGCGACTCATAATACAACATGCTATTGAGTCTATTCCAAGAAAATCACACAAAACAAACTTTCAATTTTGTTTTCCATCATCCTTTCAATGTTGTCGCTACTCCTTTACATCATATTTTGAAATGTTCACGTCTTGGGCATCTTTGTTAAATCTTGGAACTCCATGCTTAACCTGTCTTTTGTTAGAGTCTTGAATTTTAACAAAGTAATTTTACCTACATTGTGTTAGCTAAGCTCAATAAGGCTCAATAATTTTAAACATGATTCCAAGAAAAAATAAAAACATAAACTTTGAAAATTAACAAGAACATCAAATTTCTCTATCTCTACGCAAATATGAATATTTTCCAAACATAACAACAACAATTCTTCTCCAATAATACGTGTAAGGGGTCCACCGATAAAGAAACGGATTGGCGAACTTTCAACTAGTCTCAATGCTATGCATTCTAGCATAGATGATCCAGACATAGGCAGTGACAACCACATGAAGAGAAACAATAACAAATTGTCCCTCTCAAAGCGAGAATCAAAGACTCCACAGTCTGATCCTCCGTCATCCACAAATTCACCGTCAAGATGCATAAAATTCAACTATTTTACACACAAAAGTTCTTGTTTCAGTATCCAATTCCCCTAGTATCGCAGTGTAATGCCACTTCCCCTATTCACAATATCAAGGCTGGGTAACTGCTCCCAAGCATGCCTCCTCATGCTCGCTGACAGGCTGCAACAACGAAGACCCAATGTCGAGTTAATCTCCTCATAGTTGAACATGCAGATCTATTTCCATCACACTGGCCACACATAAACTTTATCATGCTCCAATCTCTGATGTAGCTCCAACCATTATCCTTTGATGCAATTTTCACTTTCAATTTCTTCATCATATCTCGTAGTAAATCATTCCTGGAAATAAATTTGTCTATTGTTGGAGTTGAAAATTCCAACATAGATTCACACTCGTGACAATAGTTTGCCAAACAAAATTTCACAAAAATACATCATCTAATTCTTTTAACTAGATTTACATGAATGCATTTACATGTTAAGTTGATCAGGCTCAACATGAAAAACAAAGGAATTCGTGAAGACAATTTGTTTCATCAAAGAAAATATGTTGGAACTTTAAGTTTCATCTTTACCCTATCTGCGTCTTTAGCCACAAACACTGCAAAAACACTGCCATCAACTGCAGCCCACCACGCTTCTACTGCATAATTCACCAGAGGTCGCTTTGGTATACAAATAGAATCATGTCCAGGCAACTCACCACACCAGCAGATCAAAAAACTCAGCCTCCCATGCGAAGGCACCGTCATCATGTATCTCAATAGCCCAAATCTTCCTATCGATCCTCTGCACACACAAAAAACATGGTGACGAAGAACGTCATGCAATAGGGAAATAAATCGAATGTGGAGATTTTACTAAGCTGCTTGACGATATTCTAGGAACTGAATACTCGAGCAATTGCCCCTATCTTCTGCACTTGAGATTTTTTTATTTTATAAAATTAACAGCATCTTAATCTCTTGAAAAGATAAAGATCTTTTGAAATGCATCAATAGTAGTGATTCTTGTTGCAGTGGAATTTGGTGAGTCATATCCATGTGCGCTAGGCTCTATAGGAAAGTGCTTTTCCTACTCACACAACCAACATCACGGATCGTGAATATTTATTACACAAATCCACTTTTCACAACTTCAACAATCCAGGCCTCCACGTAATGTATGATGCCGGAACGAGATATGACAGGAATAATGACAGATTTCTTGATCCGTCAAACCAGACTCGGATCAATCACAACATCCCCTAGCAGTCCCACCACCTTCACTGCTACGACTCCGACCTCTCCTATGATTTGGGCCTACCTTTACTTTGGATTATGAAAAATACTTCCAATTACTATAATGTTAGAATTAATCCACCACGTTGCCGTTGTCAGCCTTCACAATAGCAGATTCACCACCCTGTGCAGCAAATCCACACACAGTAATCTACCAACTCAACATGCTTCAGGGAAAGTCAGATCTTCGATGTTTCTCACCATCTGCTTCACATATCCGCCAACGATCAAACAGAGATCAAGTAGCACGTAGATCAGCGACCCCCACGATCAAACAAGAATTAACGCACCATATGTGTACACATCTACTCTAATTTTAGATTACTAATGTGGTGGTTCAACAAGCATATATCAGCCTCGCTAAAATGAAAACTAAGTTCTACTTTTCTTAAGAAGTGACATATATGGTCATTTTATTTTTTTGTATTAGTTAGTACATTTGGCCATCTACTAAAGTGGAATTTGGTTTTGAGTTTTCCCAAGGTGGCTAACATTTTCTACTGATCAAAAAGCCAAAGCAGTTGTGGAGGATGATAACTAGAACTTTCATGATAGCTCAAATTTTATATGAACAATACCAAAAATCCTATTCGATTTAATAAATTGGATTTGGAACTAATTTTCTATCTTAATTTAACCTGCTCAAAGAAGATTCATATTTAATACAATGCAACATGATAGTATTGTGTTCATATTTAATAAAAATTGACCTACTATCAATGTCATCATACTATAGGATGTTTTTAGTGACAATTGTACAATGTGTTTTGAAGGGAGGGTAGAATTATTCTTACTCTGTATTCATGAATGCATGAATGAGAGATCCCTCATATCACAATATCTCCATGTTTGAAGTATTTATATAGAATCCATGAGCACCAACAATATCAAAGGGAATGAAAATATGGAAATGGGAGAGGAGATGCAAAATAGAATAAATACGATCTATTAATTGAGATTGTTGTAGGGCTTCCTATGTAAAGCATTGTGATGTTTCACACAATTTGTAAAAGTTGGTACAAAATTTGGCATACCCTTTTTCCAATAGGACTTAATGCAATCTATTCATACACAACTACTCTAGGTTTTGGAGCGGTAATGTGGCGATAGAATGAACATCAACCTCCCTGGCTA
Organism: Pinus albicaulis; assembly: GCA_034641835.2. Lineage (NCBI taxonomy): Eukaryota > Viridiplantae > Streptophyta > Pinopsida > Pinales > Pinaceae > Pinus > Pinus albicaulis. Next base: position 761,261,539 of record CM076578.1, on the reverse strand, counting down.
AAATAAATACTAAGGTCCACTTCCTTATTTTCAATAAAAACTAAGGTCCACTTCCCTTAAGCAATGAAAATATGATCAATTAGTTTGTATTAGTTAGTCCATACAAAAACAAAACTCCCCCAAATGCTAAAGTGGACTTTGGTTTTGAATTTTCCTAGCGCAGCTGACATTTTCTACTCTACAACATAAGGGCTCCAAAACATGAAGAATTTGTGGAGGATTCTTATTGAAACTTTCATAGTAACTCAGATTTGAAATGCACAGTACCAACAATCCTTGCCAATACAATAAATTGGATTTGGAATTGATTGTCTATCTTTATTTAAACTACTCACAGGAATTAATATTTAATACAATGCAATTTGCTAACAAAATGTTCATATTTAATAATATTTAACCTCCTAACAATGTTGTCACAGTACATGAAAATTTTAGTGATTGCTGACAACATGTTTGGTACAATGTTTTTTTAAGGGAGGGTAGAATTATTCTTAGTACACATTCATGAATGAATGAGAGATCCTTCATATCTCAGTCTCTCCATGTTTGAAAGATTGTATTATGCACCAAAAAAATGAGAAAGGGCTTGGCTTTAAAATGATATGGGGCATGTACGTTTGGGCACATTATGGGATGTGTCTATGAGGATAAACCTACAAATTTTCGGAGATAGGAGACAAAAAATTTGGAGTTGGACAATGGTTACAGTTATCAAGGTGCCTTGGTGGAATTAATTTAGGCATGGGTTGAGTCTGAAAATACTTACCATTGCAGGAAGAATTGGGATGAAAAATCATTTAATGGAGGAGGACTTGATCATTTGTGGACATCGTTGGTGAAAACCTAGGGCAACACTTAAATGGAGATGGTGAGATAAGTGAATACTTGTATCCTTCATAAAGGATATGGGCAGCATGTTCTAAGGGGTATGAGCAGCGAAAAATTCTCATGGGATTAGATGTGATACACAACTTGGAATTTAGTTGGGGGACTTATACATGACAAGAAGTATATGTTTGAGGTGCATATGCAAATGTGAAACACCTAGATGATTGGGGATAATTTTTTGATGATAGTTGAGAATGTGACGTGACTGTTAAATAAACAATCAATGATGGTGTGAGGAGGTTCATATTTTTGAGTTTCACATGACATTTGGAGTAGCCACCCAACTATTCTAGGTCATGGAGGCTGGAAATGCGTAGAGAAATATCAAATTTGTGTTGGACTACGAAAACAAAATTTCACAAGATGAATAAGAGTGTTGGATGACATGATGAGTTTCATCTTTCATACATTACAACTAATTTTGATGGAGTGGCTTTCCATTATATAGATGGGGTAGTGTGGATTATTGCGATGCATTATGGTGATGACCATGAGTTTGAGGGATTTTCTACATGGAGACTTAATTCTAGGAGCAAGGAGGAGTCATGCAGTTGATGGGAGTTGATAAATTTAATTCATTCATGAATATTTATTGAGATTTAAATTAAGCAATGAGGCATGGAAGCTTATCTAGATGCTTTAGAGAAGGTTAGTTCTTCCCTAAGGTTGTTGATGAAGTCTAGACTTGGGGAAGAATTTTTCCAGGATTTTGTTGAGAACAATTTTTTTTTTAGAGTGTGGAGGATATAAGGCCCTATGGCTTAACTGAGCATGAAGGCATGCCCAATGTTCTAGAATCTAATTCCAATCACCTGCTAGGTGTCAAAATCTTCCATCTAAGTGTCCAAGTTCTGTTTAAGTTAGTCCAGTTTAAGTCAGTCTAGTTATTTATTATTGATGTTTCCAATGTAATATTACTTAACTAATTATTAATATAAGAAGAGAAATCCTCTTCTCCACTTCTTTTTAGTTTTCAATTATTTTCATGGTATCAGAGCTATTTTTCCAAAGTCTCAGTGAGAGAGTAGTAATGTGAACGAAGTTGGAGTAGCAAAGGGAATATGTGAGCGTGCATAACAATATTTGAGAGAGAAGAAAAGGTTTTAAGAAGTTTGAAGAGACCTCCTGCCTAAAAGGACTAGAGATATTCAGTTCGAGAAAAAGGCCTTGATTTAAAAAAAAAAAAATTGAAGTGAGGGTATCACACTCTAGGCAATCAAATCATATCGTTATACATGAGCTCTGGAAGTATGGATTGACGTTAGTCGAAAGCGTTAGTAACACTAAATTCCATTGCAATGAAACATGTTAGTACACATTCCTTGAGGCATTTTCAATCACACATGGCCCCTTGACACTAACAATTGCGTTAAAGTGATTTAGAAAAGAAAGTGCCACAAAAATGATGTGCCAAAGATTCATGAAGGTGTTATTTTTTTTAAGACATTCAACACTCTGTATTCAAAGTTGTTTGTTTTTAATGGAATTAAAATTATTTTTTGAAAGTAGATTCATAAAAGGAACTTTCATAAAGGGAGGAAGCCTATTTTTAAGGAAAAAATGGATTTGTTTGATGTTATTTTTTTAATGGAATTAAAATTATTTTTTGAAAGTATATTCATGAAAGGTACTTTCATAAAAGGGAGGAAACCTACTTTTAAGGAAAAAATGGATTTCTTTGAATTTTTTTAAACAAGGAGAGTGAATAAAAATTTTGTTTTTTCAAATTAAAAAAAGAAAAAGAAATTGTTATAAAGATAGAGGGCTTCAAGGTATCATTTAAAAAGGGATCATGTAATGCTTAAAATGCCGATAAAATTGATTTTTGGAATTGCAATATTTTAAATATAAGAGTTTGCAAGAAGGTTTTTGTGAAATCCAAGCAACAATGTCATGTCTACAATTTGTGTTTCTTGTTGAGTTGTAGTGAGCCAACACTCAACAAATGGAAAAATCCAAGAGGCTAAAAAATTCAAAGTGACAACAGGATATGTTGCGCTGCGATTTTTTTAGATCTAGAGGTGAAGATAAAAAATGATTCGTTTGCATTAAAATGCATAAAAGAATCTGTGGATGACAACATTTTTCCCCTCGTTTCAGATGCCAAGACAACCAAGGAGGCTTGGGATACCCTTGATAGGTGTTCTGGTGTAAGGTGGGACATTGAGGTTGAAAATGACGATTCGATGAATCTGTCCATAAAGCTTGCTGAAGATAATTTGATGAATCCAACAACACAACTTTCTCATGACAATTTGATGAATTGAGCAAAACAACTTGCTGATGAAAATTTGGTGAATCTAGCAACGGAGCTTGTTGATGAAAATTTGGTGAATCCAGAAACACACCTTGTTGATGAAAATTTTATGAATCCAACAATGAATGTGGTAGATGAAAATTTGGTGAATCCAACAACATAGGTTGTTGAGGACAATGACGCTGCAATTGGAACAATCGATGTTGATGTAAACTTTGATAAATATTTGTTTCCTAATAATGAATGGTTGCAGATGATGCAATAAAAACATATTTTTGATATGATGCTATTTGGTGAAATAATCTCATTCGATTCAGTGAAATATAATCTGTTTGCAACAATAAAAGTTACTAAAGAAAAGATAGAGATAGAGATAAAGAGAGAGGCAGAGGAAAAGGTAGAGACAGAGAAGGAAATGCAATAGGAGAAAGCCAATGTGGTTTTGGATATAATTTCACAATTACCAATGATCTCGGATGTGAAGGTACATAGGATGATTATGAAGAAGAGTTAAAGTTCCTTGAAACATGGCTTGCAACAACATTTCTAGATGAGGTCTACACAGAAGTTGTAGATATGAATATTGAAGATAACATGCATGTTGAACACGTCAATGAAATTTTCAGGTATTGGAGTTTTGAAGAGATAAATTTTGTTATCATCTTATGTTGCAGCAGATTGATGATCAAAAGTGCACTACAAAAGATAGTATGTGGTAGAAACCCACATACAATTCATTTATTGAAAAATTCAAGGACATGCTTAGACATCCTGGAACAATAGAAGACCTACATCAGCAAATGATGAAATTGAGGTTTGAAGGATACAAAAATAAAAAAAAAAAAAAAAAAATATTAGAGGCTAGAGGATCTGGAAGAAGAGAAGAAAATCTAGTTGAAGTCAATTTTTTAAATTGTACGCCTCGTTGAGATGTAAATGAGCAGGTATCTTAATTAAATTTGTATGTGGTTGTAATTAAGGGAGAGTGTTGGAGAATCTAATTCCAACCAGTTGCTAGGTGTCAAAACCGTCTATCCAAGTGTCCCAGTACAATTTCAGTTAGTCCAATTTAAGCCGAGTTTCACTTCATTTATTTATTATTGATGTTTCTAATGTAATCCTATTTAACTAATTCATAATACTCAGAAGAAAAATCCTCTCCTCCACTTCTTTTCAGTTTTCAATTTGTTTTCTTGTCACCCAAGTGGCGAAAATATGAAGATGTGGACAAGTCAGGTGGAGGCATCGGCAAGGGGTGTGTGGATGGAATGTGATGCATGTGCATCCGTGATAAGTGGTGTTGGAACGAGGGTTCCTAGCCCTAATTTTGTCTAGTTTTGTAATATTTTTGTAATATTTGGTCTAGCGAAGGGGGTTTGGGGTGGGTCAAAACCCCAATGAAAAGTAAGGGGTAAAAAGGCTAGACCAAGGATCTGCAAACCATGGTTTTCGGACCATAGGATAGCGCAGGCTAAGGTGCTATAAGTAGATGGGTAGATCAAGTTTAGAGGGAATTTAAGATTGATTGATGCTAGTTGCAAACTATGAAGATCTGTTTTGGGTTGTATTTGGGTAAGGACTCTGGCTGGCTGTGTGCACGGAGATCCTCAGTCCTGCTGTGTGCGGACCCCGCTGGTTGTGTGCGCAGGTTGGGAATTGGTTCTATAAGTGGATTTTGGAATCTAATGAATGATAAGTCAGTTTGATCATATCTCTATGTTATAAGAACTGGTTGTGTTTATGGTATTATGGTGATTCATTTTGTTGATTAATATTGATGCGCATGTGGATGTGAAGGTATTACTGAGATCTGATTAGTAATAGTCACTTATTTATGCTATCTGTTTATGCACTTCGCACTCTGCATGTATATTGTTAAAGGTTCTACGATAATATTTCTTCTGCGCAAATCCGATAGATCTTAACAAGGCTGCCTCTATTAACTCTCTTTCTCTGACGGTGCAAAAACCTGGTTCCAGCACCCTCCCATACTACTTCGGGTGAGACATTGGCCAGCACAAGCAGGTCATTGCCGAAAGGGCCAGTAGTATAGGGGTTTGTTGGAAAACCTTAAATCCGAACCTGGGTCAGGACCCCTCAAGCCAACAGATGGTTTCGTTGCCGGGATCAGGAGCATTTTGAGAGAAATCAGATAATTCCATGAGGTCACTGGCGGTCTGAGAAGTCTGAGCTTGAAGACTGGTTCAAGAAATAGATCCAGGAATTTTCCTTAAAAGAGAATCAAAGTACAAGGTTGACTGCCGAAGAGTGGAAAAACAAGTATATCTTTATAGAAGTATATGAGATTTTATTTGTAACCTTCGCACACGAACTACAGGAGTGGTTAGCAAGGTTAGCAGAGTTCCAAACCTGTGGGAAGAACGGTCAGGTTAAGCAGTGGACTCCTGAATTGATCTGACAGTTAGAGAGGGTTGATAACAAAATCACCCAGACTGTAGATCACTGAGTGGATAGTGTTTTGGGAGGATTTGTAACGGAATTCGTAGTTGATCAATTCATATCTTATTCTGAAGTTGAGCGAAGGTTTTTCAAAGGGTTCCGAGGTAAGTTTTTGCAAACATTGCCGCTACTAATTAAGATACTATTGTGCGAAAAAGGTGTGTTGTGCAGTCACACCACGTGAATGATCTACGATAAAAACAAAAGTACAACACGAAGTGGTAAATATTACAGTGTTAACCAAGAAGGGGATAAATCAATATATAGTCCCTTAAGAGAGCTGCCTATGCACGTAGGAACTAGTCCTCCGGTTACCCGATTGTCAAATCCGCAGAAGGGCAAGAATTCCCCTACCCCACCACCACCACCGGAAGATGACATGGTCACACACATGAAGCTACCTACCTTTAAGGGTGTGGGGGACGAGGACATGGACCAATTTTGGTTCATAGCAGAATCAGTATGGACTGCGCAGAATGTTGCTAGTGATGTTGTAAAAAGGGTGCAACTATCCCTAGCCTTTGAGGGACGAGCCTTGGATTGGTTCATGGGGTACGTCGGCCAGCACACGGATCCATTGTTGAGCGTTGAAAAAGGTATGAATTCACCATGTGTTTTCTCATTCTTTTACTTTAAACATAACTCTTTTTATTATAGAAAGGTGATTTATTACAGAATTATGGTAGAATTTCAAAGACTTATGTTTATTGAAAAAGTAACTAAAAACTGCCTTTTATTGTCAAAAACAGGAATCAAGCGAGGTGAACAACTATACCAGAGGCGAGGCTAAAGCAGGAGTAACTGTTGTTCCTCTAGTGATAGACCATATCCTGTCAAAGAGAAGAAAATCAGAATGCATTGCAAAGAGAAGGCAGGGGACAACATAGCTTCAGCCGAAGAAGATCAAGTGATAGCTAAAGAAAGAAAGGAAGTGAATCCCTCAGGATCCTTCGATCCTGAGGGATCGTTGTTCAAATCTTATCTTGTTCCTTGTCTTATCCATCAAAGTTTTTATATAAGGCAATACCTTTAGAGATTGAAGGAGGGGAATCATTGATTAAAACATTTCTCTTGTAATTTTGCACTTTATTGACTCTCGTGATCAGAGAGCAGTCGCTATAAACACTCTTTATGTCTAATTATTACAAGGATGCGTTTTCATTCCATTTCTCAAGCTCTGAAGTAACCCAGCAGTGTTTCACTGGTGCTAAGGGCCTGACCCTAGTGGAATCGATCTGCTGTTTGTATTTCTATCCTTTAATTACCATCGTGTGATAATTGTGTTCGGTTTTATTACATTTGTGGAGTTAATTAATTATTGTTGAATTTCTTATTGGTATTGCTGTGTTGCGCTAATGAATTGCATTGCTGTTCCATTTCAACAAGGATCTTAATTCCTGTATTATTCATCTCGTTATTGCTTATAAAGCTTTGATGTTCAATATTTAACTCTATTTGTTGTTCCATTGGATTGTTGTTTATTTTAGTTACTACTTGATAACGTTTGTTGTCGACAGGGTTTGGTGTTCAGCAAAGTTCGTTAGTTGATTTCATTAAGTTAAGATTTTATTCATTAGTTAGAAGTTGCTGTTCAATTCCAGTATGTTGTTCATTTCCAATTCATTAGTTTCCAGATTGCAGAAAGCTTGCTTTTAAAGAGTTCTTCTTAGTTTACTTTCAATAGCAGTTAGTTCAATTTCTATTTCCCTTTGATTGCTTGAAAGCAGGACTGTCAACTGTAGAGAACACTGGTTATTGCTTCCAAGTTCCTAGATTGATTGCCCTGTTCCAATTTGATTTCAATTGCATCAATTTCTAAAGGAATGAGTTATTGTTGTTGTATCCTTGATTGATGTTTGCTGAGTGAACAAGTAGATTTTAGAGTATTTGAATTCATGTTATTGTAATTAGATTTCTTTTCCAACATCCGTTTACTCTTGTATTTAGAATACTGTACTACATCTCTCACAGCATTGCTCTTAGCTCAAATTGCAGCCTCAAAAAGAGTGCACTCTTGAAACAAAAATTCGTTCTCGGATTGAGAATTAATGTAGGATAAATAGGCATTAAAAAGACACCTTTTATACCTCAACATTCTGTTGCCATTGCCGGGGAGAGTGTATGCCATTTAGAAGGAGTGATGCACATTTGACCTTTTTTTCTACTTGGGAAGAATTGGGTATTAAAGATGGAAGGTAAGAACTTGCGCACCGAGCAAGGAACATACTTGTTCACAGCCCGCTTCACAGCAGAATTGGGTAAATTTATTTCTTTAGGTAGGAATGAAGGCTTGTTTTTTTGAATGAATAGAAAAGCTAAACAAAACAAAATTCCTCCTAAACTCGAAAAACCTAAGGGACTGGTGACCCTTGGGTGAACAACTTTCATTGATGAAATCCTTAAGAAAACTGAATCTCAGCCATCAGTAGGATCTAGGAAAGTTCTTTCTAGACAACCTACTAGCTACCTTCAGGCCACAGAGTCACCATCTATAGCCTTTGTTGAGATACATAGTCAAACGGAAGGAATTGAGCAAGATTCCCAAGAAATTGAGAATTCTCGCCTAATTTCTCGACAAGAAGGGAACTCTAGTAATCTTCGCGATGGAGAAGGGGAAACAGGGGAAACAGAAGAACCAAAATCTCCTCTTGAAATAATCCAAACAGTGAGCAGCCTAGATAAGGGAAGTGCTGTCAACATCATTCAAAATAAAGGACCTGAATCTCCTGAGACAGTAGGCCAGTAAAGAACACTTATTATTCCAAATCAAGGGAGTGTTGTCAAGGTCATTCCTATTCCTTCTAGTCAGCCTAGGAATTCCCTTGAGATCCCAGAAGGATATTGGCACATATTTGATCAAATGGCCCAGAACCAGAACCGAAACTAGCAAACACCTCAACAAACTTCCACACTGCAATATCCCATTGTGGACACTGCAGTTAATGCACCTATGAAAGCCATTCCTCTTCAACATATTCCTACATTTCATGGCTTGAAATAGGAAGATCCAGATTCATTTCTGTTTGAATTCAATGTATTATGCAGGGGGTATGACTATACCACCGATCCCCAAAAATTAAAATTATTTCCTTCCACATTAAAAGGATCAGCTTTATGATGGTTTATGGGATTAGGTGGAGGTGTTATAAATGATTGGGATCAGATGAAAGCCACATTTCTAAAGAAATATTAGGACTATTGCAGGTCCCGGGAACTAAAAGATGAAATATTTCAGATGACAGCAAAACCCAACGAAACTCTGGAAGAATATGTGGAACGATTTCAATACAACCTCCAGAGATCTCCTTATGCATCTTTACCCTTACCTGATAATGTGCTGAAAACTACATTAATTAGGGGGATGAAGGATCAATGGGTTGAAACATTAAATATTATGGGAAAAGGTGATATATATCAGGAAAGCTATGTTAACATTATTGATTTGTGTATCAGGAGTTTGAGAGGCAGCACAAGGCTAAAATCAACAGAACGTGATATGATCACTAGGGATAATAAGACCTCCAGTGAAGGTGTAACTCGTGCAGAGATTGGTAATCTGCTAGAAGATTTTAAAATAGATATTCTAGGGACTCTAACAATGCAGTTCGACATTATGCAAGCCAAACAAAAGAAAGAAGAAGCAGAACAAAATCTGGTGATATTCTGTCCTAAGTGCAGGAAGAAACACATCCAGAAAGAGTGCCCACTGGATATAGTCAAATTTTGTGCCATTTGCACAAAATATCACCCCACAGAAGGTTGTCCCTCGCTTCCTGGGTTAAAAGTAGTCTATAAAGAGGCAGAAGAAGAATCATAAGTGGTATGCTTACTTAATCAGCGTCGACAATGGCAGCCACGAAAATCAAGTATGCCAATTGATCCATTCTCTTCTTTTCAGTTTCCTCAGAATAATGCTCAGCAATATAATGGAATGTGGAAAAATCAACCACCTTTCCCCAATTGGTCACAACAGCCATTTCCTACATCACCATGGCCAAATCAAACAAACCAAACTAATTGGCCAAATTTTCCTTTCTGCCCACCGTTTTGGAAAAACAATGCCTATCCAACACAATGGTCCCCCTCCACTTCGCAGAGTCAAGCCTGGTAGTCAAACTGGAAAATACCTACAAATCAGCCAGATGGAACAATTCCCCTCTCTCAACCTACATTGCCAGTTCCCTATCCATTTCCACAAAACCCCCAAACCAATTTAAGACCACAACTCCCAGCCCAACCCAACCCAAACCCAAACAATAGGCCCGTTTAGTCTGTTCAAATAATGGAACCACCAGAACTAGAAACTGAACTGAGGGAGTGCAATGACCTTCAATTGAGATCTGGGCGCATAGTATAAACAGAGGGAGACAAAAATGTTCGAATTGAAGATCCGTTACCCGCAGAACAAACATTTCAAAAAGAGAATGCGGTTCAACAACAAACTCAACAAAAAGAAACCACCTCTTCTCCACCATTCCCAGAACGATTAATCATACCTCGCCCAATAGAATATCCTGATTTTAATCTTCTGGGAGAATTAAAAAATTTGTGTATAAAAATCCCTCTCCTCCAAGCTATCCAAGAAATTCCTATTTATGAAAAAACCATTAAGGAATTGTGTATAAAGAAGCCAAAGAGGAGAAAAACAACCAACCCAACTGTCCAAGTAGTCAGTACTCTATCTGACTTATTATCAGGAATGGAAACACCTGTAAAATATGAAGACCCAAGAAATCCTATAGTGACGGCGCAAATCAATGGGAAATTGTTTCCAAATGCCTTAGTTGATTTGGGAGCTGCAATTAATATCCTAACAACCACCACGTGTCAAAAACTTGGCATTACATCATTAGATCCAACCACAACCTTATTGGAATTGGCCGACCGATCGGTGGTCAAACCAAAAGGTACACTACAATATGTAATGGTATCCGTAGATTCCTGGGAGTACCCTACTGACTTTCTGGTTATCAACCCAAAGAACCAGCTAGATGGACACCCACTAATCCTAGGTAGACCTTGGTTGGCAATTGCCGATGCTTACATTGGCTGCCGACAAGGCAACATGACAATAACAAGGGGAAACTATGTCAAGAATTTAGCCTTATATCCCCCAGCCCAACCAAGCCTATCAATAATCAAAACAAGGAAGCAACCTGTATCATATCTTATGGAAAATATGAGATCACCACTAACCATAGAAGATTCCCTCGATTTTAAAGATCAAACAGAGGATGATATCATTAATAGTTTCATTAAAAAACCACAAATTAGATCCCATCTACAATGTCACATGATCAAGGTAGCATTTGCTAATAAAGAAGAATAAGATCCCCTGAAAGACATTCCTGATCAAATAATACCCACTACTTCTGTGTACAATAGTAAGATTGTGGAAATTAAACCAGGAAAAACTTTAAACATTAACAAAAATCTCACTGTTGAACAAGAAAAGAAGACAGTCCAATTACTACAAAAATATAAAGGAGCCTTTGCATGGGATTATCCATACATGAAGGGAATTGACCCGTAGTTATGTACACACCACATCTATACTGAAAAATATGCGAGACCCATTCGCCAACCCCAACGAAGACTAAACCCTCACCTTAAAGATATTGTGAAAGCTGAATTACAAAAGCTATTGGATGTTAATTTCATTTACCCAATATCTGATAGAAAGTGGGTCTCCCCATTAGTAGTGGTACCAAAGAAGAACGGAAAGTGTAGAATATGCGTAGATTACTGAGAACTCAACAAAGCAACCTATAAAGACCACTTTCCCCTTCCTTTCATTTACCAGGTATTAGATACATTGGCAGGAAAGAAATTCTTTTCTTTCCTAGATGGCTTCAATGGGTACAATCAAATCCAGATTGCCCCTGAGGACCAAGACAAAACCACTTTTACCTGTCCTTGGGGGACATTTGCCTATCGAGTCTTACCCTTTGGCCTATGCAATTCCCCTGCTACATTTCAGAGGGCCATTCTTAGCATCTTTTCTGACTTAATAAATGAAGGGCTCGAAGTGTATATGGATGACTTCACACCTTATGGAGATGATTTTGAGCCAGCATTAGAGACTTTGGAAAAGGTGTTGCAAAGATGTATTGACACGAGGCTTTGCTTAAGCCACGAAAAATGTCATATGATGATGACCGAAGGACTCATCTTAGGTAATTATATTTCAGAAGCTGGAATTCAAGTAGATCCAACTAAAATTCAAATAATTTTGTCAATACCTACTCCTACCACAAAAACAGAGGTACGTAGCTTTCTCGTATTTTCCGGTTATTATAGAATATTCATAGAACATTATTCTCGAATAGTTGCACCTCTATATGCACTAACAGGAAATTTTGATTTCATTTGGACAGATAAATGTGACCATGCTTTCAAGGATGCGATAAAGCTTGTATCCACAGCCCTCGTGCTAAGGGGCCCAAATTAGGATTTGCCTTTCCAAATTTCATCTGATGCCTCAGACACAGTGATTGGAGCAGTGCTTGGGCAGGAAGAGGATAAGAAACCATATGCAATCTATTATATTAGCAAAAATCTATCTCCTGCTGAATTAAACTATATTGTGACTAAGAAGGAATTTTTAGCTGTAATACATGTTGTAAATAAGTTTAGACATTATATAACTGGGTATCCTGTAGTTTTATATATTGATCACTCTGCCATTAAATTTTTAGCAAATAAACCTGTTACAAATGGAAGAGTGACAAGATGGTTGATTTTATTATAGGAATTCAATATCACAATTAAAGATCGACCTGGAAAAGAGAACCCTGTAGCTGATTTCTTGTCATGAATGCCAAAACCAACAGATGCAGCAGCAGTCGAAGATCACTTCCCAGATGAGCATTTGTTCGCTGTTACTGTTAGAACCCCATGGTATGCTGATATATCAAATTACTTAGCAATAGGTAAATTACCAAAACATCTAATGCCTAATGAACAAAAACAGATAATACAGTGTAGTACTCAATTCTCTTGGATTGGGGGCTACCTGTTTCATACAGGGTCAGATATGCAAATCAGGAGATGCGTCCGAGAGGACGAAGTATTTAATATTCTGAAAGCATGCCATGACGGGCCTTGTGGTAGACATTTTTCAGATCGTAGAACTTCCCACAAGGTTTTATAGACATGCTACTATTGGCCTACCATTTTTAAAGACGATAAAAAATTTGTGCAGGCCTGTGATAGCTGCCAAAGGGCGGGTCGCCCTGGACAGTCCAATGAAATGTCTTTGAACCCAAAATTAGTAATTGAACCGTTTGAACGTTGGGTGCTTGATTTTTTTGGTCCCATTAACCCCCCATCGAACCAAAGAACATACATCCTAGTTGCAACCGAGTATGTCACTAAATGGGTTGAAGCATAGGCACTTTAGAAAGCTACAGAGGACTCTGTAATACAATTCCTTTTCCAAATATTTTTGCGATACGACCTCCCAAGGGACATAATCACAGATGGAGGACCGCAGTTTGTAGGTAATAAACTTGCTGAAACATTACAGAATTACCACATTCAACACAAAATTACAACCCCATACCACCCACAGGCAAACAGTCAGGTAGAGAGCATGAATAAAGTGATCGAATCTATACTGACAAAAACAGTTGCCTCACACATACGTGATTGGGCTTACATATTGCCAGAAGCCTTGTGGGCGTATCGAACAACATGGAGAAGTACCACAGGTTATTCACCGTAGCAATTGGTATTTGGAAAAGAGCCCATCTTCCCGATAGAGTTTGAAATTCATACATTAAGAATAGCCCAGGAAGTGGGTTTAGACTTAAATGAAGTCCAAGTCAGAAGATTACAAAAAATAAATGAGTTGGATGAAATGAGGCTCTCTGCTCTTCAACACACTGCATTAATTCAACAATAGAGAGAAAAATGGCATGATGCCCTCATCAAAGAAAAAATCTTCCACGAAGGAGATTGGGCACTCCTATATGATTCTAGGTTTCAGGATTTCCCAAGAAAACTCCAGACACAATGGCTTGGACCTTACGAGATACAAAAGGTGCATGGTAATGGCACCATCACATTAACCACCATTGATGGATCTGGATATTCCTTCTAAGTGAAGGGTCATCGAGTATGACTTTACCATAAACCTCTTACACGGGAATCCTTTTACCAGCAATTACAGGAAGATTCTACCATGCAAGTTCTTACTGAGGGAGATAACTCCTCCTCGGCACCCATTCATTAAATCATTTCTTTATTTTGAAACTTGCACATAAAAAAAAAAATTCTTTCTTTTATTTTGCTTGTTTTTGTATAGAATTTTTATTTTTTCTTAAGCTATTCCTTTCCAAAGGAACAACACTTTTTTTTGTTCCTTTCGAAAGGAACAGCAGCATTTTTGCGAGTGTTTTTGTTGTTCCTTTCGAAAGGAACAGCAGTTTGTCCGATTTTTTTTGTTGTTTCTTTCGAAAGAAACAACATTTTCGCAGATTGTTTCTGTTGTTCCTTTCCAAAGGAACAACACTTTTTGAGTGCATTTTTCTTGATTTTGAACAACTTTTTGAGATTTTTTTCTGAATTCCTCATGACTCTCTTGATGGAAAACACACAGTTTATGTAAGGATACACAAATTAGAAATTACTGAAATCAGAAAATCAAGAGAAATTGTTATTTTTAAGAAATGGTTTTGCAATGATAAGGAAAAGGAAAGGACACAACCATTTATATTGCTTTGATGTCCTTATTCTCATCTAAATTAATATGATCAGGTATTTTTATCATGTTGGTTCTTCCCTAAACTATCTCTCTTTGATATTTATTTATTAAATAAGAATAAAGTCATATCTTTTTCCATTGAGATGTCCAGACTTCTTCCACCATCCCTACTCTTAAGGAGTGTTGAGCCATCCTCTATATATAAGTAGGGAAGTGCTATATATGAAAAAAGGGATAAAGGAAAAAAACAATTATGTAATTATTAACACTTTTATGGTATGGCAGATGGAGGATAGGGGGTCTCATCAAGAGCCAGCCTACCATGATCATAAGGAAGCAGTGAAGTGGCATTCCTATTATGGCCACCACACCAAGGACATGGTCCAATGGGCAACTCAGAAAATAATAAAAAGTCCATGGAACAGGTGGTCTCATCACGAGCCGACCTGTCCACCTTTCACTTCTTCCTGGTGAATGGCATTGTGGTTCATCTGGTTCCCAAGCCAGCACAGTGGCCTCCATCATGACATTACAAAGCACTTCCCTAGGAATAAATAAGGATAATGGTTTCAAGGGTGAAAAAGCAACTTTGTCAAGGTTATAGATACCTTTGGGCAACAGAGCTCTGCTGATGGTATTGGAGTCACACTTTTCAAATCAATAGTAAGGATGAACCTTTTTCTTATATCTTTACATAAGATCAAATGAGAGGACACCTTTAAACCCTTTGTTTTGAACCTATTATACATGAAAATTATTCATAACCCGATCATAATAGTTTATGAGAACAATGACTGCATAAGTGCTTGTGTTTACATCAGTTGTCCCTTCCATTATCTTCAAATCATTGTATGAACATTTCCATATCTATTCGCAATTTAATATTATGCATCGATTTCAGTAATGTAATCATTTGTGTGATAGTATCATAAGTGTGTATGCTGTTCAAATACTGTACAACTGTTGTGCAGTCCTTTACTCTCTTATTTGACGGTCAAGGACGACCTATCATCCTTCAGGGGGGCACGGATGCCTTTTAATGTCTGCATGCGGGTTAAATACCTATATTCTTAGTAATAGTGAAGTCTTAACGGTATTATTCCAATATTCACTAAATACTGTGTTGTGTTGT
This sequence comes from Pinus albicaulis, assembly GCA_034641835.2. NCBI lineage: Eukaryota > Viridiplantae > Streptophyta > Pinopsida > Pinales > Pinaceae > Pinus > Pinus albicaulis. The sequence continues at coordinate 761,246,095 of CM076578.1, read as the reverse complement.
TCCATTGCATTCCAGTGCATTTGTAAGGAATTAACAGTGTGCAGAGAAGATGGGAGGACGACCAATTCGTAGTGAGTCACAAGTACTAGTTGTTTCTGATGCTGCACGAGAAATTCTGGAAAAATTGGGATGGATTACATACCTCACAAAGCTGCAACAACCTCATGAAACAATAGCCATCGAGTTTTTACAAAATTTGCAGGAAGGTTACTCTATGGTTAGAGGTAGACAGATAGCAGTAACAGATGAAATAATTGCAGAGGTGTCTGGTCTACCAGTGGAAGGAGCCATATGGACCCATAAGAAGGTGAAACTCCAAGATGCCATGAACCTTTTCCGAGATGAAGGGCAGAACCTGGTTGTCAAAGGGAAGGGAGTTCGGCCAGCGTCATTGGGAGAACCATGGACAAAGTTGGCAAAAGTAGTCCAGGCCTACATAACATGCGATGGGAGAAAAGATGTGGTAAGACCTCGCCACCTTAAGTTATTGGCAGTATTAAAGCAAAAATGTACTGTAAACTTGCCTGCATTTTTAAATTATTTACTGCATGATGATGCCCGTAGTATAAGAAAAGCTCATCACACAGACATGGTGGTAAGCCACCATTCCTTAATCAGATTGATTATAAGTTACAACCTTGCCCAACAACAGACCAGTTGGGAAGAACTAATATTTTCGATTAATGGAGGATTAGCCCTACCTGCCCCAAAACGCAAGAGACTGGCTAGCACAGTAGCAGAGCCATCAAAACGTAGACAATCCTCCCGGTTAAAAAAAAGTAAGGGGATGATAGAAGGCATTCAGGGTAGCAGTAGCCAGCCCTTGGAATTGCCCAGCTCGGAGGATGAACAGCCTCCACAACTTGAAGGAGGGATTCACCACACCAGTGGTGAGGAACAAAGCAGCGCAGGAGAAGGAAATGATGAAGAAAAGGGAATTGAGGAAGAAGAAGGAAGTCCTCATACTAGTGTAGAGGAAGAGATTCGCTACTCAAATGAGGAAGAAGGTAGTTACCATACCTGTGAAGAGGAAGAAGATAATCGCAGCAGTGAGAATGAAAGAGAGGGAGCAGAGCCCCCCGAAACCACCACTACAAATTCACCACAAAGCCTTTTGCAAGAGGATCAATTGGCCCAAATTTTGGCCAATATGAGCGAATATGTGCAGCCCCACAGCCCTCTGAACCTTAATATTGATATCAACCAATTGCAGGAGCAAGTTGTTACCAATAAAGAGACGGTTGAGGGAATGTCGGATGAAATAGAAAAAGGAAACCCTGACGGAACAGCAGAATTAGCTAGGGTTACTTCCCCTGAGAAGTGTGGACAAGAAGAGGTGAACACTGAAGCAGTGTTCCAAACTGAAAATTCTCAAGGAACAGCAAAGCCAATTGGGGTTATTACCCCTTAAGAATACAGCCGGGAGCATACGAATATTGAAGAAGTGCTCCACATAGAAAATGGAGAAGCAAGCCCAACCGAAGGCACGGTTGTTGAGAAGCAAACCCCAGCTGAGCAATTAGGTTCAGAAAAAGGAACAGCCGTTCCAACAAGGAGGAGAAAGAAAGTAACTGAAATTGAGAAACTTCGTAGGGAACGGCAAAAGCTTCAAAAGCTAGTCGAACAACTTAGGCAGACTATTAGGGTTCTTAAAATGAAGCAAATGCCCAAACGAACCCCAAAGAAAAGAAGCATAGTCACCAAACGAGCCCCGAAAAAGAGGAAAGTGGCCACTAAAACAAAGCCCAAAGTTGTAGAGACTATGGAAACCCAGGCTGAGCCTAATCATGAAGATATGGAACAGCAGACAGCTATTCCATATACAGTTGTTCCAGATGAAGCAACCTCAAATGAAAGTGCACAAGCTTGTAGTCAAAGCATTTTTAGTGATCCTACTATAGCCAAACTCAAAGAGGAGTTGGCACAAGCTCGACAGGAAAGGAAAAAACTTGAAGAGGATACTGTCCCTAGAAGAAAATACCAGGAGTTGCAGCAGCAGATGAAGAGCATCCATCCAGCAGAGGCTGAAGCCTATGAGAAGTATCAGAAGGCAAAGGAGAAGGCTGAAAAGGTAATGAATGAATTAAAAAAAGCCCAGAATCGAATGGATACTCTCTGCTCATTATACACAAATGTTTTAGCTTGTAGATGCCCTGCCAAGAATTATGTTTTATTTTTATTAGAGAGATATTTACGGTTAAAAATTAAAGCAATTAGGGCAGGAAAGTCTACAGAGTTAAACATTGTAGAGGATTTTGTAAAATGTTGTAAACTCTATGGGGTTAAGATACAGCGTCTCCTTTGTGAGTTTTATTTGCATAATCTTATATTGGAGAATGAAATTGAGATAAATCCCAGCCCTTTTGTGGGTGACATCCAATACCAAGCATTTATTTCATTTGTTGTTAATCAGTTGAAATGGCTCAAGGTCTATAATGTTTTCCAAAGGTAAAAAAATGAGTTAGACTTGTGGATTAGGAGTGAAACAAAACACCCATTGCAATTGTGGGCTAGGCAGAAGAGCCTCATGACAAGAGAGGGTGTTATCCAAGCATTGGGGCCTGTCCATAAAGCAATTGTCTTGAATGGGGTAGAATATTTTCTATCTATTAAAGACCAGGCCTATGTAGCAACTAAAGTCCGATGGGGGATTTCCAATCGGAATGTTCAAAATAGAGAGCCATTTAACTATAAAAATTTTGGATTAGCTGCTGGCCGCTTGGTTCTCTATAGCAACCTTATTTTGAGGGAAGGCCCATTCTGGCTAGGGTGTAGGTTTCGAAGCCCCATTGCATGGTATCCTGCAACAGATTACAAATCCATTTATGAAATACCTAAAAAATAGACAGAGCATGTCTTCGAAGCTTTAGCTACAAATCATGGTTTTAGGCCTCTTGATGAAAAACCTTCTCCAGCCTATTCTTTAACTGCTTTGCATGTAAACTATGGTTTTCATGAGGACATGAAAAAGGGTAAGCAGGGGGGTATATTGAGCATTGAAAAAGGTATGAATTCACCATGTATTTTCTCATTCTTTTCCTTTAAACATAACTCTTTTTATTCTAGAAAGGTGATTTATTATAGAATTATGATAGAATCGCAAAAAAATATGTTTATTGTAAAAAGTAACTAAAAACTGCCTTTTATTGTCAAAAATAGGAATCAAACGAGGTGAAAAACTATACCAGAGGCGAGGCTAAAGCAGGAGTAACTATTGTTCCTCCAGTGATAGACCATATCCTGTCAAAGAGAAGAAAATCAGAACGCATTGCTAAGAGAAGGCAGGGAACAGCACGACTTCAGTCGAAGAAGATCAAGTGATAGCTAAAGACAGAAACGAAGCGAATCCCTCAGGATCCTTCGATCCTAAGGGATCGTTGTTCAAATATTATCTTGTTCCATGTCTTATCCGTCGAAATTTTTATATAAGGAAATGCCTTTAGAGATTGAAGGATTCAAATCATTGATTAAAACATTTCTCTTGTAATTCTGCACTTTATTGACTCTCATGATCAGAGAGCCGTCACTGTAAACACTTTTTATGTTTAATTAATACAAAGACGTGTTTTCGCTCCATTTCTGAAGCTCTAAAGTAACCCAACAATGTTTCACTGGTGCTAAGGGCCCAGCCCTAGTGGAATCGATCTGTTGTTTGTATTTCTATCCATTAATTACCGTTGTGTGATAATTGTGTTCGGTTTTATTACGTTTGCGAAGTTAATTAATTTTTGTTGAATTACTTATTGGTATTTTTGTGTTGCGTTAATGAATTGCATTGTTGTTCCATTTCAACAAGGATCTTAATTCCTGTATTATTCATCTTGTTATTACTCATAAATATTTGTTGTTCCGTATTTAACTCTATTTGCTGTTCTGTTGGATTGTTGTTCATTTCGATTATTGTTTAACAATGTTTTCTATCGACAGGGTTTGGTGTTTAACAAAATTTTCTATTTGATTCCTTTAAGTTCAGAGTTTCCATTCATATTCACTAGTTAGTACCTGATGTTCAATTCCTTTAGTTACAATTCGTTTTTTATTTACATTTCTATTCGATTACAAGTTGTTGTTCATTTCCAATTCATTAGTTTCCAGATTGCAGAAAGCTTGCTTTTAAAGAGTTCTTCCTAGTTTACTTTCAATAGTAGTTAGTTCAATTTCTATTTCCCTTTGATTTCTTGAAAGCAAGATTGTCAACTGTAGAGAACACTCGTTATTGCTTCCAAGTTCCCAGATTGATTTCCTTGTTCCAATTTGATTTCGATTGCATCAAATTCTAAAGGAATGAGTTATTGCTAATGTATCCTTGATTGATGTTTGCAGAGTGAATATTTGAGTTTCAGAATATTTGAGTTCATGTTACTGTAATTAGATTTGTTTTCCATAATTTGTTTACTTTTGTATTTAGAATACTGTACTACATCTCACACAGCATTTCTCTTAGCTCAAATTGCAACCTCAGACAGAGTACACTCTTGAAACAAAAAATCGTTCTCCGATTGATGATTAATGTAGGATAAATAGGTGTTAAAAAGATACCTTTTATACCTCAACATCCATACATATAGGAAATTAATGACGCCTTAAAAAAATAGTTTCAGAAGTCGAAGTCCTATGCTCAAATGGCGATTGAATTAAAAGATTTCAGACAAGGACCTACAAAATCGGTATGGGAGACCGATCAATGGCTGAAGAAAGTTATCAGGGATGGGGATTTTACGTAAAAATATAGACAGCACAAATAATGGTTCATTGCCATGTTATTACCACACCTGCGCGGACCCATGGGCCAGTAGACAATTGATACACAAGAAAAGGCCATGGAAATTTCCATGAAGCTAGAAGTTGGACCAAGGGACGATGCCTAGTTTGGGGTGCAGCATATCGAGGGAAATTTGGAGGCGATGAACCTGCAAATCCAGAATCTATGAAAATAACGGAGAAAAGAAGCTAGAAAATATATTTGGTGCATACGGTGTAGAGTTTCTAGCCACACCAAGGATCAGTGTCCCCTGCTATTAGACTATGTGTAGGCTGGGGGGCTGAACCAATTATGCCCCAAAGAGGTTGCGATACCAAGCAACCCCACGTTATGGTGCGTTGACTGTCAATTAGTTGGACTACATGATAAAAATTACTGCCCCAAATAGAGAGCCTATGTCCCATAATTGAAGCAGCAGTGGTGCAAATTCTGCTCATCTATAGGACATGATGAGCACAACTGTCAGACATATGATTTTATGATAGATAGAGGACACTTGTATAGGGTACAGGCTGACCCTTCCACACCAATATCTCCCTCTGTACGAGGAGGCTCCCCGACAAGAGGCTGAGGGGGGGGAAGAGGTGGAAGCACAGCACAGGAAAGAGGACAAATGATATGTTATAATTGTGGACAAGTGGGAGATTTTGCAAGGGACTGTCCAAACCCTGCATGAAAATATTACAGGTATTTCAGGCAGTTGGATCATGTAATCGAATATTGTCCTATCATGATAGCAAACATGCAGGAAAAAAAGCAAACGCCGACGTAGAATGTGCAAAGGGTTAAGGCAGAACCACACGATGAAGGGCACAATATTAACATAATCACGCATATTGGCATGACCACAGGAGAAGCTGAGGAAAAATCCATAGCAGAAAAACTTATTAGAAAAGTCACTGACGAAAGGGAAAGCCTGGAATTATAGAAAGAGAAAGAAACCTTCCTTGAAGCTAGAAAATAATTTATCAAAAATGAGGCATCTACCTTCAAGACCCCAATCGACTTGCAACCAGACGAAGAAGTGAAGCCGTTCCTACAGGCATGTATGAAGTTACTATGCAACCAGAAGGTAGTCAAGAACCTCCAAGCATTGATAGACAGTTGCGCAAAAAATATTTCCCCACCAACAGAAGTGAGAGATGTCAACAAACTTTATAAGCATAAGAAGAGAACTGGTCGGGAAATGCGGCTAACTGGATAGATTGGAGAGTATGAAATGGATCAAGTCATCCTTGATCTAGGATTCGATGTGAATGTCCTGCATAAATAGACTTGGCAGAGGATGGGAAAGCCCAAGTTGGAATGGTCTACTATATAGCTCCGCATGGCGAACCAACAAAATATCATACCGCTAGGAGTGCTATTAAAGGTTATAGTAGACATTGCGAGAGTTAAGGTATCCACAGATTTTGATGTGATTCAACTTGTCGATGATGCAGACCCTTACCCTTTGCTTTTAGGGCTGGATTGGGCTATAGACATGGGAGGTATTGTCAACTTCAAAAGGCGAACCATGGCTTTTGAAAATGAGGGTACATGAGTAATAGTCCCTCTATATCCGACAAAGGGAGAGTGGTATACAGTTCTAGTGACCGACAAGGATGATGTTGATCAGATATACAAGCTAACTACCTGGAACGAGGATTGGATCAACACTACCACTGATGGCGTGCTTTGCTGGGAGAAGGACAACGAATGTCTCTCTGGCTCAGACGGGGAGATAGAAAATTGGCAGAACTGGTTGCATGACGTATCTGCACTACGATGCCTGAAGATCATGAACAGATTTCGCTGCATCTCCTTAGAGGTAAGAGAGCTGCCCTATTTTGATGATTTTGGTAGTGTTAGGGATTTTATTAGAGCATTTGAAATAGAAGTCCTAAGGGAACGAAGAATGTGGGTGCTTAACCTAGGTATGTGTGCGACCCCTGTGCGGTGGTGGGAAACTCCTAAGGGGCCTTTCTAGGATTGGGAGGAATGTCACAAAATGCTGATCCTGTAATTTGAACCTCTGGTCAACCTACCTATGGAGATTTTCCTCGGTCGTGGGGACCCATGCAAGAACTTGTCAGTATAGATGGAAGTATGGTGCAAAAGGACTTGGGATGAATGGATCCACATGTTTATCCATGCCTTGGGACCTATCCCCACCACGTGGTATTTGGATACAGAGCTACACCACCGCACTCACTACTGGGATACCATGAGGGAAGATTTTTTGGGGACGTTCAGATTGATAGGCAGGACTGAGAAATTATACGGCGCCCTATAGGACATAGATGCTCTAGTGTTTGATGAATCCCTCTCGCACAAAATGTGGGGAACTAGCCTGGGATGCGCAGATGCAAGATATTTCCAACTATTGAAATCTATCAGTGGAAGAGGTGATGAGGACCCGCAGAATATCATTATCTCAGAGTTTGAGGGTGAACGCGGAATTTTTGGACCACCAGTACAAGTAGTAGACGTGACTAAGCCTCTCAAATTAAAGGAAGTCAGCATTGGAATGAAAGAACAACCCAAGATGGTGAGAATTGGGGATTACTGGGATGATGATACCATTGGAAAAATCGCAAAAATGCTCCTAAAATATCAGGATCTATTTCCCACAAAATTTTCAGAGCTGAAAGGTATTGTACGGGGCCTGGGTGTCATTCGGATCACATCAAAACCTGATTTGTGTCCTGCCAAGAAGTGACCTTACCGATTGAACCCCAAATATAAGCAGAAATCCAGAGAAGAAATTGATAAAATGATAGCCGCTGGCATCATTGAATCGATATACCAACCTGATTGAGTAAGCCCTATGGTGGTCCAAGAAAAGAAGACAAAAGGGGACATAAGAATCTGCGTAGAATTGTGCAAGTTAAATGATGCATGTGTACATGATCCCTTCCCTACACCATTCTTTGATGAAATTCTTGACAGTGCGGGAGGTCAGGAAGCATACTCATTCATTGACGGGTTTTCAGGCTACCATCAGTTCCAAATCTCACCCGACGATCACAATAAAAATTCTTTCGCAACTGAATGGGGATCCTTCCAATACATTGTCATGCCCTTTGGGCTCAAGAATTCCCTTGCCATCTTCTCACGAGTAGCAGTGGAAGTGTTCAAGGAATTCATTCACAAGTTCCTGGAAGTATACTTTGACGATTAGATAGTGTTTGGATTGGTAAAGAAGCACGTATCAAACCTACGTATGATGCTGGATGCCTACAGAAACCACCAAATATCCCTAAACATTAAGAAGTGCATAGTATGTGTACCTTTCGGGATCCTGTTACGACATGTGGCCTGTCAGCAAGGATTGATGGTTGACCTGGTGAAGGTGGTAGTTATCATCAATTTAGTAGTCCCCACAACTGAGAAGCGGATGCGCTCCATCCTCGAGCACACTGGCTACTATAGGAGATTTATTCAATGGTATGCACTGATCACGACACCAATGGAGAAGCTGCTAAAGAAGAAAGTATCTTTTTTCTGGGATGCGAAGTGTGAGAAGAGTTTTGAGCTGCTCAAGGAAAAGATGGTCTCTACACCCATCCTCATATTTCCTAACTAGGTGAAGGTTTTTCATGTTCATGTGGACGGCTCAGGGATCTCCCTGGGAATTGTCCTCACGCAGCCCAGCGAAGGGGACATTGACCTCCTGGTTGCGTTTTCTAGCAGAAATATTTCTAGCTCAAAAGTTAATTACTCTACTAGTGAACGCGAGGGACTAGCCATGGTGTATACCTTGCCGAAATATTGGCACTATTTACTAGGAGGGAAGTTCTAGATGTTCACGGATCATTCGACTTTAAAGTACCTAGTCAATAAGGCTATGTTGGGGAGGAATATTTTTCAATGGTTACTATTGTTTCAAGAGTATAATTTTGAGATAATTGTAAAGCCTAGGAGACAAAATGCTGGACTGGACCACTTGTCCCGCATCGAGAGTGGTGAAGAGCCAAGTAACCTAGAAGTAGGCTTTCCCGATGTGTAGCTATTTGCTATTAAGGTGATTTATGAGCACTTTGCAGATATTATTCAATTCTTAACTATGGGGATGGCGCATACAAAGTACTCGGTACAACAGAAAAGAGAATTGGTCACCCATGCCACTAACTTCACCATCATTGCAGGCCAATTGTACAAGCTAGGAGTTGATGAGGTGCTGGAAAGGTATGTACTAGAGCATGAAATAAAAGAAATTTTAGCAGAAGTCCATGGAGGAGTGGAAAGCGGTCACTATGCCGGAAAATCAACTGCACCGAATATACTAAGAGCTAGGTTGTGGTGGCCCACACTGCATAGGGACTCCCATGCATATTGTAAAGCCTGTGACGTCTGCCAATGGATAGGAAGACCTTCGGGCTGGGATGAGATGTCCTTGCAACCACAAACGACCCTGAAGGAATTTGATAAGTGGTCCATTGACTTCCTAGGCCCCATTAACCCCCCCGGTAACAAGACAGGTTCTCGATATATCATTATGACCACAGATTACATTACTAGATGGGCTAAAGCTGTAGCTATCAAGGACTGCAATACGAACACGGTGGTGCACTTCCTTTTTGAGAATATCTTAACCAGGTTTGGGTGCCCCAGGGTCTTGATGAGTGATATAGGGAAGGATCTCATTAATGAAACAATTAGGGCTCTTACTGAGGAATTCCAGATCAACCATGCCAAAAGTACCCCATATCATCCATAGGCTAATGGAACCATAGAGGCATTCAAAAAAATTTTGGAACAAGCGCTCACCAAGGTCTGTAACACACAACAAAGTGATTAGGACGTGCACATCCCCTCTGTCCTCTAGGCCTCTAGAAACACATGTAAGAAGCTCACAGGAAAAACACCCTTCCACCCGGTCTACAGAAAGGACGTTTTTATGCCTATGGAATACATTGTTCCTAGCTTGTGCATCTCAACCTTCACAAATATGTCCGATCTCGACATTATGGAGGATCACTTGGTGCAGTTGGTATCATTGGAATAAGACTGGCTCACTGCCCACTTTCACCAACAGGTTCAGAAGGCACGGGAGAAAGTGTGGCACGATCGCCATATTCGACAGAAAGTATTTTCAAAGGAAGCATTGATCCTACTATATGATAGCCAGTTCGCGAAAAACCCAGGGAAATTTTGACAACATTGGTTAGGTCCATATGTGGTCAAATAAAATACCAAGGGCAAAGAGGTCAGACTGTCCACACTATGCGAAGAGTCCCTACAAGGATATGTTACTGGAAGTCAACTAAATCCCTACGAGGACTCCACGGTGCCGATCAAATCACTATATGTCCAGAGTAGCTGTACCCTAGAAATTACACACAAGGATGGTGCACAGGCAAGGATGTGCAGGGGGGATGCACAAGACTGGCAGCACAGGGGGGTGCAAGACAAGCGTAGGTGTTGCGTATGATGGGCAAAACTAGTTGTTGGGACGAAGCGGGATCATGGAAAATCGTGCTCCCCATTTAAGACATAGGTAACTGGAAATTAATGAGGTGATTTACGAGTAATTTCTACCGTTTCCGTAATGATAGAAAACAATTAAGGGTCTGACGGCCATTTCTGTCTCGTGGACGATATAAGGTCAGAACTATTTTTTCTACGAAATTCAACTGTTGCTCATGTTTGCCACACCTCAGCCTCTCTGGTATATACCATTTTTTTTGTCTATATGTCAGCCGCATGACTGAGAAAGCTCAGCTATCTGGCAGTAGCCATGCTGAATTCATCTTTCAAGCAAGGATGACCGCTACCGACCCAAATGTGCCTCCGCCTCACACAACATCCGAATAACTAGGTTCTAATGAGTTCTGATAAGTCACCCCTGCAGCAAATGAAATTGGCTCAACTTCAACACCTCAGAAGGGAAAGGGAAAGGCTAAATAGATGAAATGGGCCGGTGGGAAGCCTAGTACTTCCCCTCGAATTTGGTGTTCTCCCCGAAAGGTGCCTAAAAAGAGATTTCCCACTGCACCCCCGAACCCGATGGTGCTCGCGGAAAGAGATCTATAGGAAACTCTACTGACCTGGTTACCCCCTTATGTTTGGCCACGTAGAACAACAGCCCGTATGCCCAACGTACATGTCATCCGTTCTTATCTGTAGATGCCTCTGGTCCCCAGGGAAGTGCCCCAATAGGGAGATATGTTTGGACAACTTCCTAACATAAAGTTCGACGACCATGACCTAGGGAACTTTGATTCTTTTCCTTCATTAGATCTGTGATTGTACTTGGAGCAGGTGATTGAAGACGGTGTGCTCAAAGTTGAGCCAATGCTTTGGGTCACGGGATTAGCCAGGGCAGGCATGCTAATCTTGCTGCGCCTTCCCCATTTTGGATGCTACAACATAACCAGACTCATCGTTCGCCAACTGTTGGCACTTGTCCATGATGGCTTCTTATGGCTCCAAGGCCGCATAATGATCGATGTTGTCCTCATTCACTGTACCACAGGCCTCACTATCAACGGGCTCGACACAAGGGATGAAACGGGCAAGAAATTTGAGAACCATACTACTGACACTATCCGAAAGAAGTACAGTGTTGGATGCAACAAGCGGGGCTTCCTAATTAACACCATCTAGGACCCGGGGAAATGCATGGGAACTTTACTGCTTTCCCACATATTGATGCAGAAATTTTAGGCCACAACTATCCCTACTCATGTAATTCAGATCGCTAGCCAGTGCAAAAAAGGAGTCTGCTACAATTGGTCCCAGTACCTGGTGGAAGAATTTCTCGACAATGTGCGCGAGGCTCAGGAGCATGGAAAAGCATTTTACTACTCATGGCTAATCTTTCTAATCATCTTAGTTTCTTGGTAGACCCTGAAAGAAGTAGTCTTCCCCCCTCTAGAGGCTAGCATGTGTGAAGGGGTGCAGTTTTCCAATCTGTGGGACTCAAAGGACCGCAGACGGGTGGAGGAAAACAAGTTCTTTTAGATACTCTATGATGGGGCTATCTATGCATCCATTGATTCCCAACCGCGCCTGTCCCCGACCGTCTATGGAAAGTATAAGAAAATAACGACATTTCGTATAACCATGCACAATGTGAAAATTCGGGCCCGAAAAGCTTACACATGGCATAATTTTCTTTACATGACCACTGGAGCTGAAATTGAATAGGTAATTTCCACTTGGCATCCAGAGTGGAAGGTCGTAGCTCTGCCAACCACCCTAGATGTAGCAGGTGCATTTGGCCCCCCTGCAGTATCCAAGCCTACAGTTCCGCTCGGCCCAGCAGCAGAATCTATGTCTCTAGTATCCACGCCACAGGCGACACCCAGAAGCACTACTGAGAAAATAGAACCAGAATGCCTGCCTGAATACCACATAAACAATGTTGATGACATCGGTACGTCATCCTGCACACCCTTAAGTGGCCCCGCGAATTGTCCCCACAGCCTAGAAAAAAACGTAAGGCCACTGAGACCGACACCACCATGGAAGTTACCCTCACGGAGGATGACCTTGAAGAGATTGACGATGTTGTCACCACTGCATTTGTTGATCGATGGAATATTTGGGAATAACAACACAAGGTTGTTGTATATGTTTTACAAGTAGATCTGCAGACACTCCAACTCAAAGCAAACACACTTCAAGTGAGCGTTTATCTAGCGAGGCAGAATTAGGAAAGCGTAGATCAAGTGAGGCAGACTCATGTGGGCTCACTGGTCCCCGTTACAGCCTTGGCCACCGTTATAGATAGCTGAATATGCCCCCTCCTTGGTGCAGCCCTTGTCCTAGAACCTACTAAACTGTGCGCCCAAGTCTAGGTATGCTCCTCCATCGGCCTTGAAGTTGGCCGATTGGTTGGTGTGCAGCTGCAAGAATTGTTGGCCGCTGTCACTAGTGAAACCCAACACCAAAAAATCCAAGTACAGCAGCACCTCAGCACAGTCGAGAAGACTCTTCTGACCTAGGCTGCCAAACTCGCTCAAATCCAGGGCATGCATGTCACCACCATCACGCAATAGGTTGCCCTCGAATAACTGATCAACAGGCTTTGTGAGGACATGCCCGAAGTCATTCCTACTTACGCTGAACCCAAAGCTAAGGCCGAAGGTTTGGTCACTGCCCTGAAGGCATCCCGAACTGAGGTACAGGATTTCAAAGCTGAGTTCGAACTTCAGCAATCATCTTTACAGGCCAAGATGCAATCGAAGACCCCTACGGAGGTACGTGCCCAGCGCGCCGCATTGGTTATGGAAGCCACGACAACTATTACAATGCAGATTAGTCAGGGTATCACTCTTCTTGAGCAGGATATGGAATTATGGTCCCAAGTGCAACACGACCCTCTCGTCCATGAGATCGATCAAGAGTTAACGCATAAGGAGCATGAATTTGAGCAGCTGGAAGTTACGATGGCTACTCTAGTCCTAGCCCAACGCTTAGCCCATCTCAAGGCTAGCCATGCACTTCACACATATATCATGGGGTTGTGGTGCAAGAAACATGTACTATGTGACCATCTCACGCCATGGTCAGATGACGCCCTCAAGCTATCTTAGGACTTAGATGGGGCGGTGAAAGAATTGAACCAGACTTTTGACAGCATCACCGATGCTATGGAAGGACCGACCTCATAGAAACTGGTGAACATTGTGCAAACTACTATGGCGCAAAGCCTTCGCAATTTTTCTCCATTCACGACTGCATTAGAATAGCTCAAGGAATGGATGAAGACCTCACTGTTGCTGTGACTCTAGACGAGTCACAAGATTGTGTTGTGGGATTGTTGGAACGGGGGTTCCTAAACCTAATTTTGTCTAGTTTTTTAATATTTTTGTAATATTTGGTCTAGCGAAGGGGGTTTAGGGTGGGTAAAACACCTAATGAATTTAATGAGTCAAAAGGGTAGGCCTAGGGTCTGCGAACCATGCTTTTCGGACCATAGGAGAGCACATGATAAGGTGTTATAAATAGATGGGTACATCAAGTCTAGAAGTAGGCTAGGATTGATTGATGCTAATTACGAACTGCTGAGATCTTTTTTGGGTTGTAATTAGGTAAGGACTCTGCCTGGCTGTGTGTGCGGAGATCCTCATTTTTGTTGTGTGTGGACCCCGCTAGATATATGCGTGGGTTGGGAATTGGGAAGCTAATGAATGATAAATCTTTTGATCGTATCTCTATGTTATAAACTAGCTATGTTCATGATATTATAGTGATTCAGTTTGTTGTTTAATATTGATGCGCACGTGGATGCGAAGATATTACTCAGATTTGATTAGTAATAGTCTCTTATTTATGTTATATGTGGGTTTATGAACATCTCATTCTGCATGTATACTGTTAAAGGTTCTTCGATAAGATTTCTTCTGCACAATTATGATAGAGCTTAACAGGTTGCCTCTATTAACTACCTTTCTCTGAGGGTGCAGAAAGCTAGTTCCAATACCCTCCCATACTACTTCGAGTGAGACCTTGGCCTACGCAAGAAGGTCATTTCTGAAAGGGCCAATAGTATAGGGGTTTTTCGGCAAACCATAAATCCGAACCTGGGTTAGGACCCCTCAAGCCAACAAGCGGTGCATGAAAAAATTTCCCGAATGAAATGGGGACTCACCTAGCCAATGGTGTTGGTACCCACTTAAAAGCAAGGCCACCTCTGTTCCGAGGGAATGGGTGCCCGCTAAACGAAGGTTCCCCATGGAAGGAGAATGTGCTTAGGTTAAAGGAGGGCATGAGGCACGCAATGGGTGAATGGAGGCCAGCTTGAAATTTTGAAGTTTGACTCGGTTGGAGTATTGTATCCTTTCACAAGGATAGTCTCCTATAAATTGAAGAGTGACTCAAATGGATGAGGGCATAATGAACTCGGCCATGAGAAGAAAAGGTGAAAAAAATTGTAGCCAGGAGGAATGAAAATGAAGGAACTTCTTAGAACATGTGAAAGTGTTCTAGTTTGGTTCCGATTATGTGGAACATAATCTCACACTCTTAATGTAGTTTTTTGGGGGTTTTTGTTTGGGCGTGCAGGCCATGAGGTTTCACTAACCTTGGTTGTAGAATTTTGTTGGTTTTTCGTTTGAGGTGCAAACCAAAATCTATGCACGAATCTTTGTGAAAACTATTTGGAAGTTTGCCAAGTGTTGTGGTAGTGAGCCTATGGGGTTCATCCCGACCTTGATTGTTGTATTTTTTAAGTTGTAAATTATATCATAACCTAAGTTCTGAAGCATAATAGAAGGGTAATTTTTTCGGAGTTCTCCCTCCCATTTGTATTATTGTTCATGTGTACTTTTTTGCTTGATTGTTTATATTATGAAGTTTAATTCTTCATTGTTAAAGTAAAATAAGTGTGTACATGATAAACGAAGTAATGTGAAGTTGTATGAAGTGAATTAGAAAATAGACAAAGTGTTGGAAGATTGATTAAAGGGCTATTGTGCTGAAGTCATTTGAAAACTTATTCCGCATGTTGATAGTGATTTCGCTAAAAGACACAGTTTAGAGGTATAGTTCAAACAAGCAACCCCAAATTTGGCTTTGCCCTTGAGGAGAAAATGCGTTAGTGGCACACTTCTGAACGAAAATCTTGGACATGTGGGATCATAGTGGGGGGCATGAAAATTTCCATTAGAAGAAAGATTCAAGATTCACATCTTATGTGGTAGGCCCAATTCAAATAGAACCATTCATTGAATTCAAACTCAGTTCCTTGAGTTGATGATATTAAGGAAAATGGCAGGAGCATATAGTCAGGTAGGGGAATCCAAATCTTATTATAGACAAGGGATGAGCAGATAAGGAGGTGAGTGGTGAGAAGAAATTAACCCAAGTGATGAGAGGATAAGGATGTGAGAGGCGAGAATAAGGTAAGCCAAAGGATCTATAGATAAGGAGGTGAGTGGCGAGAAGAAGGCAAGCCAAGTGGTGTGAATGTTCTGACATCACTAGGTAAATCGCTAACACTGTAAGGCATAAGAGTGTTAGTGTTAGTGTCACTATCATGGAATGAATATTTACAAAATCAGCATTTTTTTCATTTAAAATGATTTATCAGCACTAATAAATATGGAAAAAAATTCACTCTAGTACGGCTATTATGTCCCGTCAAAGTGGTCTAAAGCCCATCAAATAATTAGATTATTTTTTCAAAATTTGAAAAATTGTTTTAGTAATTTAAGGGGAAAAAAAATCCTAAAACTTTGTTTCTGCACATGGAATTGGTTTAAATTAATAGGGGTCAGAGAGGGAAAAACTAAATCCCTGGCAGATTCATGGACTAATAAAATTAGAATAAAACAGTGACGACATCACCTTTCATCACCTCTCATCTGTTTATATAAGTCACCTTTAAACAGGATGGAATCCTAATTCCTTTAGTGTATACATTGATTTTAATCTCTTTCACTTTACAAGAGCACGATTCAAATTCATCTTGATTTTAATCTCTTTTAGTATCCAAGAGCAAGATTCAAATCCATTACATTCTTCCATTCTATGGAATAAGCACACGTGAGAGTTTGTGCATAGACAGATACACACCATGGGGGGAATAATAAAGAAAGAATTAACTCATTATTAACAATAAAGAGGTGAGTATTATCATTATGACTCATCGGGTAAGAATTAAATTATATATATATATATATATATCTTAATCTTTGAAAGGAATTAAATTTATTAAAATTAAATATGTTTTATTATTTATTAGGAAAGAATAACAATGTTAGCAAAGTGCTTAAGATGAATCTATCATAATTTAAAAAATTAGATATGTGATGTTGTCACAATATGCAGTAAGATAACTAAAAGAACTAATGGATCAACCTTAGGATATGCTAAAGTGGAATTTGGTTTCGCGTTTTCCTAGTGCAGATGACATTTGCTAGCTACGCTACCGCATAAGGGCTCCAAAAGTTGAAGAAGTTGTGGAGGATGAATAATATGTGGAGGATACTAACTGGAATTTTCATAGTATTAAATTTGATATGTACAGTACCAAAAATCCTTCCCAATTTAATAAATTTGATATGGAATTGATTGTCTATATTTATTTAAGATACTCACAAGGTGTTCATGTTTAATACAATGAAATCTACTAACAACATGTTCATATTTAATAAAATTTAACCTCGTAACAATGTCGTCACAGTACATAAAATTTTTAGTGATTAATGACAACATGTTTGGTACAGTGTGTTTTCAAGGGAGGGTCGAATTATTCTTAGTACACATTCATAAATTAATGAGAGATCCTTCATATGTCTCTCCATGTTTGAAAGATTGCATCTTCATGTTTTAAATATTGCAGTGAGCTCTAGAGAAATGAGAAAGGACTTGACTTTGACATGATATGGGGCATGTACATTTGGGTACATTATGGGATGTGTCTATGAGAATCAACCAAGAAATTTCTGGAGATAGGAGAAACAACCTTTGGAGTTGGAAAATAGTTACAGTTATCAAGGTGCCTTGGTGGAAGAAATTTAAGCATGGGTTGAGTTTGAAAATACTTACCATTGCAGGGAGAATTGGGATGAAAAATCGTTTAACAAAGGACCTTCTTGAAGGAAGATGTCTTGAGAATTTGTGGACATTGTTGGTGAAAAATTAAGGCAACACTTAAATGGAGATGGCAAGCTAAGTGAAGTTTTTTCTCCTTCATAGAAAATATGAGTAACATGTTCGAGGCGGTATGAGCAGTGAAAAATTGTCATGGGACTAGATGTGGAGACACAACTTGGAATTTAGCACGAATTTAGTTGGGGGAATTATACATGACAAGAGGTATATGTTCGAGGTGCATATGAAAATGTGCAACACTTGGATGATTGTGGATAATATTTTGATGATAGTTGAGAATGTGACACGATTGTTAAAGAAACAATCATTGCTGATGTGAGGAGATGCATATTTGTGAGTTTCGCATGACATTTGGAGTAGCTACCCAACTATTCTAGGTCATGGCGGCTGGAAATGTGCAGAGAAAAATCAAAGTTGTGTTGGAGTATGGAAAAAAAATTCCATAGGATGAATAAGAGTGTTGGATGACATGATGAGTTGCAGCTTTGATACATTACAACCAATTTGGATGGAGTGGCCTTCCATGATATAGATGGGGTAGTGTGGATGATTGAGATGCATTATGGTGATGACCATGAGTTTGATCTACATGGAGACTTAATTCTAGGAGTAAGGAGGAGTCGTGCAGTTGATGGGAATTGATAAAGGTAATTCATTCATGAATATTTATTGAGAGTTAACTTAAGCAATGGGGCATGGAAGTTTACTCAATGTTCGAGAATCTAATTCCAACCACTTGTTAGGTATCAAAACCTTCCATCCAAGTGTCCTAGTTCAATTTCAGTTAGTCCAGTTTAAGTCGATTTTCACTCTAATCATTTATTATTGATGTTTCCAATGTAATATTATTTAACTAATTCATAATACTTAGAAGAGAAATCCTCTACTCCACTTCTTTTTAATTTTCAATTCTTATCATGCTATTAGAGCTAGTTTGCATAAGACTCCATGAGAGAGAAGAAATGTGAGTGAAGTTGGAGCAACAGAGAGAAGATGCGAGCCTGCATAAGACTCTTTGAGAGAGAAGCAGAAGTTTTAATAAGTTTGAAGACGCATATTTCCTAAAATCACTAGAGAGAAAGTCAGTTCGAGAAGATGGCTGAGATTTTATAAAAAAATTAAAGTGAGGGAAACACAATCGAGGCAATCAAAGCATATCATTATATGCGAGCTCCGAAAGTATCGAATGACGTTAGTCGAAAGCATTAGTAGCACTAAAATCCATTGCAATGAAACACGTTAGTACACATTCCTTGCAGCACTTTCAATCACACATGACCCCTTAACACTAACAACTGCATTAAAGTGATTTAGAAAAGCACTTGACACAAAAATGATGTGCCAAAGATTCATGAAGGTATTTTTTTTTAAGAAATTCAACATGATGTATTCAAAGTTGTTTTGTTTTTTATGGAATTAAAATTATTTTTTGAAAGTCGATTCATAAAAGGGAGGAAGCCCATTTTTAAGGAAAAAAGGGATTTGTTTGATTGTTTTTTTTAAAAGGAGAGTGAATAAAAAGTTTTTTTTTTTCAAAAAATTAAAATTAAATTAATTTTTTTATAAAGATAGAGGGCTTCAAGGTATCGTTTAGAAAGGGCTCATGCAATGTTTAAAATGCCTATAAAATTGATTTTTGGGATTGCAATATTTTAAAGAAAAGAGTTTGCAAGAAGGTTTTTGTGCAATCCAAGCAGTGATGTCATGTCTGCAATTTTTGTTTCTTGTTGAGTCGTAGTGAGCCAAGACTAAAGAAAATGGGAAAATCCAAGAGGCTAAGAATGTCGAAGCGACAACATGAGATGTTGCGATATTTTTAGATCTAGAAGTGAAGAGGCAAAATGATACTTTGCATTAAAATGCATAAAAGAATCCATGGATGAGAACATTCTTCCCCTCATTTCATATGCCAAGACAACCAAGGAGGTCTGGGATACCTTTAAGAGGTGTTTTGGTGTAAGGGGGAGTATTGAAGTTGAAAATCGAGATTTGGTGAATCTGGAAAAAAATCTCGATGAAGAAAATTTGATGAATCCAACAACACAACTTCCAAATGACAATTCGATGAATCCAGCAAAACAACTTCTTGATGAAAATTTGGTGAATCTAGCAATATAGCTTGCTGATGAAAATTTGGTGAATCCAACAAAATAACTTTCTAATGAAAATTTTATGAATACTGCAACAAATATTACTGATAAAAATTTGGTGATTCCAACAACGAAGCTTACTGATGATAAATTTGTGAATCCAACAACATAATTTGTTGAGGGCAATGAAGATGCAATTGGAGCAATCAATGTTGATGTAAAATTTGATAAATAAGTTTTTCCTAATGATGAATGGTTGCAGATGATGCAATAAAAACATCATGTTGATATGATGCTATTTGGTGAAATAATCTCATTCGATTGAATGGCTGCAGATGATGAAATAAAAACATCATATTGATATGATGCTATTTGGTGAAATAATCTCATTCGATTCAATGGAAGACAATCTATTTGCAAAAACACAAGTTAGTGAATAAAAAACAGAGAAAAATATAGAGACAGAGATAGAGTAAAAGGTAGAGACAGAGAAGGAAGCGCAATAGGAGAAAGCCAATGTGGTTTTGGAGATGTTTTCACACTTACCAATGATTTCCAATGTGCAAGTACAACAAAGGATCATGAAGAAGAGTTAAAGTTCCTTGAAACATGTCTTTCAACACCATGCGTAGATGAGGTCTACATAGAAGCTGTAGATATGAATTGAAGACAATATGCATGTTGAACACGTCAATGAAATTTCTAGGTATTGGAGTTTTGAAGAGATAAATTTCCTTATCATCCTATGTTGCAGGAGATTGATGATCAAAAGCACACTACAAAAGATAATATGATGTAGCAACCCACATATAATTCATTTCTTGAATAAGTTAAGGACCTGATTAGACATCCTGGAATAATAGATGACCTACACCAGCAAATTATAGAATTGAGTTCTGAAGGATACAAAAACAAAAAAAGATGAAACAATTTAGAGGCTATAGGTTCGATAGAAGAAGAGAAGAGAAAATTAAATCTAGTTGAAGTCAATTTTTAAATTGTAACCCTTGTTGATACATAGAACCGTAGGTATCTTATTTAATTTTTTATGTGGTTTTAATTAGGGGGAGTGTTGGAGTATCTAATTCCAACGACCTACAAGGTGTAAAAACCATCCATCCAAGTGTCCTAGTTCAATTTCAATTAGTCCGGTTTAATTCAAGTTTCACTCCAGTTATTTATTATTGACGTTTCTAATGTAATCTTATTTACCTAATTCATAATACTGAGAAGTGCAATCCTCTCCTCCACTTCTTTTCAGTTTTCAATTCTTGTCACCCAAGTGGCCAAAAAATGAAGACGCAGACAAGTTGTGTGGAGGCATCGTACAAGGGGTGTGGATGGGATGTGATGGCGGGCATCAGGTGGTGGTGCATGAAATAAATGCCCGAATCGAATGGGGCCTTACCTAGCCAATGGTGTGGGTACCCACTTAAACACGAGGTCACCTCCATCCTGAGGGCATGGGTGTCTTCCAAACGAAGGTTCCCCATGGAAGGAGAATACACCTAGGTTAAAGGAGGGCATGAGGCACACGACGAGTGAATGGAGGTCAGCTTGAAATTTTTAAGTTTGACTCGGTTGGAGTATTGCATCCATTCACAACGATGGTCTCCTACAAATTGAAGAGTGACTCAAATGGATGAGGGCATAATGAACTCGGTCACGAGGAGAAAATATGAACAAAATTGTAGCAAAGAGGAAGAAAAATGAAGGAACTGCTCAAAACATGTGAAAGTGTTCTAGTTTGGTTCTGGTTGTGTGGAACATAATGTCAGACTCTTAATGTAGAATTTTGGGGGTTTTTTTTTGGGTGTGTAGGCCATGAGGTTGCACTAACCTTGGTTGTAGAATTTCATTGGTTTGTGGTTTGAGGCGCAAGCCAAAATCTAGGCACGAATATTTATGAAGTCTGTTTGGAAGTTTGTGTTATGGTAGTGAACCTTTGGGGTTCGTCCTGACTTTGGATGTTTTATTTTTTATGTTTTAAACTATATCATAACCTAAGTTTTGAAGCATAATAGAAGTAAGGGTGATTTTTTGGGAGTTCTCCCTCCCATGTGTATTATTGTTCATGTGTACTTTTGTGGTTGCTGGTTTATATTATGAAGTTTAAGTGTTCATTGTTAAAGTAAAATAAGTGTATACATGATAACCAAAGTAATGTGAAGTTGTATGAAGTAAATTATAAAATAGACAAAGTGTTAGAATATTGATTGAAGGGCTATTGTGCTGAAGTCATTTGAAAACTTATTCTACATGTAGATGAGCGGATAAGGAGGTGAGTGGTGAGAAGAAAGTAAGCCAAGTGATGAGAGGATAAGGAGGTGAGAGGTGAGAACAAGGTAAGCCAAATGTTCAACAAATAAGGTGAGTGGCGAGAAGAAGGCAAGCCAAGCCATGAGTGGTGTTAGGTCCCTATATTACTAGTATAGTTCCTTATTGTTGTTAGTGTAACCCCCTCATTGTTATTATTGTACCCCCGTAACCCCCATATTTTTATTATTGTGCCCTTAAATTATTATTGTTAGGTCGGCTAGGATTACGTTATGGCCCCACTAGGATTACATTGTGGCCCCATGGACTCCTATATATAGAAAGGAGGTTTTTTAATTTGAATCATCCAAGAATTTTTCATTTATGTAATGTATTGGAGGTTGTCCCCTCGAAGTGGCCTTTTTCTAAGGCGTTGATATCTCTTTTCTTCTATTTTTGGAGCTAGTTTCACAACATTAGGTATCAGAGCTTTGGATTCTAGGGTTTTGCTGCTCCAAATAGGTCATCGTGGCATTTTCACTATAATTTTTTTTTCTACGAAGTTTCAAAAGCTGAAATTTTTAGAGTGCGAAGCCGAAATCCTGAGGAACATCTTCGCAAAATTTCAAAGCTTGGTTCACAATATTTTCAGAGATAGGATCTATGGAAGTTAGGTCGTTTTGCAGGCTCCTGAATTTAACCTAAACATTTCATCACGGAATTTTCACTATAAGTTTTTTTCTACAAAGTTTCAGGAGCTGGAATTTTTAGAGTGCGAAGAAGAAATCCTGAGGAACATCGTCGTAAAATTTCAGAGCTTGGTTCATAATATTTTTGGAGATATGGTCTGTGGAAGTTAGGGCTTGTTCTGGCTCCTGAATTTCATCTCAAAGAGGTGATCGTGGGAAAATATTCATAACTATCTCTCTGAGCATCGGATTAGAATTTTGTAAAAATTGGCCACAAGTACATGGAATCTAGTTTCCTGACTATAAATTTCAAAGCTAAAGGAGGAAACATTAACACATGGCAAGCCATACAAGTTCGCTCTACTGAACCAATCCATAATTGGGTCATTATGGGAGATTGGACATAACTTTGACTTGAAGAATCCAAATCAGGTCAGACCTGTGGCATTTGAAAGAAGCTTCAAAGGGCTACTGCAGGGCCAAATTTCATATATTGGGGATTCACAATTATAGAGATAATTCAATTTCAATATTGAGCTCTTCAAAAGCAAGTGAAAGGTGTGTATTTTTATTTTCCGAATTGGATAAGTCTTGTTTGAAGAATCAAGTTGAATTGATTCCAAGGGCATATTGTAGAATAGATATCAGTATTGGATTTTGTAATGTCCGCTAAAAATAATTCAACATCCATTAAGCCTTTAGAAGGCTCTACTATGACTCATGAAGATGAAGAATGGCAACATGACATATCAAAATTACAAGAGCAAGTGCAACAAATTTCGCTCTTAGAAAGAGCAACAAAAAATGACATGGAAGTTTTGAAGAAAGGTGTGGAAACTAAGATGGATGGTTTGAAGAAAGGTGTGGACTCTAAGATGGATGGTTTGAAGAATGACATGGAAGCTAAGATGGATGTCATGGAATCTGGCATGGAATCTGAGATGGAAAACATGAAGAATGATATAAAAGCAGACATGGAAGGTTTGAAAAAGTTGATACAAGAAATGTTTCCTAATGGTGAAAATATAGTAGATGAAACTCATGATGAGAAAAATATCTGAATGGATTTCATAATCAGGAATACTGAGGAAACCACTATATTCAAAAATGTATAAAAGAGAATTGATGGAGGTGTAGATCCTGTATTATGGATACTATGATATAAATATTTTTGAGTCCTCAACAATGGAAGAACACAAAAAACACAACTGATATTTAGAAAAAATACATTTATATAGCAGCCTATAGGCTTTCTCATAAAAAATAGCTACTAATACTATGAGGAAATGCCAACACATTATGAGGATACAGAGCAACACCTTCTTTAGCCAATTGATAAATCTCAAACAAAAAGGGTTTAGTGGGGGAGCACATTGAGGACTTCCAAAAATTGAATATAAGGGTAACTGATATTCCAGAGGAACACAGGATTGATCTCTTCATAGGTACTTTAAAGGATAACATCGAACATGAAGTTCGCGTTTTGGAACTTGATTCATTGGAGAAGGCATTCAAGTTCGCAAGAAAAATTGAATGTAAAATTATGGAGACAAGGAAGCCTACCACTCACTTCTATAAAGAAGGAAGTGTTGCTATGCCTAGATTTTCACAACCTACAAGGCTGACACCACAAAAATTGGAAGAAAAAAGAGCAAAAGGGATTTGCTAAAATTGTGATAGAAAATGCAATAAAGGTCATAAGTGTGCTGAGAATAAATTATTTTACATAGATTGTGAAGAGGAAGAAGAAAATGAAAAAGAAGAGGATATACACTAGTAACCAACCCTAGAAGAGGAAGAAACGAGTCTGACCATATTGTGTAATGAATTTGTAGGAATTACCACTCCTCAAACTCTCAAGATAGAAGGACATATCAAGAAGAAAAAGGTAATAGTGTTGATTGATTCAGTTAGTACCCATAATTTTATTCATTGTAAGGTAGCAAAGGAATTGAATTGTTTCCAATACCCAGCACCAGAATGTCAAGTGATGGTTGCAAATGGAGGAACTATAAATTTCTCTAGAAAATGACATAATATCAAGCTAACCATGGGGGAAAATTTATTGAATAGTTCAATGGTTTCCATTCCTATGGGAGGTGCTGATGTTGTACTAGGAGTACAATGGTTACAATATTTGGGGATGGTAGCTTTTAATTTTCAAGAAATTTTCTTGAAATTTTTTTCAAAAGGAAAGGAAGTCGAATTACGGGGTATTTTAGGGAAGCCAGGAAATATAATAAGCTCTAATGTCATGAAAAAAATTCTAAATAAAGAACAATGAGGCGTAATTGCACAATTATGCTCACTAGAAGTTCCAACATCAAAATCATCTATTTCTGCAGATCTCCAAAATGTCTTGGACAATCATTCCAAGGTGTTTGAAACTCCCAAAGGACTCCCACCTATTCGTGATCATGATCATGCTATTCATTTGATTCCAGGAAGTGTTCCTCCAAACATCAGGCCTTATAGATATCCTTATGTCCGAAAGAGCGAAATTAAATGTATGATTGCAGAAATGTTAGAGGCGGGTATAATTCAACCTAGTCAAAGTTCTTTCTCTACTCCTGTAGTATTGGTACACAAGAAGGATGTATCATGGCACATGTGTCCGAATTATAGGGAGCTCAATAAGATCACCATTAAAGATAAATTTCCCAGTCCTGTGATTGATGAATTATTGGATGAATTACATAGAGAAATTTATTTTACCAAGTTGGATCTTCGTTCAGGATATCATCAAATTAGAATGAAGACTGAAGATATTCTGAAAACATCATTTAAAACTCATGAGGGTCATTATGAATTTTTGGTCATGCCTTTTGGCCTTACCAATGCACCTTCTACATTTCAAGGGTTGATGAATTCCATTTTGAAACCCTTCCTTAGAAAATGTGTGCTAGTATCTCTTGATGATATACTAATCTATAGTAGGTCTTGGAAGGATCATGTTCAACATGTTGACAGGGTGCTCAAACTATTGTAGGAGAAACAATTATATGAAAAAACATCCAAATGTTTCTTTGGAGTACAAGAGGTGGAATATATGTGTCATATTGTATCTCACGAGGGTGTTAAGGTAGACCCTAACAAAATTAAAGCCATTAAGGAATGTAAAGTCCCCACAACCATAAAGCAGTTGCGAGGATTTCTCGGGTTAACAGGGTATTATCGCAAGTTTGTTAAGAATTATGGGAGAATCACAACACCTCTAACAACATTATTGAAGAAAGATGCATTTTCATGGAATCCTAAAGCAACCAAGGCCTTTGAACACCTTAAAGAGGAAATGTGCCTAACACCAGTCTTAGCTATGCCAGAATTCACAAAAACCTTTGTTGTGCAATGCGATGCCTCATGAAATGGAATTGGATTTGTTTTAATGCAAGAAGGAAGACCTATTTCTGTTGAAAGTAGTCCAATTAAAGAAAAGTATTTACAAAAACCTATTTATCAGAAGGAAATGTTAGCAATACTGCATGCACTAAAGAAATGGTGAACTTACCTAATGGGAAGACACTTCAAGATAAAAACTGATCATGATAGTCTTAGAAACTTTTTGGAGCAAACATTATCTTTAGAAGAGCAGCAAAAATGGGTCACAAATATGTTGGGTTATGACTTTGAAATAATATACAAAAAATGGAAGCTAAATTTTGTTGCAGATGCACTCTCAAGAAAGAATGAAGAGGTGGAAGCATTGCTTTGTGCCATTTCTATTATCCAACTAGATTGGATAACCGAAGCAAGAGATGAATGGAAGAAGGACGAAAAAGTGTGGACATTCATTCAAAAGTTGCAGCAAGATCTTAGTACATCTGATACATTTCGTTGGAAAAATGATTCATTATGGTACAAAGATCACTTATATATTTGTAAGAATTCCCAACTAAAACAAAAGATTCTTTTGGAATTGCACACTTCTCCTTTAGGAGGACACTGAGGATTTTTAAAAACTTACCACAGGGTGAAGAAAGAATTTTTTGGGATGGATTTAAATCTGATATTCAAAATTTTGTGGCGGAATATTTAGTTTTCTAGCAGAATAAAGTTGAGACTATTAAGACCCCGAGTCTTCTACAAACTTTATCCATTCCAAGTCAACATTGGGAGGAGATTTCAATGGATTTTATCACAGGTTTACCTAAGTCTGAAGGAAAGAGCGTCATCATGGTGGTAGTTGATAGACTTACCAAGTATGCACACTTTTGTGCATTATCTCATCCATTTAAAGCAAGTACAGTTGCTACTACATTTATGGACACAATTCAAAAGCTACATGGAAACCCAAGGGTTATTGTGAGTGAAAGAGATCCCATTTTTACTGGAAATGTTTGGACAAAGTTATTTTCTTGTTTGGGTACTCAATTACCTCATAGCTCATCTTATCATCCTCAGTCCGATGGTCAAACTGAGATAGTAGATAAATGTTTGGAAGGATATCTTTGTTGTTTTGTATCTGATAAACAAACACAATGGTTCAAGTGGTTACCTCTTGCAGAATGGTGGTATAACACTTCCTTCCATACTGTAGCAACAATGACCCCATTTATGGCAGTTTATGGATATCATCCACCATCCATCACATCATTTTTAAGAGAAAATTCAAAGGTTGAAGCACTAGAAGATCACATCAAGCATAAAAAAGAAGTTCTCCAACTCTTAAAGGATAACCTGAATTTGGCACAAAATCGAATGAAACAACAGGTAGATCAACATCGCAGCGAGAGAAGTTTTGATGTATGAGACTGGGTATTTTTACGGTTACAACCATACAAACAAATGTCCCTCAAGCAAGCTAAGGAGGATAATAAATTATTGCCAAAGTAATATGGTCCTTACAAGGTGTTGCAAAATATTGGTACTATGGCATACAAATTGGAGCTTCCTGCTTCTTCACGAGTGCATCCAGTTTTCCATGTTTCATGCTTAAAGAAGGTTATAGGTGAAAATCTTCCAGTTCAAACAATATTTCAAAAACTTGATGAGGAAGGAAAAAATCATATTGGAACCTGAAGCAGTCACAGAAACATGAACTCGACAACTACAGAATCGATCAATTTCAGAGTATCTCATCAGGTGGAAGAACTTACCCACTGAAGATTCTACATGGGAGGATGAGAATTTTATACATAAGCACCCAGAGCTACTCAAGCATTGAGGACAACAAATTTTTGAAGGAGAGGGGCATGTTAGGTCCCTATATTACTAGTATAGTCCCTTATTGTTGTTAGTGTAACCCCCTTATTGTTATTATTGTACCCTTGTAGCCCCCATATTGTTATTATTGTGCCCTTAAATTATTATTGTTAGGTCGGCTAGGATTACATCGTGGCCCCACTAGGATTACATTGTGGCCCCATGGACTCCTATATATAGAAAGGAGGTTTTGTAATTTGAATCATCCAAGAATTGTTCATTCATGTAATGTATTGGAGGCTTCCCCCTCGAAGTGGCTTATTTCTAAGGCGTTGATATCTCTTTTCTTCGATTTTTGGAGCTGGTTTCATTGTTAAAGTAAAATAAGTGTATACATGATAACCGAAGTAATGTGAAGTTGTATGAAGTAAATTAGAAAATAGACATAGTGTTGGAAGATTGATTGAAGGGCTATTGAGCTAAAGTCATTTGAAAACTTATTCTGCATGTAGATGAGCAGATAAGGACGTGAGTAGTGAGAAGAATGTAAGCCAAGTGATGAGAGGATAAGGAGGTGAGAGGCGAGAACAAGGTAAGCCAAATGTTCAACAGATAAGGTGAGTGGTGAGAAGAAGGCAAGCCAAGCCATAAGTGGTGATGAGAAGGCAAGCCAAGTCATGTGAATGTTCTGAAATCATTGGGTAGATCACTAACACTATTAAGCATAAGAGTGTTAGTGTTAGTGTCACTATCATGGAATGACTATTTACAAAATTAACATTTTTTTCGTTTTAAAATGATTTATCAAGCACTAATAAATATGGAAAAAAATGCACTGCAAGAAGGCTATTATGTCCCATCAAAGTGTTGGGAGATTGATTGAAGGGCTATTATTCTGAAGTCATTTGAAAAATTATTTTGCATGTTGATGAGCGGATAAGGAGGTGAGTGGCGAGAAGAAAGTAAGCCAAGTGATGAGAGGATAAGGAGGTGAGAGGCGAGAACAAGGTAAGCCAAATGACCAATAGATAAGGTGAGTGGCCAGAAGAAGGCAAGCCAAGCCATGAGTGGTGATGAGAAGGCAAGCCAAGTGGTGTGAATGTTCTAACATCATTGAGTAGATCACTAACACTGTTCAGAAAAAGAGTGTTAGTGTCACTATCATGGAATGACTATTTACAAAATTAGCATTTTTTTCATTTTAAAATGATTTATCAAGCACTAATAAATATGGAAAAAAATGCACTCCAAAAAGGCTATTATGTCCCAACAAATTGGTCTAAAGCCCATCAAATAATCAGATTATTTTTCAAAATTTGAAAAATTGTTTTAATAATTTAATAAAAAACATAAATAAAAAATCCTAAAACATTGTTTTTGCACATGGAAATGGTTGGAATTAATAGGGGTCAGAGAGGGAAAAGGTAAATCCCTGGCAGAGTCATGGACTAATAAAATTAGAAAAAAACAGTGACTGCATCACCTCTCATCTATTTATATAAGTCACCTTTAAACATGATGGAATCCTAATTCCTTTAGTGTATACATTTATTTTAATTTCTTTCAGTCTCCACGAGCAAGATTCAAATTCATATTGATTTTAATCTCTTTCAGTCTCCAAGAGAAAGATTCAAATCCATCAAATTCTTCCATTCTATGGAATGTTTGTACATACACCATGGGAGGAACAATAAAGAAATGGTCTCCAGAGCAACAATGAAGACCACAAACTGTGCCTAGGCAACCACTCAATCTCAGAAAAAAATACTACATTGTTAATTATTGTACATAAAATTTTAGGTAGTTTGAACCAAAAAACACTCAGAAATCAATGTATCATGTGACCTTATTCTCAAATCATCATCAAATCACTGAGCAACGCGGTAACCCCATAACCTCGGAGAAAAAGACTAAAGAAAATCAATTCAGAGAACCTGAGGACGGGATTTCTTCCATCTTTAGCTGGATGGTAACTGATTTGTACATAGCCGCTCTAATGGTCTATCCTCTATCCCACATTTTTCTCTTCGTTAATTTTTTTCTCCCTTTAACATTTTTGTGTTGCACAAGGGAAATTCACATTTACATCAATCTGAGATTAACTCTATTGCATATATTTTGGACTTTGTATGAAAAAATATTTTGAATTTTTTATGAACAAAGTCACTGCATTATTTGTTATTCTAATAATATCTAATCCAAAGTATTAGAAAAAGAGAAAAATCAAATAAAAAAGCAAAACCTTCCCATATCCTGCGATAAATGAACCATCGATTGGCACCATCTATTCGTCGAGAGGAAGAACGAAGAGACAACTGTATGTCTCTTTACAGTTGCATTCACTTACTACTATTACATTTTGGTTTCACGATGAAATCTCAAGAATAAATATAGAGTTGGGGCTTTGGAAGCTTAAAGAATTTGTGTGTAGGTATGGATTATCATTAAGACTCTTATGACTCCGCTCAATTGCACGGTGTATGAATAAAGAATCTTGAAAATTGACATTGCCTAAGAATTAACTTTTTAATATAGATATATCCATCATGATTAATTATTAACTTTTTAATATAGATATATCCATTATTATTAACTTTTTAATATAGATATATCTATCATTGTTAATCATTGAGAGGACTTAAATTTGTTAAAATTAAATCTATTTTATTATTTAATATGAAAGAATATCAATGTTAACATTGACATTGTGTGAAAATTAACCTTTAAATATAGATATATCCATTATTAATGACTGAGAGGAATAAAATTTATTCAAATTATATGTATTTTATTATTTAATATGAAAGAATAACAATGTTAACAAAGGGTTTAAGATAAATCTATCATCATTTAAAAAATTAGAAATGTGATGTTGTCACAATATGCATTAAGATAATTAAAATAACTAATGGATCAACTCTACATTAATGTTAGAGCACATCAACACTCTCTATGGAGTGGAAAAACTAATGGCTCAACCCAACTAATAGGGTGAGGGTACATTAATGGTTAAGAGCATGTGTTTCCTCCTAAGAAGTTGTAGGTTCAAAACTAGAGGGGGTAAAGTATGTATGTCTTCGTAGAATTAGACCTTAAAATTGCATAATAATAATAATAATAATAATAATAATACTCCTTATACACTTGAACAACTAATTTCTCAACCCAACTAATAAGGCCAAGGTAAAGTAATCATTAAACATAAATTAAGCACGATGTAGTAAGTTAATAATTGATTTATTGTTAGTTCAATGATTGACTTGTTGTATTTCCATATAGTCCTTGGAATATCATATTATTCTCATATTATTTATGAAGAAAATATGAAAAGTCAACTCATTGTTATTCCCTTATTATTTTTGAGGAAAATATGAAAAGTCAACTCATTGTAAAGTGCTTAATATTTTCTTTGATTATTCATAATGATTAATCTTTCCATCCTGTCCAATCCATTAAACATTTATATTATTGTGTGATCTAATCTATTTAAGATTCATATTATTCCCTTCTAAAGATGGATGAATAAGATGAAAGAGATTCATATTATTCCCTTCCAAACGAATGAATAAGATGAAAAGACAATAAATCAATCATTGACTTACTCTATAGTGCTTAATATTTACACTTATGTTGTTTGGTTATACAATTAAAAACAATCATAATGATTATAGTATTAGTAGATGTTAATAACTTTTTTTAGAAAAAAGTATAATTTGTTGGAACATATTTGACTCTCTACATATTTTTTGTTTCATTTGTACTTTTCCTATACAAATGAAACAAAAAATTAAAGAAATGCATGCTCCCTACATGAATTCAGAACCATGAATTCACAACTATCTCTTCTTGGATCAGTACCATGACTTCATGACAACTGCCCTTCTTCGATTAAAGTACTATGATGAATACAAATTGTCAATTTATTCTTCGTAGACCTATGAAGAATTTGATCTAAATAATATGAATTGATAAAAAACTTTCTTTTACCAGGACTACGATGAATACAACTTGTCAATTTTCTCTTCTTCGCCATAGAAGTGAATGCTTGTGTTCATCTAGTTTCATTTGTTTCACTTATTAAACTAGGTTTCCAAATATGAAAACATTTTCGGAGACTTTCGTTTCAGTTTATGCGGTTGCTAAACATTTTCATCTATCACTTTAACCTTAAAAGCCTACACAAGAAACCTACAATCAATGCATAAGCGTTCAGTCGACACATCCATTGTAAGAAAAAAAAAATCAACCAACTATATTGTGAAGTACAAATTTAACTCAATTTAAGGATATAATAAATAATATAGGGTGTGACAATTTTTTTGTTAATCATCTATATATGAACAACTGTTAAATCTCTATTGCAGATTTTAAGAAGATTTTAAAAATATAACAGCTAAGTCAGATAATTAATATACACTACACTGCCCATTCTGACTTAATAGGAATACCACAAGCAAACACAAAAATGGAAACCGCCGGAAAAGGAAATGAATAACGTACCTTCATCTGATAATTCAGAAATGGAAGTAAGAATACCATTAAAGAAAACGAACGCAGCAACTTCTTTTCCATGAGGCCATAAACCAATCTACTCATCTCATGATTTCTGAGTATGTTATGCTGGAAACTAACTTGAAGTTTGCCATTCACTGGAATCTCTCATTTTCCTCTGCGCAAACCGGAGAATGCACGTAAATTGGGAGAGCGTACACATGGCCTGCTGTTTATGCATGCTCCTTCCATCCGGCAAGGAAAGAAAGAGACAGTTGTCCTCTGCTTTCGTTCCTCTTACATTTGGAATAAAGAGGTCTTTGTTTAATTAATCCATGAAGCGTAAGGCTACGTTGTGTCAATATTTTAGATGTACACAGTTTTCTCGATTTACTTTAAATGCGAATGCTTTGCATTTGATTCCAAATGAGGATTAATGATGGTATCAAATTTTCTTTTCCATTTATAAGTGGTGAATCTCATTTCGATCTCTAATGAAGTACTTAAGTTTTTCAAAAATAATTGTTTTTTCATTTATTTTACTGATAATTATTGTACACTGCTTTTTCTCATCTTCAGTGTATGAGTAATAATTGTAGAAATTAAACAATTACCAATAATTTATAAATAAAAATTTATTAAAAATTATAAAATTAGGGAAAATATAATTTTATTTTTAATTAAATTAATGTTATTAATTATAAAAAAATATTTAAATTAAATATATATTTATTAAAAAATAACATATTATTAATAATTGTAAAAAAATAATATCTAAATTAAATATATATTTATAAAAAATAAATACTTTTGAGCTGAATTTTAATTTTTAAATTTAGTTAAATTGTCATGAAAACATATTAATTAGATAATTCGTGAGCTACATTTTTAAGTTTAAATCTTTATAAGTTCATATTAAAGAGTTTATTTGAGAATTAGTGAGAATTTATATCTATCTTTTATTATTCAAGTCATAGAACATGTAAATGAAAATGAATGGCTCTTTAGCTTATTTAGAGTGGTGTTGGAGGTTAACGAAAGGGAGACAAACTTTTAGAAATCTTTGAGGGATTTAGTGGAACGAATGTACAAACGTTATTTCCACTCACAATACAAAAATTAGTGCAATTATTCGAAGAACCAAATTTTCTTTAAACTACAAAATGAGTTTCCAGAGAATTGGTCAATGAGACATGTCAAACTTTTAATAGCAAAAACGTACACCAACAAAAAAGAAAGACTGAAAAAAGTAATATTTCTTTAAATGTTTTTCTAGAATTATATGTATATATTACTACAAAGAAATTATTTATAAATATCAATTTTGTTATATTTAATTTTCATATATTAATATAAAAATTAAATAGTTTATTGTCATGTTACATTTTCAAGAAGATTTCAAAAATCTCAAAAGATGAACGAGCTTATATAAAAAATATACCACTAAGAATGTTCAAAAAGTTGTACAAGGAGATGGTCAGAGAAATGGACATAATGGCATCGCACCAGGAGCCATCTCAACAACAAAGTGCTTCAAATGTAATATGTAATCATTAAATTTTTCGATTACGTACAATAAATAAGAAATTTAGCA
The DNA here is from genome assembly GCA_034641835.2 of Pinus albicaulis. Taxonomy (NCBI): domain Eukaryota; kingdom Viridiplantae; phylum Streptophyta; class Pinopsida; order Pinales; family Pinaceae; genus Pinus; species Pinus albicaulis. The sequence goes on along the minus strand of CM076578.1, from coordinate 761,212,522 downwards.
TTAAATATTAATTTTCAAGTATTTTCTTGCAGAAAAGAAAAGAAAATGGAACCCATTCAGCACATAAAACATGACAACAAGGAAGAAAAGGGTTTATATCTATGTTTGTGAGTAATTGTTACTTCCTTATAGCAACTTAACTATATTTCATTTTTGTACATTTTAAGTTGTTTTACAACAATAATTAGTGAATGCCTTCAAACAGATGCTAACATACAAAGAAGAACCATCAGAAGAATTGATTGACATTGGGTTAAATATGGATTTTCATTATATGTTGGCATAACAAAAAATAATTGTGAAATTTGTAAGCATCTATTTTGTTTTACTTAGCTCCATCCATAATTAATAGAACAAAAAAAACTTCTATATTAAATCTATGATCTTTTATGATGTATAAAACTTGCAAGAGACAAAGTATGGAACTGTGCCAACAAATGAATTGTTGAGAGATGGCATGAAATTTGGTTTTGAAAGAATTTGTATAGTTCATGAGTCAATTCTTGCTATGGTACATTTATTTTCTATTTACATTGATGTATATTATTTAATATTGCAATTTTCATTATTCTCACCAATGTATATATATTCATTACACTTTATTTTTATGTTTGTAGATGGAACTTGAAAAAGAAGAAAGAAATCAACACAATTAACAAAACATTCATCCAAATAACCCAAGTCATGGAAGTAGCTCGAGCTCTGACAACAGTTCCAGCGAAGAATGATGATCAATATCATGTTTGGATATCAAAGCAAGCTGTTGTATTTTTTGAAATATTTTTCTGTGAAATAAGACATTTTGTTTAATTTAATGGACATAGTGTCCCAATTGGAAGACAAAGGGATACCAATAACTATCCCATTTTGTATGAAAAAGAGTGTCTTATTCACGTATATATAGTAAAATACGTTTTAATTTATTCTATTGCATTATCCATTTTCGCTGTGAAATGTTACACCACTAATTAAATGTATGGATGCTTAAATATTACAATGAAGAGATGCGGAATCTGATGATATGATATAAAAAATTAATCCAAACATCAAAGTTTAAATACACTAATACAAATTTAATTGATATGAATACTTGTCCCATTTTGATGAATAATGAATTTTTAAAAATCATAATATTTGTACTCTCATAGGTCGATATTTCTAAAAAATAGAAAATGAACACCGGTGCATGTTAGTTACTATGCACCAGTGTGTTTGTATGATGCTTCACACCAGCGTGTTTCTACGACCTATGGGAACCGCAAAAATACCAATACCAATTAGAACTCCCAGTGCGCTTTATCGACGACTACCACCCGGGCAGTCAGATAGGCATTGCATGCACTGATATGGTTTGCCTTTAATGTGTCGATGCATTTTTATAACTTAACGGACTAGTGTGTTTTAACACCTAAACGGCCCGGTGCGTTTTTACACCTTAACGACGCTCATGCATGCACCTTCCATCGGCCTGATGTGTCTTTGTGGGTGACACGCACTGGGACGTTGCTAAATGCCCCGAGGCTTTTGAAACTTGTTTTCCATCTTGGAGCTTGGTATATTTACAGTACTGGTGCATACATAATAAAACACACGGGTGTGTTCACACATGATGCACGCACCGATGAGAAAAACATTCGTAAAAACCTCCGGCTGCCCAATTTTTTTAAGTTGTGTTGAAGTTCCATTTGAAGCTCCGTTAACAAAAACAGATGTTGTAGAAAATATTTTTTTTACAATTTTGCCCATTTTATAACACTAAAAAACTCCTTTATAACCTCCGCTAGAGGGTATTTTACTTGTAGTTGTTGGTCGAAATTTCTACTCGAATCTTGATTAATGTTCTTATTATTCATAATATTAATCATATCTCATAGTGCTTAAATTTCATGTAATGGTTCCTTCATTTTTTAGGGTTATTTATGTCATATATCTTTCATAGTTCAAGGGTCTCAATTTGTAAATCTCTTTATATGACTCATGGGAACTCTAATTGTGAAGGTTTAAGACTAGATTATTAGTATGTTTGTATAAGTGCATAGGACATCATAACAACTTAGGTTTTGATCCAAAGTCCCATTAGAGGAGAACCTCAAGGATGTTAACCTATCTAACTAGAATTAAACTAGACATCCTATTAGTACTATTATTTTTTAATTCAAAGTTAAATTTATTCCTTCATACTTTTTTGGTTGAAATTTCTACTCGAATCTTGATTAATTTTCTTATTAATCAAAACATTAATCATATTTTAAATTGGTTAGAGTTCATGTAATGGTTCCTTCATTTGTTAGGGTTCTTTTTAAGTCATATTTTTTCATAGTAAAGTTTCTTAGATGAGTCTCGAGAACTCTAGTTGTGAAGGAACTCTAAATGATAGGAAATATAATTAAAAAATAAACTTTAAACAAAGAAAAAATAGAAAGAACTTTTTCAGAGTTCCTGTTCATAATTATAATTGTTAGGCTCCAAGTTCATTATCAACAAAGTTATCTAGAACTTTTCCAAGAGTAGTTCTATGTATAAATTACAAGTCAAAGTTATATTATAAAAGTTTTTATCGATCATATTTTTTTTCTTGTTTAAAGTTCCTATTCATATGGTGTCATACATGAATTCTATCTACATTTACGCACTCACTTCTCCATTTGTTATAGTTCCTGATTTTCCTTCATTAAAGTTATTATCATTACTATGAGTGAGATTTCCTTTATCAAAGTCTTTTCAATAAGATTTTATGTTGATTGAATTTATAAAGAAAATTTGAACCAAGATCATTAACAAGGTGAAGAGAAGGTACTTTGACCAACAAATAAAACATCTACCAATAATATATTTGACAAACCAAAAATTGAACCAATAAGAGCTTTGATAGACTGGGTGAAAATGTGAAGCTCGGTTACACTTTTTGCCCTTTTTTTGAGAAAAAAATTTCATTTTTTTCGGTTCTTCAACTTTCTGCACACTATAACAATTTGTATATGTAGAATTTCATTTTGCGATAAAAACAAAAGTTGTGAGAAATTTTGTTAGCTTTCTATTACTTATTTTTTGAAATTTTTTTATGCAAATTTGTTATGTCAACTTAGCGTTTCTTTGAGTGTGTGTTTCTTAACAATCAAAGGATTCATAAGAAGTCATCTTATGACGAAATGTTGTATTCATTGAAAATTTGTGTTTTTGAGAAAAAAAAATGTGTTACAACAATCTAGACAGAGTCTATTTTGGTTTCGTCATATTTACAAAGCCAATGGATGCATATCATAATTACTAGAATTTTTTGAACTGGTCCAATACGAGAAACTGCGTATTTTGGATATGTTTCACGTCGCAAGAAATTTCTTCACATATAAGTTATAAAATAAAAATATAAAAGCTACCCATTAGAGACGACGGACCAATGTAATGCCCCATAATTTTTTCAATTTTTTTTACAATGTATTTTGAGAGATACAAAATTTTGATTTCACTGAATCACAATGACCCTTAGAAATTGTTTGCACCCATTTTATTAGAAAAATAATTAAAATTAGTAAACGTTTATGAAATTCCATAAAAGTTATATTTCCTGAAAGTAGATTCAATTCTGAAAATGTTTGTCTTGGTTCTGATAGTTAATTAACAACCTTTCATGGAGTTTAATCAGTCCAAATTTGCAGAACCATATTTAGAGCCTGGTTTTGCGTAATTGGTGATGCATTAGTTCGGCTGAAATTTTAATCTAATTTCGGTCGAACTATGTTTTCCACCGACGACTCATTAAATCTAACGACACAATAGTCCGGTCGAACTTTTACTCAAAATTTTGGCCGAACTATTGTGTAACTTTCCTTCGGCCGGAAAGTTTTGCTGAGCCCCTACTAAAACACATTTCGCGGCAATATAAATTGCCACGAAATCATTCACAATTTTCGCACATTTCGCACACTTCATCTCATTTTATAAAGATCTTGGTTTGGTTCAAAAACTTATCTTCAAAGTTTGGGTTTAAGAGCATTTCTTGGAAGCAAATTCATTTTACAAAGAATTTTTTTAGAAGACATTTCTTGGAGGTGGCCTGATTTTGGAAAAATTGTTTTGAACTTAAAAAAATTTCTTGGGCATACATTCAAAACACATTTCTTGGAGGTATGTATGCGTTTTGAGTTAAAGTAAATCTTTTGAGCTTCGTTTCATTTTTGTAAGACATTTTTCTCTCAAATTTTTTAAAGTGTTTTGGATTGGAGTATGTATTTTTTGCAAAAAAATTACACTAAATTTTTTTAAATTAAATCTTTTGTGTTGTTTTTTGTAATTGAGTTATTGTCTAATTTTTTGAAGGAAATTTTTTGAACTTCATACCCTATTATCATGGGAAATCGAAGAACTTGTGTGATAAAATATGATTGAAAAAGAGACCCTGAGGAACGTAGAGAAGAGACGAGACAAGTCGCAAAAGAAAATTAGAAGCCCTCTCAATTATTGAAGAAGAAAATCAACCTCAAGTAGAAATTGAAGCAGGTATGTAAATTTAAATATGATTATCTATTGATATATTTAAAATTTTCCTTATGTAAAATGTGAAGCTTAATTTTTATTTGATGAACTAATTTGAAAAATATTTTGTTTAATGTAAACAAACTGAAATATTCCTCAAAATATTGAAGAAGAAAATCAACCTCAAGCAGAAATTGAAGGAGGTATGTAAATGTAAATATTATGATCTATTGATATATTTAAAATTTTCCTAATGTAAAATGTGAAGCTTAATTTTTATTTGATGAACTAGCTTGAAAAATATTTTGTTTAATGTAAACAGACAAAGATATTCCTCAAAATATTGAAGAAGAAAATCAACCTCAAGCAGAAATTGAAGCAGGTATGTAAATGTAAATATTATGATCTATTGATATATTTAAAATTTTGCTAATGTAAAATGTAAAGCTTAATTTTTTATTTGATGAACTAGTTTGAAAAATATTTTGTTTAAAGTAAACAGACAGAGATAGTCCTCAAAATATTGAAGAAGAAAATCAACCTCAAGCAGAAATTGAAGCAGGTATGTAAATGTAAATATTATGATCTATAGATATATTTAAAATTTTCTTAATGTAAAATGTGAAGCTTAATTTTTATTTGATGAACTAATTTGAAAAATATTTGAAATTTTAGATATATTTGTTAATTTAGTTATTTATTGAATATGTACTATTTTTTCGAATATGTATAGATGAAATCACTATCGATAATGAGATGTTAGAAAATGTTGACACTCACACATATGGAGATAAAAGACCTGACCATGTTATACGATATCGTGTTAACTGCATTTTTGAAAAGTATTTCTTAAATGAGCGAGTGACAGTTCAGGCTCAAACGTTGAAAGGTCTCGTATCATTAAAGAAATTAAAAGAAGCTACGACACTATTGGGTATTCGAAAATCAACCAAAGATAAAAAAATGAAGGAAGAAGTGATAAAAAATATGAGTAGTGCTATAAAGTCAATTAAGAGATCTAGAGAGAAATATGTTTCAATTGTACGTAGAGGAATACAGATGGAAATGGTTTCCTCAAGTACTCAAGAGAATCATTTGGTAACATCTATGGCACGAGCACTGGGAACCTCGCGAAAAACTTTGCACAAAAATCAGAAATTTCGGTTGCAAATAGATGTAAATTATGAACTCACTTCTTGGAGAGCTATTTGTAGCCAACCATACAAAGATAGACTTGGAGAAAATGTTTAAAAAATAATATATGAATATTGGAAGAAAAATTCGCGTGTTTCACCAACTGCGGGGCATGTGATGCGAAGAAGAATAGCATGAAATCAGTACGAAGAACATGAAAAACATCTCTTGGAAACCACTCAGATAGAGTTATTCAACAATTTCAAAGAAGAGAATCGTCAAATTCATGTTTCACTCAGTGCTTTTGTTCAACAAAAAACATGGTATGTAAAACCTATCACCGTACGCGACACTTGTTGTTGCCGTTATCATGTGGAATTTGAGTTATATTATGACACATTCCTTGCTTTCAGTAGAAAATTATGGAAGTATTCACCTCCTCCTTCCACTATCTGTGATTTCATATCTAAAATTCTATGTGAAAGAGAAAGCGATGAACTATTTTACAAAAAGAAATGTGTTGGTGGTAAAAAATGCGATGATTGTGGACATTTGACTAAATTTAAAAACAAATATCGTATTGATATAAATGATCAATCATTTTCCAACATGAAAGTGAAATGGAAGAGATATGAATATATCGATACATCGATTCAAGGTGAAAATAGTGTTAAAAGAATTGAATTACTAGAAAACGAAATTTTTCTGATAGACTTTTTGAGAAAGTTTGAGGCAGAAATTTACAAATATACCAAGAATTCCCATAGAGATCGATGGAAAGACTTGCAATTCAAAAAATCTCGTGAATTTTTTCCACCAGGGACCATTTTGTCAGTGATTGATTTTGTAGAAAACTACACATTTGTTCCACAAAAATAAATTCAGAGTGAATACTATCATTCTGACCAAGTCTCCATGCTCATCTATATTCTATATAGACATGCTAAAAATAATGTCGATCATATAGAAAGCACGAGTGAAAATCGACATATCATTAAAGAATATCACTTTTATATCAGTGACGATCGTACACATGATACATGTTTTGTACAACATTGTTTTGGAAAATTTTATGATTCATTGAAAAATCGTGGAATAACATTCAATGAACATTGGATATGGTCAGACGGATGCGCAGGTCAATTCAAATCTGCACTATCATTCTTTTGGTTGTGTTGTCTTCATAAGAAAACCTGCATTAAACATTGTTGGAATCTCTTTGAAACTGGCCATGGAAAAGGAGAACATGACGGTGCAGGAGCATGCATAAAACGAGTACTTCGAAGATATCAAATGAACCACTCTGCAAGTCGACTTGTGAACGCTGAAGAAGTTGTTCAATGGTGCATCGCTGCTCTAAGCCATGAGAGAAACCCATTAAGAGAAGTGCGAAGGTACATTCAATTTAATTTATATTGGAAATCTAATTTTAAACATTTTACATTTATCATGCAATGATTATATTTGATTGTATTTTGATATCATATTTACAAATTCTTCTTCTAATTTTCCATATAAAGGTTTTTCTGGCATATTGGAATCGAAGACGTAGATAGATCAATTGGAAATGACGTTGAAACAAAAAAAGGGACTCAAAAATTGCATTCAATTAAAACAAAGTTGTCCAAAAATGTGTTTGCATTGGATAAAAGAAAATATTCTTGTTTTTGTGATGTTTGCATAGACAACACAAAATCTAATGACGTTTGTGAAAAAAAAATGTATGTGAACGATTGGAAACATACAGAGCTAAATACAAAGGGAGAAATGTCTGTTGCAATGTTTGAAGAAATGCAATCAGAGGAAACTACAATATCATCTAATGGTGATCGAGTTTTTGATCTTGTTAGAGAAGGTAACATTTGAAATACTTTCTAATGATTTAAAGATCTAGAAATAAATTTAAATATGCATAATTTTGTTAAATTCATTTTATTGTGCAGGAGATGTTTTTGCTGTAATTGCACCTATTGACAACGATGAAAATTTGAAGTATTATTTTATGCGTTTCACTGACGAAAAATGAAATTATTACAAAACTATGATGATCACGGATTTCAGTATGACAGAGGGTCTATTATACTGAAAATTTATTTTTTCAAACAAACTCATCAAAGTGGAGACTTTTTTTACTTTGAAGACTATGAACCTGATTCCATAAGTTTTCAATATAGTCACTTGGTGTGTGTAGCGCGCATAAAGTTGATAGAAGTTCAATCAAAGAAAAAATCAAAAATTAAGAGATGGAAAATGTCAAAATCCGATCATGAACGGATTATTGAGGATGGAATTCCATTAGAATTTTTTTGAGTGAATTGTCCAACAATTTATTATCTTTGGATTAAATATGTTTTAGAACTTCCAGTACTCAACTAAAAATTGAGTTTCTTATGTTATTTGTGCAAGTGTTTTCACATGTACAAATTTTTTAGGGACAAGCACGTGCTCTAGTATCAACTGAAAGTAGTTTTTCTATACATGTGCATTGATGAAAAATGTTATATGTATTGGATATATATATGTGTGTGTGTGTGTGTGTGTGTGTGTGTGTGTGTGTGTGTGTTCTAGAATGAAATTAATTGTTCTAGTTTTACTATGTGCATTGATGAAAAATTATTTACGTACTCAATATATATGTTCTAGAATGCAATTAACTGGAACTAGTTTTTCTATGTGCATTAATGAAAAACTAGCTGGATTTTCTGGTAAAAAGTATGGACACAATGTAAATAAATCATCTGCAGTATTTTTTTGTACAAAAATTCCTTTCAGACAAGAGACTCGAAGCACTTCTCCGACTTTTGGTGGTATTTGACCCACATCTCTAATCCTAATTGAAAATCTAGTACAAAATCTGCTTGTCCAATGGTCAAATATGTTCCATGTGCATTGATGAAAAACTAGTCGGATTTTTTGGTAAAAAGTTTCAACAATGTAAATAAATCGACAATGCTACCTATTTGAGTGCATTAACGACATTGACCCAAATTCAAAAAACATATATATGTACTAGAGACTTATATTTCCAATCAAAATTAAAGGGATAATTTTACATATATCTACTTCTTTAAACTCTATTTTCAATTAGAGCTCAATTGATAGATGGTTAGTTGCATTGAAAAGCTATGTTCTTCCTATTGGAAATTTTTTCATTCAAACAAAACTACATGGAGAGATCAAAAGCAATCTTAAAATTCCAAACATACTTCAACCATCCAAAAGGGATTTGTGCAACATTACTTAACAGGCCATGCCAATTATACTGAACAACTATCCAATAGAAACATTTAACATTATATACCACATGTGGAAAATGTAGATTGAAACCATCCAAAACTTTAAAATTTTAAAAACTTTTGATAATATATTGTGCAACATTAAAACATTAAACATCTCATGCGAAATGTAGATTGAAACCGTTCAAAACTTGAGTTTAAAAAAATTTAAATTATATATAGATCGTTACTTCACATGCCATGCTAATTATAGTTCAACTAGATCCAATAGAAACATTTAACATTATATACCACATGTGAAGTTGTAGATTGAAACCATCCAAAACATTAAGTTGTAGATTGAAACCATCCAAAACTTGAGTTTTAAAAACTTCACATGCCATGCCAATTATAATTCAACTATCCAACAAAAACATTTAACATTAAATATCACGTGCCAAATGTAGATTGAAACCATCCAAAACTTTTAACTTTTAATTTAACAAAAAAATATAGATCACAACATTACTTCACATGCCAAATGTACTCCAAGCATCCAACACTTAAATTTTAAAAACAAAACAAATTATAACACATGTCATTACATAACATACCAAATGTAGTTGAGATGACAACATTAATTTATAGATGACAACATTACTTCACATTCACATGCCAAAAGTACTAAAACCATCCAAAAATTAAATAAAACAAATTATATAATAATAATGTAATAAAATATGTCCAAAAATTGTAAATCTCACAAATATCAAATTGTATCAAGTTTAACAAATTTTAAAACCATCTAAATTTTGAAATCAAATCTACTGTAAATCATGTCCATCAAATGGAGACGAATCTAGCGTCTTCCCTACTAGGGTCTCAGTCTGCGCCCTATCCTGTGAATGGGAAACCTACATACACAATGCACATGTACTTGAACATTAAAATTTGATGTTTTAAAAATGAATGAGAATATATATATCTAGAACTTCATGTAAAAAACAAAATATAACAAAAAAATCATGCAATACCTCGTAAGGTTCCCTCTCCATTTGATGAACAGGTTCTCCCATAGGAACATCTGCAGTGGTAAACTGTACAATACACATGTACAGTTAAATATATATATATATATATATATAATTTATATAAATTAAAAAATTTCAAATGAAAATGCACGTGTACATATATAAACTTATTTTCAATAATATTAAAAAAAGGAACTAAAGACAACTTGTTCAAATGCTGTGGATGTTCCTATCTCCGTCGCTAGAGTCCCCGGATTAAAGAAATCTTCTATAGGAACCTAAATTCAAAAAATTTTAAATAACTCAATATATATATATATATATATATATATATCTCAATTTTTAATGGAACTTTTTGAGGTAGAATATATATATATATATATATATATATATCTCAATTTTTAATGGAACTTTTTGAAGTAGAATATATATATATATATATATATATATAACTTTTAAACATAAATTTTAAACTTGTGAAAAATTGTCCATACTTGTGGCTCATCTCCCAATGAAGTAGAAGGTACATCTCCTAAGGAAGAAGAAGGTATCGCCATCCCAAAAACATCAGACGGAATCGGTACCTGTTAAAACATTTTATCAAATTATATATATACATACATGTACATGTGTGGCAACAATTATTTATTTTAGAGTCACTTAAAAAACACTAACATTTTCCAACATATCATGATGGTCAGACCCATCTGCATCGTTTGAACCAGAGGTCCCGAACGTGATATTAACATTTTCGTCATGCATCATGCCTGAGAACTACAAATGGTGTTTTAACATATAATCATACATTTTTTTTAGATTAATGTACACATACAAATAAATGTATACATGTACATACACATGTATTTATTACAAATTTTACACATGTATATGTAAAAATAATTTCAAACCCTAAGGTCACTAACACATACCGTTCCGGTGCCCTCTTCCTCATGAAGAATTAGCTATTGCAAACCATTGCGACAATTTATTGCATATGTTCGGAGATCTTCAACATTCATGTTGTAAATCTCCTCATCTGTATAATAAACAAAATTGGCACGTGCATTTTCATGTGCTCTTTGTCGATTTAAACAAAGATAGACTCCACTCAATCCGCTATGAACATTGTCGATCATAACATCCTTTGCTTCTCGACTTATTTGAGAAGTCGCATCCATCTCTTATCGCAGAGTTTCGACTTGAAACAGTCGACTCACCAATGGTGGCTCAGGGCGAGGCAACTCCACATCTCGCTTAGCGCCCTTACGGTCATATAATCGACCTTTCCCTGGGCCAAAAAGTTCTGAAGGAAGGTCATTGTAGTTGGGTTTCATACCAAAAAAAAATTCTGCATAAAACATTTGTGCAAAATAAACAGGAACCTCATCATTCCATGGAAGCCTTCCAAAGGCCGCAAGATGCCAATCATACAAATAACTAGCTATGTCTAGGTGCTTGAAATACTGCACCTTCAACATTTTTATTTTTGGCCCTTCCTTATAATTAAACATTGACTTGGCCACTTCTCTTGTAACTTTTTGTTTAATTTCCTCCCATTTATCGGGACCCATCACTGTTTCTTTTCTCTTTCTCATCAGTTCTACAAATGAATCAGTCGTTGGCCCAATATTTCTGTACACATTTACCATTTCACCCAATGAATGTGTAACTATTTCAAGGCTTTGTCAACTCTCAGCAGGTAGAGACAAAGCCACGAGATCTCTTTGCAATTTTTCATGAAGGCTTTCACACCTTTGTAAGGTGCATTCTTCCATGTTGGTTTCCCATGCTATATCAGTAATCTCGGTCGGATAAGTTGTGCTGGGTTGACAGCCTTCTTCTTGAATGTAGCGAGCTGCCCTGCATCTATTTTGACCACTAGCTCGAAAATTTTTGGCCTCTGCATCAACATATATAAAATTTCTTATATTAGAAAAAACACGTGTAAAAAAAGTTGTACAGATTTAATGAAAAAATATTGAAATTGATGGAAACCTTGATGTTGTTGGTTAACATCTTCTCCAACATGACCCTGCTGAGAACCAGAGCCACAATGACGCTGCTGAGAACCAGACCCACAATGACCCTATTGAGAACCAGCAGCCGTTGATTGGTCTTCGGGGGAATAAATATCACCCCCTTCCCACAACCTGCTACCACTCATACCTCGAACGGTTGAACCTTGGCCACGCTCCATGGATGGAGTAGAAACCCTTCTCCTCTTACCTACTAAGAATTAAAATATGAAACTTATTAACAACTAATTTAACTCACAAAGTTAATAAAAAATCAATTCCATATATACACACATGTATGGAGATTTAAGATTATATTTAAATACCGTGAACATCCCCCGATCCCTGAACCTCCATATGGGATTCGGTTGATCTTCGTCGTTCATCCTCCATGATATATATCTATTGGTCGACATTTACACAAAATAGATTTAAAAAAATCAATTTGCAATTTAGTGTACACAAATTATGTAGAACACAACTTTCAAAGCAATAATTGATCATGTGTGAAACTAAATTTAATCGAAAAAGAAATTATAAAAATGATAAGCTTACCAAATTGTGCTTTACATGGTGGGAGCACACTTGGTATAAAATTTACCACTTATACACTTTAGTTTGTGGGAGAAATGACACATGTACATAGTTTACCTTAAATTTTTTGTGTTTTATGGATATTAAAATGAAGAACTTCTATTTAAATCCATTCCAGAGATTGACTGTAGGGGCATTTACTAGATATGTCACCTTTTATAAAAGATGAGATCTAGAGGCTACCTGGCCCTTTACAGACTCTGCCTATAGAACTTGTAGAAGTAAACACTAGAGGCATTAACAATATCAAATAATGTTTCCATGCTCAGACATGGGAATGTGTCTCTTTCACTACGCAAAAAAATAGTTCAAGGTAGTTAATCTTCATAGACACGTCATCAAGCAGGTCAATGTGATCATCCCCAACTTACTTTTCATGAAATTAGGCTTGGAATCCTCTACAACCTGGTGGATGGAGTTGAATGGGAATTAGGTCAAGGCCTTTACAAAATACATGCTAGTGAATAACACTTACTAGGTTATGCCAACAAATAAAGTGGGAGAAATGTTTTCTCCTCGAGGTTATCCAATTGGGTGTGTAATACTAACTTCACCCATTTCCTAACAGGTTTCTCTCTTAGGTTACAAATGTCTTCCACCTTATTAGTTATATATTTTTCAATTTCCCGTGGATTCCTTGAATTTTTTCTCCCACCATCTCCCTCTCTCACTCCCCAAATTATTGTCATCAAACATGCCCCATTGAGGATTTGGAGCAATGTTTGCACCATACTTAGAATTGTCATTGCTGCTAATTGAAATTGGAGTCATGTATACTAGATTTCTTGCTTAAGTGGCTCTTACTTGGACAATATCCTGAGATAGTTTGACATGATGGTCATATGAGGTTGGAAGCTACTTGGTGTAATTTTCCTTAAATCTTCAAAAAAATAGAGCAAAAATGTCATTTTTGATCATTTTTTATTAGCTTCTGCATAAAGCAAATGTTATCACAATTGCAACACAATCATGTTCCATGAGCATGAATTATGAATGTCGCAAGCCAAATTGCAAGGAAATTTGCATTCATTTTAGGCAAAAGAAGGCTATGACATTAAGTTCCATGCTAGAAAAAATTGTGCAAATAAGGTTGCTAAGTCTTGATACTTACCATGTGTTTCAAAGCCATAATGAAGGTTGGCTTTGAGAGTGTCCTCTCAAAGCCCTGTCTTGAGATGAAATTTAATTCAATGTCTCTTAGAGTTGCAAGGTGGAATTGATAGAACTATTTCATTTCCTTACCATAGATGGATATCTCCTTTCATCTATACCTTTCTCTACCATCTTATTTCCAAGTGAAATGGGAATTTTCACATTTTGAATGCCATTACCATGTAATTTGGTAGTCTGCTAGCTAGACCTATCACAAATAAGGTTGTCATACCAAACTATTTCTCTTGCTCAACTCAGTGACCATGAATCTCTTCTCACACTCCTTACCATATAAGATCTTCAATTGTACATGTCACGCAAAGTTGGGGGTTCTAGGTCTACACCTATTAGGTAAAGTTACATATTTTATGTCATTGTGGTCCTTAAATTTGGAGGTGTTCCACCTGAAAAAATAGGCATTAAATATGGATGAAAAGGATTTGTTTTAACTTTGATAGAATTTCCTCGTGGAATTACTGAATTTCTCGACGACATCATGCGGACTTTTCTTAGAGAAGAAGGTTTTGGAGGAGAAATTGACATCTTTCAACTTATTTTTGGCATTGAAGTTTGAAATAGTAGTTTTGATGACTCCATTGATGACCTTGCTGAGGAATTTGATGCACACAATATTGAATTTGAAGATGGTTTAGAAGATGTTGAAGAAGTTGTAGATTTTGGTGTTGTCACTGAATGTTTCTTTGTTGTTGGACTTGATCAAGACATGTAATTTAAGTTTACGAGCAGATTGAAGACCTTGAAGAGGTTTTAGATTTTTTTGTTCTCACTGAAGGTTTTTGTCTAGTTTTGTTTCTTAAACCATCATTTCCATAGGACATTTTTGGTGAATAGATTCTTGACCTTGATGAAAGGATATGATACCTTGAAGACGCTACATCTTTTGGTGACGTCACTAATTGTTTCTCTATTATTATGTTTGTTAAACATCTCGCTTAGGGCGAGGCAACTCCACATATATTGTACACAGTTTATGGGACAGAAATCAATATGTAGTTCAATATTCACTTGGTTTTTATAATTGGATAGAAGAATGACTTAAAATGACCTTATATGTCTTCTCATTTTAGAGCTCAAATTTTTAGGAAAGATTTAAGGATCCACCTTTCAAGAATCACTAGAAGAGGTTGATAAAGAATATAGGAAGACAAAAAACTAACCAATGCTGTACTAAATGGATTTCTTGGGAGGTAGATTGGCATATGGAATTTTGGTAGCTAGAACTTTTCCAAATAAGTGAATATATTTGAAAACCAAACCTCTAGTTTATTTTGGTTTAGAAAAGGTCTAGAATTTGAAAATTGAATTCCCTCTTTCTTCCTCTTACATGTCCAATGATCAGAATCTAGATTGAGAGAAAATATTTTCCTAGAAATAAAAATTTGGCATTTTATAAATGTGTAAACATGAATTTTTAAAATCTAATTAACTCATAAATTTCTCAAAAAATACACTTAAATCTTGAAAAATAAACCCCTTCCCAATTGGCTAACTTTAGATGATCCTAAACATATTTTTATTTAACTAATGAGGGAGATAGCCCAACAAAACTAGTTTGTCCATATTCAAATCAAGTTGGTATCAAAGTACAATTTAGCTCATTTTAGTCAAGGTTAGTTAGAATAATTAGCTATTGGTTTATGTCTTCAATTTCCTCTGAAAATTAATGTGTACATGCTTTTGAGAGACACACGAGAGGAATAAGGTCCAAATTTTTGATGAAAATGTGCTATGAACATAAAGGGTTTTAAAGGCAAGCATGTACAAGGCATAGTTGAGTACAAGGCATAGTTGAGCCAAATGTTCTTCAGGAAGGGCCTAATTATTTGGGTCTTGGTTATGGAAAACATGGAAAATGCTCCAAAGCCAAGGAGGCACATGAAGCTGTTCCAAGAAGGAATTTTATTTCGTGTTCATTACCTCAAGCTTGTGAAGTTTGTGTTCATGATGAATGGAAAAGTTTGACACCCACTTTGGAAGAAGATGTTAATAATCATGCAGCTAATGAGAATTTAAAAGAAGAGGATGTTGAAAGCTCTAGAGTCATTGAATTCATTGCTAGTATTCAAAGGAGAGCCACTACCTCATCAAATTCACCTCCTCAAGAAGGCGACAATGGTGAATGTTCAAGGTATAAATTTGCCTCTAATCAAATTGCTTTTGAATATGATAAACATGGTAAATATTAAAATAAGATATAGAAAAGAACTTGCATGTTCCTTTTGTGGTTTGAATAATCATAATGTTTATAGATGTTGGAAGAAGATATCCATGCACATGAAACTTTCTAAATAAATGAGGCAAAAAGTCAAAGGCCCATTGGACAAGAAAAATGATGTTGAAAATAAGTTGAAATTGTTTATTACTCATTGCCATAAGAAAGGTCACCTTGTAGAATATTTTGCTACATACAACACTGAACATTTTTAAAACATAAACTAACTTCTAGGAAACAATAATATTAAATTAGATTTAATTGTTTGTGAAGTTGAATTGATGTGCATAGAAAAAATGGGAATAGATATCTTTGATACATACAACACACAAATCCAAATAATAAAAGATAAATCAATCTTGCAAACAGAAGGGTATTTAACTAGACATAAATGTCCATATAGATTCAGCCAGAAACCCAGACCTACTCAAAGAAAACATGAACCAATGGTTTATTTCAGCGCTACATCAACGTTGAAAAATCGAACTATTATGATGTGTTACAAATAAGCCTACATGGAAAAGTGTTGATCGGCCTAAAAGGAAGTAATTATATCTATATTTATATACCTTTTCTATGGCTCTTTTGATAAGGAATAACTCGGCAATCTCTGAAAACAGTTTACAGATTCTTGTAAGATTCAGTACGAATATGTTGATGGGCTTTCAGTGTGAAGTTTAAAGAGTTTGAAAATAGTGTGGATCTATTGTTCGGTCATCTTTGAAGCAGATTGCGTATAGTGTGAAGCAAATTGCGGATAGTCTAAGGAAGATTACAAATGCCTAAAACAAATCTATGGATATATGTTGCAGGATACAACACCAACTAATGTTGTTGATAATACTGTTAAAATAGAGACAGAGAACGAACCCAAGGGTTTATCTGACCCTGTTGTGTCAAAGGTTAATGTTGTGGATAAGACTGTTAAAATAGAGATAGAGAACAAACCCAAGGGTTTATCTAACCCTGCTGTGTCAAAGGTTGATCCAAATAAGAAGAAAAAACAAGGCATCAAGGAAGCAAACAATGAAGATGGCAGTGGCAAAGATAAGTTTGCTAGCTTGATTTTTATCTGTAATTCTGAAACAAAGCAAGAGTGTTTCCAATACAAAGTGTTTGGGTTTCCACCAACCAAAAAGGAGCTTGTAGAAAATGTGAAGCCCGGAATGAAGCTCTTCTTGTATGATTTTAACCTTAGACAAATGTATGGTATCTACAAGACAGCATCTGCCGGAGGAATGAATGTGGAAGAAAATGCTTTCCGAAGTTGTAAAAGGACACTCCCAGCACAGGTGATCTTTTTATACATGAAAGGGGTGCATCAAGCTTGTGAAGTTTGTATTCATGTTGAATGGAAAAGTTTGACACCCACTTTGCAAGAAGATGTTAATAATCATGCAGCTAATGAGAATGTAAAAGAAGAGGATGTTGAAATCTCTAGAGTCATTGAATTCATTGCTAGTATTCAGAGGAGAGCCACTACCTCATCAAATTCACCTCCTCAAGAAGGCGACAACGATGAATGTTCAAGGTATAAATTTTCCTCTAATCAAATTGCTTTTGATTATGATAAATATGGTAAATATTCACATAAGATTTGGAAAAGAACTTGCATGGTCCTTTTGTGGTTTGAATAATCATAATGTTTATAGATGTTGGGAGAATATATCCATGCATGTATGAAAATTTCTAAATAAATGAGGCAAAAGGTCCAAGGCCCATTGGACAAGGAAAATGATGTTGAAAATAAGTTGCAATTGTTTATTACTCATTGCCATAAGAAAAGTCACCTTGTAGACAATTGTTGGACTTTGTATCTCTCTAATTAAAAAGAAAAGGCATCTTCACTGATCATTAATTATTACCGGAGAAAAATCCTGATGTATATCAATATGGTTGACAATATGTAATTTTTGTTTGTGGATGATCGTTTAAAGTTACATTGATTTATTTTTTAATACACTTATTGGAAGATTTGGGTCCCAAGTGCAGATATGTGATGAAGTTATAGTGAATAAAATTAAAGCAATGGGTTGGACTAGAATTTCCTATAGAGTTTCTTTATGACAAGGGTAACCTAAACAAGAACTTTTATAGGAGAAGTTGGTAAAGATTTGTTAGGTGAGGTGAATTATGGTTACTATTTCTTGAAATACTTTCTCATTTAGTTACAATCGACCTATGAAGAGAGAAATTATTAATGGATATATAAAGTACCTTTTAAATTGTGATTACCTTCTAAATTATCACTTTGGGTCCCTACATAGATGAAATAAATGCATAAAGTATCTCTTAAGAATGGATTTTTTGAATTTTCCTTATTTAAAATTTGTGACATCATCATCATCATCATGAAACTTGGGTACTAATGTAGAGAACTGTGTCTAAATGTTTAGCATTTAGGAAATTTGAATATTTACATATTTTACTATTGGATACATTTAATTATACAATCCTTATGGTATGAACTACTAAATACTATATACAATAATTAGGGTCCCAGCTAACGAGCACATGCCTTTAATTTTAAAAAAGTTTTACATATAAAAAATATTAACAAATTAGGGATTTAGAAATTTTATAACTATACCCGATCCAGAAACTTAAAAACTACTATACACAAATTTTTAAAAAATATAATAAAAAAATTGATGAAAAAAATAGACATTGATTACTTTAATCAATAAAAATCTACACTCAAATGATTTCAACATAAGACTTATTAATTAAAAATTCATCAAAAAAAAATTAATCAAAATATAAAATAAGCCTATGCATCCATATTTACATTTGTGACTTTAATCAAGACTGTAGACCTATATAAATTTGTTACTTTAATAAAAAATTAAACCTAAAATGATTTGGAAATAATTTTTTCGTTAAAAATTCATCCCAAAAATATATCGAACTATGAAATTAAACGTTATACCTCTTCCTAGTAACCTTTCATTAAATTCTAATTTTTTATTAATTAAAATTTTAAAATAAAAATTTATTATTTTACAGATTTTAATTTACAAAATAATAACTTTAATTAAATAAATTTAAGTTTGTTTTTTTATTTTATTGGTTGTGAAAAGTTAATGTTTTGTCTAATGTTGATCATGTCATTCGGATAAGCAATATTGACTTTGTGTCGTGCAACTAGCTTCTTTTGGTTTCAGAAAATTTAACATTTCTGTGTTAATAGTACAATGAGGAAATGGTGATGAGGCCATCATATACAGTGACTCGTGATTCAGTTGATGTTTTCATGGAATTTTCTTCTTTTCATGTCCAACGGACACCCACAAGACTTCTATAGCCCTCAGAATAAGCCCCACATTAAACATGCACGCAAAACGAAGAGAACTAATTCCCTTTTATGTCCAAAATGTTTCTAATCATCCTTTGGTTGCCTGAGAATAAGTATATATACGCATCAACTTCTGTAGATTTTAATTTAATTTATTAATCAGTTGCGGCAGAAATGGCTTTCAGGCTTACTATTCAGAGGTTTGTGGGAATAATTCTTTCCGCACTGCTCTTTGATGGTTCTCAGTTTGTGTTGGGTGACTTGGATTACAAAGATGCTCTGCACAAATATATTTTGTTTCTGGAAGCTCAACGTTCAGGAAAGCTGTCCAACAGTAGCAACAGGATAAAGTGGAGAGGAGATTCTGCTCTCACAGATGGACAAATCCAAAATGCAATGAAATAATTACTCATTTTGGTGCAGTTATATATTCTTCAATTCTCTAGAAGTGTTGTTAATCATACCCAAAATCGGAAAATAAAGACACTGATCAATGCATGCTATTGTCAGTTTACAATCTTTTTGAAATAGAGATAACAGGTTTCCTAATTTACAATCTTTTGAATTAGAGATCAAACCATAATGATGAAACCTATTCAATATGGTAGTAGTATAAGGAGTACAAAGCTTACATACAGCTTACACCACTGTATGTGTATTACTAATAGTACCAGTATAAGCAATAAGGGTCTCATGGCTCTTAAGCTGGGCTTGGTAACTTATTACATTTTATTACCATTACTGTTACATGAATTAGTACTAGTATCGTTAAACAGACATACTGTAACATAGCTTGTATACATATCCTTGTTATTCATTATGCAATCACAGTGATTAGTATCCCAACCATTTCAACCTTTTTAACCATGATGATGTTCATATTGGTTACCTAATTAAAAAGAAAACATACATTGTGGTTTTGGTAGAAATCATACCCGATGAAAGCACACGCCGATGAGAGGAGCAGCAGCGCTGAAGGGAGCAGCCGGAACGCGTGAACAGCAGCAACGCTAACGCAAATTTGTGTGAATAATGAAACAGGTAAACGAACAATCTTCGCGGGCATTTATTTATAGGAATTAGTTCAGCCGAAATATTTTAAAAGTAAAAGTTCGGCCGAACTCATAGTTTGGCCGAAATTTTGTTGCTGGTTTTCCAATCTCCGGCAAAAATTTTGTTTGCCTGCGTCGTCTGTGTGTCGTCAATATTAATGGAATCAAGAGTTCGGCCGAACTTTAGAAGAAGTTCGGCCGAACTATTGCCGAAAAAAAATTTCGGCCCCCGATTCTCACAAAAGTGTAACCCAGCTTCACGTTTCCGCCCATGTGTTACCCAAACTTGATGTCATCCATGCAAATAATGAAGGTGGTGTCATCTAAGATAACATTAGATTGAGGTGATGGAGAAATAAGTGTAAATCTATCCTAAAACTAGATCTATCAGTAAATGAGAGGGATCAAATTTGTTAAGGTGTATATTTTTTTTTTCTATATAATTCATTTTCATGTGTTAATTCCTTCATATTAAATGATAATAAAATTACACCTTAAGAAATTTGGTTCTCATCGATGTTTGTTAAATCCACGTTTATAATAAATTTATAGTAGTGTGTTTATATATATATATATATATATATAATTCGTCACTTAACCTTATGTGACAACATCTCTCCCATACTCGGTGGTAGGGAACTTCACAATTCAATTAAATATGAATAAAGAATCAACTAAAAGTAGATTCTAAGCTATTTCTATTTTTAATTTATTGTAAAAAGCAATATATATTTTTAAAATTTAATTAATAACTCATGAACATAAATAAGTATATATTAATTTTCTAATTACAAATGAATTAGACTTACCTTTCTTTTTTGTATTATCAAGATTAGAGTATAATCAAAACTAAAAATTTGTTGTTGTTGTTGTTGTTATTGACACATGGGAGATTAAAAATCCCTTTTATTCTTAGTTTTAATCACTCAAAAGCCAAATTCCAATATTTTACTCTAAAGTCGACTTCAATTTTTTTAAAATCCAATATTTGTTACTATTTTATTTGTTTCTTAAGATGTGTGAATCCTTATAAGAATACATACTTAACCTTTGGCTTAGAAACCTTTACGCAGTGGCATCTAAGCCGCCAAAATTACGAGGATCACACCTGGCCCGGGCCACTAGCCCTTAACATGGTTCTATTTTTTCCTAAGAATTTTCGAATTGGTGACCTGCACATCATGGAGTGTCTTAATACACCTCATCAATATCTATTATATTCCCACTGGGACAAATATTTGTTACTACGATAAATTACCAACATTTTAAATTTTTAGTTTTGATTTGAAAAAACAAATTTAAATTTACTTTAAATTTGACTTGCATTTTCTTAATTTGAAATCTTGTATTTTTTTTCAAATTATTAATAAAATTTATTTTTGTTATTTTTTAGTATAACTTTATCTAAAAATACATCAAAACATCCCCCCCATACTAGATTGTAGAATGCCTCTCAACAAAAATATGGATATCGAAAATTAGTAATTAGGGAAGGACCAAATTGTTAAGCCTCCATAAGATAAGCCCCACAATCTTTGATAATATTGAAATTCATGATGTAATTTGAGCTACAATAGGGATCCATATGCAAAACCCCACAATTTTTTATAATAGCCAAATTCATAATTTCATTTGAGATGAATTTTTTGCATGTAGTTTTAGTTTGTTTAGTTAAAATGATATTGTATTCATGTCAAATGCTATGCCACTAGAAGAATTTTGTGCATGTAGTTTTATTTTGTTTAGTTAAAATGATATGGTATTCATGTCAAATGCTATGCCACTAGAAGATTTAAATATAACATAAACAAGTGTGACATAAATGTGTACAAAGATGAGATCATTTTATTACTTAATTTGGTACAGGGGAAATAATTCAAAATAGCTATCAAATTTTTGGTAGTATATTTCTTCATAAATTTATTAGCCACTCAACATGTAAAAAAATTTAAAAACCATAAAAAAAAGATTAATTGAATCCAATAAAGTATAATATTTCTACAAAACATGTTAAAGCTAGAGTTAAATTCATGATTAATAATCATCTAAACTTCGTACTACAAGTGTTAAATAAAATCAAAGCTCCACAATTATAGAACACAAAATTTATGCCCAATTATTAAAGGTTACTAGAGATGAATTACATAATAGGTAATGAATTTCCTTGGAAATAACAAAGTGATACATATAATAAGAATTCAAAGTTACGTACCATGAACCGTGTGTAGGTTATTGGCATTAATGTGTGGTAGAATATTATATCCAGTTGGAGAGTAGATTGATCCCATTGAATTTGGCATACCATAATTCAAACATGACATAATGCACCGTATTCGTACATAGTTGCTCCAAGAATTTTAGCCCTAATGTAGTGTTGCAATGAACGTTAGTCACCCTGGATAAAATCAAAACTAAAAAATTCTCCCATCTGCTAAAGGGTACTTTGGTTTTGAGTTTTCCCGGGATGACTGACGTTTGCTAAGCCACCATATTAGGGCTCTAAAAACTTAAGCAATTGTGTAGGATGTTAACTCGAATTTTCACGGTAGCAATAATTTGATATGCAGAGTACCAACAATCCTTACTAATTTAATATATTGGATTTGGAATTCATAGTGTGGCTAAATTTAACCTGCTAAAAATTCATTTTTATGTAAATTTACAAATCAACCTGGTAACAAAATGTTCATATTTAATAAGAATTGACCCTATATCAATGTTGTCGCAATACACAACATTTTTAGTGACTACTTATAATGTGTTTGATACAATGTATTTTTAAGGGAGGGTAGAATTATTCTTTGTACAGTTCATGAATGAATGAATGAGACCCTTCATATCTGAATATCTCCATGTTTGAAATATTTCTATAGTATCCGTTAGCACTAGCAATATCAAAGGGAATAACAAGATGGAAATAAGAGAGGAGATATGGAAGGGATTGATGCCACTGTACCTGTTAATGGAGTGTTACACCATTTTTTGGTCATCTAACTTGTTACTATGAGATGGACCAAAGTACACCATGTAAGACCAATTTTACCATAGTAAAATTGCTTTCACTATGAAGAATAACTTCATAATCCATAATTTATTAAGTTGTTTCTTTTCTAAACAGGAAACCCCATGAGGAATAATTGAATAAATCCTTTTTTTTTTTTTTCCTCAAGGGATAAGTAATTAAACCATTGTTTAATTAATATTCCTGGTCATATTTAACCCAAAACATGAAAATTAATTAGATAAATCATTATTTATATTGTTATTTTCTAGGAATAATTATTTAAGCCATTATTTAAATAATATTCCTTGTTAAATTTGACTAAATCCTTTATAAATAATTGATTAAATCACTATTTATTTAATTATTACTCAACCACATTCTTAAAATAATAAATAAATCATTTATTAATTTAATATTTATAAATAAAGATATTTGACCAAATTCAAATTCTTTTTCCCTCTAACAAAAATAGTAAAATATTCCATAAAAGTGGATCTAGATTTGGTTAATAATATTTTCCATTCATTCACTACCTTTTGTTTCCTATATATCACTCTTGATCTATAATTTTGGTCTGACTTTGATCCTCCCATCATTGTCATATTTTTCCACTTTTTTGCTTGTGAGCTCCCTTTGAGTTCCATTTTTGTCTGGGTTCTCTGCACCATCAAGCGAGAGAGATCCTATATATGAAGCGCTGAGGACATACAAGAACCCATCCCATTGAGGGGGACTCATAACATCTTTCTATGTTCCCCTCCCAGGTGTCATAATACAAAAAATTATTTAAAAATTCTTATCTTGTTCATTGGATGCATGGAGCAACTTGCTTATTATTTTTTGTTTAATGTCTTTAACTGCATATATCTCGAATTATTTAGCATTTATTCCGATCACTAACTGCATATCTAAGGAAATTGACAACCATCTTTGATGTTAAGGTTGTTTGTTATGCACAGCTAAAGAGAGATTTTTTTCATACGCCCGCAATTACAATTCACACTAAGAATTGGCGACTCCATAAGGGTTTATAATTATGACTGTTGTCGTTTTTCAGATACCTGCATGACCAACTACTTCAACCCCTAGGGTTTTTTCAGATTCTTATTTTTCATTTCTTAATTTTTTTTTTAACCTTTAAAACACTAAAACAGTAAAAATTATTACTTTCGTGTGGTTCTAGGCCTATTGTGCAGGTAACAGGTAACAGCCGCGGCACAGTGTTGGCAATATGATGCAGAATGTTGTCCTTGATGGCAACCCACTGAATGAAGATGAAGACATGAGATTGTTGACTTGTGTTGTCCTTGATGGCAATCCTCCTGATGAAGTTATTCTTGACTTGATGGACTTGGTAAATGATGTAAATCTGATATGAAATGATGTTTGCTAGCAATATGATGCTAAGTGTTGTCCTCGAATGGAAACTTACTTGATGAAGTTGTACTTGATAGAATATGTCTTGATAAACTAAATATGATGTATCTACAGTGGGTACAGAATGTAATAATGGAAGAATTGTCAGTATGTGTCAAAGCGTGATGAAAAAGAGTATGTCTCAAGGCATACGCGGATATGTCTAGGAGAAGTTGCGTATGCATGCGGGAAACAACGTTCCAAGTAGCGTATGGGCAAAAGCGCTCATAAAGTGCAAAACCAAGGGTAACTACCATGGTATTGACCCATTGTATTGGGTAATGATTCGTCTAAATGACCCCGTCCAGGAATACCATCGGAAGTAATGTGGTTTTGGCTCATGGTATTGAAAAAGGGTAAACCTATATAAGGAGAAGAAATTCATTGTGCAAATTATGAGTGTGGGTGCAAGATGTCTGAGCTTGAATTAATACATCTCTCTGAAGTATATCTAAATGGAAAGGGTTACAGTTGAATGAAATATCTGAATGTATGATGCACTGATGAAGGAGTGATGAAGAAGGGGATCTAGATCTGAAATGTACTTGTATTTGCTAGATCTGTGTATGGAATGATTAGATCTGAGATGAGGCGAACATCTGTCTGAAGTAAAGGGTAATAATTTGTGTGATGTATCTATTATGAAGAAGTATGCTGCTCTATAATGGTTGAAGATCTATACGGTAGTTCGCCGCATAGGAAGCGCGTATATACGTGGCTTCGTTGAAGAGAAAGCGCGTATGCGCAATGAAATTGGATCTATAATATGTACAGAAGTATACGCTGGTTTATGTGAACGGAAGTGCGTATATACGCGACATCAGTGAAAGGAAAGCGCGTATATAAACTAGGGTTTGCTGAAGTCTGTGGTAAGAAATGTCTAATCTATTCTGCTGGTTTACTGATATCTGTCAGTGAGTTATATGTATCTGTTTCATGGTTAACTGTGCTTAAAAGTATGGAGTGGGTCCAGTCTGAAAATTTGATGAAACGTGGCCTGCAAGTGGTGTCCTAAAGGATGCTTTGGATCCAGTGTGAAAATTGATGAAACGTGGTCCATAGAGGTGCTGAGGGTTGTAGCCTTCAGTCAGGGGGTTGTAGCTCCCTTCCAGGTGAGGCTGGTAAACGAGAGCAGGGGGTCGTAGCTCCCTTCCGGGAGAGGCTGGTAAACGAGTCAGGGGGTTGGAGCTCCCTTCCAGGAGAGGCTGGTAAACGAGCGCAGGTGGGTGCCTGCGTGCTGGTCAAGTCTGCGCCAGCACATACGTTGTAAGATGTTTTCTCTATAATAAAATATTGAAGGCTGAGCAACTGCAGCGGTGGTTTTCTCCCGACTTGGGTTTCCACCTAAAATCCCGGTGTTCATGTGTGATGCTTATGTGTGATGGTTTATTCTGTTCTTACTGCACATGTTTACTGTTTATAGAACATCTAATGAATGAATGATGGAATGATATAAGTGAAGAATTAATGGCATAATTAGATCTCTGTGTATACGCGAGTTTTATGAAGGATATCCGCGTGTATACGCTAGTTGGCTTCATCAAAGTAGCGTATGGGTTTTGGAGCATGAAAAAGTAAAAGTTTTGAATATGCAGTAAATACTGATTCACCCCCCCCCCCCCTCCCAGTATTTTTCCCAACGATTGGTATCAGAGCAGGTCCTTTTGCAGAAGCTTGATCGCTTGAAGGAGATCCGTCGCAATGGGAAGTCAAGAAGGAGTAATGTCTATAAAGCCACCTCTATTCAATGGAAGCAATCTGATATTCTGGAAGGTACGAACAAAAGCATATCCGCAAAGTCTTGGTGTAGATGTATGGGCAATCGTGGAAGAAGGCTATCAATATCCGGCAAGTATTCCTACTGATGCAGCTGAAAGGAAGAAGTATGAAATCAATGCCAAAGCAGTGAATGTCTTATTAGGAAGCATGTCTGAATCAGAATTTGCTAAAGTGATGCAACTACATTCAGCAAAAGAAATATGGGACAAAATCATTCTGAGCTATGAAGGAGATACAAAGGTAAAAAGTGCAAAACTCCAAACTCTTAGAATCGAATATGAAAATTTGAAGATGCATAGTGATGAAAGTGTTGCTAGTTTCTTTCTTTGTCTAGATGATATTGTAAATCGGATGAGAAATTTGGGTGAAACCATAACCGATACTACTCTGGTGGAAAAATTCTTAAGATCCTTGACTTCAAAATTTGATTCTAAAGTTTCAGCTATTGAAGAAAGGCAAGATCTGTAAACTCTTACTATTGTTCAATTACATGGTATTATGACTGCTTTTGAAATGAGACTAGGAGGTCCTTCTCAAATCAGAGAAGCTGCTTTTAACATATCTGCAAAAGGAAAAGAAAAGGAAGTTTTCAAAGAATCCAGCTATATATCCGAAGAAGAAGAAGCGAATTTTGTGAGAAAACTCAAACTAGGTACTGAAAGATTCAAAGGTAAGCTTCCCTTCAAATGTTTTCAGTGTGGAAAAGTTGGTCACTATGCTGCTAAATGCCCTTATAAAGAAAAACATGGTAAAGGGAAACAATTTGAAAAAAGGAAGAGTTATTATGCAAATGAAGATGATGATGAAGTGTCCAGTGAAGATGAAGAAGATTCTGACCATGATCTGAAAGTGCTCATGGCAAAGAAGCAAAAGAAGAAGGCTACTCAAAGCAAGCAGATATCTCAGAAACCATGTATAGCAGAAATTGAAGAAGATGAAACAGGTATTAATCGTTGTTCTTGTATTTTACTCAACTGTATATGCAAAGGTTATGATAGTGAAAGTGACAGTATGGATCTAGAAGATTCTGACCAAGCTCTACAAGTGCTCATGGAAAAGAGGAAAAAGAAGAAGGCTACTCAAAGCAAGGAGATGTCTCAGAAAACCTGTATAGCAAAAATTGAAGAAGATGAATCTGATAGTGATTGGGGTCCTAGTAATCTTCTTTGTGCAAGCAATGGTGCAGATAGTGAAAGTAATGTTGTGGACCTAGAAGAAGATCAACAAAGATTATTTAATGAGAAGGAATCCGCCTACAATGAGAAGATCTCTAAGATGAATGGACAGATAGAAAAAATGAAGGGACAGATAGAAATACATCAAAGACTACAGGATGAAGTAGCCAATCGAAGTGAAAGCCTTGAAGCTGAAATTATCTCCCTCAAAGAAGACCTGGATAAATCAAATAAGAAGAATGCAGAACTTGAAGCGGAAAACATATCTCTGAAAGTAAATCTCAAAGCATCAAATAAGAAGAATGAAGAACCTCTGTCTTCTGAAAAGGAAGGCCTTGAAGTAGAAATCATCTCTCTCAAAGGAGATCTAGAAAAATCAAATAAGAAGAATGAAGAGCTACAACAAACATGTGAAGAAAACGAAAATTGGTTGAAAGAAGAGATTCTAAACCTGAAGGATCAAGTAGAAGATGGAAGAAGGAAAGAAGAAAGCATGACAAAGCAATATCAAGCCTTGGAGGTTGAGGTAAACATTCTCAAAGGTAAATTAGAAGAAAAGGTCAAACTTTTGAGGTTTCAAGATAATACTAACATTTTGGACAATATTTTGAGTAATCAAAGGTCTCCTGCTATCAAACTTGGTCTTGGTTTCCATGAAACTGTTAAAGGAGAATCTAGCTCACAAGGAAGTGCCAAAAATTCAGAGAATGTCAATGCAAAACCTGAAGTGTTGAAAGAGACAAAAGATCAACCAACAATCATGAATTCTAAAAGGAATTCATTCAAGAACATTGAATGTTTTAAATTTCATAATTATGGGCATGTTACAGCAAATTGCAGGAGCAGATCATTTCAGCCACAAACAAACAGGTTCTACTCAGAAAGGTACTCTAGTTTCTTCAGGGGATATTGTTTCTCATGTAACATGTATGGACATAAAGCAGTTGATTGCAAAAGGAGTAAGATTAGAAATACTCATTATGATTCTTATGCTTATTTCTCTGGACACATGAGATGTTATTCTTGTAACAAATATGGACATGTAGAAAAGGAATGCAGGTTGAACAGATATGAGAAATTGGATAACTTCCAGCACACAAATAGAAAGTTCAAACAAATATGGAAAAAGATGGAGGATCGATCAGAAACATAGGGAATACTGACCCTACTGCAGTCATCTGCTTCTGAAGTTGAGTTTTCTTATTGACTGCAGGAATGATGTGGGATACATTATGAGATTTAGTAATGTATCGTCACAGGGGGAGAAATGTATGATGACTCTCATGATTGATTTGATTATTCTGGTTATATGTATTTCTGACAGAGCATCTGGTATGAAGAAGATAGGTACAGGAAGTACAAGTTCAGGGGGAGATGAAGGAAGGTGAAAAATTTCTATGCTTCACTTTCCATACGCGGGTTCAATAAACAAAAGTCGCATATACACGTGAGTTACAGCAGACACAGTCACGTATGCATTAATGATAAGATAATTTATATGATAGCTGAAGGTCTGGAGCAGAGGTTCAGGGGGAGTATCAGTCGATTGTTAATGACTGTATTATTGACTCTGTATCAGTTTAATTTCTCTGTTTTAAATAATGATGATATGATACTTGGTTACTTATGTTGAAGATTATGGATGAGTCCTATCTGCT
The DNA here is from genome assembly GCA_034641835.2 of Pinus albicaulis. Lineage (NCBI taxonomy): Eukaryota > Viridiplantae > Streptophyta > Pinopsida > Pinales > Pinaceae > Pinus > Pinus albicaulis. The sequence goes on along the minus strand of CM076578.1, from coordinate 761,183,296 downwards.
TGTTGATGAAGAGTATTCATTGTTGAGATGAAAGTCTTATAATTCGGAGATAAGGGCAGTTCATGCAGAGATTGTTGCTGATGACTTACTGATGAACGTATTCAGGTTGCACAAGTTAAGATGAAGCACTGGTCCAGGGGGAGCAGTAGGTTGAATACTAATGATTGCATTTTTGGCAATATGATTGCTTATTCCTTGGTTTTTGTGATACTCATGCTCAAATGTTGATGACTTGGTACATGGTTTATTATGATGAGGTTTTGAGCCCTGGTTGCTGATAAGTATCTTTTGTGCTCACACATGGATGAGTTGGATGTCGTTTGATTCAGAAATAAGAATAGATCATGCAGAGTTTGTTGCTATGGTTGAGATCTTTTGCCTACATATGTTACTTCATGTTAAATCTTGAAGATCTTGATGATATTGGACCACATGGATGATTGCTTTACACATATTTGAAGATGTTGTTGATGCTGCAAAGAATTGAAATGACCTAAATATCTGAAGGCTTGGTTACTAATGTGCTTATGCTACAACCGTTGGATGACGCTTGAAGACACAACTACACTATTCTATCTATCTGAAGTCCAGGGAAGCATTCAAATATCTCAGAAAGAAGATAAACACTGTCTTTTTCTCACAGAGGATCAGATCTGGTTAAAATATAGAAGATGGTATTTTATACGTGGGTTTCCTAAAACACAGTCGCATATATACACGAGTTCATGCACAGAAAACTGCGTATGTCTGATTGCTGACATTTTTCTGTTTGGAGTCAGCTCTCTTCAGCATAGCTGCAGTGCTGTTTGGTATCTCTGATACTGTTTGGTATCTCTGGTGGTGTTCCAGTTCTCATAATTCTGTTTCTAATGTTTTGATAAAGATTCCTTGATGATTTATTGATGAAAGTGTTCAGGATGCACAAACTAAGGGGGAGCCTTAGTCATTTGGAAACGTTGCTTGGATGCACAGATTCAGGGGGAGCATTAGCGTTGCTGAGTATAATGCATTGTTGGCATTATGATGGTTCTGAAATATGTTCTCTTTCTTGAGGAATTTTTGGTGTTGGTTATGAAAAGTCGTATTTGTATGTTGGTGAAAAGGTCATGTTGAGACCCATGATGTAAAATTGTAAATTTCAGTCATGTAAGGACTTGTCAAACTTTGTAAATCCACTTGGTTGGGTACTTGAGTCTTATATGTAAATCCACTTGGATGGATCTTTGATGTAAGTATGAGTCATTGGTGATAGGAAAGTCATAGAGTCATGTACTTCATCGAAAAAATATGTTTGAAGATTCAGCATGAACTCAGGGGGAGAGTATGTTGGTTTTGATCCAGATCTGCAGAACGCTTCAGTATATATCAGATCTGCAGAATGCTTCTTCCACATGTGGAGAAAAGGGGGAGAGTATGTTGGTTTTGATCCACCCTTTGCCCTTTATGTCAAAGGGGGAGAGTGACATGGTGTTTGAATGAAGAGAAAGGATGGTGTCAAAAATGGGGAGAGTGACATGGTGCCATTGTATTCTTCATGTACCTATATGTTGTGGTAACTAAACACCATCGTGGTTGCCATCAAGTCCAAAGGGGGAGATTGTTGGCAATATGATGCAGAATGTTGTCCTTGATGGCAACCCACTGAATGAAGATGAAGACATGAGATTGTTGACTTGTCTTGTCCTTGATGGAAATCCTCCTGATGAAGTTATTATTGACTTGATGGACTTGGTAAATGATGTAAATCTGATATGAAATGATGTTTGCTAGCAATATGATGCTAAGTGTTGTCCTCGAATGGCAACTTACTTGATGAAGTTGTACTTGATATAATATGTCTTGATAAACTAAATCTGATGTATCTACAGTGGGTACAGAATGTAATAATGGAAGAATTGTCAGTATGTGTCAAAGCATGATGAAAAAGAGTATGTCTCAAGGCATACGCGGATATGTCTAGGAGAAGTCGCGTATGCACGCGGGAAACAACGTTCCAAGTAGCGTATGGGCAAAAGCGCTCATAAAGTGCAAAACCAGGGGTAACTACCATGGTATTGACCCATTGTATTGGGTAATGATTCGTCTAAATCACCCTGTCCAGGAATACCATCGGAAGTAATGTGGTTTTGGCTCATGGTATTGAAAAAGGGTAAACCTATATAAGGAGAAGAAATTCATTGTGCAAATTATGAGTGTGGGTGCAAGATGTCTGAGCTTGAATGAATACATATCTCTGAAGTATATCTGAATGGAAAGGGTTATAGTTGAATGAAAGATCTGAATGTATGATGCACCGATGAAGGAGTGATGAAGAACGGGATCTAGATCTGAAATGTACTTGTATTTGCTAGATCTGTGTATGGAATGATTAGATCTGAGATGAGGCGAACATCTGTCTGAAGTAAAGGGTAATAATTTGTGTGATGTATCTGTTATGAAGAAGTATGCTGCTCTATATTGGTTGAAGATCTATACGCTAGTTCGCCACAGAGGAAGCACGTATATACGCGGCTTCGCTGAAGAGAAAGCGCGTATGTGCAATGAAATTGGATCTATAATATGTACAAAAGTATACGCTGGTTTATGTGAATGGAAGCGTGTATATATGCGACATCAGTGAAAGGAAAGTGCATATACAAACTAGGGTTTGCTGAAGTCTGTGGTAAGAAATGTCTGATCTGTTCTGCTGGTTTACTGATATCTGTCAGTGAGTTATATGTATCTGTTTCATGGTTAACTATGCTTAAAAGTATGGAGTGGTTCTAGTTTGAAAATTTGATGAAACATGGCCTGCAATTGGTGTCCTAAAGGATGCTTTGGATCCAGTGTGAAAATTGATGAAACGTGGTCCATAGAGGTGCTGAGGGTTGTAGCCTTCAGTCAGGGGGTCGTAGCTCCCTTCCAGGTGAGGTTGGTAAACGAGATCGGGGGGTCGTAGCTCCCTTCCAGGAGAGGCTGGTAAACGAGTCAGGGGGTCGTAGCTCCCTTCCAGGAGAGGCTGGTAAACGAGCGCAGGTGGGTGCCTGCGTGCTGGTCAAGTCTGCGCCAGTACATATGTTGTAAGATGTTTTCTCTATAATAAAATATTGAAGGTTGAGCAACTGCAGCGGTGGTTTTCTCCCGACTTGGGTTTCCACCTAAAATCCTAGTGTTCATGTGTGATGCTTATGTGTGATGGTTTATTCTGTTCTTACTGCACATGTTTACTGTTTATAGAACATCTAATGAATGAATGATGGAATGATATAAGTGAAGAACTAATGGCATAATTAGATCTCTGGGTATACGCGAGTTTTATGAAGGATATCCGCGTGTATACGCTAGTTGTCTTCAGCAAAGTAGCGTATGGATTTTAGAGCATGAAAAAGTAAAAAGTTTTAGTTTGCCCTAAATACTGATTCACCCCCCCCTCTCAGTATTTTTCCCAACACACAGATGACAATTTTTTTCTTAAATCTACTCCCGAAATATCCAGAAGTGCAAGTCACACTTTTTGAGCCAAAACCTGTGACCTCGGCCTTCAAGAGGTGGAAAACATCCTGAAACCTATGGCCCCTGTAGAAAACAGGTCAGAAACTGCAACCTGTACCTTTTGCGGGATTTTTTCTGTGATTTTTCTGGGTTTTTTCTGGGCCCCTGTACAGGGTTGTTTTACCTCCCTCTTCACCCATATTTTACCTATTATTTCTTATTATTACTCATTGAAGTAGGAAACAAGCCCCTTAGGGCTTTGGTACGCTTCCACCTTTTTAGGAGTTTAGGTGAAGCAGGTCCTCTAAGATTTCAGTGTTTTCCAGCCATTTTTCAGATCTAAAATTTTACTTTCAGATCCATTTTATATTGGTTCTTAATCCATCCAAAATACCTCTTTTCAATTTTTTTTGGTCCTCCTATAGGGTTCACCGCGTTTCCCTTCAGGTTGTAACCTTTCGCCACCTTTTTTGCAGCATTTTTCCCTCTGGTTTTTTGTTTTTTTCTGCCCCTCTTTCTAGTAGATATGACCTTTAGATCCCTATCCCTCCTGAATTTAGATCCATTGTCCATTTTGTGTGTTTTGACTAGATTTCTCCCACACATAGACTAGTTGTTGGGAAGTCGTCCTTCTTTGGTTTAAATTGATGCATCTTTAGTTGTTTATTTTACTGTCGCATTCAATTTCCTTTACTGTCATTTTCAGATTTATTTACAGTTATAGAGGTTTTTTTATTTTTTCTCTACACATGTCTGGGATTAATTAAAATTAACACACTTATCACATACACGCACACCCTAAGTGAAGAGCATCTGGTTTACACTGCCAGGCCAAGACTTAAACATTGTAATCAATTGATCCTGCACCTCCCTGCCCTTGTCTAAACATTGTAATCAATTGATCCTACACCTCCCTGCCATTGTTTATCTCTCTTCCTTTTTGTGTTTCATGTATTTTTACCATCATTGTGCTCCCAAGGCATTTATCCTAGAAACTCCAATGCCTTCATCCTCAGTTTCTGTTAGAAAGACTTACCCCACTGCGTAGGGTTTGTGTTCGTCCTCCACCGAATCCCCATTCTGACTCTGCTTTTGGTTCATCGTGTTCCCCTTCTGGTTATATCCCCGGTTCTCCTCCAAATTTCACCTTCATCATGTCTGGTTCAGGACCTACTATTGGTGGAAACCCCAGCCCTAATTTTGGGAATGCTACTAGTGGTGTTGCAACATGAACTATCCTAGCTACTATCTTGCTTCCTTATATGGTGGGCCTAAGCCTTCCTGATTTTAGCCAGTTGATCAATGACCCCATACACCATGATCCTGGTTGGCCTACTATGCCAACAAAGCTCCTTTTAGACATCCCCAAGTTTGAAGGAATTTTTGGAGAGGATGCTACCAACCATGTTTGTTCTTTCCACGTGTGGTGTTCATCTAAATCCATCACTGATGACTCTGTCCGTCTTCGATTATTCCAGTGTACGCTTATTGGAGAAGCTTTCAAGTGGTATGTCAACCAGGCCTCCTCCTCTCATACTAATTTTGCGACCCTTACCAAGGATTTTCTATCTTATTTACAGCTTCCCCTTCACTATGACTCTAGTACCAAAAACTTGACCTATTTCCGTCAAACTTCTGCGACCCACTTATCTGACCATGTTCAAGAATGGTGGAGAAGAAAGAGGATATGTCAAGCCCCTACCTTCGAAGGCCGTGACTACATGGATGGGTTTCTCAAATCCCTCTTGCTTACTATTGGCAGAGATGTCACATCCCACTTCCCTTAGACCGAGGAAGCTGCCCTCCAGATTTCACTGAAATATGACCTGATCTACGCATAATCTAGTTATGTTTATATCGTGTTATCTGATATCCCTAGACACGGTGGTGCCAACGCACCGGGGGCATCCCATGCCATCGATGGTATTGTTGGATCCCTTTAACATCCGTACACTCATCCTCCCATGGGTTATGGTTTCCCTCAGGGAGGGGCTAGCTCCTCCAGTACTTTCCCCCCTCCCAGTAGCATGTATCCAGGATACATCATGCCTCCTCCTTTTTCCCAACCTGTTTACCCAAATGTTTTCGAACCTCATTATTATCCATATCTGAAGCTTGGTGCTCCATATAATCCAACATTAGCACCTAAAATTCCATTTCCTTCTCAACCTCCGCAACAGAAACCACCCCCCCCAGGGGTAGATGTACGCACAACAAAGTGCGACTAATCCTCCTACTTCCAAAAATAGGAGGAAAGGAAACCAAAACCAATCTTCCCCAAGTAATCCAAGAAACAATCCCAAAGGGAATACATCTGACACTGCAACCTAGTAGCATGGAACTTAGCCCAAGCATGAGAGTCCTATTCCCATGAATAATCCTTGTTCTTGTTGCGGTGTCTATGGTCACTATACCCATGATTGTCCTCTTTTCCCTCGGATGCGTCAGGTGTGGGAAGCTCAAGCAGCATCCTAAGGACAACAAGCCTCCACTTCGGTTCCTCCCAATGTTTCCCCTATCCAACCGACTGTGTTTACCAATCCTTTCCCTCAGAAATGATATGTGGATCCCCAACCCCCTAAAAGTCAGGAAACCACTCAACCTCCCCCATCTGGTACGTCTGATTATGAGATCTTGATGATGAACTCTAACCAACCCAATGCCACTGACCTCAACCTTCAGACTCGTTCTCGTTAGTACACCAAGCCCCCCACTACGTCTGCTACCAAGCCCTCGCCTTCAGATCCCACATAGCCTCTTTCGACACCCAATGGTTTCTTTACAGATCCCTCAGCCTAAGACAGAGTTTCATACCAATATCCTCAAGGGACCATTACGCCGAAATGTTGATTCTGGTAAATATGCCCACTCCTACAATATAGTAGATGACTTGGCGCAATCCCTTGACGCTATGTCAATGCTGGAAGTCCTCCATTTGTGCCCTTCACAAAGAAAATATCTACTAACTACTATGGGTATTTTGGATCCTTCAGGTGATCATTTGATTGTATTTTACATTGATAAGTCAGAGCATCACCCCCTTCCTACTTATGTCACCTTCCAAATCCCTATCAAGATCCGGAATGCCAACGTCTCCCGTTCTATCATTGATGAGGATGCATCCACCTGTGTGATGTCTGCTTTGGTTTGGAAGAAACTCTTATATCTTGAGTTATCCCCTTCCACTATCATGCTCTCTGCATGGGATGGCCACTCTTTCTAGCCCCTTGCCATGTTCCACAATTGTCCTATTATGCTTGTGAGCAAGATTGTTTGTGTTGATGTAGAATTCATTGATGCTCCCTTAGACTACAACATTCTATTGGGTCGTAGCTACAATTATGCGATGTCTACTGTTCCATATATGGTTCAATTTCATATGTGATTTCCTCATAATGGAAATATCCTCACCATCGATTTGTTGACATATTACAAACCGAAGTCTCAGACCTCTCTTGAGTCCATTATCTCTTCAAGTGGGCAATAAACACGAAATCGAACCTTCGACCAATGTCTCACCCAAAGTCTATAAATATTCTTCTTTTCATGGTTCATTCCCTGGTTTCCCCCCTCCTATATCTGAACCTAAATTGTCAAATTTTTTCATGATGCAATCATCTCGGTCTAACCTCAAATGGACTGGTTCGACTAGCCAACAGCCTCGCCCTCCACAACCTGCTCCTAGTACGTCGACTCATCCTTCACGACCCCCTCCTCTAGACCCCTCTTTTGCAGCTAGTGTCTGTGATCCTATCTACCCTCCTGGAATAGTTCCCCCTGGCCTTAACCATCTCGGAGTTGTCCAGCTCGACCATTTCCCCTCCAGTCAGATATCGTTTCTTTCTCCACCTTGTGGAGTATTTTCGGTACCTATTATGGCTACCTTGTCTCTTCTTAACATGACCCTGGGGATCCCAATCTCGTACATTGATCCCCCAGCCACTATCCTACCTAGTCAGCACAAACCTTATATAGCTTTGACCCCAGTCCAACTGGTCGCCATGACCCCTCCCTTTGCTTTTGTGCCCCAACCACCTCAACATAAACCTAATCATGTTGCAGAAGCTTCGAGTGAGGGGCGAAAAGTACAAAAAAAGGAACTTAAAGTGAAGGCTTCCCAGAAAACCCCTGCTCCTCCTCAGCCTCCAAAGCGTACCCCCCACCTATGTCCTTTATGTAATGTTTTCGATCATGCCACCGATAATTGTCCTGAATTTCTTGGTACCAAGCCCATGGTCAACGAAGAGTTTCCTAAGTCTGATATAGTGAAGTTCCATGTCACTTTACCCGATTCAGTCTTGAAACTCAAGTCTTTGCGCACAAATAATCCTTGTTCTTTGTGTGATTTACATGGTCACTATACTCACCTCTATCCCTGCCTCAAAGACTACCACACCTCTTTGGAAGTACTTCACCAGTATGAGACCAACCACCATGAGTTTACCTCCCCTTTACATGTGCGTTATGCTACAGGCAAGCCATAGGACACATCCACTCACATTGAAATTCCCCCTCCCAATTTCGAGATGACGGAGCCTTCGGCCACCATCCTCTACCTATCATCATCCATGAGATCCATGGTGGAAGACCCCTCTGGGGCTTCCCCTTCTATTTCGTCTGACCTCCCTTCAGCGATCACCCTGGGCTCAAAATTGGTGGATCCTTCATCTCATTCTTCTTCCATCACCCCCTATGACGATGTGCATGTGAAACTCTCTTCTCATGATAATGAGTCAGGTAGATTTGTCGCGTTATGTGGTTATCCTTCCACCAGTCACCCCATCTTCTATTGTGATGACGACATCATGTAAGCCTTTTCCACCACTGACTTCATTATTTCCTCCCATAAGAAAAATGGAACCATCTATGTCTATGGTGAATTTTGCGACCAGAGCACAAACTTCCCCCAAGGAAGTTCCCCACACCGTCCACCTTTCAGTGTGTGGGGGGTAGAAGTTCTACCCATAACACTCCCTCTAGCAGTGCTTGTTTGATATCTGCCTTGCGTTCAGGTTGCCATAATTGTTCATCATCCTCTCATTTTTTGTCTTGTGGCACCTTTCAGATGGATCCCCCATCCACATTGTATATTAGTTATGCTGATGCTGCAGGTCGCTACTCCTAGAATCTAGCCTCGACAGCCTGGAAGATTTTTACCCCATTGCATTTTCTTTTCCTCTCTAACAGCTTATGCATTGGTTATGCCACCAATAACCAGGCCGAATATGATGCAGTGATAGGTCTATTAGTCGATGCCCTTTCCCATCGCATCCTTCACCTTCATGTTCATTTAGATTCCTTGCTACTTGTCATGCAAGTGAATGTTGTTTATCATGTGCATAATACTATCCTTTTTAGAAGATATTTACGAGTGAATATTTTGTTGCATGAATTCGAAATCATTACATTTAGTCATGTACCTAGAGCACGAAATCACTATGTAGATAAAATTGAAAAAAATATTCTATGTTGGCATTACAATAAACCATAAAACGATGAATATCCATAATATGTGTCATTCAAATATACAATGTTTTAGAGTCCATTAACTCTAATACATATGACATGCCCATAGCATGTTATAAAAAATCAAAACTTGGGGCACCTCATTCCCCTATATATAATCACTATCTGGAGGATCTTGGGCCAATGGCTTAACTCCTGCAGTACGTAGATCGCGCATCCCCTATCCGGCCATCGCCATGTGCTGCATGACCCCTTGCCACTCTGAGGGTAGACCAATACATGGCTCAATGTACTATTCTTCAAGGTCTTTCCAGCCGCGATTTGAAACACCAGTCAGTATCCTCTCACATATACGAGGGATTTCCTCCATGATGGCCACTACATCCTCATTTTGTGGTCCCCTCGATCCACTAGGTCCTGCAACTCCTGATACTGTGGGCCACCCCATATACCCAACCCGTTTTATTGGTGCTATATCTACATACCAAAATTCAACGAATCAGTACCATATACAATATTATGAAACTTTAAAATTCACATAAAATATAACTTGTCACTTATCATCAGGCCCCCATGCTTGACCTAGCAGCTGTGGCAAGTCCGGGTACCCATGATAACTCATCCCACTATAGGGATAGCTGTCTATGTACAGTGTCATCAAATCCCAATGAGCAAAAAATTCAGGTCGAAACACCCGTCCGACTGCCCCACCTCCCTCTCTACACAGTAGCTTCCCCTAGCGGCGCACCCTAGGCTCTCGCAGGCCCCATCCTCAATCTCTATATGAGGCCGAAGTGTCGGGATATTTTCAAAGAAGAGCGAGCAAAGCAATATGCCATATGTACAGTCATGCTTCACCTACCGCTTGCATAGAAACAACTGTCATTTCAACGACGACAGATTCATTTGGACCCACCGATAGTAGGTCACACTCAATACACTCTCAAAAAGCATCATCTAACCCCCACTGATGCGGTGGAGCACCTATTTTCCTAGGATATGCAGCACTACTGCAACCACAACAAGAGTCTCTAGCCTCTCTAGATCTACGATCGATATTAGTGTCCCTTTCACATGGATACCCAGTTGATAGTGGTTCTCTACAAACTGGCTATGTGTTTTCTACCATCCCAAGTGGTGGGAGAGCAGTTAGGAAATATATATCCTAGAAATTCAGCTCGATCTGGTGCCCCTACACTATAAATATCTCTTGATCCGAATCTCAATAGCTCACAATCCAGGCCAACAAGGGCTCTCCTGCTGTCATCAAAGGGTTCTCTGTTGTGTAACCAGCTCCAAAAAGAGAAGAAAAGAGATATCAACGCCTTAGAAATGAGCCTCTTCGAGGGGGAAACCTCCAATACATTACATAAATGAACAATTCTTGGATGATTCACTTTACAAAACCTCCTTTCTATATATAGGAGTCCATGGGGCCATAATGTAATCCTAGTGGGCCACAATGTAATCCTAGCCGACCTTACAATAATAATGTAAGGGCACAATAATAACAATATGGGGGTTACAGGGGTACAATAATAACAATAAGGGGGATACACTAACATAATAAGGGGCTACACTATTAATATAGGGACTTAACATGCCCCTCTCCTTCAAACAAGTGTTGTCCTCAACGCTTGATTATTTCTTGATGCTTCTGTATAAAATTCTCATCCTCCCATGTGAAATCTTCTACAGGAAAGTTCTTCCATTTGCTAAGATACTCTGAAATTTATCGTACTTTTCGAGTTCTTGTTTCTATGACTACTTCATAACTTCTTTCGATGTCATATTGATCTTCCTGTTGTTTCATTAGATTCTGCACCAAAGTTGGGTTATCCTTTGAGAGTTGGAGAACTTGTTGTTGATGCTTGATGTGATCTTCCACTAATTTATCATCCATATTTGCTATTATTTGATCCTTCAAACCATACAACTTAGCCTCCATTTCTTCTTTTAAACCATCTATTTCATCTTCAATTTCTCTTCGTAAGATCGAAACTTGTTGCACTTGGTACCATAATTTTGATATCTCATACTGCAACTCTTCCTCTTCATGCATCATAGTATAGATTTCTGAGGGATTAATGGGTGTTGAATTATTTTTAGGAGGCATTTCAGAACGAAATACTGAAATATATGCTCAATAGGCCCTTGGAATCACTTCAAATTGATTTTTCAAACAAGATTTATGCAATTCGGGAAAAACAATACACACCTTTTACTTGCTTTTGAGGAGCTCGATATTGAAATTGTATTATCTATGTGATTGCAGCTCTTCTATATCTGAAATTCAGCACTGAAGTAGCCCTCTAAATTATCTTTTGAATGCCACAGGTCTGACCTGATTTTGATTCCCCAAGACAAAGTTGTGTCCAATCTCCCACAATGACCTAATTTTGGACTGGTTCAGTAGTGCGAACTTGTGCGACTTGCCACGTGTCATTGTTTCATCCTTTTATCTGAAATTGATAGAAAAGAAACTAAAGTCTATGTACTTATGACCACCTTTTATGGCACTCCAATCCGATGCCCAGAGAGAGAGTTATTGAAATTTTCCCACGATCACCTCTTTGAGATGAAATTCAGGAGCCTGAAAAAGCACTACCTTCCACAGATCATATCTCCAAAAATATTTCGAACCAAGATCTGAAATTTTTTGACGAATTTCCTCAGGATTTCAGCTTCGCACCATATGAATTTCAGATTCTGAACCTTCGTAGAAACAGATTTATAGCGAAAATTCCACGATGGCCTGTTTAGGAGCTTGAAACAAGACCTGACTTCCACAGACGATATCTCCGCAAATATTGTGAACCAAGCTCTGAAATTTTTAGAAAAGCTTCCTCAGGATTTCGGCTTCGCACCCTAAAAATTTCAGCTTCTGAAACTTCGTAGAAAAAAAGTTATAGCGAAAATGCCACGATGACCTGTTTGGAGCAGCGAAACCCTAGAATCCAAAGCTCTGATACCAAATGTTGTGTAACCGGCTCCAAAAATAGAAGAAAAGAGATATCAACGCCTTAGAAATAAGCCACTTCGAGGGGGAAACCTCCAATACATTACATAAATGAACAATTCTTGGATGATACAATTTACAAAACCTCCTTTCTATATATAGGAGTCCATAGGGCCATAATGTAATCCTAGTGGGCCACAATGTAATCCTAGCCGACCTAACAATAATAATTTAAGGGCACAATAATAACAATATGGGGGTTACAAGGGTACAATAATAATAATAAGGGGGGCTACACTAACATAATAAGGGGCTACACTATTAATATAGGGGCTTAACATTCTCCAAAAACTTTAGGACCCCAAACCTAGCCAATGCAGCATGGAAAACATGATCCTCTCAGATATCAGACTGTAATGTGTCCAGGTCTCTCTCTCTCTAGTTGATCCTTAAATATCCCATATCTACAAAAAACCATCATGTTTGTTAGTGTACAGAAAGGAAATATGTAGAAATTTTAATACAAATTATGTATTTCTTGTATTCTCCTAATATAATAATTATATGCCATTTTTAAATACAGAATTGCTTCTACAAAAATATTTGCAAAATTTAAAACATGATCAGCAATTGCAATATCAAGAATAAAGATCAATCACACATAACAAAGATGTTTTTTACCGGGAAAGCATAAAGCTAAAAACCGCACTATCATATATTATGTATATATCATGGATCATGAAAAAATATCATACAAAACTCTAATCCAAGAGCTCTCAGTAAATGTACAATCGTCTCACATTTTCATAAAAAAATTGGCAAATTCATGTGCCAATTTACTGCCTGCAGACAACCTGCCTCCACTGTGCAATCCCAGCTGATAGCAATACCAGAATGAATGGAATCCTACTTTCCTTGACTACGCAATCCTCATGGTCACATCTAATGTGTGTGTGGTTGCATGATTTCACCCACTAATGTCACGATTGATAGTAAAATTGTCCCTTTCACCTACATCTCAACTGGGTCTCCACTGGATCTGACATGCATGTAGTTAACACACTACAAGAAAAAAGAACATTGGTGAGGGTCATTCTTGTGATGGACCTTTAAGGTCTGTCACCAATGTCACATATTGTGAAGGTCATTAAAAAACCATCACTGTAAGTGTATATAGTGATGGTCCTTTATGGTCCGTCACCAAAGACATTTTCAATGACACTTTTGGTGAGGGTAGTTAAAGGCCCATCACTAATTCTCTCTTTGGTGACACTTCTAGTGACGAACTTTTAATGACCCTCACCAATGCTCTTTTTGTTACTTTTGGTGACGGTCAAAAAATGTCCGTCATCATTGATCACCAAAAACCGTCACTGTAAGTGTATATAGTGATGGTCCTTTATGGTCCGTCACCAAAGACATTTCACTTTTGGTGAGGGTCGTTAAAGGCCCATCACTAATTCTCTCTTTGGTGACACTTCTAGTGACGAAATTTTAATGACCCTCACCAATGCTATTTTTGTTACTTTTGGTGACGATAAAAAAATGTCCATCATCATTGATCATTCCAATGAGTTTTTGATGACGCTATGTGCCTGTTAATATATTTTTTGTCAAAAGATAATGATTTAATACCATTATTGTTGAGCATTTTTTATAATATGTCCAAGGCCATAGTGGTTAGGGTCAGTCAATTTTTTAAGAAGTAATAAGTGTGTATCATTTCCCTCAAGTAATGACTAGTCGAATAGAGATTTCCTATGAGTCAACACATGATTCATATCTATTAAGTCTATTATCTAGAAAATTCCATTTAGATAAAGTTCCACTATTGTGTGTAGGAAATATATTATTTAATACATAATCGAGCTCTGACAATTCTATTAATGAGAAAGACCTAATAATCCTCAAAAATCTGGGCACACCTTAAATTAATTCTTTGGCACACACTAACATTTCTTAGCACCCCACATGTCTTGGAACATCTTTGTACCTAGAACATCTTGTGATGACATTGACGCCCAAGCACATGGTGGCATACGCTAGCACAACATGGAACTCTCCTAGCATGTGTTGGCATGCTGCATATAGTCCCTAGCATGCCTTGGAACACATTGGTTGAATGCATTGACATACATTAGCAATTGGCACACAATGCCACTTGGCATGTATTGGGATCTATTATTAGTGTGCCTAGCATGCCCCTTTTCAAAAAGATAAATTCCTGACTTATTAACCCTCTTATTGGTTCTTCCTTTTGTTGCCTTGACACATATTGATATACCCTAGCACCCTGCACCACATCCTTAGCACCTAGCATGTATTGACATATCTTGGCACTATTAATTGGCACATGATATAATTAGCACACCCTAGAACTCCCAAGCACAATTTGGGAATTCTTAGCATGCCTTGATATTCCCTAGCATGCCTTACCAATGCTTAGCATACCTTGTCACTCCCTCCTTGGCATGACAACTAACACTGACCATTAACACTAGTCTCTGGCAGTACACATTCCTCATATTCATTAACTTCCATGAATCTTTACCTAGTGCTCCCTTAATTTTTTTTCCTAGTACTCCTTAACACTCATCAACATGCATTATCACTCTCTAGCACACCTTAGCACTCTTCAACATTCCCTTCCACTTCATAACATGCATAACACTATTCCCTGACACATATTGGCGCTTGGCACGTGTTGGCGCTTGGAAAGTCTTAGCATGTATCGAATATGTTGAGATGCCTTGGTATGATTTAGCATGGTTTAATATTAAATTTATTTGTGACGATCAATTGTTGGAAAGTAGATGAGAAGCAACAAAGGAATACTTGGCACCTAGAATGCACAAAGACTTTGCACTAATTGGAACCTATTTCCACCTAGTGTTAGTGTGCCTAGCATGACCCTCTTCGAAAAGGTAAATTGATGACTTATTAACCCTCTTATGTGTTCATTTCCTTGTAGTTTGACTTTTTTCTCCCTTTTGTTGTCTTGAAAGTCCTTGACACGCATTGACACACCCTTGCACATCTTGGCATGCCTTATCACTTGGCACATCTTAGCATGTTTGACATGTATTCCCACTATCTGGCACATCAAGGAGGTGAAGATGTTGGGAAAAATACTGAGAGGGGGGGGTGAATCAGTATTTACTGCATAATCAAATCTTTTTACTTTTCATTCCTTAAAAAAACCCATACGCCATTTCCTCTTGAAACTAGCGATATGTCACGTGATCCTCGTTATGAAACTAGCGTAACACAGAGATCTAGATATGTCATTAAATCTTCACTTCTATTATTCCATCATTCATTCATCAGATGTTTAATAAACAGTAAACATGTGCAGTAAGAACAGAATAAACCATCACACAAAGCATCACACATGGACACCAGGATTTTTAGGTGGAAACCCACATTGGGAGAAAACCACCTACAAAGCTTGTCACCCTTCAATATCTGTAGAGAAAACATCTTTACAACATACGGCCGGCGCAGATTTCTTGACCAGCACGTTGTGCACCCACTACGCCATTTACCAAATTTCGAAGGGAGCTCCAACTCCCTGACTCGTTTACCACCCTCTCCTAGAAGGGAGCTACGACCCCCTGCTCTCGTTTACCAGCCTCACCTGGAAGGGAGCTACAACCCCCTGACTGAAGGCTACAACCCTCAGCACCACCATGGATCACGTTTCATCAATTTTCACACTGGATCCAAAGCTTCCTTTAGAACACAACTTGCAGGCCACGTTTCATCATATTTTCAGACTAGACCCTTTCCATACCCTTACTTCAGCAAACCCTAGTTTGTACACGCTGCCTTTCCTTTACCGATCACAGATATACGCATCATTCACCCAAACCAGCCGTATACCTCAAGCAGATATTTATTGCGCATACGCGCTTTCTCTTCGCTGAAGCTGCGTATATACGCGCTTCCTCCGCGCCGAAGTAGCGTATAGATCTTCAATCATTACAGAGCAGCATACTTCATCAGATCAGATATTCAGTTCAGATCTACCCTTTTGCTTCAGACAGATGTTCGTCTAGATGCTCGCCTCATCACAGATCTAAGCCTTCCATAATCAGATCTAGCAAATATAAGAGCAATTCAGATCTAGATCCCCTTCTTCATCATTGGTGCATCATACATTCAGATCTATCATTCAAGTGTAACCCTTTCCATTCAGATATACTTCAGAGAGAAGTATTCATTCAAGCTCAGACATCTTTCTCTCACACTCATAATTTGCATAATGAATTTCTTCTCTTTATATAGGTTTATCCTTTTCAATACCATGAGCCCCTTTTTCAATACCATGGGCCAAAACAATACCATGAGCCCAAAACTACCTGGACGGGGTCAATTAGGCGGATCATTACCCAATAAAATGGGTCAATACCATGGTGGTTACCCTTGGTTTTGCACTTTTTGAGCGCTTTAGCCCATACGCGACTTGGCACGTTCTTTTCCGCGTGCATACGCGACTTCCCCTAGGCCAATCCGCGTATACATAGAGACATACTCTTTTTCATCATAGAATCTAGCACATGCTGAAATCCTTTCTTCATTGCCTTCTGTACTCACTGTAGATACATCAGATTTCCTTCATCAAACCATATTCTATCAAGCACAACTTCATCAAGCAAGTTGTCATCATCTTTATCAGATGGGTTTCCTTCCAAGGACAACACTCAGCATCATATTGTCAACAAACATTATATCACATCAGATTTACATCATTTACTAAGTCCATCAAGTCAAGCATAACTTCATCATGTGGTTTGCCATCAAGGACAACACATGTCAACAGTCGCATGTCTTCATCTTCATTCAGTGGGTTGCCATCAAGGACAACACTCTGCATCATATTTCCAACAATCTCCCCCTTTGGACTTTATGGCAACCATGATGGTGTTTGGTTACCACAACAGATAAGTACAATAATAGTACAATGACACCATGTCATTCTCCCTATTTTCCATGTCACTCTCTCCATTTTTGGCATCATTCAAACACCATGTTACTCTCCCCCTTTGACATCAAGGGCAAAGGGCACATCATTATCTTTATTCAAACACCATGTCACTCTCCCCCTTTGACATCAAGGGCAAAGGACAAAACCAGCAGATCAAAACCAACACACTCACCCCCTTTTCTCCTCATGTAGAAGAAGTGTTCTGCAGATCTGATGTATACTGAAGTGACCAAGCTCCCCCTGAGTTCATGCTGAATCTTCAAACATATTTTCAATGAAGTACATGACTCTATGAAGTTCCTATCACCAATGACTCATACTTATATCAAATATCCAACCAAGTGGATTTACATATGAGACTCAAGTACCCAACCAAGTGGGTTTACAAATTTGACTCAGCTACCCAACCAAGTGGGTTTACAAACATGACTCAACTACCCAACCAAGTGGGTTTACAAATTGACAAGTCCTTACATGACTGAATATTACAATTTTACAACATGGGTCTCAACCAGACCTTTTCATCAAAGTACAAAAAATGAATTTTCATAATTAATACCAAAAAGACCTCAAGAGAGATCATATATCAGAACCACCATAATGCCAGCAATGCATTATACTCAGCAAAACTAATGCTCCCCCTGAATCTGTGCAACCAAGAAATCTTTCCAAATGACTAAGGCTCCCCCTTAGTTTGTGCATCCTGAAAACTTCCACCAACAAATCATCAAGGCATCTTCATCAAAACATTAGAAACAGAATTATGAGAACTGGGCACCACCACCAGAGATACCAAACAGTATCAGAGATACCAAACAGCATTGCAGCTGTGCTGAAGAGAGCTGAACCAACCAAAAATTGACAGCAATTAGTCATACGCAGTTTTCTGTGCAGGAACTCGCGTATATACGCGACTGTGTTTCAGGAAACCCGCGTATCACAAGACATCTTCTAAATTTCAACCAGATCTGATTCTTTGTAAGGCAAAGACAATGTTCAGCATCTTTCTGAGACATTTGAATGCTTCCCTGGACTACAGATAGATAGAATGGTGTAGTTGTGTCTTCAAGCGTCATCCAACGGTTGTAGCATAAGCACATTAGTAACCAAGCCTTCAGATTATTTGTAGCATCAATACAATCTTTCCAAGAGAGATTATCATATCAGAATAGCATCTTCACATCAGAGTCAAGCAATCATCCATGTGGTCCAATATCACCATGATCTTCAAGATTTATCATGAAGTAACATATGAAGGAAAAATATCTCAACCATAGTAACAATGACATCCAAGTCATCCATGTGTGAGCACACAAAGATACTTATCAGCAATCAGGGCTCAAATTCTCATCATAATAATTCATGTACCAAGTCTTCATCATTTGAGCATGAGTATCATAAAGACCAAAGAATACGCTTAATCATATTTGCCAACAATGCAATCATTAGTATTGCTGCTGTCCCCCCTAAACCGGTGCTCTTTTTCTTAACTTGCAATGCGAACGCCTTCAACAGTAAGTTATTAGCAACAATCTCTGCATGGGCTGCTCTTATCTCCGAATTATAGGACTTTCATCTCAACAATGAATACTCTTCATCAAAAATTAGACAGGACTCATCCATAAACTTTAACATAGGAAACCAAGTATCATATCATCATAACCATGAGTATAACCAGAATAATGCTAACAATACAATCATCAGCAGTCAAACTGATGCTCCCCCTGGACCTCTGCTCCAGATCTTCAGCTATCAGATAAATTTTCTCATTATCAATGCATACGCGGCTGTGTCAGCTGGAACTCGTGTGTATACGCGAATTTTTTTCATAGAACCCGCGTATGGAAAGTGAAGCATAGAAAATTTTCATCTTCCTTCATTTCTTCCTGAGCTTGTATCCCATAATGCTGTCCTTTCCACATCGAGATGCGGCTATCGGAAGTAAACATAACCCGGTATAAATAAATCAACCCGCAGAATGTCTGTGCATTTTCGCCCTTGTGACGATTTCTTCCTGAACTCATAATGCTATCTTACATCATTCACTGCAGTCCAATAAGCTTCGGAGCGGATGGCTAACGAAGAGTCAGAATTCCCTACGTTTAGGATTGGTCCTCCTTCTTTCCAATTTCTTGAGCTTTCCAAACTGTGTGTTGAAAATTGTCACTTTCCCCGAGATCTTGTTCATCACCCGCATTCTTTTTCTACATGTCCATACTTGTTACAAGCATAACATCTCATGTGGTCGAGAGAAATACACATAAGAATCATAATGAGCTTTTCTATTCTTCCTTCTATTACAATCAGCTGCTTTATGTCCATACTTGTTACATGAGAAACAATATCCCCTGAAGAAACCAGAGTACTTTTATATGTAGGATTTGTTTGTTTGAGGCTGAAATGATCTGCAACTGCAATTTGCTGCAACATGCCCATAATTATGACATTTAAAACATTCAACATTCTTGAATGAATTCCTTTGAGAATTCATGATTGTTGGTTGATCTTTTGTTTCTTTCAACACATCAGGTTTTGCATTGACATCCTCTAAATTTTTGGTACTTCCTTGTGAGCTAGATTCACCTTTAATAGTTTCATGGAAACCAAGACCATGCTTGATAGCAGGGGACCTTTGATTACTTAGAATGTTGTCAAAAATATTAGTACTATCATGAAACCTTAAAAGCTTAACCTTTTCTTCTAATTTACTTTTGAGAATATTTACCTCAACCTCCAAGGCTTGACATTGCTTTGTCATGCTTTCTTCTTTCCTTCTTCCATCTTCTACTTGATCTTGGATTGGGATCTCTTTTTTGACCAATTTTCGTTTTCTTCACATGTTTGTTCTGACTCTTCATTCTTCTTATTTGATTTTTCTAGATCTTCTTTGAGAGAGATGATTTCTGCTTCAAGTCTTTCACTTCGATTGGTTGCATAAACATACAACTTTTGATACTTGTCTATCTGTCCATTCAGTATTTCTTTCTGTTCATTCATTCTAGAGATCATATCTTTGTAGATAGATTCCTTTCTTTCAAATTGATGCCAATCATTACTTTCATCATTTGCTTCTAGATTTTTAGATGATTTCTGCTGATCTTCAATCTTGACAGCTTCTTCTAGATCCATACTGTTACCTTCTCTATCTTTGCCTTTGTTAGCACAAAGAAGATTATAAGGACCGCAATCACTATCTGATTCATCTTGTTCAATTTCTGCTAAACCTATTTTCTGAGCTATCTTCTTGTTTCGAGTAGCCTTCTTCTTTTGCTTCTTTGCCATGAGCACTTTCAGATTTTGGTCAGAATCTTCTTCATCTTCACTGGACACTTCATCGTCATCTTCTTTTGCATAATAACTCTTTCTCTTTTCAAATTGTTTTCCTTTACCATGTTTTTCTCTATAAGGACATCTAGCAGCATAGTGACCAACTTTTCCACACTCAAAACATTTGAAGGGAAGCTTACCTTTGAATCTTCCAGTACCTAGTTGGAGTTTTCTCACGAAATTCGCTTCTTCTTCTTCGGATATATAGTTGGTTTCTTTGACAACTTCCTTTTCCTTTCCTCTTGTAGATACCTTAAAAGCAGCTTCTCTAATTTGAGAAGGACCTCCTTGTCTCATTTCAAAAGCAGTCAGAATACCATGTAATTGAACAACAGTAAGAGTTTGCAGATCTTGCCTTTCTTCAATAGCTGAAACTTTAGAGTCAAATTTCGAAGTCAAGGATCTTAAGACCTTTTCCACCAGAGTAGTATCAGTTATGGTTTCACCCAAATTTCTCATTCGATTTACAATATCATCCAGACGAAGAAAGAAACTGGCAACACTCTCATCACTGTGCATCTTCAAATTTTCATATTCAATTCTAAGAGTTTGGAGTTTTGCACTTTTTACCTTTGTGTCTCCTTCATAGCTTAGAATGATTTTGTCCCATATGTCTTTTGCCGAATGTAGCTGCATCACTTTAGCAAATTCTGATTCAGACATGCTTCCCAATAAGACATTCATTGCTTTGGCATTGATTTCATACTTCTTTCTTTCAGCTGCATCAGTAGGAATACTTGCCGGGTATTGATAACCTTCTTCCACGATTGCCCATACATCTGCACCAAGACTTTGCAGATATGCTTTTGTACGTACCTTCCAGAAGATCAGATTGCTTCCATTGAATAGGGGTGGCTTTATAGACATTACTCCTTCTTGACTTCCCATTGCGACGGATCTCCTTCGAGCGATCGAGTTAACGAAGGACCACGCTGCGATACCAGTTGTTGGAAAAGTCTTGAGGGGGTGAATCGATATTCTTTTCGTCGTATTTTTCGCACTGATTATTAAAGCCATCTTTGCTGCTGTAGGTAAACTAGCGTATATACGCGGATCCCCTTTATGAAACTTGCGTATACACAGAGATATAGATATGTCATTAATTCTTCACTTAAACCATTCCATCATTTATTCTTCAGATATTCAATAAGTAGTAAACATGTGCAGTAAGAACAGAATAAACCATCACACAAAGCATCACACATGAACACCGGGATTTTAGGTGGAAACCCAATTCGGGAGAAAACCACCGCTGCAGTTGCTCAGCCTTCAATATTTTATTATAGAGAAAACATATTACAACATATGTCTTTGAGCGCCGAACTTCGACGACACGCGAGGGGCACCTGCGCTCGTTTACCCGACCTCTCCACAGAGGAAACCCCAACCCACGGCTTGTTTACCGGCCTCTCCTGAGGGAGCTACGACCCCCCGATCTCGTTTACCAGCCTCACCTGGAAGGGAGCTACGACCCCCTGACTGAAGGCTACAACCCTCGGCACCATTATGGACCACGTTTCATCAATTTTCACACTGGATCCAACAACTTCAATAGAACACAACTTGCAGGCCACATTTCATCTGATTTTCATACTTTGGACCCTTTCCATGTACCCTTACTTCGCAAACCCTAGTTTGCATACGCGCTTTTACTTCACTGATGTCGCGTATATACGCACTTCCGTCCACACATACCAGCGTATACCTCAGTGTATATTTCATTGCGCATACGCGCTTTTACTTCATAGAAGCTGCGTATATACGCGCTTCCTCCGCGGCGAAGTAGCGTATAGATCTTCAATCATTACAGAGCAGCATACTTCATCAGATCAGATATTCAGTTCAGATCTACCCTTTTGCTTCAGACAGATGTTCGCCTAGATGCTCGCCTCATCACAGATCTAAGCCTTCCATAATCAGATCTAGCAAATACAAGCGCAATTCAGATCTAGATCCCCTTCTTCATCATTGGTGCATCATACATTCAGATCTATCATTCAAGTGTAACCCTTTCCATTCAGATATACTTCAGAGAGAAGTATTCATTCAAGCTCAGACATCTTGCACCCACACTCATAATTTGCACAATGAATTTCTTCTCCTTATATAGGTTTATCCTTTTCAATACCATGAGCCCCTTTTTCAATACCATGGGCCAAAACAATACCATGAGCCCAAAACTACTTGGACGGGGTCAATTAGGCGGATCATTACCCAATACAATGGGTCAATACCATGGTGGTTACCCTTGGTTTTGCACTTTTTGAGCGCTTTAGCCCATACGCGACTTGGCACGTTCTTTTCCGCGTGCATACGCGACTTCCCTTAGACAGATCCGCATATACATATAGATATACTCTTTTCATCATACTTTGAGTACATTCTGAATTCTTTTCTTCATTGCCTTTTGTACACACTGTAGATTCATCATATTTTCTTCATCAGGAACATATTCTTTCAAGCACAACTTCATCAAGTTGTCATCATCTTCATCAGGTGGGTTGCCTTTCAAGGACAACACTCAGCATCATATTGTCAACAAACATTATATCACATCAGATTTACATTAGTTACCAAGTCCATCAAGCCAAGGATAACTTCATCAGGTGGTTTTCCATCAAGGACAACACATGTCAACAGTCGCATGTCTTCATCTTCATTCAGTGGGTTGCCATCAAGGACAACACTCTGCATCATATTTCCAACAATCTCCCCCTTTGGACTTGATGGCAACCATGATGGTGTTTGGTCACCACAACAGATAGATACATTAAGAATACAATGACACCATGTCATTCTCCCTATTTGCCATGTCACTCTCTCCATTTTTGGCATCATTCAAACACCATGTCACTCTCCCCCTTTGACATCAAGGGCAAAGGGCACATCATTATCTTCATTCAAACACCATGTCACTCTCCCCCTTTGACATCAAGGGCAACGGACAAAACCAGCAGACAAAACCAACACACTCACCCCCTTTTCTCCTCATGTATAAGAAACGTTCTGCAGATCTGATATGTGCTGAAGTGGCCAAGCTCCCCCTGAGTTCATGCTGAATCTTCAAACATATTTTGTCAATGAAGTACATGACTCTATGAACTTCCTATCACCAAAAGACTCATACTTACATCAAATATCCAACCAAGTGGATTTACATATAAGACTCAAGTACCCAACCAAGTGGATTTACAAATTTGAATCAGCTACCAAAACCAAGTGGGTTTACAAATTGACAAGTCCTTACATGACTGAATATTACAATTTTACAACAGGGGTCTCAACCAAACCTTTTCATCAAAGTACACATATGAATCTTCATAATTAATACCAAAAAGACCTCAAGAGAGATCATATATCAGAACCACCATAATGCCAGCAATGCATTATGCTCAGCAAAACTAATGCTCCTCCTGAATCTGTGCAACCAAGCAATCTTTCCAAATGACTAAGGCTCCCCCTTAGTTTGTGCATCCTGAAAAATTCCACCGACAAATCATCAAGGCATCTTCATCAAAACATTAGAAACAGAATTATGAGAACTGGAACACCACCAGAGATACCAAACAGCACTGCAGCTGTGCTGAAGAGAGCTGACTCCAAGCATAAAAATTGTCAGCAATCAGTCATACGCAGTTTTCTGTGCATGAACTCGCGTACATACGCGACTGTGTTTCAGGAAACCCGCGTATCCCAAGACATCTTCTAAATTTCAACCAGATCTGATTCTCTGTGAGGCAAAGACAGTGTTCAGCTTCTTTCTGAGACATTTGAATGCTTCCCTGGACTACAGATAGATAGAATGGTGTAGTTGTGTCTTCAAGCGTCATCCAACGGTTGTAGCATAAGCACATTAGTAACCAAGCCTTCAGATTATTTGTAGCATCAATACAATCTTTCCAAGAGAGATTATCATATCAGAATAGCATCTTCACATCAAAGTCAAGCAATCATCCATGTGGTCCAATATCACCATGATCTTCAAGATTTATCATGAAGTAACATATGAAGGAAAAAGATCTCAACCATAGTAACAACGACATCCAAGTCATCCATGTGTGAGCACACAAAGATACTTATCAGCAATCAGGGCTCAAATTCATGTACCAAGTCTTCATCTTTTGAGCATGAGTATCATAAAGACCAAAGAATAAGCAATCATATTGCCAACAATGCAATCATTAGTATTCAACCTGCTGCTCCCCCTAAACCAGTGCTCTTTCTTAACTTGTGCAATCTGAAACGCCTTCAACAGTAAGTTATTAGCAACAATCTCTGCATGGGCTGCTCTTATCTCCGAATTATAGGACTTTCATCTCAGCAATGAATACTCTTCATCAACAAGTAGTGAGACTCATCCATAAGAAAGCTTCAACATAGGAAACCAGAAGTATCCATATCATCATAACCATGAGTATAACGAATAATGCTAACAATACAATCATTAGCGGTCAGATGATGCTCCCCCCTGGACCTCTCTGTCGGATCTTCGGCAATCGAGATAAATTTTCTCATTATCAATGCATACGAATTTGTGTCGGTGTTTGGAACTCGCGTGTATACGCGACTTTGTTTCATAGAACCCGCGTATGGAAAGTGAAGCATAGAAAATTTTCATCTTCCTTCATTTCTTCCTGAGCTTGTACCTCCTGTACCTGTCCTTTCCACATCAGATGCGCTGTTAGAAGTAAACATAACCAATATAATCAAATCAACCATGAGAGTCATCATGCATTGCTCCCCTTGTGACGATACATTACTAGAACTCATAATGTATCTCACATCATTCCTGCAGTCAATAAACAAAGTCAGCTTCAGAAGCGGATGACTACAGTAGGGTCAGAATTCCCTACGTTTCTGATCGGTCCTCCTTCTTTTTCCAAATTTGCTTGAGTTTTCCAACTGTGTGTTGAAAATTGTCCACTTTCCCAGATCTGTTCATCCTGCATTCTTTTTCTACATGTCCATACTTGTTACAAGCATAACATCTCATGTGGTCAGAGAAATACACATAAGAATCATAATGAGTATTTCTATTCTTCCTCCTTTTACAATCAGCTGCTTTATGTCCATACTTGTTACATGAAAAAAAATATCCCTTGAAGCTACTAGAGTACCTTTCTGAGTAGAACTTGTTTGTTTGTGGCTGAATTGTTCTGCTTCTGCAATTTGCTGCAACATGCCCATAATTATGACATTTAAAACATTCAACATTCTTGAATGAATTCCTTTGAGAATTCATGATTGTTGGTTGAGCTTTTGTCTCTTTCAACACTTCAGGTTTTCCATTGACATCCTCTGAATTTTTGGCACTTCCTTGTGAGCTAGATTCTCCTTTAACAGTTTCATGGAAACCAAGACCATGTTTGATAGCAGGAGACCTTTGATTACTTAGAATATTGTCCAAAATATTAGTACTATCATGAAACCTCAAAAGTTTTACCTTTTCTTCTAATTTACCTTTGAGAATGTTTACCTCAACCTCCAAGGCTTGACATTGCTTTGTCATGCTTTCTTCTTTCCTTCTTCCATCTTCTACTTGATCCTTTAGATTTAGGATCTCTTCTTTCAGCCAATTTTCGTTTTCTTCACATGTTTGTTCCAGCTCTTCATTCTTCTTATTTGATTTTTCTAGATCTTCTTTGAGAGAGATTATTTCTGCTTCAAGTTTTTCCCCTTGATTGGTTGCATAAGCGTACAACCCTTGATACTTGTCTATCTGTCCATTTAGAGTTTCTATCTTTTCATTCATCCTAGAGATCACATCTTTGTAGATAGATTCCTTTCTTTCAAATTGATGCCAATCATTACTTTCATCATTTGCTTCTAGATTTTTAGATGAATTCTGCTGATCTTCAATCTTGACAGCTTCTTCTAGATCCATACTGTTACCTTCTCTATCTTTGCCTTTGTTTGCACAAAGAAGATTATAAGGACCGCAATCACTATCTGATTCAATTTCTGCTAAACCTGTTTTCTGAGCTATCTTCTTGTTTCGAGTAGCCTTCTTCTTTTGCTTCTTTGCCATGAGCACTTTCAGATCTTGGTCAGAATCTTCTTCATATTCACTGGACACTTCATCATCATCTTCTTTTGCATAATAACTCTTTATCTTTTCAAATTGTTTTTCTTTACCATGTTTTTCTCTATAAGGACATCTAGCAGCATAGTGACCAACTTTTCCACACTCAAAACATTTGAAGGGAAGCTTACCTTTGAATCTTCCAGTACCTAGTTGGAGTTTTCTCACGAAATTCGCTTCTTCTTCTTCGGATATATAGTTGGTTTCTTTGACAACTTCCTTTTCCTTTCCTCTTGCAGATACCTTAAAAGCAGCTTCTCTAATTTGAGAAGGACCTCCTTGTCTCATTTCAAAAGCAGTCAGAATACCATGTAATTGAACAACAGTAAGAGTTTGCAGATCTTGCCTTTCTTCAATAGCTGAAACTTTAGAGTGAAATTTCGAAGTCAAGGATCTTAAGACCTTCTCCACCAGAGTAGTATCAGTAAAGGTTTCACCCAAATTTCTCATCCGATTTACAATATCATCCAGACGAAGAAAGAAACTGGCAACACTCTCATCACTATGCATCTTCAAATTTTCATATTCAATTCTAAGAGTTTGGAGTTTTGCACTTTTTACCTTTTTGTCTCCTTCATAGCTTAGAATGATTTTGTCCCATATTTCTTTTGCTGAATGTAGCTGCATCACTTTAGCAAATTCTGATTCAGACATGCTTCCCAATAAGACATTCACTGCTTTGGCATTAATTTCATACTTCTTTCTTTCAGCTGCATCGGTAGGAATATATTCTGCATCGGTAGGAATATTTGCGGGGATTGATAACCTTCTTGCACGATTGCCCATACATACGCACCCGAAGACTTTGCGAGATATGCTTTTGTTCGTACCTTCCGAAATATCAGATGCCTCCATTGAATAGAGAGGTGGATTTATAGACATCACTCCTTCTTGACTTCCCATTGCGATGGATCTCCTTCAAGCGATCAAGCTTCTGCAGAAGGACCAGCTCTGATACCAATTGTTGGGAAAAATACTGAGAGGGGGGGGGTGAATCAGTATTTACTGCATAATCAAATATTTTTACTTTTTCATTCCTTAAAACCCATATGCTACTTTCTTTCAGTAAACTAGCGTATATACACGGATCCCCGTTATGAAACTAGCGTATACACAGAGATCTAGATATGTCATTAAATCTTCACTTCTATTATTCCATCATTCATTCATCAGATGTTCAATAAAAAGTAAACATGTGCAGTAAGAATAGAATAAACCATCTGAAAGCATGCCGAACACCGGGATTTTTAGGTGGAAACCCAAGTCGGGAGAAAACCACCGCTGCAGTTGCTCAGCCTTCAATATTTTATTATAGAGAAAACATCTTACAACATATGTGCTGGTGCAGATTCCTTCCAGCACGCAGGCACCCACCTGCGCTCGTTTACCAACCTCTCCTGGAAAGGAGCTCCAACCCCCTGACTTGTTTACCAGCCTCTCCTGGAAGGGAGCTACGACCCCCTGCTCTCGTTTACCAGCCTCACCTGGAAGGGAGCTACAACCCCCTAATTGAAGGCTACAACCCTCAGCACCTCTATGGACCACGTTTCATCAATTTTCACACTGGATCCAACCACTTCAATAGAACGCTTTACGAATACATTTCATCATATTTCATCTTTGGACCCTTTCCATACCCTTGCCAGCCAACCTAGTTTGCATCGCTTTAAGGTCTGCGTGTCGCGTATATACGCATCTTCATCACACAAACCGCGTGCCTGGTGTATATTTCATTGCGCATACGCTTTTTCTTCAGCCGTGGCATTATACGCGCTTCCTCCCGCGGCGAAGTAGCGTATAGATCTTCAATCATTACGACGGCCATACTTCATCGAGATCAGATATTCGGTTCAGATCTACCCTTTTTGTAGAACTGATGTTCGCCTAGATGTTCGCCTCATCACAGATCTAGGCCTTCCATGAGCAGATCTAGTAGATACAAGTGCATTTCAGATCTAGATCCCCTTCTTCATCATTGGTGCATCATACATTCAGATTTATCTTCAAGTGTAACCCTTTCCATTCAGATATACTTCGGAGAGAAGTATTCATTCAAGCTCAGACCTCTTGCACCCACACTCATGATTTGCACAATGAATTTATTCTCCTTATATAGGTTTATCCTTTTCAATACCATGAGCCATTTTTTTCAATACCATGGGCCAAAAATCCTTTTTGATACCATGAGCCTTTTTCAATACCATGGGCCAAAACAATACCATGAGCCCAAAACTACCTGGACGGGGTCAATTAGGCGGATCATTACCCAATACAATGGGTCAATACCATGGTGATTACCCTTGGTTTTGCACTTTTTGAGCGCTTTAGCCCATACGCGACTTGGCACGTTCTTTTCCGCGTGCATACGCTACTTCACCTAGTAATATCCGCGTATACAAAGAGACATACTCTTTTCATCATGCTTTGAGCACAATCAGAATTATTTTCTTCATTGCCTTCTGTACACACTGTAGATACATCATATTTTCTTTATCAGGAACAAATTCTCTCAAGCACAACTTCATCAAGTTGTCATCATCTTCATCAAGTGGGTTGCCTTTCAAGGACAACACTCAGCATCATATTGTCAACAAACATTATATCACATCAGATTTACAACATTTACTAAGTCCATCAAGACAAGCATAACTTCATCAGGTGGTTTTCCATCAAGGACAACACATGTCAACAGTCGCATGTCTTGATCTTCATTCAGTGGGTTGCCATCAAGGACAACATCCTGCATCATATTTCCAACAATCTCCCCCTTTGGACTTGATGGAAACCATGATGGTGTTTGGTTACCACAACAGATAGATACATTAAGAATACAATGACACCATGTCATTCTCCTTATTTTCCATGTCACTCTCTCCATTTTTGTCATTTAAACACCATGTCCTCTCCCTTTGACATCAAGGGAAAAGGAGCACATCATTATCTTCATTCAAACACCATGTAACTCTCCCCCTTTGACATCAAGGGCAAAGGGCGGATCAAAAACCAACATACTCTCCCCCTTTTCTCCTCATGTGGAAGAAGCGTTCTGCAGATCTGATGTATACTGAAGTGACCAAGCTCCCCCTGAGTTCATGCTGAATCTTCAAACATATTTTCAATGAAGTACATGACTCTATGAAGTTTCTATCACCAATGACTCATACTTACATCAAATATCCAACTAAGTAGATTTACATATGAGACTCAAGTACCCAACCAAGTGGGTTTACAAATTTGACTCAGCTACCCAACCAAGTGGGTTTACAAACATGACTCAGCTACCCAACCAAGTGGGTTTACAAACTGACAAGTCCTTACATGACTGAATATTACAATTTTACAACATGGGTCTCAACCAGACCTTTTCATCAAAGTACAAAAATGAATTTTCATAATTAATACCAAAAAGACCTCAAGAGAGATCATATATCAGAACCACCATAATGCCAGCAATGCATTATACTCAGCAAAACTAATGCTCCCCCTGAATCTGTGCAACCAAGCAATCTTTCCAAATGACTAAGGCTTCCCCTTAGTTTGTGCATCCTGAAAACTTCCACCAACAAATCATCAAGGCATCTTCATCAAAACATTAGAAACAGAATTATGAGAACTGGAACACCACCAGAGATACCAAACAGTATCAGAGATACCAAACAGCATTGCAGCTGTGCTGAAGAGAGCTGAACCAACCAAAAATTGTCAGCAATTAATCATACGCAGTTTTCTGTGCAGGAACTTGCGTATATACGCGACTGTGTTTCAGGAAACCCGCGTATCCCAAGACATCTTCTAAATTTCAACCAGATCTGATTCTTTGTAAGGCAAAGACAATGTTCAGCTTCTTTCTGAGACATTTGAATGCTTCCCTGGACTACAGATAGATAGAATGGTGTGGTTGTGTCTTCAAGCGTCATCCAACAGTTGTAGCATAAGCACATTAGTAACCAAGCCTTCAGATTATTTGTAGCATCAATACAATCTTTCCAAGAGAGATTATCATATCAGAATAGCATCTTCACATCAGAGTCAAGCAATCATCCATGTGGTCCAATATCACCATGATCTTCAAGATTTATCATGAAGTAACATATGAAGGAAAAAGATCTCAACCATAGTAACAACGACATCCAAGTCATCCATGTGTGAGCACACAAAGATACTTATCAGCAATCAGGGCTCAAATTCTCATCATAATAATTCATGTACCAAGTCTTCATCATTTGAGCATGAGTATCATAAAGACCAAAGAATCAGCAATCATATTGCCAACAATGCAATCATTAGTATTCAACTGCTTGCTCCCCTAAACCCGATTAACTCTTTCTTAACATTACAATACGAAACGCCTTCATGAGTAAGTTATTAGCAACAATATCTGCCTTAGAAATTTTGCTCTTATCTCCAAATTATAGGACTTTCATCTCAACAATGAATACTCTTCATCAACAAGCAAACATGACTCATCCATAAAATTCATCATAGGAAACCAAGTATCATATCATCATAAATATGAGTATAACAAGAATAATGCTAACAGTCCAATCATCAGCAGTCAGACTGATGCTCCCCCTGGACCTCTGCTCCAGATCTTCAGCTTATCAGATAAATTTTCTCATCATCAATGCATACGCGGCTGTGTCAGCTGGAACTCGTGTGTATACGCGACTTTGTTTCATAGAACCCGCGTATGGAAAGTGAAGCATAGAAAATTTTCATCTTCCTTAATTTCCTTCTGAGCCTGTACCTCCTGTACCTATCCTTTCCACATCAGAAGCGATGTCAGAAGTAAACATGACCAGAATAATCAAATCAACCTTGAGAGTCATCATGCATTGCTCCCCCTGTGACGATACATTACTAAATCTCATAATGTATCCCACATCATTCACACCGATCAATAAGCAAAGTCGGCTTCGAAGCGGATAGAAGCTGCGTGGTCGAATTCCCTACGTTTCCTTGGACTTCATCATCATCTTCTTTGCATAATAACTCTTTCTCTTTTCAAATTGTTTTCCTTTACCATGTTTTTCTCTATAAGGACATCTAGCAGCATAGTGACCAACTTTTCCACACTCAAAACATTTGAAGGGAAGCTTACCTTTGAATCTTCCAGTACCTAGTTGGAGTTTTCTCACGAAATTCGCTTCTTCTTCTTCGGATATATAGCTAGTTTCTTTGACAACTTCCTTTTCCTTTCCTCTTGCAGATACCTTAAAAGCAGCTTCTCTAATTTGAGAAGGACCTCCTTGTCTCATTTCAAAAGCAGTCAGAATACCATGTAATTGAACAACAGTAAGAGTTTGCAGATCTTGCATTTCTTCAATAGCTGAAACTTTAGAGTCAAATTTCGAAGTCAAGGATCTTAAGACCTTCTCCACCAGAGTAGTATCAGTTAAGGTTTCACCCAAATTTCTCATCCGATTTACAATATCATCCAAACGAAGAAAGAAACTGGCAACACTCTCATCAACTATGCATCTTCAAATTTTCATATTCAATTCTAAGAGTTTGGAGTTTTGCACTTTTTACCTTTGTGTCTCCTTCATAGCTTAGAATGATTTTGTCCCATATATCTTTAGCTGAATGTAGCTGCATCACTTTAGCAAATTCTGATTCAGACATGCTTCCCAATAAGACATTCACTGCTTTGGCATTGATTTCATACTCCTTTCTTTCAGCTGCATCAGTAGGAATATTTGCCGGGTATTGATAACCTTCTTGCACGATTGCCCATACATCTGCACCAAGACTTTGCAGATATGCTTTTGTTCGTACCTTCCAGAATATCAGATTGCCTCCATTGAATAGAGGTGGCTTTATAGACATCACTCCTTCTTGACTTCCCATTGCGACGGATCTCCTTCAAGCGATCAAGCTTCTGCAGAAGGACCACGCTCTGATACCAATTGTTGGGAAAAATACTGAGAGGGGGGGGGTGAATCAGTATTTACTGCATATTCAAACTTTTTATTTTTTCATTCCTTAAAACCCATACGCTACTTTACTACAGTAAACCAGCGTATATACGCGGATCCCATTTATGAAACTAGCGTATACACAGAGATTTAGATATGTCATTAAATCTTCACTTAAACCATTCCATCATTTGTTCATCAGATATTCAATAAGCAGTAAACAGGTGCAGTAAGAACAGAATAAACCATCACACAAAGCATCACACATGAACACCAGGATTTTTAGGTGGAAACCCAAATGGGGAGAAAACCACCGCTGCAGTTGCTCAGCCTTCAATATTTTATTATAGAGAAAACATCTTACAACATATGTGCTGGCGCAGACTTGACCAGCACGCAGGCACCCACCTGCGCTCGTTTACCAGCCTCTCCTAGAAGGGAGCTACGACCCCCTGACTCGTTTACCAGCCTCTCCTGGAAGGGAGCTACGACCCCCGATCTCGTTTACCAGCCTCACCTGGAAGGGAGCTACAACCCCCTGACTGAAGGCTACAACCTTCAGCACCACCTTGGACCACGTTTCATCAATTTTCACACTGGATCCGACAACTTCAATAGAACAACACTTGCAGGCCATGATTCACCATATTTCCAGACTGAACCCTTTCCATACCCATGTTTCAGCAAACCCTAGTTTGCATACGCGCTTTCCCTTCACTGATGTCGCGTATATACGCGCTTCTGTCCACACAAACCGGCGTATACTTCAGTGTATATTTTATTGCGCATACACGCTTTATCTTCGCTGAAGCCACGTATATACGCGCTTCCTTCGCGACGAAGTAGCGTATAGATCTTTAATCATTACAGAGAAACATACTTCATCAGATCAGATATTCAGTTCAGATCTACTCTTTTGCTTCAGACAGATGTTCGCCTAGATGCTCGCCTCATCACAGATCTAAGCCTTCTATAATCAGATCTAGCAAATACAAGAGCAATTCAGATCTAGATCCCCTTCTTCATCATTGGTGCATCATACATTCAGATCTATCATTCAAGTGTAACCCTTTCCATTCAGATATACTTCAGAGAGAAGTATTCATTCAAGCTCAGACATCTTGCTCTCACACTCATAATTTGCATAATGAATTTCTTCTCCTTATATAGGTTTATCCTTTTCAATACCATGAGCCCCTTTTTCAATACCATGGGCCAAAACAATACCATGAGCCCAAAACTACCTGGACGGGGTCAATTAGGTGGATCATTACCCAATACAATGGGTCAATACCATGGTGGTTACCCTTGGTTTTGCACTTTTTGAGCGCTTTAGCCCATACGCCACTTGGCACGTTCTTTTCCGCGTGCATACGCGACTTCACCTAGGAATATCCGCGTATACAAAGAGACATACTCTTTTCATCATGCTTTGAGCACATTCTGAATTCTTTTCTTCATTGCCTTCTGTACACACTGTAGATACATCATATTTTCTTCATCAGGAACATATTCTCTCAAGCACAACTTCATCAAGTAAGTTGTCATCATCTTTATCAAGTGGGTTGCCTTTCAAGGACAACACTTAGCATCATATTGTCAACAAACATTATATCACATCAGATTTACATCATTTACTAAGTCCATCAAGTCAAGCATAACTTCATCAGGTGGTTTGCCATCAAGGACAACACATGTCAACAGTCGCATGTCTTCATCTTCATTCGTGGGTTGCCATCAAGGACAACACTCTGCATCATATTTCCAACAATCTCCCCCTTTGGACTTGATGGCAACCATGATGGTGTTTGGTTACCACAACAGATAGATACATTAATAATACAATGACACCATGTCATTCTCCCTATTTGCCATGTCACTCTCTCCATTTTTGGCATCATTCAAACACCATGTCACTCTCCCCCTTTGACATCAAGGGAAAAGGGCACATCATTATCTTTATTCAAACACCATGTCACTCTCCCCCTTTGACATCAAGGGCAAAGGACAATACCAGCAGATCAAAACCAACACACTCTCCCCCTTTTCTCCTCATGTAGAAGAAGCGTTTTGCAGATCTGATGTATACTGAAGTGACCAAGCTCCCCCTGAGTTCATGCTGAATCTTCAAACATATTTTCAATGAAGTACATGACTCTATGAAGTTCCAATCACCAATGACTCATACTTACATCAAATATCCAACCAAGTGGATTTACATATGAGACTCAAGTACCCAACCAAGTGGGTTTACAAATTTGACTCAGCTACCCAACCAAGTGGTTTTACAAACATGACTCAGCTACCCAACCAAGTGGGTTTACAAATTGACAAGTCCTTACATGACTGAATATTACAATTTTACAACATGGGTCTCAACCAGACCTTTTCATCAAACTACAAATATGAATTTTCATAATTAATACCAAAAAAGACCTCAAGAGAGATCATGTATTAGAACCACCATAATGCCAGCAATGCATTATACTCAGCAAAACTAATGCTCCCCCTGAATCTGTGCAACCAAGCAATCTTTCCAAAAGACTAAGGCTCCCCCTTAGTTTGTGCATCCTGAAAGCTTCCACCAACAAATCATCAAGGCATCTTCATCAAAACATTAGAAACAGAATTATGAGAACTGGAACACCACCAGAGATACCAAACAGTATCAGAGATACCAAACATCATTGCAGCTGTGCTGAAGAGAGCTGAACCAACCAAAAATTGTCCGCAATTAGTCATACGCAGTTTTCTGTGCAGGAACTCGCGTATATACGCGACTGTGTTTCAGGAAACCCGCGTATCCCAAGACATCTTCTAAATTTCAACCATATCTGATTCTTTGTAAGGCAAAGACAATGTTCAGCTTCTTTTTGAGACATTTGAATGCTTCCCTGGACTACAGATAGATAGAATGGTGTAGTTGTGTCTTCAAGCGTCATCCAACGGTTGTAGCATAAGAACATTAGTAACCAAGCCTTCAGATTATTTGTAGCATCAATACAATCTTTCCAAGAGAGATTATCATATCAGAATAGCATCTTCACATCAGAGTCAAGCAATCATTCATGTGGTCCAATATCACCATGATCTTCAAGATTTATCATGAAGTAACATGTGAAGGCAAAAGATCTCAACCATAGTAACAACGACATCCAAGTCACCCATGTGTGAGCACACAAAGATACTTATCAGCAATCAGGGCTCAAATTCTCATCATAATAATTCATGTACCAAGTCTTCATCATTTGAGCATGAGTATCATAAAGACCAAAGAATAAGCAATCATATTGCCAACAATGCAATCATTAGTATTCAACCTGCTGCTCCCCCTAAACCAGTGCTCTTCCTTAACTTGTGCAATCTGAAACACCTTCAACAGCAAGTCATCATTAACAATCTTTGCATGATCTGTCCTTGTCTCTGAATTATAAGACTTTCATCTCAGCAACGAATACTCTTCATTTAACAAGCATACAGGACTCATCCATAAACTTCAACATAAGACATCAAGTATCATATCATCATAACCATGAGTATAACCCAGAATCTTCTTGTTCACAATCATTAGCGATCCCGAGGCCCGATGCTCCCCCTGGACCTCTGTCCGGATCTTCGACAATCGAGATAAATTTTCACATTATCAATGCATACGCGGGCGCGTAATCGAATGGAATTCAACGATGTATACGCGACTTTGTTTCATAGAACCCGCGTATGGAAAGTGGAGCATAGAGAATTTTCATCTTCCTTCATTTCCTTCTGAGCTTGTACCTCCTGTACCTGTCCTTTCCACATCAGATGCGCTGTCAGAAGTAAACATAACCAGTATAATCAAATCAACCATGAGAGTCGTCATGTATTGCTCCCCTTGTGATGATACATTACTAGATCTCATAATGTATCTCACATCATTCTAATCAATGGCAAAGTCGGCTTCCGAGGGGATGGCTGGATATTCCAATAAATCTACGTTTCCACTTGGACACGCAATCATCATCTTCATTTGCATAATAACTCTTCCTCTTTTCAAATTGTTTTCCTTTACCATGTTTTTCTTTATAAGGACATTTAGCAGCATAGTGACCAACTTTTCCACACTCAAAACATTTGAAGAGAAGCTTGCCTTTGAATCTTCCAGTTCCTAGTTGGAGTTTTCTCACGAAATTCGCTTCTTCTTCATCAGATATATAGTTGGATTCTTTGACAACTTCCTTTTCTTTTCCTCTTGCAGATACCTTAAAAGCAGCTTCTCTGATTTGAGAAGGACCTCCTTGTCTCATTTCAAAAGCAGTCAGAATACCATGTAATTGAACAACAGTAAGAGTTTGCAGATCTTGCCTTTCTTCAATAGCTGAAACTTTAGAGTCAAATTTCGAAGTCAAAGATCTTAAGACTTTTTCCACCAGAGTAGTATCGGTTATGGTTTCACCCAAATTTCTCATTCGATTTACAATATCGTCCATACGTAAGAAGAAATGGGCAATACTCTCATCACTATGCATCTTCAAATTTTCATATTCAATTCTAAGAGTTTGGAGTTTTGCACTTTTTACCTTTGTGTCTCCTTCATAGCTTAGAATGATTTTTTCCCATATTTCTTTTGCTGAATGTAGCTGCATCACTTTAGCAAATTCTGATTCAGACATGCTTCCCAATAAGACATTCACTGCTTTGGCATTGATTTCATACTTCTTTCTTTCAGCTGCATCAGTAGGGATATTTGCCGGGTATTGATAGCCTTCTTGCACGATTGCCCATACATCTGCACCAAGACTTTGCAGATATGATTTTGTTCGTACCTTCCAGAATATCAGATTGCTTCCATTGAATAGAGGTGGCTTTATAGACATTACTCCATCTTGACTTCCCATTGCGACGGATCTCCTTCAAGCGTAGCTTCTACCACCATTGGCAGGGCTCTACGATACCAATTGTTGGGAAAAATAAAGAGGGGGTGAATCGATATTGCGCATATTCAAACTTTTTACTTTTTCATTCCTTAAAACCCATACGCTACTTTACTACAGTAAACCAGCGTATATACGCGGATCCCAGTTATGAAACTAGCGTATACACAGAGATTTAGATATGTCATTAAATCTTCACTTAAACCATTCCATCATTTATTCATCAGATATTCAATAAGCAGTAAACAGGTGCAGTAAGAACAGAATAAACCATCACACAAGCATCACACATGAACACCAGGATTTTTAGGTGGAAACCCAAATCGGGAGAAAACCACCGCTGCAGTTGCTCAGCCTTCAATATTTTATTATAGAGAAAACATCTTACAACATATGTGCTGGCGCGGACTTGACCAGCACGCAGTGAGCACCCTGCGGCTGGTTTTGGGTGAGGTCTGGAAGGCTTGACCCCACGACTCGTTTACCGGCCTCTCACCGGGAAGGGAGCTACGACCCCCCGATCTCGTTTACCGGCCTCACTGGAAGGAGCTACGACCCCCCGGCGAAGGCTACAACCCTCGGCACCATTATGGACCACGTTTCATCCATTTTCCTGTGGATCCAACAACTTCAATAGAACACAACTTGCGGGCCACATTTCATCATATTTTCATCTTTGGACCCTTTCCATACCCTTACTTCGACAAACCCTAGTTTGCATACGCGCTTTCCCTTTATTGATGTCGCGTATATACGCGCTTCTGTCCACACAAACCAGCGTATACCTCTGTATGTATTTTATTGCGCATACGCGCTTTCTCTTCACTGAAGCCGCGTATATACGCGCTTCCTCCGCGGCGAAGTAGCGTATAGATCTTCAATCATTACAGAGCAGCATACTTCATCAAATCAGATATTCAGTTCAGATCTACCCTTTTGCTTCAGACAGATGTTCGCCTAGATGCTCGCCTCATCACAGATCTAAGCCTTCCATAATCAGATCTAGCAAATACAAGAGCAATTCAGATCTAGATCCCCTTCTTCATCATTGGTGCATCATACATTCAGATTTATCATTCAAGTGTAACCCCTTTCATTCAGATATACTTCAGAGAGAAGTATTCATTCAAGCTCAGACATCTTGCACCCACACCCATGTTATGCACAATGAATTTGTTCTCCTTATATAGGTTTATCCTTTTTCAATACCATGAGCCCCTTTTTCAATACCATGGGCCAAAACAATACCATGAGCCCAAAACTACCTGGACGGGGTCAATTAGGTGGATCATTACCCAATACAATGGGTCAATACCATGGTGGTTACCCTTGGTTTTTCACTTTTTGAGCGCTTTAGCCCATACGCGACTTGGCACGTTCTTTTCCGCGTGCATACGCGACTTCCCTTAGACAGATCCGCGTATACATAGAGATATACTCTTTTCTTCATACTTTGAGTACATTCTGAATTCTTTTCTTCATTGCCTTTTGTACACACTGTAGATTCATCATATTTTCTTCATCAGGAACATATTCTTTCAAGCACAACTTCATCAAGTTGTCATCATCTTCATCAGGTGGGTTGCCTTTCAAGGACAACATTCAACATCATATTGTCAACAAACATTATATCATATCAGATTTACATCATTTACTAAGTCCATCAAGTCAAGCATAACTTTATCAGGTGGTTTTCCATCAAGGACAACACATGTCAACAGTCGCATGTCTTCATCTTCATTCAGTGGGTTGCCATCAAGGACAACATCCTGCATCATATTTCCAACAATCTCCCCCTTTGGACTTGATGGCAACCATGATGGTGTTTGGTTACCACAACAGATAGATACATTAAGATTACAATGACACCATGTCATTCTCCCTATTTTCCATGTCACTCTCTCCATTTTTGGCATCATTCAAACACCATGTCACTCTCCCCCTTTGACATCAAGGGCAAAGGGCACATCATTATCTTTATTCAAACACCATGTCACTCTCCCCTTTTGACATCAAGGGCAAAGGACAAAACCAGCAGATCAAAACCAACACACTATCCCCCTTTGACATCAAGGGCAACGGGCGGATCAAAACCAACACACTCACCCCCTTTTCTCCTCAGGTAGAAGAAGCGTTCTGCAGATCTGATGTATACTGAAGTGACCAATCTCCCCCTGAGTTCATGCTGAATCTTCAAACATATTTTCAATGAAGTACATGACTCTATGAAGTTCCTATCACCAATGACTCATACTTACATCAAATATCCAACCAAGTGGATTTACATATGAGACTCAAGTACCCAACCAAGTGGGTTTACAAATTCGACTCAGCTACCCAACCAAGTGGGTTTACAAACATGACTCAGCTACCCAACCAAGTGGGTTTACAAATTGACAAGTCCTTACATGACTGAATATTACAATTTTACAACATGGGTCTTCAACCAGACCTTTTCATCAAAGTACAAATATGAATTTTCATAATTAATACCAAAAAGACCTTAAGAGAGATCATATATCAGAACCACTATAATGCCAGCAATGCATTATACTCAGCAAAACTAATGCTCCCCCTGAATCTGTGTAACCAAGCAATCTTTCCAAATGACTAAGGCTCCCCCTTAGTTTGTGCATCCTGAAAACTTCCACCAACAAATCATCAAGGCATCTTCATCAAAACATTAGAAACATAATTATGAGAACTGGAACACCACGAGAGATACCAAACAGTATCAGAGATACCAAACAGTCATTGCAGATGTGCTGAAGAGAGCTGAACCAACCAAAAATTGTCAGCAATTAGTCATACGCGGTTTTCTGTGCAGGAACTCGCGTATATACGCGACTGTGTTTCAGGAAACCCGCGTATCCCAAGACATCTTATAAATTTCAACCAGATCTGATTCTTTGTAAGGCAAAGACAGTGTTCAGCTTCTTTCTGAGACATTTGAATGCTTCCCTGGACAACAGATAGATAGAATGGTGTAGTTGTGTCTTCAAGCGTCATCCAATGGTTGTGGCATCAGTACAATAGTAACCAAGCCTTCAGATTCTTTGCAGCATCAATGCAATCTTTCCAAGAGAGATTATCATATCAGAATAGCATCTTCACATCAGAGTCAAGCAATCATCCATGTGGTCCAATATCACCATGATCTTCAAGATTTAACATGAAGTAACATATGAAGGCAAAAGATCTCAACCATAGTAACAACGACATCCAAGTCATCCATGTGTGAGCACACAAAGATACTTATCAGCAATCAGGGCTCAAATTCTCATCATAATAATTCATGTACCAAGTCTTCATCATTTGAGCATGAGTATCATAAAGACCAAAGAATAAGCAATCATATTGCCAACAATGCAATCATTAGTATTCAACCTGCTACTCCCCCTAAACCAGTGCTCTTTCTTAACTTGTGCAATCTGAAACACCTTCAACAGTAAGTTATTAGCAACAATCTCTGCATGGGCTACTCTTATCTCCGAATTATAGGACTTTCATCTCAACAATGAATACTCTTCATCAACAAGTAGACAGGACTCATCCATAAACTTTAACATAGGAAACCAAGTATCATATCATCATAACCATGAGTATAACCAGAATAATGCTAACAGTACAATCATTAGCAGTCAGACTGATGCTCCCCCTGGACCTCTACTCCAGATCTTCAGCAATCAGATAAATTTTCTCATTATCAATGCATACGCGGCTGCGTCAGCTGGAACTCGCGTGTATACGCGACTTTAGTTAATGGAACCTGCGTATGGAAAGTGAAGCATAGAAAATTTCCATCTTCCTTCATTTCCTCCTGAGCTTGTACCTCCTGTACCTGTCCTTTCCACATCAGATGCGCTGTCAGAAGTAAACATAACCGGTATAATCAACTCAACCATGAGAGACATCATACATTGCTCCTCCTGTGACGATACATTACTAGCACTTGTAGAGCTTCGTCAGAATCTATTTCATCTTCTTCAATTTTTTCTATACATGATTTCTGAGGTATCTCCTTTCCTCGAGTAACCTTCTTCTTTTGCTTCTTTGCCATGAGCACTTGTAGAGCTTGGTCATAATCTTCTTCATCTTCACTGGACACTTCATCATCATCTTCATTTGCATAATAACTCTTCCTCTTCTCAAATTTTTTTCCTTTACCATGTTTTTCTTTATAAGGACATTTAGCAGCATAGTGACCAACTTTTCCACACTCAAAACATTTGAAGGGAAGCTTACCTTTGAATCTTCCAGTTACTAGTTGGAGTTTTCTCACGAAATTCGCTTCTTCTTCATCGGATATATAGCTGGATTCTTTGACAACTTCCTTTTCTTTTCCTCTTGCAGATACCTTAAAAGCAGCTTCTTTGATTTGAGAAGGACCTCCTTGTCTCATTTCAAAAGAAGTCAGAATACCATGTAATTGAACAATAGTAAGAGTTTGCAGATCTTGCCTTTCTTCAATAGCTAAAACTTTAGAGTCAAATTTTGAAGTCAAGGATCTTAAGACTTTTTCCACCAGAGTAGTATCGGTTATGGTTTCACCCAAATTTCTCATCCGATTTACAATATCATCTAGACGAAGAAAGAAATTGGCAACACTTTCATCACTATGCATCTTCAAATTTTCATATTCAATTCTAAGAGTTTGGAGTTTTGCACTTTTTACCTTTGTGTCTCCTTCATAGCTTAGAATGATTTTGTCCCATATTTCTTTTGCTGAATGTAGCTGCATCACTTTAGCAAATTCTGATTCAGACATGCTTCCTAATAAGACATTCACTTCTTTGGCATTGATTTCATACTTCTTCCTTTCAGCCGCATTAGTAGGAATACTTGCCGGATATTCATAACCTTCTTCCACGATTGCCCATACATCTGCACCAAGACTTTGCAGATATGCTTTTTTTCGTACCTTCCAGAATATCAGATTGCTTCCATTGAATAGAGGTGGCTTTATAGACATCACTCATTCTTGACTTCCCATTGCGACGGATCTCCTTCAAGCGATCAAGCTTCTGCAGAAGGACCCCGCTCTGATACCAATTGTTGGGAAAAATACTGAGAGGGGGGGGGGGGGGTGAATCAGTATTTACAGCATATTAAAATTTTTTTACTTTTTCACTCTCTAAAACCCATACGCTACTTTCCTTTAGTAAACCCGCGTATATATGCGGATATCCTTCATATAACTCGCGTATTAGCAGAGATCTAAATATGCAGATATTTATTAGCTTAGTTCTTTGCACTATTCAATCATCTGATGTTAAGTTAACAATAAACATGTGTAGTAACAACATAATAAACCATCACACAAAGCATCACACATGAACACCAGGATTTTTAGGTGGAAACCCAAGTCGGGAGAAAACCACCGCTGCAGTTGCTCAGCCTTCAATATTTTATTATACAGAAAACATCTTACAACATGTGGAGGAAAGGCACATCTTACCAAGACGTTGTGCACCCCACCGCACTCATTTACTAAGCTTCCTGAGGGGGACAAGCAAATTTCCGATCATACACTTTCTCTCCCGGAGGGAGCTACGACCCTCGATCTCGTTTACACACTACCCTATGGGGAGGGATGACTTGGGTTTCTCGTTTTAACATAGTGAAACCTGGAAGGAGCTAACCACTCGATCATAAGTTACAACCCTCATTCTCTATGGATTATGGACCACATTTCCATCATCTTTTCATTAATCGGATCCAAAGCTTTTCTGACACCACTTGGTGTCATTTTATCATATTTTCAACTGACTTTCCATACTTTACACAACAACCATGAAA
The DNA here is from genome assembly GCA_034641835.2 of Pinus albicaulis. NCBI lineage: Eukaryota > Viridiplantae > Streptophyta > Pinopsida > Pinales > Pinaceae > Pinus > Pinus albicaulis. The sequence continues at coordinate 761,140,377 of CM076578.1, read as the reverse complement.
CAGATAGATATAACTCACTGACAGATATCAGTAAACCAGCAGAACAGATCAGACATTTCTTACCACAGACTTCAGCAAACCCTAGTTTTCATACGCGCTTTCCTTTCTCTGATGTTGCGTATATACGCGCTTCCGTTCACATAAACCCGCGTATACTTCAGTATAAATTATAGAATTAATTTTATTGCGCATATGCGCTTTCATTGCCGCGTATATAAGCCTGCGCTAATCCAGGCATATAGATTTCCTGCCTATTAGGAGCAAAGATACTTCTTCAGATCAGATATTTAGTTCAGATTTACCCTTTTGCTTCAGACAGATGTTCGCCTCATCTCAAATCTAAGCCTTCCATGAATAGATCTGGCAGATACAAGTACAATACAGATCTAGATCCCCTTCTTCATCAATCCTTCATCGATGCATCATACATTCAGATCTTTCATTCAACTATAACCCTTTCCATTCATATATACTCCAAAGAGAAGTATTCATTCAGGCTCAGACATCTTGCACCCACACTCATGATTTGCACAATGAATTTCTTCTCCTTATATAGGTTTACCCTTTTTCAATACCATGAGCCAAAACCACATTACTTCCGATGGTATTCCCGGACGGGGTCATTTAGACGAATCATTACCCAATACAATGGGTCAATACCATGGTGGTTACCCCTGGTTTTGCACTTTAAGAGCGCTTTTGCCCATACGCGACTTGGCACGTTTATTCCCGCGTGCATACGCGACTTCCCCTAGGAAAATCCGCGTATGCCTAGAGACATACTCTTTTCATCAAGATTTAGCACATGCTGAATTCCTTTCTTCATTGCCTTCTGTACACACTGTAGATACATCAGATTTACTTCATCAAGAACATATTCTATCAAGCACAACTTCATCAAGTAAGTTGCCATCATCTTCATCAAGTGGGTTGCCATTCAAGAATAACACTCAGCATCATATGGCTAGCAATCATCATTTCATATCATATTTACATCATTTACTAAGTGCAACAGGTCAAGAATAACTTCATCAGGTGGTTCGCCATCAAGGACAACACATGTCAATAGTTGCATGTCTTCATCTTCATTCAGTGGGTTGCCATCAAGGACAACACTCTACATCATATTGCCAACAAAGTATACTCCCTCTATGCTACTAACAATCCAAGACTCTCACAAAATCTCAAGCTCTTTTTAAGCCTTAGCCTAGAAAAACTATTGGCTCCCAATGTCCCTTTAAATGAGTTATGGTGATATACTTATAAGAAAGGGTGGTGGCCCTTCAAAATCCCATTTTTGACTCTTTGAACCCCCTCGGGACTCTTTTACTTCTTTACAAAATTACTCATTCCATTACATCACGACTCTTCACATTCCAATATTGACACTTGGAATTTCACTTTTCAAATAATTACAAATAATACTACATTTTACATTGATATCCATATAAGAAAAAAAAGGATAGAGACAAATTGACAACACAACAAGACAAAAAACTATGATGCTTCACTTTAGGGAAAATCTAGCTCATCAACTTCCACTTAATTCTTCTTGGTCAGATATTTGTGCCCATCTTGGTACTGTGGGATGACATCCCCAAACTGCGTGATGCTGTCTGGATCAAGGCAGACTCTAGTATGGCATAATATCTAGGTGCAGTGATTTGGAGCTATTTTTAGCCTACCCCTGAAGCAGGAGAAACATTTTTCTAATCTGGACAGGACCACCAATGTAGTTTGGCATGTTCTATATGTTCAGCTCTAAATCCTCCTTGGTGGGAATCTATCTTGAATCCTCCAATTACTCTTTGATCTCCTACCTGATATGGTGTCTGTATTTGGCTTCTATGAGTGAGCGAACTAATGTGATCCCATGGGATTTCACCAATAAATCCAAACTATTGTATAATTGTACATATGAGGTCTGAATACTTCCAATGAATGTGGTGATATTCTTTTTATTCTGAATTAACATTCAAACTCTTTCTTTCTTGAACTCTACCAATGGCTTCATTTCCATTGACAGGTTAACTAGTTGCCATTTCAATCACATTATCCATTCATGCATGATTATGTGGAAAATTGTACATCCTTAAAAGTTTTGATAAATTATTTTATTTGTTGTTCTAAGTCATGAAAGTATACAACTACCTTATTTATGCTTATAATATCCTCATAGAGGTCCTGCATGGTTTCTCCTAGTTTTTATACTTCCTGAAGTAGCACTGCACCCATTTCCTCCAAGTAGACCTATGCAGAAGTAACATTCGATTTTGTTGAACCGAGATGTTCCATCCCTTCACTCGCATCTTGTAAGTTCTGTGATAAATTCTTATTCTTGGTCATCAAATACTAAATGTTTGATATTTTTGCACCTAGAAAGACCAAGTTAGTTTTGTAAATGGAATTCGGATTCTTCGTAATGTCTACCACTATCACCCTCTCTATGTTGAATGCAAGAAATACAAGGTCATCCAGAAAATATTTCCTATGTGCTTGTACAACCTTATTATGTTCATTGTGTTAGGGTATTATAATAATAATATTAATAATTTTTGAATTGACTTTGATAGTCTTGTAAATATGTACATACCTTGCTTTCTACAAGTTGTTTTCCCATATTTGAAAAATGAAAAATAATAAAAAATAAAAAGAGGATAAAAGTCCTAAAATAACGATCAAAGGAATTAGAAAAAATAGATAAAAATAAGACTTGAAAGTCAGAAATTCAAAATGCCACAACTATTTACTTTACTGCAAGAATAAATGACTATGTGCAGATAGTCAATAAATGCCATAATCGATGATTAGTTAAAAAATTTAATCTTAACTTTTCAAGATTTGAATTTCATGTTTTAGATAGAGAATAAAGATATGTCAAACAATAAAAACTTGACAAATCAATAGATAAGATAGAGAATAAATGAGGAGCTCAATAGTTTAATCTAGGGCCTCAGATGAAATAAGGTTAGACTTAGATAGTTTCTATATTTTGAAGGAAAATTGATTTAGGGTTGCAAGCCTAAATGCATCGATGAAAATGAAGTAAAAAATGTTAAAAATAAATATGGGTAGGTAGAAAGAAGTTGTGGAAGCATGTAATAAAGCATCATCGGGGAAAAATCACCAATTTCCCCTCCCCTACAATTTTTCAGTATTATAAACTATCAGTTAAAAAGGCTCAGGGCATTTCTCTAACTTTTGTTGGGACCAGACCCAAGGCTCGATAACTAGTTGGTTAAAAATATTTAATTCCTACACAAAACCCATATTCATCAACAATTACCCTTCATCCATAATCATGACCCCTTTTCCTAAGTAAAAACCCATGTTTTATTTAGTAAAACTAAAATCATAAATAACTAATTTCATTTCTTTTCAAAAATCATTCAAAAACCCATAAAATGCATTTACCCTAAGTTAAAGTGTGAAAAAACACAACAAAGAGAATCTATGCTTTATTTTCACTTTACTTATAGAGTTAAAACATGTATTTTTATTTATTATATTATCCCTTTATTTCATATTAACTTCTAACTTATTTATTAACTCCCAAAAAACTACACCCTCCCATATAGTTTTAAAACCTTTTTATTTTAAATAACCCACAAAACCCTCTATTTAAGTTTTAAACCAATGTTTAAATAACACACATGATGAATTAAAACCCGCCCTTATACCATTGGTTTAAAATTATCAAATAAACAAAATACCCCTGCCCCCTATGTTTTTAAACATTTACCACAATGTTTATACACCATATAATAATAAACCTGTGCCGACATATTGATGAAACATTTCTTAAATGATTTAATTAAAACATATATAAACCTTATCCCTCCGCTAAACGAAATAATACAAGGTTTAAAATTTATAAATGTATGTTTATAAAGATTATTAAACCCTCTTGCCGCATTGATCACCCCGGCCCCACTCGCAAATCCAATGCAACTTCCAGATCAGATCCTGACCATTCGCAGGAGTCCTTCATGATCCAACGACGAAAAATCCATATCACAAATAAAATCGCGCGATATCCACCATCTCATTTCTATGCGAAATGGGTGGTATTTTAACCTTCTCCCTCCCCCACGTGGTTCCTTCTTAATGGATCACATTCGTTTGATCCAAAAAATGCCATTTATTCCAGGCGCCAATTAACCATAATTTGCCTAAAAAAAATTGGAAATGCACTAATTTTCTCTCTTTCTGCATGTAACCACTGTATAAGATATTATAACTTTGAAACAAGCATTTTCCACCATTTTCATGGTAAAAACCTGCAAATTTCAGCCTGTACCTATTGAAGATCGCTGAGGAGCTTTGAATTGCTCCAGAGATCAGAAAGACACCATTGAATCCATTCAAAAATGTCAGAGACTTCTTCAAATACTAGTACTTGCATATAACAGGTATTCCTTCAGCAATTAAGCTTATTTCGATTTGAAATTACTTTAAGAAAGGAAAAAATTACATTCAGAGTTCGAATCCACCCAAACAAGCCTATTAAAATATCCAAAAAAACAGGCCAAACCCTGTCAAAATTTCTGAAAAAACCCTGTTTATGCTGCGCATTGTTCTAAACTCTAAATTGAGTACAAAAAAACTTTGAAGGTAGCGTAAACTTCTGTGCCTAATATCAAAGGACTTTTTACCCAATTACTCATTTAAAAAACCCAAGAAAACCCCGTTTCTTGTTTCTAAACTGGTAAAAGTATGTAAATCTTTTTGAGAGTCCAAAATTGAAAGGAAAAACCCAAGGAAAGACAATATTTTTCCTATTTTCATTGAGGAAATCCCTATCACAGTAAAAAATACTTCTGGAAACTGCTTAATCTTGCAGAAGTAGCCATAAAAGCCAAAAAGCATATTTTTGTAGTCCAAAAAGCATCAGAATGCCTAAACCTACTCCAGCTGCATCTTCTAAGACTGTTATAGTTATAAATCATCTACAGCCTCCTGTTGTAGATATTGAGCACACTCCATTAGAAGATGTTTATTATAAGATAGAAAACCCTATTTATAATTCAATTTGTTGGAACTTCACAAATGGAATTATGAAAAATATTTAGATAATGTTGAAGAAGTTAAAATTTGGGAATCACACTTACCCAAATATGTGGTTCCAGTTACCCACTTATGCCCAGAGATCATTAGGTTATGCCATCATTATTATATGCCTGAGAAAAGAGCAATAGTCAATTCCAATAAGGAAGTACTTTTCACCATTATTCCTGAATCCGTTCATCAAATGTTACAGCTCAAGCCTGATCCTCAAGAAGTTCCTTTGTCCGTTGAATCACTTACCAAGTTGTATATTGGCCTTATATTTCGTAAAAGATTCCAAATCTTCCAAATATTCATGCCCTTACATGTAGAAATTCCTCAAATCAATCCTCCATATTCCACTTCAAAATTTCCAAAGGGTTCTACGCATGTAATTTCCATGCTATCTTTAATCCTAGAGTACTTTACTGATGAACATACAAATGAATCCATGTTAGGTTTCCTATCCACTTTAATACCAGGAAAACCTCCATTTGTTATCTATGATTATGTTTTATATATTGCTGACAATATTCATGACCAATTGGTTAAACTGCCAATTGAAGGAGTGTTCAAATACACATCCTTCCTTTTCCACATGTTCTTGTATTTTCAAGCAGATAATTTTCCATTAACCCTTCAAAATATTGACATAGAAGGGAATCCTCTTTCAGTTATTTTTAGACCTTTTTGATCAGGAAAGAGTCCACAGAGTCAACTATGCAGAGTTTTCAGATTCCTTCACCAATCCATTGATTAAAATGTTAAAAAACACTGACCAACCAAGGATAAATGATGATATGAAGAAGATTTGACAGTTTTCAGAGCAAATGAAGACTGCTGATTGGTACCTATATGAAAAACAAATTGAGATTAGAGTGTTTGGATCCAATTTGTTGCCCTACAAGTTACCCAAATTTGTATCAATGATGGTTTTTTCCTTGGAGTATATCAGGAAAATATTAAACTCTGATTCTATCAATTTCCTAGCAGCAAAGAAGAAAACATAGTTGAAATTGTATAATCAAGTGGGACCATTAATTTGCAATAATAGAGATGCAGAGGCAGAAGCAACTAAGAATTTATTAGAGTACAGGTTTGAAGACAGCTTTTCTTGGAATTATGATCCACAAGCGGTACTAAGTAAAATGAGGATTAAGTGTAAACTGCCATCCTTCATTCACGAGACAAAACCAGAGATAGAGAAATATTCCAATCAGACTGAGTGGATAGAAAATATTTTAGTAGATGCACTTAAGAAAAGTGATACGAGTCACACTTTACAAACTGCAGATCAAACAGAAAAAGCCACCAAGAGGGTCAGAGAAGAAGAAACTTATGTTTCCGAAACCATTACTGAAAATAAGTTCAAAATAAGATATAATAAAAGGCCCAAAACAAATCTAGTGGGTAAAGAGAAGGTAACCGTTGATGTTGAAGAAACAAATCTCCCAGATACCAACACAGATGCTACCACTGTCATCAGAAATGAGAAAAATACAAACAATAGAAAAAAAGAAAAGGTTGATAATGGAAATGCATAGTTGATAGAAAAACAACAGAACATGGAAGCTTTATCCTCACAAATAGCTGAGGAGGAAGATCTAGATATCAGGGAAAGTTACAAACAGATCAAGTTAAAGAATGAAGAGATAAAATATGATATCTACTCTCAATATCTGAAACAAACACCAAGTGTTCAAAATATATTTTTGTCGGCCTTTGATTATTAAAATAAAAAGCTAATCATGTCAGTATTTCCACCTATAGTGAAAATTCCAAAGAAAGTGGCAGATTACAAGAAAATTGATTTAGAAGTCCAAACAAAAAAAGTTCATGCTCTTGACCAGATAGAGTTTCATAGACAGAGTTCAGAGATGTTATACTCTACTGTTACAACCAAATCTATGAGTGTTCAGAAACTTCATAACACTACCAAAAACATGAAAGATCAAATGAAACTTGAAAAAGAATTCTTATATGATAAATATCTCAGGATTAAATATTTAGAAGAATTGGTATTACATGTTGGATATGACCCTGCAAATGTCAAAGAAGCAGAAAAATTAGTAAAGAAGAAAAATGAGGACATTGTAGCATTGAGGAAACAACTTAAATTTCCATCAAGTGAACATCCTCAAGCCAAAGAAATAATAGAAGGACATAATGACAAGGATGACATGATGAATTGTATGTTTCAACTAACAACACAGATCAAAGAAACGAAGAGTCAAATGGATAAGCTTTTCGATGAAAAAGAAACACCAAAAACACCAGAAATTACATTAGTTATTCCTATGGCCACTACAGCTATGCCATCAACTTTAGAAGAAGAGTTGGGACCCAAAGAGACACTAGCTACTGCAGTGCCAGTGACATCATCTACAACATCAGCTATAGAGTCATATACTATATCAACTTACCCTACATATGAGGCCAACAAAATAGTGAAAGTTATGGAAGAAATGTCACTTTAGACAAGTGAAATTAACAGATTGAAAAGGGTGGTTGATAACATTTAAAATACAAACAAGTTGGCTCAAATAAATGCCAAAATACATGAGCAAAAGGCCATTAGACTAAATGAAGAAGTGAAGAACCTACAGAAGGAATTAACCTTAAAGGAACAAATTTCATATGTGAAAAATAATTTATGGAACAAGATCATTGAAGCCATCAATTATGTGTGGCCCTCAATTCAAGTGATTTTTGAACAGAGGGATTTAATCAAAGAAGCATTGGAAGAAATTTAGAAAACTAAATATGAACTTGATAACAAACCAGAACAAGTAATAGAATTGAGCAAGTTCCTTAACAAAAAACATAAGCAAGAGCTAGAAGAACTTTAGATTACTAACAAGACTGAAACTATCCTTGAGATAAGGAAAGTCATCACCAAAAATAACTTGATGAAGTAGCTTCAGGAGAAGTGTGAGAATTTGAACATCACCATAAGCAGATTTATGGTCAAATTTGAGAATTTGAGGCAAATAAGTTTGCCTAATATTTTGGTCATCAATGAAAAATTAATGCCTCAGGAAGATTACAATAAAAAGATTAGATAATTTGCAAAGGAGCAAGTTGAAAAGTCAGGTGGACAAGGAACTCCAATAGGAAAAGTCTTACTTAGAAGTTTTGAGGAATTATTTTAATTATAGCATGAGATAAGACACTTGTTTGTCATTAAGCCAAATTTTTCCAGGTATATAGAAGAAAATGAAAACTTTAGGAAGCTGAGGAAGATACAAATTCCAAATGATGAAAATTGGCAGTCCTTAACAGATTTACTATGAAATATAAAAGACAGAAAGATAAAAGAGAAAACAATTTGTTGAGTTGCAGTCAAAACAGATTTGTATTACATCATTAAAATATTTTTTAGAGATTAAAGAGTATGCAAGTTTGAAAGAGTATCAGAGATTAAAGAGAATCAGTGAAAGAGTATAAGATAAAGTAGATTAGATTTCAAAACCAACTTGAAATATCTAAAGCCAGCAAGAAGGACACCAAGGCAGCTAGCTGCACCTTATCCATAATTAGTTTCTATTTTATTTGAATAGATAGGATAGCTTGCTGATTGGTTAAGTAGCTGTCTCTATTTTGTTGTAAAGATATTTCTATTTTCCTAAGATAATTTCTAGAAGCAGTCTAGGATATTTTGTAAAAAATTATCTATAAGTACTTCATCTTTAGAAGTATTATTGTGGAATAAATTGCTGAATATTTCCATAGTCATTTTTTATTGGACTTGAAGGCTTTTGTGCTTCAAATCTCGAGTAGTAGAATGGATCAGACCAATTAGCATCATATTTCAGGATTCATGTGATGAGCTATTGAGGTGAAGTATTTCCTTCTTGTCATTGTTTCTCTTTCTTTTTTACATGCGTCCATTATGTGTTCTAAATTTTAATGAATAAACAAGAGTATTACTTTAGGATTTCTTAAAAGTACCCTGTCTTTACTGTTTATCATTTCTATGTTTTCTGCTGATTTCCAGCGTAGGGAACCCTTAATTGCTCCCTCTTTCATTTTAGCTCCGCCTACTACTCCCCATTTCTAGATAAAATAACCCTTCATTTCTCTTTATCCCGATCATATCACCTCACCAAACTTCCTTCCAATATCTTCATGGGTTATCTATCTTGCAATAAAAGCATTTGACTTCTCAATCTTGATTCTAGCTCTGTCTGCTTAATTTTTGACTCCTCAGCCCAATGGCCAAACATATTTCCCATTATCCATCTCATTAGGTGATTTTTCCCACCAAACCAACCAAACCAAAACCAAATTGCACAATTATAGGTAGCCTAATATTTTATAAAACAAACAAATTTAAATCTTGTAGAGAGATCCATCTCTGAACACTAAGAAGGCTAGATCTTAGAGTTTAAAAGTTGGTTTGTGGTTACCTCTGGTTTTCTTATACTTTAAACCAAAATCTCACAACTTTAGAATTATTAGAGTGGTAACATACTGGCGACCATACTAGGTAACTAACCAATCCTCAGTCATAAAATAACTCTTAAAGAAACATTTTCCATCATAATTTTGATTTTAAGATTGTTTTATAAGTTGTGAGTATCATTTTATCAAAAAAATGTAATTCTAGCTTCTAGGAAAGTTTATTATACCAGGTCTAATGCAGATGCTAAACCTACTGTTATAGTGGAAAACCCAGATAGAATTGGAAAAAGAAAAAACAGATAGAAGATTTAGATGTTAAAATTTAATTAAATAGAGTCAATTCATTACCACAAGAATTAGTGAGTTTACAGGATATAGAGTTTGATTTGAAATTTGAAAATTCTGTTAAACACCATGTTAAGCACACACATGATGTAGGAGAAGGATGAACACACACACACACAAGAGACTCAACACACAATGAAGGATAAGCGTGAGGCTTTCTTATTTTTCCAATATACAAAGATGTACATTTATAGTACAATGGTGTGACTCTTGGTTTCTCATTCCAAGGTCACTTGGACTCCATTGTGACTTTTCGCATTCCACACCTACCCATGTAGGATTAGTTGTTCCAACATCCCCCCTTAATACGAAGGGGTATGTGTGAGTCTAAGAAGAGAGTTGTAATACAAATCTGCAAATTATACATGGCAGCACTTGGGCTGAATCAACTCTCTAAAATGTTGGAAAAAAGAGGTGGTTTAAGGATGACCACCAACACTGGAATGCAATACTTGTTGCAGTTCCCGGAACTCTTCCAAAGCTAGCAAGAAGATGAAGGCTTCTGCTAGAGGAATTGTCCCTCATAAAGAAGGGAGACCTTCGACCTAAAAGAAGCGAGGTCTACTACCTGTGATGGTTTTAGGATTACCAAAAACTTTGGAATGCTTGTAGCATTTCCTGGAACTCAACCGAAGCTGGCATGAAGCTGAAGGATTCTGCTAGAGGAAGTGTTCCTCATATATGAAAGGGATACCTTCGACCTAAAATAAGGGAGGTCTACTACCTATGATGGTTTTAGGTTGTCCATCAACCAAAGATGATGGTTTAAGGTTTTCCACCAACCGAAGGCATGCTCATGGGCATCTGTGTCTCTGGCTACATCTCTGAATCTGGAATGACGAATTGTGGCTCAGGCTCGCTTGACCTGCTGTGTCTCTGGCTACAACTCTGAACATGGAATGAGAGATTGTGGCTCAGGCTCGCTTGATCTGACGTTGAAGCTTGTACATGACCACCATTTTCCCCCCTGTCAGGGACAAGGTGAGATGATGGCGAAAACTCAACTGCAAGTTTACTCAATATTCTTGAACATGTTCTGACATGCGACTTAAACATCTTCTTGGTTGTTGATGCCCATTTCCAAGAAGCGTTCCATCCAAGATGAATCTTTACTCTTGCAGGAGGCTTGTTTCTGAAGCATCTGTCTGAAGAATGGGTGTTCCAACCACAGTGCTTGCATGGATGAAGATGAAAACAATGATCTTTCATATGGCCAACTCGATCACTGTGTTGGAATTTTACAATCTGTTGTTGTGGAAGTGGAGCAGGATCTGGAACAGCTGCAGGTGAACATTCATATAGGAATCTTGCACTTTGAAATACGATGGGCTTGGTGTAGTCTGGAATATGAAAGGACACATCCTTGTCATATCCAAGACTAGTTCGGTGCTTGTTGTGGACAAGCTCTTCCCAAGGTCTGTTGATGGGCTTAGGAAGTGCAGGCTGAGCTACTACATCTGCATGAAAATCTACTCCAGTAGAAGCAACTGAATGAGGATCAACTGGAACTTTATTGACTTGCTGCTGATGGGAGTCTTTCTCAATCTTCTGAACAGAAACAGGTTCAGAATGGTGACTCTTTTGCTGAAGCTCATCATGTTGAAGTTGAGATTCCAACTGCAAAAACTCAATCTTTTCTTGTGCATCTAGCAAACAATTTTGAATTTTACAAAGAGAATCCTTGCTCATTTTTATCACATCATCAACATTTGAATGAATGAGGTTATTCAACAACTCTAATGCCTCATTGATTTTAGCCATTTTAACAACTTAGGCTCAAAAAATTGAAAGGGTGTCGGCTTCAACCGAAAATGCACTCGTTTACAATGTGATTCAACAACAAATACAAATGACTCCAAAGAATTTCCAACTATGGAAATCTCAAAGTACAAAATCTGCTCCTCAAATGATGGAGGGCAATCAATAATTTTTCAACTCAAATACACTTCAAGTCTTGAATGAATATGCAAATCAATGTCAGTTCAATATAATATTTCTGCAAAATTTTTGTATGAGTTTGCAGCAAAAGACTTGTGCAAGAGGCCTTTAAGGCAGCTGAAATTTTTTCTTCAAAGAGTTGTTTTCAATGATGGCAAGCTTGTCTTCAAATGTAAATTTATTCAAGAAAATCACCCTTATGCCACAAATCACAATGTCAAATATTCTCTTTTCACTATGTATTTAGTCCATCTGCTCACATGTCATTTCCTCTTTTTCTGCTGTTCATATTCTCTCTTCCCTCTCTCTCTGCTGCTTTTATTTTTATTTTTTTTATTTTTTTATTAAGGGAATGGGGAATATTTTAAAATAGGGAGGGAATTTAAAAATTTAAAAGGGGAGGGAAATTAATTTAAAAAGAGGGGGAGTTATTATATGAAATGGGAGGCGGATTAAAAAATTAAAAATATAAAAATCGATTTTATAAAAGCAAGGGCGGTATTTTATATTGGAGAGCGGTATTAAATGGTGGAAATTTCAAAATAAAAGGTTGTATTTAAAAATCGTGGAGGGAGGGAGGAGTTTGGAGGTGTGAGGCCCGCGAGCAGGGCTCACGGTAAGGGGAGGGTGGAGTGTTGAAAGAGCTGAGGGCGTAAGGGTTCAGTTGTGAGGGGGAGGGGCCGTAAGTTTAGGGAGAGGGGTGTGGATGAGTTAAGTGTGTAAGGTTTGAGGGAGCGCTGGCAGGGAGTGTGATGAGTATTGAGAACGGTGAGAGTATAGGGGCAAGAGGGATAGGGAATGGGATTTAATAAAATTTAAAATTATAAATGGGAGGGCCGAGAGTGAGGACTTGGGGAGTGATGAGTTGTGGTGTGCGTGGAGTGATAAGGGTTGCAGTGGTGCGCTGTGCGTTGAGTGAGCGGTGGGAGAGTTGTTGTGAGGGCGTGGCCTGTTGGATAATCGTAGGTGGGTAGGCGTAGGGTGAGGGAGTGGTGTGAGGCTGTAGGGAAAGAAGGGAGGTGTGTAAGGAGTAGAGCGTTGGAATGGCTGGTAAAGGGGAGGCCGAAAGGCCAAGTTGCAGAGTTTTTTTGTTTTTTTGTTTTTTGTTTTTTAAAACAGCAGAGAGCAGAGGAGTAGGAATAGCAGTAGAATATTTTCTTCTTCCAAATATAGAGAAGAATTTTTCTGGAAATTATAGCAGTAAAAAAATCCAGCCGCAAAAAATGCAGATATGAAGAATTTTTCAGCAGAAAAACTCAAATTTCTTTTGCAGTAAAAAAACTCATAAAATTCTTCAGAAATCCAATTTAAACAATATTCCAGCAGCGCTTCAAAATAGAGCAGAATTTAAAATGTATAAATTGCAGGAAGAATGAGCAGTGAGAAAACCTTCAGATGCACAATGCTGCTCTTCTTCAAAACCAGCGCTGCCAATTTTTGAATGCTTCTTCTTTTCAAGGAAGATTTCTGAATGCTGCAGAAAACCTTTGACTGATGAATGCGGAAAAAAGGACTGCTACAGAAACTCTCTAAAATGCTGCAAAAATTTCAAATTTTTTTGCAGATATGCACAGGCCATAAACACAAATGGCTCACTCAATTTGGAGTAGGGCTAACAATCGCCCGCTCTAATACCATGTTAAGCACACAGATGGTGTAGGAGAAGGATGAACACACACACACAAGAGACTCAACACACAATGAATGATAAATGTGAGGTTTTCTTATTTTTCCAATATACAAAGATGTACATTTATAGTACAATGGTGTGACTCTTGGTTTTTCATTCCAAGGTCACTTGGACTTCATTGTAACTTTTCGCATTACACACCTACCCATGTAGGATTAGGTGTTCCAACAAATTCTTTGTTCAAAAGAAAATCTGAAAGTAATTTAAGTACTGTTTTTTTAGACCCTATTTTTATTTCATTTTTTGAATCAAAATAGAAAAATATTACAGTAGAATCTGAATTAAAGAAAGTTAGAAATCAAGACAAACTTGAAGAGATTAATGCCACTATTCTTAAAGGAATTGATGAAGCCATAGAATTATACCAACTGTTAGCATATACATCTAAAACTTCCATTCCTCATTTAGATAGCACTACATCATCTATAGTTTATAATACCATCCAATCTATAGATCCATTTAATCCTAGATTACCCTTACATCCTAGAATACTATTTCCTTCATCTTCTACATCTATTTCTTCCACTAGTTTACCTTCTACTTTTTCAAACATAGCATTCTCATTTCCCACTAGTTCCTAATATATTCCAGTTTCACTTCCTAGTACCTCCACCTCATCTTCTAGTTCCTCCAGTACTTTTTATATTTCATCTGTTGGAAATATGATGCAGGATGTTGTCCTTGATGGCAACCCTCTGAATGAAGATGAAGACATGCGACTGATGACATGTGTTGTCCTTGATGGCAAACCATCTGATGAAGTTATTCTTGACTTGATGGACTTAGTAAATGATGTAAATCTGATATGATATAATGTTTGTTGACAATATGATGCTGAATGCTGTCCTTGAAAGACAACCCACCTGATGAATATGATGACAACTTAATGAAGTTGTGCTTGAGAGAATATGTTCGTGATGAAGAAAATATGGTGTTTCTACAGTGTGTACAGAAGGCAATGAAGAAAGGAATTCAGAATGTGCTCAAAATATGATGAAAAGAGTATGTCTCTTTGTATACGCGGATTGGCCTAGGGGAAGTCGCGTATGCACGCGGAAAGGAACGTTCCAAGTAGCGTATGGGCTAAAGCGCTCAAAAAGTGCAAAACCAAGGGTAACCACCATGGTATTGACCCATTGTATTGGGTAATGATCCGCCTAATTAACCCCGTCCAGGTAGTTTTGGGCTCATGGTATTGTTTTGGCCCATGGTATTGAAAAAAGGGCTCATGGTATTGAAAAGGATAAACCTATATAAGGAGAAGAAATTCATTGTGCAAATCATGAGTGTGGGTGCAAGATGTCTGAGCTTGAATGAATACTTCTCTCTGAAGTATATCTGAATGGAAAGGGTTACACTTGAATGATAAATCTGAATGTATGAAGCACCAATGATGAAGAAGGGGATCTAGATCTGAATTGCTCTTATATTTGCTAGATCTGATTATGGAAGGCTTAGATCTGTGATGAGGCGAGCATCTAGGCGAACATCTGTCTGAAGCAAAAGGGTAGATCTGAACTGAATATCTGATCTGATGAAGTATGCTGCGCTGTAATGATTGAAGATCTATACGCTACTTCGCCGCGGAGGAAGCGCGTATATACGCAGCTTCAGCGAAGAGAAAGCGCGTATGCGCAATAAAATATACACTGAGGTATACGTTGGTTTGTGTGGACGGAAGCGCGTATATACGCGACATCAGTGAAGTAAAAGCGCGTATGCAAACTAGGGTTTGCTGAAGCAAAGGGTATGAAATATCTGATCTGTTCTGCTGTGTTTCTGCTATCTGATCTGTGTTGATATGTATCTGTTGATGATGTATGTTCGTGTTTAAAAGTATGGAAAGGGTTCGGTCTTGAAATATGATGAATTGCGGTCTCCAAGTTGTGTTCTATTGAAGTGGTCGGATCCAGTGTGAAAATTGATGAAACATGGTCCAAGGTGGTGCTGAAGGTTGTAGACTTCAGTCAGGGGGTTGTATCTCCCTTCCAGGTGAGGCTGGTAAACGAGATCAGGGGGTCGTAGCTCCCTTCCAGGAGAGGCTGGTAAACGAGTCAGGGGGTCGTAGCTCCCTTCCAGGAGAGGCTGGTAAACGAGCGCAGGTGGGTGCCTGCGTGCTGGTCAAGTCTGTGCCAGCACACATGTTGTAAGATGTTTTCTCTATAATAAAATATTGAAGGCTGAGCAACTGCAGCGGTGGTTTTCTCCCGACTTGGGTTTCCACCTAAAAATCCTGGTGTTCATGTGTGATGCTTGTGTCATGATTTATTCTTTTCTTACTGCACATGTTTACTGCTTATTGAATATCTGATGAATAATTGAAGGAATGATTTGAGTGAAGAATTAATGACATAAATAGATATCTGTGTATACGCGAGTTTCGTAAAGGGTATCCGCGTATATACGCAAGTCTGGTTCAGGAAAGTAGTGTATGCGTTTTAGAAGCAGAAAAAATGAAAGTTTTGAATATGCAGTAAATACTGATTCACCCCCCCCTCTCAGTATTTTTCCCAACAATTGGTATCAGAGCAGGTCCTTCTGCAGAAGCTTGATCGCTTGAAGGAGATCCGTCACAATGGGAAGTATACATACAAAAGCTTTGCTGAATTTTGGTGCAAAAGTATGGGCTCTCGCAAAAGAATGTGAAAAAGAAAAGGGTACCTTTGTGGATTCTCTAGAAGACAATAATCTTCTTGAAGAAAACATTCAACTCAAAGTGAGCTTAGAAGAAAAGAACATAATCATTGAGACTTTTAAAAATCAGCTTGAAGCAAGAGAAAAACGCATGGAGGATCTAGAATGTGAAGTAGTAAGTCTAAGGAAGGATAATGAGAAATTAAATTCTCTCAATCTCAGATTTGCTAAAAGTTCATAAACCTTGGATGAAATTATCAAGGTACAACGGTCCCCCTTTATAAAAACAGGTCTTGGATATACTGGGGAATCTTCTCAGACATCAGCACCAAATTCTCTAAAAGCAGCCACCGCTGGTTCTCTACATTCAGCCACTCAGCAAGGGAACAATGGATCTTTACAGGTAAAGCAAGATCACCTCAATTCAAGAAACACAAACAGGGAGATCTTTCAAAATGGCTACAACCAACAGGTAAAGTCTAATAGAAGATTTCATGATCACAAGAAATTCTACTTCAATGTACAATGTTTCACATGTCACAACTTTGGTCATAAAGCTGTTCAATGTGTTGCATATAAAACCATCATGACCAGAGAAGCAAGAAAGATAAGGATGGATGATGAACCAAAGAAGAACACCTATAACAATTTTTCTCCTCTTCAAAATGAAGTTGAATGCGCTTATTGCAATAACTTTGGTCATGAAGATTCTGAATGCAGGAGCAAGGTCCAGCCAAAAGAGCATGTTCCCTCAAGCTCTAAAGTGTGGAAAAAGAAAGAAATACCGGTTGAAAATTGTGGGATAGCGTTATTTGCAGAGGGTGAAGAGAATCAATGGTACATTGATAGTGGGTGTTCAAGACACATGACAGGTGACAAAAGCAAACTGCATACTTATAATGCTCTAGAGAAGGAAAAGAAAGTTACTTTTGGAAATGATACTCCTGCTGTTATTAAAGGAAAATGGTCAGTATTTCTAAAAGAAAAAGTCAAGGCTAAAGATGTCATGTATGTGGATGGATTAAGGCATAACCTATTGAGTGTTAGTCAAATGTGTGATCAAGGAGAAGAAGTGGTCTTCAGTTCCAAAGAATGTGTGGTTCGTGATCTTGATACAGGTAAAATCATTATAAAAGGAAAAAGAAATCCAAGCAACTTGTATGTACTCAACGGCATAGAACAATGTTACTTAAGCAAATCTTCAGAAAATTGGCTATGGCATCGAAGACTGGGACATCTGAGTTTCTCTCAAATCAAAAAAGCAAGCAAACTTCAAGCTGTTCGTGATCTTCCCAAGATCAATCTTCCAGAAAGTACCATATGCAAATCATGTCAATTTGGTAAGCAGACCAGAGTCCGATTTAAAGCCAAAGAAGGTTCATCAAGTAAGCCTCTTGAACTCATTCATACTGACATTTGTGGACCTATGAGGAAAAAGTCATTACGTGGGGAAGAATACTATATCCTATTTATTGATGACTACTCCAGAATGTGTGAGATTGCGTTTATTAAACACAAAGATGAAGCTTTTGAAAAATTTCAGAAGTTCAAAGCACTGGTAGAAAATGAATTGGATTCAAAAATCAAGTGTCTTAGATCTGATCGAGGAGGAGAATATTCGTCAAATGAATTCTTTGAATTTTGTGAACAACATGGCATTAAAAGATAGTTCTCTGTAGCAGGCACCCCACAACAAAATGGTGTAGCAGAAAGAATGAATAGAACAATTGTTCAAATGGCCAGAGCTATGCTTTCTGACTCTAATGTTCTTAACATGTTCTGGAGTGAAGCAACACGTGTAGCAGTTAACATTCTCAACAAGGCTCATGTCCGGGTAAACAGTGATAAAACTCCATATGAACTCTGGTATGGCAAATCTCCCACTGTAAAGCATTTTAAAGTTTTTGGAAGTAGATGCTTTATCAAAAATAATGATGAAAAACTTGGCAAGTTTGACCCTAGATCAGATGAAGGGATACTTCTTGGCTACACCTCTTCAAGCAAAGCATTCACATGTTACAATAAGAGGCTTCAAAAGGTTGTTGAATGTATTGATGTTGTTATTGACGAGTCTCCTGCAGCTCCTAAAGAAGAAAAACAAACAACAAAAGAAGATGATGATGACATATGGCCTTCTACATCAGATGGAAATGATATAGACAGTGAATCAAATGAAGAACCTGAAAATGATCTATCTGAAAAAGCTCCATCTAGATACGTTCAAAAGAATCATCCTGAATCTCAAATTTTGGGAGACAAGGAATCAGGTGTACGAACAAGGAGAACTCTTGTGGGATCTTCTAGTCATCAAGCACTTCTATCCACAATTGAACCACACAATGTCAATGAAGCTAGCAAATATGAATGTTGGAATAATGCCATGGACGAAGAAATTGAGCAAATTGAAAAGAATGACACTTTGGATTTGGTACCAAGACCTCATGATAAAAATGTCATTGGAACTAAATGGATCTTCAAGAACAAGTTAAATGAGAATGGGGATGTTGTAAGAAACAAAGCTAGACTGGTTTGCAAAGGGTATACTCAACAAGAATGTATAGACTTTGAAGAAACTTTTGCTCCTGTAGCTAGACTTGAAGCCATAAGAATGTTTCTTGCTTTCTCAAGCTATCAACGAATCAAAGTTTATCAAATGGATGTTAAGTCTGTTTTTCTTAATGGTGACCTAGAAGAAGAAGTATATATAGAACAACCGGAAGGATTCATTTTGGGAAATGATGCAAATCTTGTTTGTAGACTTAAAAAGGCTCTGTATGGACTCAAACAAGCTCCGAGGGCTTGGTATTATCGTCTTGACAAATATCTTCATCAACAAGGATTTTCAAAGGGGTCTGCTGATAGCAACTTATACACAAAAGTTGAAAATGATAAACTATTGATTGTAGTTGTATATGTTGATGATATCATTTTTGGGAGTAACAAAGAATCTATGAGTCAAAAATTTGCTTGTCATGCAGCAAGAATTTGAAATGTCTTTACTTGGGGAACTAACATTCTTTCTTGGCTTGCAAGTGCATCAATCTGCAGATGGTATATTTCTATCACAAGCAAAATATCTTAAGCAAATTCTGAAGAAGTATGGCATGGAAGAATGCAAACATGTAAGTACACCAATGATAACCGGATGCAGTCTCAGTTCTAATGATGATTCTCCCACTGTGAATCAACCAGAATACAGATCGATGATTGGAAGTCTACTTTATCTCACTGGGACCAGACCAGACATTATGCATGTTGTTGGGATTGTTGGACGATTCCAAGCTAATCCAAAAGAGTCTCACCTTCAGGCTGTCAAAAGGATATTCAAATATCTACAAGGAACTCAAGACTTTGGTCTATGGTATCGAAAGGATGCTGATCTTACTCTTCATGCTTACACTGATGCAGATTGGGCTGGAAGTGTTGATGATCGGAAAAGGACTAGTGGTGGTGCATTTTACATGGGGCCCCGGTTAGTATCTTCGTTCAGCAAGAAGCAAAATTCTATTGCCTTATCAACAGTTGAAGCAGAGTATGTAGCTGCCGCATCTTGTTGCACTCAACTCCTATGGATGATGCAAACCTTGCAAGATTTTCAAATTAAATGTGCAACTCCTATCTCCATTATGTGTGATAATACAAGTGCCATCAGTATTTCAAAGAATCCTGTTATGCATTCAAAGACCAAGCACATTCCCATCAAGTATCATTTCTTACGTGAACAAGTGCTTGAACAAAAGGTGAAGTTGGAGTATGTTACCTCCAAAGAACAAGTTGCTGATATCTTTACCAAACCTCTGCCCAAGGAAGCGTTCGAGCATCTAAGACAGAAGCTGGGAGTGGTCTCTGCCAGTCAAAAGAAAAAAATCTGCATAATTTTTAGAATATGGCTTTGGATACGCGGATTTCCTGAAACACAGTCGCGTATATACGCGATTTCATTCATAGAAAACCGCGTATGGTTGGTTGCTGACAATTTTTTGGTTGGTTCAGCTCTCTTCAGCACAACTGCAGTGTTGTTTGGTATCTCTGATACTGTTTGATATCTCTGGTGGTATTCCAGTTCTCATAATTCTGTTTCTAATGTTTTGATGAAGATGCCTTGATGATTTGTTGGTGGAAGTTTTCAGGATGCACAAACTAAGGGGGAGCCTTAGTCATTTGGAAAGATTGCTTGGTTGCACAGTTTCAGGGGGAGCATTCGTTTTGCTGAGTATAATGCATTGTTGGCATTATGGTGTTTCTAATTTATAATCTCTCTTGAGGTCTTTCCGGTGTTGGTCTTAAAGTCATATTTGTAATCTGATGAAAAGGTCTTGTTAAGACCCATGATGTAAAATTGTAATATTCAGTCATGTAAGGACTTGTCAAATTTGTAAACCCACTTGGTTGGGTAGCTGAGTCAAATGTGTAAACCCACTTGGTTGGGTACTTGAGTCTCATATGTAAATCCACTTGGTTGGATATTTGTTGTAATTATGAGTCATTGGTGATAGGAAAGTCTTTGAGTCATGTACTTTATTGAAAAATATGTTTGAAGATTCAGCATGAACTCAGGGGGAGCTTGGCCACTTCAGCACATATCAGATCTGTAGAATGTTTCTTCCACATGAGGAGAAAAGGGGGAGAATGTTGGTTTTTGATCCGCCCTTTGCCCTTGATGTCAAAGGGGGAGAGTGACATGGTGTTTGAATAAAGAGAAGATAGTGACATAGTGGTTGAATAAAGAGAAGATAATGATGTGACATATTTGGGAGAGTGACATGATATCTATCTGCTGTGGTAACCAAACACCATCATGGTTGCCATCAAGTCCAAAGGGGGAGATTGTTGGAAATATGATGCAGGATGTTGTCCTTGATGGCAACCCTCTGAATGAATATGAAGACATGCGACTGATGACATGTGTTGTCCTTGATGGCAAACCATCTGATGAAGTTATTCTTGACTTGATGGACTTAGTAAATGATGTAAATCTGATATGATATAATGTTTGTTGACAATATGATGCTGAATGCTGTCCTTGAAAGACAACCCACCTGATGAATATGATGACAACTTAATGAAGTTGTGCTTGAGAGAATATGTTCGTGATGAAGAAAATATGGTGTTTCTACAGTGTGTACAGAAGGCAATGAAGAAAGGAATTCAGAATGTGCTCAAAATATGATGAAAAGAGTATGTCTCTTTGTATACGCGGATTGGCCTAGGGGAAGTCGCGTATGCACGCGGAAAGGAACGTTCCAAGTAGCGTATGGGCTAAAGCGCTCAAAAAGTGAAAAACCAGGGGTAACCACCATGGTATTGACCCATTGTATTGGGTAAATGATCCGCCTAATTGACCCCGTCCAGGTAGTTTTGGGCTCATGGTATTGTTTTGGCCCATGGTATTGAAAAAGGGGCTCATGGTATTGAAAAGGATAAACCTATATAAGGAGAAGAAATTCATTGTGCAAAATATATGTGTGGGTGCAAGATGTCTGAGCTTGAATGAATACTTCTCTCTGAAGTATATCTGAATGGAAAGGGTTACACTTGAATGATAAATATGAATGTATGAAGCACCAATGATGAAGAAGGAGATCTAGATCTGAATTTCTCTTATATTTGCTAGATCTGATTATGGAAGGCTTAGATCTGTGATGAGGCGAGCATCTAGGCGAACATCTGTCTGAAGCAAAAGGGTAGATCTGAACTGAATATCTGATCTGATGAAGTATGCTGCTCTGTAATGATTGAAGATCTATACGCTACTTCACCGCGGAGGAAGCGCGTATATACGCAGCTTCAGCAAAGAGAAAGCGCGTATGCGCAATAAAATATACACTGAGGTATACGCTGGTTTGTGTGGACGGAAGCGCGTATATACACGACATCAGTGAAGTAAAAGCGCGTATGCAAACTAGGGTTTGTTGAAGCAAAGGGTATGAAATATCTGATCTATTCTGCTGTGTTTCTGCTATCTGATCTGTGTTGATATGTATCTGTTGATGATGTATGTTCGTGTTTAAAAGTATGGAAAGGGTTCGGTCTGGAAATATGATGAATTGCAGTCTGCAAGTTGTGTTCTATTGAAGTGGTCGGATCCAGTGTGAAAATTGATGAAACATGGTCCAAGGTGGTGCTGAAGGTTGTAGACTTCAGTCAGGGGGTTGTAGCTCCCTTCCAAGTGAGGCTGGTAAACGAGATTAGGGGGTCGTAGCTCCCTTCCAGCAGAGGCTGGTAAACGAGTCAGGGGGTCGTAGCTCCCTTCCAGGAGAGGCTGGTAAACGAGCGCAGGTGGGTGCCTGCGTGCTGGTCAAGTCTGCGCCAGCACACATGTTGTAAGATGTTTTCTCTATAATAAAATATTGAAGGCTGAGCAACTGCAGCGGTGGTTTTCTCCCGACTTGGGTTTCCACCTAAAAATCCTGGTGTTCATGTGTGATGCTTGTGTCATGATTTATTCTATTCTTATTGCACATGTTTACTGCTTATTGAATATCTGATGAATAATTGAAGGAATGATTTGAGTGAAGAATTAATGACATAAATAGATATCTGTGTATACGCGAGTTTCGTAAAGGGTATCCGCGTATATACGCAAGTCTGGTTCAGGAAAGTAGCGTATGCATTTTAAGAAGCAGAAAAAGTGAAAGTTTTGAATATGCAGTAAATACTGATTCACCCCCCCCCTCTCAGTATTTTTCCCAACATCATCACTATATAATCTAGTTTCATCATCTTCTTCCTTTAATTCAGCCCCAAGCACTTCCACTTTCCCTCCCAACGAAGCTAGAATTCAAGTTATGGCTGCTAGGTATGATCCCCTATTTCTTCCAGGAAAATTTCATGACATGCCCCAAGATTACCAAAGTAAAATACCACAGTTTGATGCTACTACACAATATACTACACAAGATCATATAAAAAAAATGATAGATTAATTTGAACTCCATGAGATAGATGAATCAGATGTACAAATGAGGTTGTTTGCATAAACATTAACATGAGAAGTTAAAAAAAAAATTAAAGGTATTATTTCATGTAGTATAGCTGATTTAGCTATTTTCCAGATATTATTTTTAAATAAATGGGAAAAGAAGAAAAACCCCATACAAATATTGTCTGAATTTGATGCAATTAAGAGAGCTCCAAATGAGTCAGTACAAGACTACTGCACTAAGTATAACAATATTTACAATTCAATTCCTGCAAATCTAAAACCCACTCCTGACTTTGTCTTACTCAAATTCCCAGATGGATTGGAAACTGACATGGCATATCAGTTAAGAGAAAGAAATGCAGAAACCTTGGAAAGAATGCAAACCGATGTTGTAGGTGTTGAAGTAAACATTTTAGCTATGAAAGCTAGATTGAGAAATGAGAGGAGAGTAACCATGGAAGAAGAAGCCTCTAGTTCAGACACAAAAATGGATATGTTAGCTAAGACATTAGAGATAATGATGTATAGATTAGATAACATAGAAATAAAACCTCAGTGGGATAATCAACAACAAATTAGAAATCCCAATTTTAGGAAAAACACAAATTCAGGAAAATCAAAAGAATCAGTCGCAGACAAAACAATAAGACCTTCATTTCAGGAGAACTATGCTGAGAGTTCTCAAAACAATGTTGAGGATGAAGATACCATAAATTTAATTGTAATAAATGACAATAACACTATCTTTCTCACACAGGAAGATCAAGAGTTATTTTAACTCCAACAACTCCAATTAGATTCAGGCGAATCCTTCAATTATAAACAAGGTTATGATTTTTCTATAAACGAAGTTCACAATCAATATGACCTTAGGGGTGGGAAAAATACTGAACCTTCTACTAAGAAAACAACACAAATTGAAAATAAGAGAAAAGTAGAAGCCCCAACAACAAAATTTCTGCAAATTATCGCTCGAGAAAATAGGAAAAACTCTAGTTCTTCCCAAAAAGTTTCTTAACCTAAAATTTCAGCGAGCCCTAATATTGTTGACATAACGGATGAAGTTTCTCAAGATACAAAATATTCACAAAAATTTGCTGCTCCAAATGCATATTATTATGCTTAAACAACAAACTTAGATCGTAAAACATCCACTCCTGATCCAAAATCAGCAGATCCAAAAGCTGCCACTGCAAAAACAACTTCTGACAATTTTAAATCTGAAAAAACATCTAGTTCTTCACAAACAATTCCCAAAAATAAAAAAAAAAGTAGAAAGAAACAAGAAACTCAAACTAAAAATGAAAACATAACTGTAGAAAAACAAGATAAACCAACACAAACGAAATTTACTAGAGAAGAGTTAATTCAAATAAGTAAATCTCAACATTTATTCAACATACAAACTGAAATTGCAAAGTTAAAAATACCAATTCCTTTAACAGAATTGGTAAAACATGATTTGTATAAACCAACCATCACTAAAACATTAAGCATAAATGATGGAGAAGACTCCATAAACTTGAATGATGATCAACCAGAGTTGATATTTGGCCCAAATGTAAATGGAAAGCATCAAGATGGAGCATTTCCTCCATTTTACATCAGTTTAACCATACATGATCAAATTTTACACAACACAATGCTAGATTCAGGAGCTTCCCATAATTTAATTCGCAAAGCTATAATGGAAACCCTAAACTTAGACATTACAAGGCCTTACAAATATTTATTCTCATTTGACGCAAGAAAAGTAAAATTCCTAGGATTAATCAAAGATTTATGTGTAACACTAGTTCAATATCTTGGTAAGAGTATACTTATGGACATTGTAGTAGCTAATATCCCACCCAAGTATGGAATGTTATTATCTCACTCATGGGGAGAAAAGTTACAGGGACCTCTACAATTGGACATGTCTTATGGTACTATATCAGTTTTGGTCAACCTAAGAAGTTATATAGGGAAACATTAATGAAATATATGGTAAGTAATTCAGCAAGATAAATAAATTACCCAACTTATGCTACACTTACTGACCTAGATTCATTTATCCTATGCAATGCAAAAACTAATAATGAAATCAAGACTGAACTAATGGAAGAAAAGAAAACAAAAAACAATAATAATATCTTCCATGAATATTTATGGCATTTAGATTTTGATGGATCAATAAACAAGTTAGGAGCAGGAGAAGGAGTATGGATAACCAATATAGAGAAAAATCATGGAAAAGGCCATTCTTTTAGACTGAATTTCAAATGCACAAACAATATGGCTGAGTATGAAGCCCTCATTTTAGGACTCCAAATAATTAGAAATTTAGGAGGTAAAAGAATAGCAATAATGGGATACTTAGAGTTGGTTGTAAAATAAATTAAAGGTGAATATTCTATTTACGATAATAGATTAGGCCGATATAGAGAGACTGTACTAGATTTGATTGGTGATTTATTGGAATATAATTTCTCTGCAATACCAAGAAGGCAAAATATACAGGCACATTCTTTAGAAACATTTGATAAAACTTGTAATTTACCTTTTCAACCTAATCATATGTATACTGTAGAAGTAAAACAGAGAAAAATAATCCCAGAAAACCTCAAATATTGGCAGATTTTTTCACAAGATCAGCAAATTTATAATTTTATGAATACTGAAGGTGAATTTCAGCGTTTTAATATAGACACTGACTGTACCATAGATCAAGATTTAGACAGTAACATTGATTTGAATAATGCAGATGTAAATAAATTAAAGTTTACATAACCAACTAAATTTAATCAATAATATATAAATAAAGTAGAGAGAGTAGAAATTGATGAGATAATTGATGAAGAACCTGATATATTAAATCTCAAATATAATTTCTTACCAAAATTTTTAACTCCACTTGAAGATTTATTTGACTCAAATGATGTTTCTAGAAAACCCAAAATGGAGCCACTTAGATCTAACATTGAGGAATGCAACATAGCCACATAATTGAAACCCAAAGTGATCAAACTTTCCAAAGCCTTACCTCAACAGGAAAAGGAAAAATATATTTCCCTTTTTAGGGAATTCCAAGATGTTTTTTCTTTGAGTTATGAGGACCTTAAATCCTATGACACCAAAATAGTTCAACATAAAATTCCTGTAAAAGAAGATCAAAAGCCCTTTAAACAAAATTTAAGGAGAATCAACCTTGTTTCGATGCCCTTAATAGAAAAGGAAGTGAAAAGAATGTATGATGCACAGATAATTGCACCAATCGGATATTCTGATTAGGTTTCTAACCTAGTTCCAACCAGAAAGAAAACAAGAGAGATTAGATTATGCATTGACTTTAGGAATCTAAAAAAAGTATCTTTAAAAGATAATTATCCTTTACCAAAAATGGATCATACTTTACAAAGGGTAGTTGGATCTTCTAGGATTTCTCTTTTATATGGATTTTCAAGATACAACCAAATTTTAGTCTAAGCAAAGGATCAAGCCAAAACAACTTTTACTACTCCTTGGGCACTTTTATGTATGTAAAAATGCCTTTTGATTTAACTAATTCAGGGGAAACCTTTCAAAGAGCTATGGATATAGCATTTTCAAAGGAAATTCATGAATTCTTGGTAATTTACTTAGATGACATAACTGTATTTTCTAAGACTGATTATGAACACTTAGATCATCTTAGACAATTCTTTATAAAATGTAGAAAGTTTGGCATCTCATTAAATCCAAAGAAAACCTTATTTGGATTAGAATAAGGCAAGTTACTAGGACACATAATTTCTAAGGAAGGAATTAGAATATATCCTACAAGAATAGAAGAAATTCTTAACATCAATCCACCAAGAAACATAAAAGAGTTACAAGCCTTTCTAGGTAAGATTAATTTTTTAAGAAGATTGATATCCAATTTAGCTACGATAATTAGAGAACTAAATAACATGATTAAAAATGATTTAGTTCTTAAACGTACTGTTGAGGCCACAAAATATTTTGAATCCATCAAACAGGCCTTAACCAAAACCCCAGTCCTTATAAGTCCTGATTTCAAAAAGGATTTAATCATTTTTTCATTTGCTTCAGAACACACCATTGTTGCAGTTTTACTGCAGAAAAATGACCAGGGTTATGAACAACCCATAGGTTTCTTTAGCAGAACACTTAGAGATGCATCTTTAAAGTAAAATATTATGGAAAAGCAAGCCTTAGCTTTGGTAAAAGCCATTAAAGACTTTAGATTTTACATTTTGTATTCTCACATCATTGCCTATGTCCAAAATGATGTAGTAAAATAAATTCTTACTCAGGAGGGTCCTAATGCAATAAGAGGTGAGTAGATCACCACTATATTAGAATATGACATAGATATAAAACCCACGAAGTTGATTAAAGGTCAAGGTTTAGATAGATTTATGGCTGAATCAAATTGTCATGCCCTAGACATAAATTTTATTGCCCAAATAGATAATCAGGAAGAGATGGCGACTCCAGAGATCAGTGAAGCCTTTTTAGAATCACCATGGTATGCAAATATTATATTTTTATTACTAAAATTACAAGCTCCTCCTGGATTATTAAGAAAAAAAGCTATATTCCTAAATTTTAAGGCAGTAAGATTTTGTATTTTAGACAATGTACTTTCTTGGAAAGATTAAAGTGGGATTTTCTTAAATTTTTTGTTAAAAGAAGAAGTTGAAAAAATATTACAAGAACTTCATGTAGGTGACTATGGAAAACATTTATACTAGAAAACTACTGCAGACAAGATCCTAAGAGCTGGTTTTTACTGGCCTACTTTGTTTGCTGATGTTAAAAAATATGTGACCTCCTGTCATAAGTGCCAAATCTTTGAGGGTAAGAAAAAGCAGTTACCCCTGCCCTTAAAGCCCATCTCTACAGAAATTCCATTTCAACAATGGGCTCTTGACTTCATTGGAGAAATTAACCCCCCATCATCAGCCCAACACAAGTGTATTCTGACAGCCACTGACTATTTTACGAAGTGGATTGAATCCATACCCTCTAGGAAAGCCACAGATATTGTCAGTATCTCCTTCCTAGAAAGTAACATTCTTTCAAGATTTGTATGTCACCAAAATTTAATTATTGATAATGTAGCAGCATTCAAATCTAAGAAAATGATTGACCTTTTCCATAAATACCATATTACCCTAGGTCATTCTGTTGCATGTTACCCTCAAGGTAATTTCCTAGCTGAATCTTCAAATAAGATCCTTGTAAACATCATCAAAAAGTTACTGGAAGATAACAAAAAGACTTGGAATAGGAATTTAGTTAATGCCTTATGGCCAGATAGACTTACAACTAAAAAATCTATTGGTGCATCCCCTTACCAACTTGTCTATGGAATGGATGTTGTTTTTCCATTCTCCCTAGGAGTACCAGTAATGAAGATTATCCAAGAGTTACAAGTTGGAACAAATGACATTCAAAGAAGGATCAATCAAACTATTCACTTGCAACAAACAAGGGAAGAATTTATATCAAGTCTCAAATTATCCAGGATAATATAAAGAATTTTTTTGATAAAAATACTAAAGAAGATGATTTTTACATTCAATATCAAGTGTTAAAATGGGATTCAAGAAGAGAAGACAAAGGTAAACATGGAAAATTTGATTTTCTATGGAGATGACCTTTAGTGATTTGTGGATATAGAGGTAAAAATTATTTCTACCTAAAAGAAATGGATGGATCAGCTATGCTAGATGGACCAGTAAATGGAAGAATGATGAAGAACTACTACTCTCCTGAGTTAAAAAATAATTAGTTTCATTTAATTTAATCATTGTACATATACGTTGAAGATTTTATATTGAATTGGATGTTTTCCAAACAAAGTTGAAGCCTAGAGAGAAGGCCCTAAGCTTTGAGAGGTAAAATATCATAAATATAAACAAGTGCAGAGATCACAATATACTTACAGGGTCACCATAGTCAAATTTCAAAGGCTACTAGTCTTAAAGTTCTTGACATTTCACAAGGAAATGCCATCCCCAAGTGGTGTCATTGTTAGGTTCCTATAATAATAGGATTCATAATTTTTGAATTGACTTTGATAGTCTTGTAAATATGTACATACCTTGCTTTCTGCAAGTTGTTTTCCCATATTTGAAAAATGAAAAATAATAAAAAATAAAAAGAGGGTAAAAGTCCTAAAAGAATGATCAAAGGACAGAGAAAAAATAGACCAAAAAATAAAAAAGAGATAAAAATAAAACCTGAAGGTGGGTAAGTCAAAATGCCACTACTATTTACTTTACTACAATAATAAATGATTATGTGCAGACTATCAATAAATTCCATAATCCATGATCAGTGAAACAATTTAATATTAACTTTTCATGCTTTGAATTTCATGTTTTAGAAAGAGAATAAAGATATGTCAAACAATATAAAATTGGCAAATCAGTAGATAAGATAGAGAATAAATGAGGATCTCAATAGTTTAATCCAAGCCCTCGGATGAAATAAGGTTAGACATAGATAGTTTTTATGCTTTGAAAGAAAATTGATTTAGGGTTGCAAGCATAAATGAACCCATGAAAATGAAGTAAAAACTGTTAGAAATAAAGATGGGTAGGTAGAAAGTAGTTGTGAAAGCATGTAATAAATCATCATCGGGAAAAAATCACTAATTTCCCTCCCCTATAATTATTCAGTATTATAAACTATCAGTTAAAAAGGCTCAGAGCATTTCTCTGACTTTTTTCGGGACAAGACCCAAGGCTCGATAACTGTTTGGTTAAAAATATTGAATTCCTATAGAAAACCCATATTCATCAACATTTACCCTTCATCTATAATCATGATCCCTTTTCCTAAGTAAAAACCCATTTTTTATTTAGTAAAAGTAAAACCCTAAATAACTAATTTCATTTATTTTCAAAAAATATTCAAAAACCCATAAAATGCATTTATCCTAAGTTAAAGTGTGAAAAAATACAACAAAGACAAGCTATGCTTTATTTTCACTTTAATTATAGTTAAAACATGTATTTTTATTCATTATATTATCCCTTTATTTCACATTAACTTCTAACTTATTTATTAACTCCCTAAAAACTACACCCTCCCATATAGTATTAAAACCTTTTTATTTTAAATTACCCACAAAACCCTCTATTTAAGTTTTAAAGAAATGTTTAAATAACCCATGTGATGAATTAAAACCCGCCCTTATCCCATTGGTTTAAAATTATCAATTAAAACAAAATACCCCGCCTCCTATGGTTTTAAACATTTATCGCAATGTTTATATACCATATAATAATAAACTCACGCCCAAATATTGATGAAACATTTATTAAATGTTTTAATTAAAACATATATAAACCTTATCCCTCTGCTCAACCAAATAATAAAAGGTTTAAACTTTATAAATGCATGTTTATAAAGATTATTAAACCATCTCGCTGCATTGATCACCCTAGCCCAACTCCCAAATCCTGATGCAATTTCCAGATCAGATCCTGACGGTTTTCTAGAGTCCTTCATAATCCAATGACGGAAAACCCATATCACAATTAAAATGGCACGATATCCACCATCTCATTTCTATGCGAAATGGGTGGTATTTTGACTTTCTCCCTCCCCCACGTGGTTCCCTCTTACTGGATCGCATTCATTTCATCCAAAACATCTTACCACCTAAACAAATGCGATAATCGCTGGCGGTTTTATACCCTTTGAGCCTGAAAACTGCCATTGTTGACTTGACCACCATCTATTGCAGTGCAAATTAACCCTAATTTGCCTAAAAAATGTTGGAAATGCACTGATTTTCTCTCTTTCTGCTCGTAACCAGTATATAAGCTATTCTGACTTTGAAACAAGTATTTTCCACCATTTGCATGGTAAAAACCTGCAAATTTTTGTCTCTACCTATTAAAGATTGCCGAGGAACTTTGAATTTCTCCAGAGATTGGAAAGACACCATTGAATCTATTCAAAAACCTTAGAGACTTCCTCAACAACCAGTACCTATGTATAAGAGGTATTATTGCAGCAATTAAGTCTATTTTGATTTGAAAGGACTTTAAAAAAGGAACAAATTACATTCATAGTTTGAATCCACCCAAACAAGCCTATTAAAATATCCAAAAAACAGGCCAAACCCTGTCAAAATTTCTCGATAAACCTTGTTTATGCTGCGCATTGTTCTAAACTCTAAATTGAGCCCAGAAACCCTCTGAAGGTATCCTAAAATTTTGTGCCTAATCTCAAAGGAATTTTTACCAAATTACTCATTTAAAAAATGCAAGAAACCCCGATTTCTTGTTTCTAAACCAGTAAAAGTCTGTAAATCTTATTGAGAGTCCAAAATTGAAAGGAAAAACAAAAGGAAAGACCATATTTTTCGTATTTTCATCAAAGAAATCCCTTCCAGAGTAAAAAATACTTATGAAAACTGTTTAATCTTGCAAAAGTATCCAGAAAAGCAAAAAAGCATAGTATTGTAGTCCAAAAAGAATCAGAATGCCTAAACCTACTCCATGTGCATCTTCTAAGACTGGTATAGTTATAAATCCTCTACAACCCCCTGTTGTAGGTATTGAGCACACTCCATTAGGAGATGTTGATTATAAGAAAGCATAGCCTATTGTGGAATTCAATTTGTTGTAACTTCACAAATGGAAATATGAAAAATCTTTAAATAATGATGAAGAAGTTCAAATTTGGGAATCACACTTGCCCAAATATGTGGTGTCAGTTACCCACTCATGACTAGAGATCATTAGGTTATGCCATCATCATTATATTCCTGAGCAAAGAGCAATATTCAATGCCAATAAAGAAGTACTTTTCACCATTACTGTTGAATCCATTAATCCAATGTTACAGCTCAAGCCTGATCCTCAAGCAGTTCCTCTGTCCATTGAAGCACTTACTAGGCTATATACTGGCCTTCAATTTCATAAAAGATTCCAAATATTCGAAATATTCATGCACTTACATGTATAAATTCCTCAAATCAATCCTCCATATTCCACTTCAAAATTTCCAGAGGGTTCTACGAATGTAATTTCTATGTTATCTTTCATCTTAGGGTAATTTACTAATGAACATACAAATGAATCCATCTTATTTTTTCTATCCACTTTCACACTAGGAAAACCTCCATTTGTTATCTATGATTATGCTGTATATATTGCTGACAATATTCATGACCAATTGGTTAAACTGCCAAATGAAGGAGTGTTTAGATACATATCCTTCCTTTTCCACACGTTCTTTTATTTTCAAGGAGATAATTTTTCATTAACCCTTCAAAAGATTGACATAGAAGGGAATCCTCTTTCAGTTAATTTTTGGACCTCTTTGATCAGGAAAGAGTCCACAGTGTTCACCTATGCATAATTTTCAGATTCCTTCATCTATCCATTGATTAAAATTTTAAAAAATACTAAATAGCCGAGGATAAATGATGAGATGAAGAGTATTTTACTGTTCTCAGAGAAAGCCAAGAATCGTAAATGGTACTTGTATGAAAAACATACTGAGATTAGAGTGTTTGGATCCAATTTGTTACCCTACAATCTACCCAAATTTCTATCAATGAGGGTTTTTGCCTCGGAGTATATCAGGAAAATATTAAACTCTATTTCTATAAATTTCCTAGCAGCAAAGAAGAAAACACAGTTTAAATTAGAGAATCTAGTGGGACCATTAATTTACAATCATATTGATGCAGAGACAGAAGCAACTAAGCAGTTATTAGAGTACAGGTTTGAAGAGATCTTTTCTTGGAATTATGATCCACAAGGGATACTAAGTAAAATGAGGGTTAAGTGTAAAGTGACACCATTCATTCATGAGACAAAATCAAAGATAGAGAAATATGCCAGTCAGACTAAGTGGTCATAAAATAATTTTAGTAGATGTAGTGAAGAAAAGTGATAGTAGTCACACTTTACAAACTACAAATCAAATAGAAAAATCCACTAAGAGGGTCAGAGAAGAAGAAACTTATGTCGTTGAAACCACTACTGAAAATAGGTTCAAAATAAGATATAATAAAAGGCCCAAAATAGATATAGTCGGTAAAGAGAAGGTAACCATTGATGTTGAAGAAAAAAATCTCCTAGATACCAACACAGATGCTGCCACTGTCATCAGAAATGAGCGAAATACAGACAATAGAAATGAAGAACATGTTGATAATTCAAATGCACAGTTGATATAAAAGCAACAGAACATGGAATCTTCATCCTCAAAAAAAACTGAGGAGAAATATCTAGATATCAGGGTAAAGTACAAACAGATGAAGTTAAAGAATGAAGAGATCAAAAATGATATCTACTCTCAATATTTGAAACAAGCACCAAGTGTTCAAAATAGATTTTTTTCTGCCTTTGATTATTAAAATAAAAATCTAATCATGTGAGTATTGCTGCCTACAGTGAAAACTCCAAAGGCAGTGGCATATTACAAGAAGATTGATTTAGAAGTCCAAATAGCAGAAATTCATGCTCTTGACCAGATATAATTTCATAGATAGAGTTCAGAGATGTTATACTCTACTGTTACAACCAAAGCTATGAGTGTTCAGAAACTTCAGAACACTATCAAAAACATTAAAGATCAAAATTAAACTTAACAAAGCATCCTTATATGCTAAATATCTTAGGATTAAATCCTTAGAAGAATTGGTCTTACAGGTTGGATATGACCCTGCAAATGTCAAAGCAGCAGAACAATTAGTAACGAAGAAAAATGAGGACATTACAGCATTGAGGAAACAACTTAAATTTCCATCAAGTGAACATCCTCAAGAAATATAAATAATAGAAGGATATAATGAGAAGGATGACATGAAAAATTTGATCTTTCAAATGACAACACAGATCAAGGAAATGGATATTCAGATCGATAAGCTTGTCCATGAAAAAGAAACCCCAAAAACACTAGAAATTCCTTCAATTATTCCTATGGTCACTACAATTGTGCCATCAACTCTAGTAGAAGAGTTGGCACCCAAAGAGCCATTGGCTACTGTAGTGCCAGTGACATCATCTACAACATCAGCTACAGAGTCATCTGCTATAGCAGCTCACCCTACAAATGAGGCCAACAAACTAGTGAAAGCTATGGAAGAAATGTCACTTCAGACAAGTGAAATTAACAGATTGAAAAAGATGGTTGATAACCTTGAAAATAAAAACAAGTTGGCTAAAATAAATGTCAAAACACATGAGAAAAAGGCCATTAGAATAAATGAACAATTGAAGAAGTTACAAAAGGAATTAACCTTAAAGGAATGAATTTCATATCTAAAAAATCATTTATGGAACAAGGTCATTGAAGCCATCAATGATGTGTGGCCCTCAATTCAATTGATTTTTTAATAGAGAGATTTACTCAAAGTAGCATTGGAAGAAATTGAGAAAACTAAATATGAACTTGATAACAAACTAGAACAAGGAATAGAATTGATTAAGTTTCTTAACAACAAAAACACACAAGAGCTAGAAGAACTTGAGATGACTGACAGGAATAAAATTATCCTTGAGATAAGGAAAGTCATCACCAAAAAGAACCTGATGAAGTAGCTTGAGGAAAAGTGTGAGAATATGAACATCACCATAACCAGGTTTATGGTCAAATTTGAGAATTTGAGGCAAACAAGTTTTTCTAATATTTTGGTCATCAGTGAAAAATAAATGCCTTAGGAATATTACGATAAAAATATTAGAGAATTGGCAAAGGAGCAAGTTGAAAAGTCAGGTGGACAAGGCACTCCAATAGGAAAAGTCTTACTCATAATTTTTGAGAACTTATTTTATTTATAGGATGAGATAAGACACTTATTTGTCATTAAACCAAATTTTTCCAGGTATACAGAAGCAGATGAAAACTCCAGGCAGCTCAAGAAGATACAGATTTCAAATGATGAAAATTGGCAGTCATTAACAGATTTACTATGAAAGATAAAAGGAAGAAAGATAAAAGAGAAAACAATTTTCTGAATTGCAGTCAAAACATATTTTTATTATAGCAGTAAAGATATTTTCTGGAGATTAAAGAGTATCTGAGTTTAAAAAAGTATCAGGGATTAAAGAGAATCAATGAAATAGTATAAGATAAAACAAATCATATTTCAAAACCAATTTGAAATATCTAAAGCCAGCAAGAAGGAAACCAAGGCCGCTAGGTGCACCTCATCCATAATCAGTTTCTATTTTATTTGGATAGATAGGACAACTTTTTGATTTGTTAAGAAACTGTCTCTATTTTTTTCTAAAGATGTTTCTATTTTCCTTAGATAATTCCTATAAGCATTCTAGGATATTTTGTAAACAATTATGTATAAATACTTCATATTTAGAAGTATTATTGTGGAATAAATTGTTCAAGATTTCTATAGTCAATTTTGATTGGACTTGAAGGCTTTTGTGTTTCAAATATCAAGTAGCCGACTGGATCAGATCAATTAGCATCATATTTCAGGATTCATGTGACGAGCTATTGAAGTGAAGTATTTTCTTCTTGTCATTGATTAACTTTCTTTGTTACATGCATCCATTTTGTGTTCTAAATTTGAATGAATAAACATGAGTATTAATTCAAGAATTGTTAAAAGCTCCATGTGTTTACTGTTTACCATTTCAATGTTTTCTGTTGATTTGCATAGTAGGTAACCCTTAATTTCTCCCTCTTTCATTTGAACTATGCCTACTTCTTCCCTTTTCCAGATCAAAGAACCCTTCATTTCTCTTTATCCTGATCATATCACCTCACCAAAGAGCCTTCCAAGATATTCATGGGTTATCTATCTTGCCCTGAAAACATTTTACTTCTTGACCTTGATCGTAGCTCTGTCTGCATGGTTTTTGACTCCTCATCCAAATGGAGAAACATATTTCCCACTATCCATCTCATTAGGTGATTTTTCCCACCAAACCAAGAAAACCAAAACCAAATTGCACAACCATAACTAGCCTAATATTTTATAAAATAAAGAAAGTTAAATCTTATAAAGAGAGCACTCTTTGAACCCTAAGAAGGCTAGATCTTAGAGTTTAAATTTTTTTTTATGGTTACGTCTAGTGTTATTATGCTTTAAACCAAATTCTCACAACTTTAGAATTACTAGAGTGATAACACATTGTATGAAATATTGTATGTGTAGATCAGGGGATCATCATATAGAGGAACAACTTCCTCTTCCTTGCTTGGGACTAACTCTACTGCTATGGTGGTGGAGGTTGAATGGTTACCTGTGGTGCACTGGACATTAGGTCGACATCCTGATTTTTCGGCTCTCATTCTTACTCCATGTGTTCAATATGAATCAATTCCTAAATATGATGAGAAAGCTCTCGATCCTACATCTGTTTGCTCTCTTCTTCTACTGCTAGTCGATTTAATTCTCTCTCCTTAGCTTGAGCATCTGTTGCTATATTCCTTCTATGTTACACTTCCTTTCTTCTTATAAATGATTCTACTTCCTTTATTTTTTTTCCTCATTTTCTCTCATTATTCCTCAAGTTTTTATTCTGCCTCCTCCAACCCTAGTTCGGCTTCCTACAACATCAACCTTTCTCTCTACATCCATTATTATCTTTGCATTCTCTTTCTCATGTTTTCCTCAATTTATAAATCCATGTTCATAAAATGTGGGTCCTATTTCATCTTATGAATTATTTCTTCCCCTCGAATATAAGAAATATTTATCTTTCCCTTATCCCGCATAGGGTTTCTCCCTTCTACTAACACTGTTTCTAGATTTTCTATCCTCTACGGAGTGGCCTATGAAAAACTTGCCATAATGACTGGATCGCAAGTTATGGAGGAATTGTAGCAATTATTCCATGGATCCTCCTCTGGCCAATTAAAATTATCACTGATCCACTAATGGTGCATTCTCACATAGTTCTATTTTCATCAATCTGTGAAACAATCCAACTGAAGACATCTACACATGGTAAGACTGGGTATCTACATGGAACCTAGTGTAATCATAGTTTTTTAATGCTAAGGTATACCTTCAGGTCCTCTAAATAATCCTTGAATATATTTTTTAAAGAAGCGTTTTTAACTTTCTTCCCTGTTAGATTTAAATCCTTTTCCTGAAAAAGTTGAGTGTCTACATACCCTTGCAAGTTAACTGGAATTTGCCTAACTGATTCCCCGATATGAAATTCAGTGGTAGCTTTTAAAGAAATTCTCTTTGATTCCATGGTAACAATGAATGCTGGAGAGAAGTTCTCGGCGATTTTGGTATCTTTGGGAAAGAAAAGACACTCATGTCAAGAAAATCTGAGCTTTTGAAAATTTATCTTCAAAGTGGGATCACGCAGAGAACCAGCAAAAGAGAGAGACAAATTTCCCAATTTCTCGATGATGTGAGGGAGACTGGTTGTGGGAAATTCACATTGCATAGTCCCAACAACTAAGGGTGCAACCTCAGGCTTGAGACTGCGCAATGCATAGTTAATCCCTGGCAGTGACTAGAAGAGACTCCACATTAGTCTCAGTGGTGAAGGTGGTAGATTGATCCCTGAAACTATGAAATGCATAGTTATGCTAGCGAGTACTACAAATTATGTAGTATCAAAGGCCAATTCCTCGGCTTGAGCCTTAGACTTGCACAATGCCCAACTGGGCAAGGTGAAAAATCCCCAAGGGAAAGTGAATATATGCTCGTTGAAGGTGTGGGAGACAAGAAAATCTAAGTGATGGAGTTATTTTTAGCATGCATGAGAAATTACAAAATAATCAACGTAAAATAAGTTCAGATACTAAAAAAGAGGGAAAAAAATCAAATATGTGAGGAAAGTCACAAAAATGTCGACCATCAGTGAAAAAGCAAGAAAATCGTGGTGAAACTTCTGAAAGGCAAACAAAAACTTGAAAAAACACTTCTATAAGCAATTATAAGGTAAAACATTAAAAATCATGAAGAGAAACAAGTGAAACAACACTCATAGAATCGAAACGAAAAAAATGAAAGAGAAAGCGGCAAAATATGACAAAAGCAAAACTCACCCAAAAAAGTGACAGATATTGCACTGAAGGTTCCTTGATCTCATCTGGATTGCTAGTGATATGATATCAAATGTGAAAATGAGATCTACATGCATGAATTTAAAATATTTTAGTGGAGTAGGGCTTATGATGCACATGCATAAAATGAAGTAAAAAGTGACACTTAGCAGAAATTTATAAAAATATCGAATGTGCCTCATTCAAGAAACTAATAATGGATCCCTTTTTTCTAAGGATATTTTTTCTTCCTTTCATCTTTTATTATTTTCCTTTTTTTCCTCAAAAAAATTTATGCATCTTTCAATGAAATATTACGCAATTCTCGGGTACCAGGCAACTTTTCGACTTAATGGATTGTGCAGTTTCATAGCTCAAGGGAAGGATTGCATAGTTTATGGCTACACTACTAGGTTTCCATCAATGAATGTGCCATTTCCGACATCAAGGCAGAAATATGAGTCAATATTGCACAATTTCAATCATAATTAGGTACTTTCCCTCATGGATTATGCATATTCATGGAAAAAATCCATAACTTCTATAAGACCAAGTCAGGAGGTTAGCTTGTGACATAAAACATGAGATAAGTGTTGAAACAAGAAAATTCGAGCATATATGAAAAACATAAGTACTTATCATATGATGAATATTTGATGATGGTACAAGATGATTCCCTATGGGAAGAAGGAAGGATCCAAAATAAAAGCATAGGAAAAATTATAAAGGGTGGTTGTAGCCGCTAAAATAGAACCTAACAAGTTTGTATGGTACTAATGGTTTTATTCTTGTAAACCACTTATCATTTAGTAAATGTTTCTGGAGGAAAGGATAACACATTTTGAGGATACAAAGATAAGCACCTTCTTTACCAAATTGATAAATCTCAAACAAAAGTATTCAATGGAGAATCACATTAAGGAATTCAAAAAATTGAATATCAAAATAACTCACTCTCTAGAAGCGCATAGGATTGATGTATTCATAGGGACTTTAAAGGATAACATGCAACATGAAGTTTTCCTTTAGGAACCTGATTCATTAGAGAAATAGTTCATGGTGGGAAGAAAATTTGAAAGAAAATTCATGGCAAGAAGGAATTCTACCAAATGTTAATATCAAAAGATTAAGGAAAAAAAACGATTGGGATCCTGAGAGAAAAAGCGATGGCGAAAGAAGTGACTAGGGTTTGCAGCGTAGCTTCTCTGGTTTGCGCCGGCTCAGCCTCTCAAAGGGCTGGCTGCCTTCTGCTCTTGAAGCAAATCGCAAACTTGAATCTGCAGGATCGTAAGCTTCTACACTGGGATGTCCAGGGAAGATATGACGCCGTCGTTTGGGCGGCTACACTCCCTGCAAATGACCCAGACGGATTTGGAGCTGCCGCCTTCACAGCTGCTTGCAACGCAAATAAGATTCACTATGAAGATTTCACAGATATCACCTCAGCAGTAAGCCAGCAGTGGATCTTCCTCTCGAACCTTCCAAATCGGCTTGCAGAGACACCAACGCTGGAAACACTCATCATCTGGGTCGCAGACTTGAATCTGCAGGTTAGCAAGACTGCGCATAGGGCTCCCCTTAGCATAGATGTTGTCGCCATCTGGGTGGCTGTATTCCTAGAAAAAGGTCCAGACGGCTTTAAAGCCACCGCTTTCACTACTGCTCACAGTGCAAATAGGAGCACCCCTGAATATCCCACGGAACTCTTCTTTGGCGTACACAAGTAGTGGATCTGCTTCTCGAACCTCCCAGATAGGCTTGTAAAGGTAGCAAATATGGAAATACACATCGACTACATTAGTGCTCCTCATCCAGCTTTGGTCAACGCTCAAAGAGTAAAGAATTTGGACATGGATCTATTCACTGTTTGCCGGAAGCAGATTTATTTCTTGAACTATACAGATCTGTCAGAAGAAGCACTTGCATTTCAGATCCAAGTCACACTCTCGGGTGAAACAATGATGCAATGGGTGCATGCAGCAGATCTTGTGCAGGATCTTCTGAAAAAACTTGAAAGCTGGCTGGGGATCCCCTCCTCTTACTTGAGATTGCTGTATAAGGGTAAGCAACTTATGAACCCCCTTCCCCTCTCCTTTTACAGTATTCAGAAGGACGCTTCTATTGTAGCTACCTTTCGGTTAAGAGGTGGATCCATTGGGCAGACCTCCTCTGCCCCTTCTTTCTCTTATAAAGATGCAGTCTGCAAAGACACTGCCCATCCTCAGTCCTCTTCAAAAGTAGCTCAACCAACTATGGATCCAAAGCCATTTTTGGTAGATAAATTAGAGGAAATTCCTACTATCAATTTCTCTCATCCTGAGATTGACGATCACTACCAGATATTTGCAGAATCTGCAGTCATATGCAGATTTAATGGGCTATGGCCTCGTACAATAGATCTATACCAATGGATCCATTCCAATTGGACTAAAAGAAGCAAGATCTACTTATGTTCAAAAGGATTCTTCATTGTGGTTTTTTACTTAAATGAAGACTACCAGAAGGCCTTAACGGGAGGCCCTTGGTTCTGGGGTTCGGCTGGGATTTTCCTCACCCCTTGGTTTCCAGACTTCGACCCTTCTTCAGCTATCATCACCAAGCTTCCGATTTGGGTCAGGCTCCCGAATCTTCTGGCACATCTATGGCATATATCTGTCTTTTTAGCCATTGGAGACACCTTAGGACGCTACCTAGCTATAGATTCCTCAAGAAAGGAAAATGGACTCTACACCTACGACAGAATATGTGCAGAAATTGATATCAGCAAAGGGCTGCTGGATCAAATAAACCTCAAGATTGGAGATTTCCACTGGACACAAACCTTGGATTATGAAAATACAGCCTTCGGTTGCCGCCATTGTCATCAAACGAGGCACCTCCAGAGTACATGTTCCCAGTTCCTTAACAAAAAGAAGAGTTTGAATCGCAAACCCAAATCTAAGAGCTGGAATCCCTGTGTTCCTCCCCCTGCTA
The DNA here is from genome assembly GCA_034641835.2 of Pinus albicaulis. Lineage (NCBI taxonomy): Eukaryota > Viridiplantae > Streptophyta > Pinopsida > Pinales > Pinaceae > Pinus > Pinus albicaulis. Next base: position 761,099,425 of record CM076578.1, on the reverse strand, counting down.
CGGATGATACAGATTCCTCTAGTTCGGATGAGGAGGAAATTGAGGTAGATGTGAAGAATGATGAGATTCCAATGGACACTCCCTTGGTCATTCCGACAGTCCCCTCTGCCTTGCCAATCTCTCAGAAACGTTCTCATGTATCTTCATCCTCAGACTCTGATAAGGATATTCCACCGCTAGAGCAGAATAGTATACAAGTTGTTATGGATCATCCAAACACCACTGGCTGGGTCAAAGTAAGCAGGAAAAAAGGCAAAAAATGTCATATGGTAGTAACCGCCCACTCTGGGTAGTTACCTTTGCTCAGATCTAGCTTTTGTATTCCCATGTTTTCTTTTGCTCTTTCCTTGATTGTCTTTCAGGAGCGAGGTAGATATCTTATTACCTTTGTCTCCCTTGCTTTTCTGCTTCACTTGCATGCAAGCTTGATTGTACTATACATTTCTTATCTTAATAGAATAAGTCTTATTCAGGAAAAAGAAGAAGAAGGAATTCTACCACTCACAACTATAAATGTGGAAGTAGGGAAACGTTTAGGGTCTAATATTCACAGGTGGGATACTTTTTTTATGCTTTTTCCAAGAAAAAAGATTCACAAATTTCCATTATTTTCTAAAATGATTCACCCAAATTTTATATTACACTATTATTTTTACCTTAAAAATCGCCAAAATATTATATCAACTATTATCATATTAGGGACTAGTAAGATTCACCAAGGTTTCTAAACTTTAAGATAAACTTCCATCCTTAAAATTTTCCCTATATGGAAGTGTGTTTCTCCTATGTTCCACAAGATACAAGTTTGAAACCACCACAATTGGAAGTGTTCTTTCTCCTATCCTTCCACAAGCTACAAGGTTGAAACCACCACAATTTGAAATGTTTTTTTTCCTATAGTTTTACATGGATTGTGCATAGGTGAAAGAAAAGGAATAAGAAACATCAAACGAGGAGGATATACACTAAGAACCAACCCCAAAGAAATGAAAAATTAATTCAACCATATCTTTTAATGCATTGGAGGGAATTACAAGTCTTAAAACTCTCACAATAGAAGGATATATAAATAAGGAAGAGTTAGTATTGTTTATTGATTGAGGTAGTACTCATAAATTTATTAATTGTAAGATAGGAAAGGACATAAGTTTCTTTTATATCTAGCACCTCAATGTGAAGTGATGGCTACAAATGGGGGAACTATATATTTCTCTAGAAACTTCCATAATATTAAGCTTCATATGAGGGAATATGTATTGAAAATTGTAATGGGTGGTGTTGATATAGTACTAGGAGTCCAGTGGATACAATATTTTGGGATGATAAATTTTAATTGTTACGAACATTTCTTGATTTTTTTCTAGGAAGGAAAGGAATTTGATTTAGGGGGTATCGTAGGGAAACCAGGGAGGGTAATAAACTCTAATGGAATAAAAAATCTTGTAAAGAAAGAACAAATTGTCATAATTGCACAATTATCCTCACTATAGGTTCAAACATCAAAATTATCTATTTATCCAAATCTTCGAAATGTTGTGGACAATCATTCCAAGGAATATTTCTATTCATTTGATTCCAGTAAGTGTTACTCCAAACAATAAGCCTTACAAATATCCCTATTCCAAAAAGAGTGAAATTGAATGTATGGTTGCAAAAATGTTGGAGGCTAGCATATTTCAACCTAGTAAAAGCTATTCATGTGCTCCAATATTATTGGTGCACAATAAGGATGGATCATGGTGTATGTGTCTGGATTATAGGGAGCTCAAAAATCTCACTATTAAAGATATATTTCCCATTCTTGTGATTAATGAATTGTTGGATGAATTGCATGGAGAAATTTACTTCACGAAGTCATATATTCATCGAGGATATCATCAAATTAGAGTGATCCCTGAAGACATTCTGAAAAAAAAAACATTCAAAACTCATGAAGGTCATTTTGAATTTTTGGTCATGCATTTTGGCCTTGCTAATGCAAGTTCCACTTTTCAAGGTTTGATGATTTCCATTCTCAACCACTGCATTAAACTATTTGTGTTAGTTATTTTTGGTAATATACTAATCAAAAGAAGAATTGGAAGTATCATGTTCAACATGTTGATATGGTTGTCAAACTATTGGAGGAGAAACAACTATATGAAAAAACCTCCAAATGTTTCTTTGGAGTAGAGGAGGTGGAATATTTTGGGTATATTGTATCTCATGAGTGTGTTAAGGTAGACCCTAACAAAATTAAATCAATTAAGGAATGGAAAATCCCCACAGAACTAAATCATCTAAAAACATTACTGAATAAGTGTGGATTTTATTGGACTCTAGAAGAAACTAGGACCTTTGAACATCTTAAAGAGGAAATGTGCCGGGCACTGGTCTTAGCAACACTAGATTTCACAAATATTTTTATTGTAGAATGTGATGCCTCAGGAAATGGAATTGGTGTTGTTTAAATGTAAGAAGGAAGAACTATTTATTTTTAAATAAATCCAATCAAGAAAAAGTATTTACACAAACCTATTTATGAGAAGAAAATGTTGGAAATATTACATGAACTAAAGAAATAGTGGCCTTAGCTAATGGGAATACACTTCAAGGTAAAAAAATTAATGATAGTCTTAAATATTTTTTGGAATAAATATTATCTTCAGAAGAGAAGCAAAAATGAGGCACAAGGATATTGGGTTATGACTTTGAAACCATATACAATAAGGGGAGAGAAATGTTGTTGCAGATGCACTCTCAAGAAAGGACGAGGATGTGGAAGCATTGCTTTGTGCAATTTCTATTGTCTACCATGATTGGATAACTGAAGAAAGGGATGAATGAAAGAATGATGAAGAGGTGTGGACACACATTCAAAATTTGTAGCAATATCTTAGCACATTTTATACATTTATCTGGAAAAAATATTAACTAGGGTAAAAATATCACTTATATATTTGTAAGAATTCCCAACTCAAACAAAATATTCTTTCGGAATTGCAAACCTCCCACTTAGGAGGGAACTTATGATTTTAAAAAACTTACCACAAGGTCAAGAAGGAGGCTTTTTGGGATGGCCTTAAATATGATATTTAGAAGTTTGTGGAAGAATGTTTGGTTTCCCAATAAAATAAAGTTGAGACAATTAAGACCTCTAGTATGTCCCAACCTTCATCTATTTCAAGTCAATGTTGGTAGGAGGTCTCAATGCATTTTTTCACATTTTTACCCAAGTTTAAAGGAAAGAGTGTCATCATGGTGATAGTTGATAGCAATACCATGTATGCACATTTTTTTTCATTATCTAATCCTTTTAAGTCCAGTACATTTTCTACTACATTTATGGAAACAATTCAAAAGCTACATGGAAACCGAAAGATTATTGTAAGCGACACAAATCCCATTTTCACCCAAATTTTTTGGATGAAATCATTTTAGTGTATTTGTACTCAATTATCCAATATCGCATCTTATCATCCTCAACTTGAAAATAAAACTGAGAGAGTGAACAAATGGTTGGAAGGATATATTTTATTCTTTTTATATGAAAATAAAACAAAATGGGTCAAGTGGTTACCTCTAGTTGAATGGATGTGGAACACTTCCTTCCATATTGCAACGAAAATGACCCCATTCATGGCACTTTATGGATATCATCCAGAGTACATACCATCATATTTAAGAGAAAATTATATGGGTTAAGAAGTGCAAGATCACATTTAGAATTAATAACAAGTTCTACAACTCTTAATGGATAAACTGACTCTAGTGCATAATTGAATGAAAAAATAGTTAAATGAACATCATAGTGATTAAGTTTGGATCTAGGTAATTGTGTATTTTTACATCTACAACCATACAAAAATGTTTATTAATCAATCTAAGAACGATAATAAATTATCACCCAAGTACTATGGTCCCTACAATATCTTTCAAAATATTGGTATTATGGTATACAAATTAGAGATTCCTGCATCTTCTCGACTACACCTAGTTTTCCATGTTTCATGCTTAAACAAGGTTATCGATGAAAAACCCACAGTTCAAACAATATTTCTAGAACTTCACGAAGATGGAAAGAACATATTTGAGCTTGAAGAAATCACAAAATCAAGAACCCAAAAAATATGCAATCTATTAATTTTAGATTATCTCATTAAGTGTAATAACTTACCCACTCAATATTCCACATGAGAGGACCATCTGCTTCAAAAAAATTAAACATGTCCCTCTTCTTAAAAAAAAAATGTTTCTCAAGGAAGCTAAGAAGGATAATAAATTATCACCCAAGCATCTGGAACAACTCAAGTGTTAAGGACAACAATTTTTTGAAGGAAAGTGACATGTTATGTCCCTATAAAAGTAGTGTATCTGCATGATTTTTATTGTTAGTTACCTTATATTATTGTTTTAATGTAGGCTTTGATTATATTGTGACCCCTTACACTCCTATATATATGAAGGAGGTATTATTATTTTTATCATAAAAAATGGTTTTTTTTTGGAAACTAAATCACTAATGAGAGGGGGGGCATGAATAAGTAGTGATGAGGCTTATAAATGTTTTCTCAAATTATTTAATATTTAAATATCCATAAACTAAAAAACATAATTATATATTAGTGCATCAAACATAAACCAGAAAACATGAAATAAATCACACAACGGGAAAAAGTAAGTATGGTGGAAAACCATTCTCGAGGAAAAAACCCACCCTATTGTTCCCACATTGCTAAATTATTTTATTCATTTGTTGAAAAAATTATACATTGATTAACTCAATCCCATGAGCTGGAAGACTTGAGTCCTCTAAAAATATTCTAGCACCTATGAGACACAAAATTATTTATCTCATGGATCTAAGGAATACCATCTGCTGAATGCCACCATGACCAATTGGCATCGCGTGTTTACTCCTGAACCAACAATCGACTCTATAGACTTTGATCTGCTAGAAATTATCATGACCAACGATCCTCACTAAATTTCTGTCGAATTATCCAACCACCATTTGACGGAGAAATATATCCCTTCTATTGAATCCTCCAAGTCACTATATGCCCTGAAGCCTCCATGCCTTCACCTCCTCCATGTGATCCTCGTTTCATATATTTTCAAACTAGACTCATAAACTTTCTCAACATGAGCAGTACAATAACATGGCATGAAACCAAAATAAAATGATAAATTTACAACACAAGTTGCAATAAAAAATCCACACAAAAAATCCACACAATCTCCAAAACAACTCCTTAAAATACTACACCAATCCACACATCAATAACTCACTCACTGCATAAATATATGGTTGAACAAAAATTCATCTCACTGCTGCTACAATTGAAAACTTATTTAGAAATGCATACTATGGACCACACAATTTTCACACTCTTCTCCACACAAACACTCACTCAATAAACACAAAAAAAAGTCAACCATACTAGCATTGAGTTTCCTCCAATATGTAGATGAAATCAAGTGCTTAACTAAATAATTCCAGAAAACTAATAAGCATCATAAATTTTATGAAAAGAACTCCAAAAATGGAAGAAAAGAGAGATAAATTCAATTTAAATAAGCCACTTCAAGGGGGAAACCTCCTTTGCATTACATAAATGAACAATTCTTGGGTGATACTAATAAAAAAACCTCCTTATATATATAGGATTCCATGGGGTAACAATATAATCCTAGCCGACCTAACAGTAATAATGTAAGGGCACAGTAATAGCAATATGGGTGTTACAAGTGTACAAAAAAAACAATAAGGGGGCTACATTAACAAAAATAAGCAAAAAATAACCAATTACACTAGCAATATACGGACCTAACATGCCCTTCTCCTTGAAAACAATGTTTTCCTCAATGTTTGAGTAGCTCTGGATGTTTCTGTACAAAATTCTCATCCCCCCAGGTGGAATCTTTAGTGGGTAAGTTCTTCCACTTAATGAGATACTTTGAAATTGACTGATTTCGTAGCTGTCAAGTTCTTGTTTCAATGATTTCTTCGGGTTCCAATATGATTTTTCCTTCCTCATCAAGTTTTGGAAATATTGTTTGAACTTGTTGTTTGTCACCTATAACCTTCTTTAAGCATGAAACATGGAAAACTTGATGCACTTGAGAAGGAGCAGGAAGCTCCGATTTGTATGCCATAGAAACAATATTTTGAAACATCTTGTAATCATCATAGCACTTTGGAAATAATTTATTATCCTTCTTAGCTTGCTTGAGGGGCATTTTTTTGTATGGTTGTATCCATAAAAATACCTAGTCTCCTTCATCAAAACTTCTCTCGCTGGGATGTTGATCCGCATGTTGTTTCATTAAATTTTGCACCAAATTTAGGTTATCCTTTAAGAGTTGGAGAACTTTTCGTTGATACTCGATGTAATCTTCCAGTGCTTGAACCTTATAATTTTCTCTTAAATATGATGTGATGGACGGTGGATGATATCCATAACGTTGTAATATCCCAAAATAGAAAAAGCAGTAATATGGAACAAAAAAAATGGAAAATAGAAGTGAATATCAATATACCAATCTATGAGACAAATGTAGAGCCATATTATTAAATATATCAACCATAATGAGCACAAAATCTTGAGGATCAAGTCACTCAAGCCATATAACACAAGCCTCCAACGCAAATACATGAAGAGTTGCTTGTATAGAAAATGGAGAAAGATCAATACAGTGTAGTCCCAATGGACATAGCTACAAATTAAAATATATAATGATATATAACAACCGATATATGCCTCAAAATATGCCAGAAAATAAAATCTAGGCTCTCAAACACCATTTTAGGGAACCTAGAAAGGGTATTCAGAAATATACAAAATACACAAATAGTGAACTACAACGCTAGGGCTGAATATTCACTGCAATGGAATAGCTGGAAAGAGCTGGCTGAGCTGATGTATAAATGAATAAAATATCCTCCCAATATAATTTCCAAATGAAAGGGTGCTCCCTACATTAGAAATCTAGCTCCCCAAATGAGACAATGGACCCTCCTTTATAACTCCTCAATAGAATAGCACAGTTTGGGAGTGAACTTGCATTGTGGGAGATAGTAATAGCTTGGCCTAGTGCCAAATAATGAAATAACTCCCAAATACCTCCATTTTTTTCCTCTCGGTGGAAATAATACTTCCTTCACTGAGAAAAGCTTAGAAAATGGCCCTGTCAAGCCTCCACTTCTTCCACCCTGCAACAAAATACAACCCTAGAATAAAATGTGTCGTAGATGAATACTAAAGCTTGGAATAATGTAAGAATGTGGATATGTAGCTCAAAAACCCCTTTTGAGTGGGCACTCAAAGTCCCTTGAGGATGATGCTGAGATTCCCCCCCGGGAACACCCTTGTGCTAAACAACACAACACACTCCCCTAAATAGCTGAAGAGCACAAGAAGTCATAACTGACGATAAAAAAAAAAAATAATCAACATGCCATTATATGGCTGCCTTCCCCTCCTTATATGCATTGTGAGCCTTCTCACCTTGTGCCCTACTCATTAAATCCACTACTCTCATGGATACTTCCTCCCATTAACATTGTGTTGTCTCTCATTGATGATCCACTACCTGCATACCAGCGTTGTTGATTTAGTCAAAATTGACCCCATCCACATGCTTCAACCCATGTTCACACATGATCATGATTTATCCAGCTATTAAGATGCTCCTTATTCACATTAGGAGTGATTTTATTCCTACTAAATATATTTATGGATCTCCCTACCCATTTATTCATCTATATAAATGACAAAAGAAAAAATTAATATTCAAATTAGCTACAAGCTAATTTTGGAATATTATAGTCCTCCCCTCACAAATGTTTCTTGTCCTCAAGCAACTACAAGGATAGAAATTCAAAGCCCCATCTCCTCCTCTTGTAGCATCCTCATATGATAAGCTCCTTCATTGAACAAGATGATTTCTCATCAATCTATCCCCTAGTTGCTCCTCCCAAGTGTAGAATTTAGCGTTTGGTGGTAAACCCAAATGAATTTCATCATGAAGAAGTGGGATATCCATGGATGAAACTATATGCTATCTAGAGGCCTTCTTGAGGCATGGAGTCTAAATTTTAGGGGAATTCAATCCCCATGAGAAGCTCCAATTCCCAAGATAACTGCTATCACTCAGGTTTTCCTTGAAGTTGTAAGAAAAGGAAAGTATACCCGAGGTAACCACAAACCAACCTTCAGATGCAGAATCTAGCCAATCTGCATCCAGAGAGGGCTCTCTCTTTATGATTTATCTTTGTTCTTAGAAGGTTTTAGGCTAGGTATAGATCCAAGAGTTTGTTTTGAAAAATGGTGGAATCCACAAACTAAGGGCAAGGTCGAAAGTTTTCAGTCCATTGGGCTATGGAGTCAAAGGATGGCTTTACTGGATTTCTATTCTACACACAAGATGGCTTTACAGGGCAAGATAGCTAGACAGAGAACAATCCTTAAAATTTAAAGTGGGTGGGATGATCTTGAAGGGATGAAAGGCAGCTAAGAATCTTTCACCATGTTCAAAAGAAAGAGATGAGATGACTACAAACAAAGAGCAATGAAGAATTCTTTATTATAGTAATCAAAAATGTTTAAATTAGCAAAGCAAGAGCATTTAAGAATTCATGCTTATAACCAATTTAGAGGAAAACATTAAGAACAATCACATTTGAAATCAGAGTACAATTAAGTAAATCCTGATTCAATCCTTTATGTAAATTATTCAGAAATGGACATAATGATATTATAAACTGATATAAAACTTAAGACAAAGGGTAGAAAGACTTATTGAACTGCAGTCCAACACATGAATCCTGCAAAAAGTCCCGAGCTTCAAATTGTCATCCAGTAAGCCACGAATAAATTTCTCCAAAATGCTTTTATTCCGAAAATCTCAATGTTACAGCAGAGTAATAGAATCCACCATCAATACTCTCTTTGAG